>JASDDO010000022.1:722115386-722715386 GCA_030015575.1 Agapanthus africanus | reverse complement strand
TACTATTATAATTAGAAATCAAACACAGAGATGTACTTCTCTCATATTAATTTCCAAAAAGAATAATTACAAAAAAATAAGAAAAGGTCACATAATTTTCTGAAGACTGAAAAAACCCACCTCTCTTTCTCTCTCTACCATTATGGCACTGGCTCCACACACACACACAACAAAAAAAAAAAAGGAAAGAGAGCAAGCTTGGGGTAATATTTCAATTTGAAATGAAAAAAATATACATAAACCTCAATATTTATTATTTCATACATGCTTATTATGTATCTGGTATTCTATTATCATGTATCTGGTATTCTATTATCATATGGCGTGATCAATTATTTATCTGTTGAATGCGTAGGGACAAGATATAAAAACATAATATTTCTCGTTTCTTGCTTACGTCAGCAGTAGTAACATATCTTATCCAGATAAAATAGTTGACTCATATCAGCCGACACAGCTAGTCAGCTACATCCTTCCGTGAATCACTAAAACAGCGTTAGTGCACGTAATCTCTTGAATATTTGCTCATCTCCACATCTTGCAAAGGCCAATCACAATAGTAAATTCAATAGCAATAAACTAAAAAAATAAACCACAGTCAAAATGCTTACTCAGATTCAACATGTGACTCAAATGCATGAGCTAAAATATATTATAATTTGTCTCTTCTTTAGTTTAGTTAAGTGCATGTTGAGTCACACTTTTATGTGTCCAGCTAGGATTAGCAAAAACCTTTGTAACAAAGACTCATGTGAACATGTCACCCATAGTAGTTAGATATCTGTGATCTTAAATTAGGTTCTATAAAGTAGTTAACAAAGATCAATTAATAGGGCTAGTTCAAATTTGAGATAAGGTTGGAAAAAAATTTGTGACTTTTCCTAATTTTTTCCTTCTATTAATGCTACATAGTTAATACTCTTACTAATAGGAATATTTCAATAAAAATATAACATAATATAGAAAAATAAAGAATTAAATGCACTATTTGAGAAAGGAAAAAAATAAGTTGTTATCTTGGCCAGTAATGAAGTAGAATTTAGCTAATATGATATACGAATGGTTTCTATATATATCATAAACCGTTTCTGAACTTTAATCAATTAAGAGTCTAATAGACTGTCATATCTCGCTCTACTTCCATTGATGCACGTTTACTCGGCCGTATGCAAGTTAAAAATTAGCCAATAAAATCGACATCGAACTCTACACAAAATTAGGTCATGAAACGCATAATCATTAGCCTTTATTTGCAAATCATAAAGTCTTTCCATTTTCTGAAAGAACGAATCTTAAACTGTTAGAAACCTTTATTGCAAATCTTAAACTTTGCTATAGATAGCTCATTTTATTTCATTCTTGACTATAATTTCAATTATATTAATAATCATGTATATATGTCATTCCATTTGTTGATTAATTGCCTTTATCACTGTTCATATCATGTCAATTTCCTGTTTCTTTATTCCACCAGCTTGCCATTTTCATTCAGTAATAAGTGTGGCACTAAATATGACCATAAAGCAAAGCATAAAGCACTAGCTTGTCAACTTCAAAGAAGAATTTGGACTCATGGGAATTACAATATTGCTTTATAGCAAAGCATAAAGCACTAGCTTGTCAACTTCAAAGAAGAATTTGGACTCATGGGAATTACAATATTGCTTTATATATATATATATATATATATATATATATATATATATATATATATATATATATATATATGAGAATAATGGAGAAAAGAGGTCCCTCCTATGGCGTCGAAAAAATACAATCCCCATAGATTTTTCCGACGATCGGCACTGACCATCTTCATCGTCATCATCTAAGATGTGGATACACCAAATTTCATGTGATTCCACAACCTTTTCACCGTTGATTTAGCAATGTAAAAAGTTCTATTGTCGGTAAACCGTTAATTTTGAACCCACTAAATCAACGGTGAAAAAGTTGTAGAAAAACATAAAATTTGGTGTACCCATATCTTAGATGATGATGATGAAGATGATGGGTGCCGATCGTCGGGGAAAATTTGGGAGGGGGTATTTTTTCGACGCCATAGGGGCCTCTTCCCTCCATTAATCTCTCTCTCTTTCTCTATATGTATATATATAAATAAATGTTTGTATGTGTAATAATTTGATGGGGACAAATTAGTGGAGTCTGAGTCAAGTCCGGTGCCCTTTAGTATTACTGTACTTTGATCCCACACGCCATGCATGGGATAAAAAATGATCGAATATCGAATTTTATATTTTGCTATCTTTGATAAAAAGATACAAATATTTTTTTATAAACGAATCTACACATGCACTGTTGCTGCAGCTTAAATCTATAAGCAATGCATAAGAATATAGCATATGACTATCTTTTTTATAAGAAATATTATATAAAAACTTAAATCTTAATAGCATCTCACGATTGCACAAAAACTTCTGATATTTTTTAACAAAAGTATTATATACTTTGTGATTTATAAGTAGATATCCAGAACAATTGTGACAGCCATATAAATATCATGTTTTGGTGTTATTTTAATTTAAGATTCACAAATACAAACTCCACCATGAAATTTTTTAAAGGATTAGAATAAAAAAAATAAGAAAAAACTTTACTTGACTATTTTTAATTATGAGAAATTCTTAAGAAATGAATTTTTAGATAAATGAAATGAAATAAAAACCAAATAATTAAAAAAAAAGAGAGCCCACAAAAATTCTTCCCTGTTCTTGGGCCCCATAGGCCTTTTGAAAATGAAAAAGGGAAAAAGATGTAGAAATAAATATAGATAAAAAGAAAAGGCAAAAGAGAAAGCCAAAGATAAAGTTTTGACTTGCAAAAGATTTTTTGACCAAACCCAACTTTGTAACAGGAGTAATAGATAGATAGATAGGTTACCTTGGGTGTTAATGGAGTTCAATGTGTCACATTTGAAGGGTGCACACAATCTTAAACATTGATTCGATTTGGTTGCGTCATGCGAGGCATTTGAGTCTTTTGCACATGTGGCATTTGACCTAATATAACACAATGGGGAGAAGAAAAAGTCGATGTTTGGTTTAAAAAGAATTTGGAACTAAAATATCTCTCTCTGCCAATCAAGCATAGAACAAAAATTCTAAATCTCGAGAGAGATATTTAGTAGGATTTTTTAATATGTCATCCTTAAAGGTTAGGTAATTTCATATTTCACCCCTAAATTTTCAAATTTCTCCCCGAAAACTCCTGAGTTAACCAAAAATGCCATCCTGGTTACTTTTACTTAGCACCCGTTAAGAAATTTTTTTAGTGTGGCTTAGAACCGTTTAAGAGGTTAGTAAAAGACATATATACACTCCAAAGGTCATATTCTTCTCTTGTTGACATTATAAAGAACAATTATGGTCAGGGATTTCTTCCAGATTCAAAATTGGGGATTTACTTGAGAAGTAAAATTAGAGCATTTCTTCGGGTTTCATTAAACGAGACTTATAGATAATAGTCATCAAAAGAAAAAAAGAGTAGAAGACAAAAGAAAACAGCAAAAATAGAACACCTACCAAATAAAAAATGTGCTATGTCTAAAATAAACAATCTCTCGCCACTAAAAAGAAAATAAACCCCCTCTCCCCAAGGATTGTTTAACGCCCTCACCCCGAAACCTCTTCTAAATGCGTCATGTCCACCACTGCAGAAGTTGAACTTTGATCCGGATGACCATCATCCGATGTTCCTTCCACCTTACTTGTTTTCTCTTTTTACCTCGTCCTTACTGGTGTTGTACCTGACCAAAATGCAATGTTTGTTTCAATTTCATTAATCACAGGCATAATAGAACTTTTAGCATCATTAAAAATTCGATTATTTTGCTCCAACCAAATACCCCAGCATATCGCCAACCTCACAGTATCCCATATCCTATGAAATCGCAAATCCAAACCCTGCCTCCATTTGCTCCAAAGCTCAACGAAGGACTGAAACAACACCCTAGCCACTGAAGTACTCTTAAATCTTTCCCAAATCTGTCTAGCCACTCCACATGTCATAAACATGTGATCCATCGATTCTATCTCCGTCTCGCATATTCCATAAAGTAAAGGTCCTACCCATTTCTATTTACAAAGGTTATCCCCTGTAATCGCATTATTGAAGGTCAACCACATAAAAATCTTAATTTTAATGGATACTGAAAATTTCCATATCATGCGTTGCTCCGACAATTGTACTCCCATATAATTCAAGATCGTATAGAATGATTTGACCAAGAAAGATTTATTTTCCATTCACTTCCACGCTGCGTTGTCCTCAGGCCCTGTATCTGTTGGCTTCTAGTCTTGAAAATACGCAATCGTTTCTCTACACTCTTTTCGCTCAAGAACTGATAGACCTCGCGAAAATTTCGGCCACCACTTATTTTCTCGGCACTGAATCATTACCGAGGTCTCCCTATTCTTTGCCAAAGCAAACATACGAGGATATCTTTCCTGCAGAGTTTGACTTCCACATCAATAGTCTTGCAAAAAAATTTATCACCCTATCATCCCAATTGTGTAAGAGATCCTCTAAAGAAAGCTTCCTTTACTAACATTATCGCTTTCCAAAAGCCAGAAGCCGACGAGATATTCTTATTAAGTACATTTATTGCCCCCGTCTTATTACCATAAGCCGCGTTTATACTCACTATCCAGCCCTTCTTATTTCCAACGATCAATCTCTACCACCACTTGTCCAGGGATGCCTTATTCATATTTCTAATATTCTTTACTTTTAAACCATCCTCTTCCTTTAATCTAGATTATATTTCTTTTTTTCCCCATAGCCCCTCTCCATAAAAATACTTGTTCCCGCCAAAATTTGGTGCTCGAAGCTTAAGCTTCACTAAGGCAAAAAAACGCTGAGGTGAAAGCATCAAGCCGCGCTGCGCATACGTACCACGTGAAAAGCACGTGGCGCAAGCCACCAATCCCGGCGCAAGCCACCAATCCTATGCAAGCACTCCACATACAAGGCACGTAGTGAAAGCGCATGTGCGGTTGAAGCGCATGCTTCAATCAGAGCTTAAACTCTATTTGAGAAAATATTTTCCATTTATTTCTTAAACAGAAACATATTTTCTTTTTAACAAGAAATATCTTTGGATCAATGATCCAACGATGCTTAAGTATCATCGGTTGATCTTAAGATCAATTTGAGATCTCTCAATAAGAGATTCTCTCAACTTGATTAGCAATCTCGTCTTCTATAAATAGGAGAAGGGTAGGTTAATCTCCAAGGATAAACATCTCCCCATAAGGTGAAGAAAAGAGCCTTAAGCCTATGCAAGTTCTTCTCCTTCCTCAAAACTCCAGGTAAGGAGATTAATCTCCATTAAAAAGAAACTTAAGCTTCAAAAAGAACTTAAAATTTTCCTCTGGATCATATATCCTTGAGTCAAATCTTCTCTTTGTCGAAAACTTAAGTTTTCATGGAAGAATTTTCGATCTCAAGATCTGAGTTTTGGAGGAAAATTTAAGTATTTCTCAACCGAAAGATGCAAAATCATCAAGATCCCAAATATCACCATGAAAAAATGAAGTTTAAACTTCAAAAGGCATAAAACAGTCATCAAAGACATATACCATAACCAGAACAAAGCCCAAGATCATAAAAAGTTGATCTTGTTGATTTTAACGGCCAAAAACCATTAAACAGAAACTTAAGCTTCATAAAACTAAGTACTTTTTTTCTAGAAGATTAACCTTCTTTGAAAATGATAGAGATTAATCTCTAAAAAAACAGTGTTGCGCCACACGTGCTAACGTGCTATACACGTTATGTCAGCGCCAAAGTATCCTTGCGCCAAAGAAAGTTGCGCCAGAGCTTAAACTCTACATTGGGCTGCACCACGTGAAATACACGTGCATGCGCCAAGTGCCAAGAATGATAGGCAGCACCAGCGCTACGTGATATGCACGTGCGATTGAGCCGCGCCAAGCTAATGTTCCCACCGTGAGCCACATGATATGCATGTGAGCGTGCGCCCGAACCGCGAGCCAATACTCGAGCAGTAAACCATGCGCCAAGCTTATATGCGCTAAGCATGTTTGGGTGCCAAATATCCACATACTTAGCCCAAATTGGCTAAGTCTTTAAACTCAAGCTTCTGATATGATCATATGATCGATTTGAGAGTAATTTCTCAAGCCACCTAAGTTTACCTAACTCTCAAAGGAGACTAAGTGTCCCTAGACAATGCCTATACCCCAAAATCATTTAAGTTGATCTCAGTCTCAAATAAAACTAACGAACCTTAAATAAAGCCCAAGTTTCTCGTGAACGGACAGACCTCACAAATGTGAGAAATGCGTCCTAAGTTCACTTCCGTTGGCAAATCAAGCTACCAATGTGGACCCCATCAAGATAATGCTTTTCCCGAAACTCTCTAAGTTTGATCTTAGTTCTCAAATGAGACTAACGATCCTTAGAAAGAGGTTATGCTTTCATCTGAACCGACGGATCTCATAAATATGAGAAATGAGTCCTAAATTTACTCCCGTTGGCAAACCAAGATACCATCGTGACCCAAATCATTTACAATATAAAAAACAGATTTGGACTAATCTGTGCCCTACGGGCGACGACAAAATTAGTCTCCGTACACAATCCAAGGGTAAACCAAAATAAACAAACTCAAAACACGACACATGAAACTAAAAATCTGGAGTGCAGAAAGTTGTTATCGTTCGCGATAACGTAATTAACTGCAGGGGCTTGCGCCTGCAGGAAAAATGCGTCCCCACAATCAATAGACCCATCATCCGTGGGAGGGAATCTCAAAGCCAGTTGCATCGGTCGTATTCACCCAAACCTCCAATATACGGCGCTATATACCAACTTAGTGTATTCGGAGAGGTGGATGGATCAAACCTATGCATCTGCCCCTAAATTCAGGCAAGAGGTTCAATCCCAGTTCGTCTGAGCGGTTTTAGGCGGTAAACAGATTTTGGCACGCTCGGTGGGACGATTTTTCTCTTTCCACTCAACACTTTGCGTGTCGCGTTTTCGCGAACTAAATCGCAGTGGTTTATGGTTGCTCTTGGATTGCGGGGTTTACTGAAGCCGGTGCTTTTTCTCCTATGAAGGTCTCAATTGAATTTTGTAACAGCTACAACTCAAGCACCACCCCGTCCCAGCTGATCTTATCTGGGCAGATTATGGCCCTACTGATCGGTATCCCAATAGTCCAACTTATACAAGAATGGAACGGGCTCCAATTCAGGCAAATGCCTCCACTTCTTTCTACCAATGGTGCCACAACGCCAAAAGAGGAGGCCTTAAAGAAGTTAGTTTTCAATAGGCTGACAACAAGCTCTATGGGTCCATCAAAGAAGCCTGCAAAACCAGAAGACTCGGTATTTAAGAGGCTGGTATCAAGCTCTACAGGCCCAGCAAAGAATCCTGTGAATTCCAAAAGCTCGATCTTTAAAAGGCTGGCTCGTGCTGCTCCCGAAGCGCCAAAAGACGCTTCACCTCCAAGAAAGTCCGTCTTCCACAGACTGGCACCTCTAGCTCATGCTCTGCCAAAGACGTCAGTATTCAAGCGACTGACACATACGGAAGCTCCAAAGCCACACGGGGGGGGGCATGCTATAAAGATCCAAAAACTGAAGAAGCTCATGTTTCAAGATGCACTCGACGTCGTTACTGGCGTCGGCAAAGACAGGCTGGGGGCATCTCCCTATCAGGGATAACTGTAAGGTTCCCTAGTGTTCGGGGACGCAGCGGAGGCAAGATGCAATCAAAAAAATCGAGTGAACTCGAGAGAACTACAACCATAGAATCATCCAAGCACCTAAACTAGCAAACTAAACATACAAGGTTGAGAACATACAACCTTTTATGCGTCATCATATGCTCCAATGGTTAACTTGGACTCCTCTTCGACTCCTTAAGATGTAGGAACAAACTTGGTGAAGGCCTCCCATGCCGAAGATGATTCACCCGAGGGAAACTGATCCAAGCTCCAACCGACTCTCCAAACTATTAGAAATGGAGTGAGGGTGATGTAAGGATTTTTTCATTAATTATTTCTCTCATTTCAAAGCTCAAGAGAGCAATAAAGAACGAGAAGGAAGGAGATGAGAACTCTAACATAATGCAAAATGAGCTAAGTATTGAATGGCTAGAGAGAGTGAGAGGGAAAATATCAACCATGACCATAAAAATATGTCATAACATTTTTCAATAGAAAAATGAGCCCATCCCTCTCAACCATTCATTCTTTACACCTCACCCTCCATCTCATTTCCTTGAATTTCTATAAAAGAAAATTCACAAATGAGGTGTCATCCTTTTAGAAGTATTCCGTATAAATACGGAATATGTCACCGGTATACGTATCGAAATATATATACGCATATCCGTATAAAAATAGGGATAGCCAAAAGAGAGAAAATGAATAATGAACAATAATACTAGAATATATATATATATATATATATATATATATATATGAATTATTAAATCAAAACTTGATTTAATGATCCGGCTTAATTCTAAGCCGGCTAGTATTATCAACCATCCGATTAAAGTCTGTGTAGCCTGTACACATATTTAATCGGATACCTTCACGTACCAGCGTACGACCTCTACATATATCGCCTGCACCGAAAAAGCCTGTGTGGACCTCTAAAGACTCGACAATATGCTAGTAGTGATTACTGGATAAATACATAACCAATAGCACGTCAGCAGCACTAGCTGTACGTAACGGCTACCCAGGTATATGCTGAAAGAGAGGTCGACAATCAAGTCCGTCCATACCCTACTGAGCTTGAATATGACAATCTCCATACTGTCACGCCCCGCTTCCCAAAATATGGAATACGAGGGATGACTAGGCCAGCCATGCTCCTACGGTCAATGAATATTTCCGCCGTAGTCACACTTCGGTTTCTAGTATTACATGGTGATCAGTAAACACAGCACTGGAGTAAAGGGAATCACAGCTCATAACTTTATTACATTAAGATAACAGAGTTCAAGATACATTTATTTGCATGAAATAAATAACTAGCCAAAAAAATAACAGTGTTCTTATAGCAAGTAGAAGGCGATAACGCCGATGTCGCGGTCTAAACCTCCGCGATCTCGAATGGCAGGTCTTGCTCCGACCTGGATCCACTTCGTCCTTTGAGCATGCATACTCAGATCATCAGGGAGACACATATGGCAATAGATATATAGTGTGTGTACTATGTTATTAAACATGAAATGTACGGCAGAATACAGAAACATGAGAATAAGAAATATCAAGTGAATATGAATAGTACGGTATATGTATCATGTCAGTAATCCTCGCAATATGTATGTCATTACCTATCAGTCGCTAAGTCAAATAAAATCAATCGGTGGAAAGGATGCTCGTGTTTAACAAGGGTCTCGTGCATGCATGAGATTACGGTCCACTATTGCCCGGGACATAACCCTGCAGCCGTGTCGCTAAACCCACGACCTAATATATATGTATATATATAAGTATATGTATATGTATATCGCTACTATCGATTGATCATACTCTAAGTCACTCTACTTCGCTAAATACGAGTTCGATTCCACCTTGATTTCCTCATTTTCCTAGGTTACAAAAACTATATGTATAGGACTAATTGTATACGAGCACGCGCCAAATCACGGTCTTGTTCACTTTTCACTGCACTGTTCACTTTCACGAATCAATCACTTATCACCGGCGTACTTGATACAGCTAATCCAATACCACTCACGTTCGACAATGCAAAGTTCTCTATAAATCACTATGAACGTTCGCTATCACTAAAGGTATCACGGTCGGGTAAAATACGGGAACGATGCAATATAGCAAGTCATGTATGATGTGAAACACAATGTGCATTACGAGTTCAGAAAAACATATTAAGTCGTACGATCGTAATTAGACAAAATGATACAAAAGAGGCAGTAGGTAAATTCAAATAGTGATCCAACAAAATTGGTTCCAGGTTTGCGAGATGCGGTCGTTTCATTTTAAGTTTTCATCGCTGAAAATTCAGTTCCTGAACTGAAAGTCCAATTTGTAACACATTTTGATCCCTGTTGGGTTCATAATTAGGCAACGCTACAGTTAGGTAAAATTTATATCTTTCAATTAAGTTTCCGACGCACCAGACGGATCGACAATATCCTCTGTGTGCTGCGAGTTATGTCCTGTTTAAGGCTAGGGTATACAATCTATCCCTGTACTAAACTGGAGTACACCTCGATAGTTTTAAAAACAATTAAAACATCAGACGGCAGTAAAATCAAACGAAACCAAAACCTATAGTTAGCTAATAGGATTATCTTTACAACGATATAGGGTTACACATAATTCCATATTCATACAGCACAACATATTTATTTAAAGTCAGGTGTCAATGTGGAATGCTGCTCTGGACTGCAATCCAGATTTCGTTGCTGTGATATATCAGTATCGAAAGATAAAATACAGGGGGTTCAATCTTATCGAGTCGGCTTAGATATGAGCCATAAAACAATACATTCCAGTATGTACCTTAATTTATATCAATTTAACATCTCGACATGTACAGTAAAACCAGAATTGACATCGCCTCTTTGGGGTGTCGTTACACGTGCGATACTTCGTCATTTTGTGTTCAGTTTTCTACACGGCATTCATAAGTAGCAAAAAGAAATATGGGTAAAAGGTTTGAGCATGATCGATAGGGTTTTAGTTCAGTTCTCCATATCGAACTAACAACACACAATATCGAGAATTATCGAATTAAAGTTAGTTTTGTCTAACACGTGAAAATGGTGTCAAATGCTTACAATTCTGGTGTTAACGTGAGGTTCAGATTCTACTACACTCAAACTAGTTATCTTAGATTATTATGGTTTTCATAAAGATACAATGATAACTTACGAATAATATACGATAATAACTAACTATCACGGACTGGTAACAATCTATCTAGTATACGGTTAACATGAGTATACAATTATAAGTATGTAGCATGTAGAAGTAATTGAGGTTTCACTTGCCTGCGACGACGGCATAACAACGGCGAACGCACGAACACGGCGAAGGCACGGCCACGAGCACGGCACGTCCGCGGCTGCGACAACGACTAACTTGGCTCGGCTATAGGTTCTGGAGAGGAGGGTGGTTAGGCTCTGGATTTGGGGAAGGTCGACGACGAGGTCGGCAGCCGGAGGTGCTCTTCGCGGCGACTGCAGTGGCTGGGTTGCAGTGAGAGGTAATGAAGACAAGTGGTTTCAGATTGGTGGTGGGCTCGGACGTTGTGGTGGTGGAAGCGAGCTCGTCAGCGATGTAGGCAGTGCTCGATGGTGGGAAGGGTTCGCCGGCGAAAGAAGGTGGGGCACGGCGTTGTGGGGTTGTGTGTTAGTCGGCGTCGAGGAGGGGTGGATGGTCCTAGGGGCTCGTCGGCGAGGTGGGTTGCAGCGAGGGGCGGCGTGTTAGGAGGAGGTGCTGGTGTCAAGGTCGACGCGGTCGGTGGCGGCTCGTTGACATCGAAGTGGTCGGTGGCGGCGTAAGGTGGTGTTTGACGATAAGGGGAGCTGGATGTTGGTGGAGATGGGTTTCACGGGATGATTAGTGTGGCGGGCTCGGTCACAGGAAGAGGGTGACTGGAGGTTGCCGCGACGAGGTCGACGAAGGAGACAGTGGTGGTGTGAGGTAGGGGAGGGGCTCGTAGGAAAAAGAGAAGAAGAAGAATGAAGAATAAAAGGAGGGAAGAGAAAGGGGGGGGGGAGAGGGAGGTGATCCAGAGGTGAGGCGCTGGGGATCTCGGGGAGTCATTAGCGTCGAGGCCACATTAGCGTGGAGCAGGTCGCAAGGAAGCGGTTGCGAGGACGGAGGTAGAACATTGCGGAAAAGAGGAGGGGAAAAGAAGAAGTGAAGAAGAATAGAAGGTGAGGAACGGGTCGGGTCGGGTCGGGTCGGGTCGAGTGCATGGGTTTGGGCCGGGCTCGGGCTGAGGAAGGGACTAAAGTTTAGGTTAAAGAGAATAATAGAAATAGAAAAATTGGAAAATTATATAGGAAATTATATTAAGGTTTAAAGGGAAAAAGAATTAGAAAAGTTTTGGGAAAAATATTTAGGAATTTAATTTGGGAATTGAACGAAAATTTATTGGGATGAAAATTTTCAAATACAGGAAATATAGTGGAATTGGGGATTTACGCATACAGTCCGCTCTCTTCGTCTAAGAGTATCGTATACCGGGTCTAGGGGTGGATAACGTCATACCCCTAATAATCCAATAAGTTGTATTGGAATCAACTCATCACCAACCGAAAAACTATTGAACTCCTATCAGTAAATCTCATCTACCGTGGCCACGGATTTAGGTGATGGCCAACTGAACACAGCGTAACATCAACACTTAATACTATGAGAGACGAATCCCTGACAATCGCTCACTACCTCCATGTGGCTCGGGACTGAACCCAACTAAAATCTGTTTGCATGAATCCTTTGAGCCGTGGTAGGGTAGTAATCTAAGTACAGTAGGAACCCACACAAGACAAATGACGATCTCAGGTCAAAAGACTAATCTATACTCATGTCACTAGAGAACTTCTATCTGAAGATAGGTATAATACCATCTTGAAGTTCTCAGCGAGTCCGTCAATGTACTCACCTCCAGTGAGCACCTGTATACTATCTTAGGTGATAAAACACCAATAGCTTGTGAGAACGGCCACCACCCCTCGTTGCGGTCTAAAAACATATACACTAGTCTACTCTGGAATTCGATGCACAATCTAGATACTCTCTCGACTAGGGACATTTAAGGATGTGCTTATGGACTACCCAGCTCTCACGAATATGATCGCCATCGTAATGCTGGTAGTCAATTAAGAATCCTACGGGCTTCATCATTATGTATTAGCGACACGTAATAACAAATAAAATGTATACATATAATGATAAAGACAAACCAGACAGCATATTATCATCTTGAGCAAGACCGTTCTAACTGTATAGGTCCTCCTTCAATTATCATAATCGCTTACCTGCAATTACAATAATTGCCTTGAGGACACTATATATCTAACACTAACTCTACCGATGCCCACCATAGTGCAGCTGTCTCGACAAAAAACCGCTTCGAGCCGCTCAAAAGGGTTAGGCGAAATTCTCTTATCGCCGTTTTGAAGAAGTTTCCACCACCTGTAGGGAATCAAATGAGCAAAAGCCAATACTCAAGCCAAAAATTTCCTCGACGATCTAAAACGTCTGGAAAGAAGTTATGGCTCAGTTATCAACAGCAGCCCATCTCCAAAATCCGAGAAGCTCAGGAATTTGCCAAAGGCCGAAGACTTGGCTTCCAAGTCCAAAGTGGCCCTTCCTAAAAAGCAAACGCCAGAAAGATCCCTTTTGCCTAGGGAAAATCCCAAGACGTGAAATATCAAAAGCTCCACACACAAAGCTGAAGTAGTTCACACTGTGCAGATGATACACCTCAACGGAAGTGAAAACAATGCTTTCACCAGTCATCGACCCAAACTCGGTCTTTGACTCAAGATCAAAAGCAACAAAAGCTGCAAGAAATGGTAGCTCAAGTAGCAGCACTCTTCAGATCACCCCCCAAGATGCGTCCGGAAGACGAACAAGAAGATCTGGAAGAACAAGAGTCTGATGTTAACTCTTTAATGCGAGCTCTTGACAAGAAAGAAAAAGAAGCGGAAGAAATGTCTGCCAACATGAACAAAATGGCCCTCCTCCTACAGAATATGTGTGGGATGATGGCCCGGTCGTCGGAACCACCGGCAGAAGACACTCCAATGGTCCCTGATAAAGAGAAAGGAAGTGCCACAAGCTCTCCGCAGACCCCTTCAAGCTCAAAAGATGAAACGATCTCAAAGGCTCAGCTCAACGAGTACATAGCCTAATAAGTCAAACTCTTCACTGCCAGTGAAGCAAACGGCAAGTTGGTCAAGACCAGTCGTCCATATCCAGTATGGTACGACCAGAAGCAATACCCTCCGGGATATACTATTCCGAAGTTCAATATCTTTAAAGGAACGGGAATCCCCATCAGCATATTGCGCAGTTCAAAGCAATGTGCGGTAACACTGGAGACGATGATATGCTACTCCTTCGACAGTTCTTCACAGTCGGGTGGATACTGCCTTCGAATGGTATCCAGAGCTCCCAAATGACTCCATAGAGACCTTCGCTGATATGGAACTGCTCTTGACGCAGAGGTTCATCAGTGTAAGCAAGTGCACCACCATATCCGCTCTGATCAATGAAGAGAGAAGATCAAATGAAACACTGGTGCGATATTGTAACACCCTAGTACATTTATACAGTATAACTTGGTATTTTAAGTTTTTCTTATAATTCTTTAAAGTTTAACTTCTCTAAAAAACATGAATGGAGAATAAATCTCTAAGGACACAGTATCTCACGTGATATCCGCGTGAACGCTCAAAAGAAACCATGAAGACAGTACCTCACGTGATATCTACGTGAACGCTCAAAAGAAGCAGATGATAGCGTCTCACGTGATATCCACGCGAGCGCACAGAAGCTCAGAGACTCAGTATCTCACGTGCCATACACGTGAGCACCTAAGGCTCATGAAGATAGCGCCTCACATGCCATACACGTGAGCACCCATAACCAAGAACTCATCGCCTCACATGCCATACACGTGAGCGCTTAAAAGACGCCATAGATACATCGTATCACATGATATTCCTATAAGCGCTACATGACTGAGTGCTTAGCACTGCTGGGTGGTATAGAAATCCAATTTTAGCCCCAAATTGGCTAAGTCTGTGAAACATAAGCTTCTTCTTTGATTTTAAATCAACTGAGACCATATGCTCATGATATCCAAGTTGATCTTAGTCCTATATACAACTAATGATCTTTCATTGATGATATCAAATCTAGTCTTAGTCTTATATACGACTAATGATTTTCATCACATATCTTCTAAGTTAATCTTAGTCTCATGTAAGACTAACGATCCTTAGATCCACCATGTTCTCTTCCCTCATATACGAAATTTGGTTCAAGGGTACATCCTTCCACACCTCTGATATACAGCGTTGTAATTTCTCAACGTCTTCAGAGAGATGGCGGGTTCCAACAACCTACTCCTTTCTCATCCCAACTTGATGAAAAATATGAAATTTCATCAAGACAAGGAATGTCCTAATTCTCATATTGATACATCCCATATTTATGCACTTCCTGTAGGGTGTTTTTCGTCACCCCAGTGAGATGGGAATACGCGAGCGCTTGTCAGGCGTACTACAGATTCCCCCTGCCTAGGGTAGGCCGGGGTTTAATGATTGTGGGGATCCGAATCTCCGGCAGCCGCGGACTAAGCTGCCGTTAATTACCCATCGCCTTTGGGGCGAGGGAACCTCCGATTAACGGGTTAAACTGGTCATGCGAACTCAATGTGCAGTGTGCGTGTGTTTTGAAAGGGGGTTTTGGATATATCGGGAGCCACGCAGAGTTTTTACGGGGGTCCCGCTACCCGGATAGCGGGCTGGGGGTCAAGGGGGCTAGCAGCCCCCTTGCGGGGTTCGGGGCAGCGCCCCGGCCCGAAAATTTTTTGGAGGGGGAGAATGTGGCGGAGTATGTATATGTGTGAATTTGTATACATATGTATGTGTATATGTATGTACATAAAAAGAGAGGGAAAATGCATCCAAGAGATGCGTGGGGGCCACGTGTCGGCACGCGGGCGCCTTGCGCACTTGCGCAGTTGCGCAAGCGCGCGCGCCACGTGTCGGCGCGCGGGCGCCTTGCGCACTTGCGCAGTTGCGCAAGCGCGCGCGCCACGTGTCGGCGCGCGGACGCCTTGCGCACTTGCGCAAGCGCGCAGGTGCGCAAGCGCGCAGGTGCGCAAGCGCGCACGCCACGTGTCGGCACGCGGGCGCCTTGCGCAGCGCGCCGGAGAGGCACAGGAGGCTTTTAGCCTAAAAAAATTTCTCAGAAGAGAAATCAGAGAGGAGTTGGACTCCTGAATGTGTTTTTCTTCTTTTTTTGAGGGTTTAGTGAAAGATGTTCTTCTTCTTCCTCCTCTGTTAGCTGGATCTTGAAGATCAAGAGATGTGGGATTTCAAAATCTTTTCTTTTTGAGATCTGATGGAAGATCTGAGTTCCCCTTGATGGGTTTTGTGGTGAAAAACTAATTTGTTTTGAAAAAAAAAGAGTAAAACTCTTGATTTAATTCAAAAGAAAGAAGAAGGTTTTGGAACCTTGGAGAAGGAAGAAAGAGCTCAGCTCTGAAACTTTTTTGGAGAGAGAAAAAGTTGTTGAGATATTTCATTATCTTTGCCTTTATAGGCCATACATTTTACACATAGCCCCTTGGGCTTCACAAAATGGCATTTTGCCTATTTCATGGCTCATGTGCCATTTCTTTTTGCACATAAGCCATGGGCTTTACAAAAATTTGGCTTTATGCCCATTTTCTTACATTTATCCATAAAATAAAATAAAAGAAAATGCAACAAGATTATTTATTACAAAAATTTTATCTTGGCGTGGAGGAGGCCGGCCGCTTCATGTTCGGGCTCGACTCGGGCATGGGCCCACTGGGTCTGGGCTTGGGCCCACTTGGCTTGGGGTTGACTTGGATTTTGACTTGGTCAACCGGGGTGTAAATTTTTACCCCAACAAATTGCCCCCCATCAATAGATGCACACCACATATGTGGGTCGTGTGCATGAAATTGATGGATCTTCTTTCACGTGGAGGCGACTTGATTTGGTTCCCGCTTTTTGGGAAGCTGGCACTGCCCTTTTTACGACATGGACGGTCGTTGCTTGACATGTCTCCGAGACGGAGTGTCCGTGATAGGCGTTTTCCCTGGCCCGGAGTTATCTGGTTCCCGCTTTGTAGGAATCCTGCGCTGCCCTTTTTGCGACTTGGACGGTCGGTGCTGCCCTTTTAGCGACTTGGACGGTCGGTGCTGCCCTTTTAGCGACGTGGACGGTCGGTTCTGCCCTTTTTGCGACTTGGACGGTCGGTGCTGCCATTTTTGCGACGTGGACGGTCGATGCTGCCCTTTTTGCGACTTGGACGGTCGGTGCTGCCCTTTTTGCGACGTGGACGGTCGATGCTGCCCTTTTTGCGACTTGGACGGTCGGTTCTGCCCTTTTTGCGACATGGACGGTCGGTGCTGCCATTTTTGCGACGTGGACGGTCGATGCTGCCCTTTTTGCGACTTGGACGGTCGGTTCTGCCCTTTTTGCGACATGGGCGGTCGGTTCTGCCCTTTTTGCGACATGGACGGTCGGTGCTGCCATTTTTGCGACGTGGACGGTCGATTCTGCCATTTTAGCGTCGTGGACGGTCGATGCTGCCATTTTAGCGACGTGGACGGTCGATGCTGCCATTCTAGCGACGTGGACGGTCGGTTCTGCCTTTTTTGCGACTTGGACGGTCGGTGCTGCCCTTTTAGCGACGTGGACGGTCGATGCTGCCCCTTTTAGCGACTTGGACGGTCGATGCTGCCCTTTTAGCGACGTGGACGGTCGGTGCTGCCCTTTTTGCGACTTGGACGGTCGATGCTGCCCTTTTAGCGACGTGGACGGTCGGTGCTGCCCTTTTTGCGACGTGGACGGTCGGTGCTGCCCTTTTTGCTACTTGGACGGTCGATGCTGCCCTTTTAGCGACGTGGACGGTCGGTGCTGCCCTTTTTGCGACGTGGACGGTCGATGCTGCCCTTTTTGCGACTTGGACGGTCGATGCTGCCCTTTTAGCGACTTGGACGGTCGATGATGCCCTTTTAGCGACTTGGACGGTCGATGCTGCCCTTTTAGCGACGTGGACGGTCGATGCTGCCCTTTTTGCGACTTGGACGGTCGGTTCTGCCCTTTTTGCGACATGGGCGGTCGGTTCTGCCCTTTTTGCGACATGGACGGTCGGTGCTGCCATTTTTGCGACATGGACGGTCGGTGCTGCCATTTTTGCGACATGGACGGTCGATTCTGCCATTTTAGCGACGTGGACGGTCGATGCTGCCATTTTAGCGACGTGGACGGTCGATGCTGCCATTCTAGCGACGTGGACGGTCGATTCTGCCATTTTAGCGACGTGGACGGTCGATGCTGCCATTCTAGCGACGTGGACGGTCGATTCTGCCATTTTAGCGACGTGGACGGTCGATGCTGCCATTTTAGTGACGTGGACGGTCGATTCTTGATTTGACTTGCTCTGCTTTTTGCAGTGTCAGGGGTAGACTTGACTTGCTCCGCTTCTTGCGGTGTCGAGATTGGATTCTGACTCGCCCCGCTTTCCGCGGTGTCGGAGTGGAAGTTGACCTGTTGATTTTGATTTGGGTTGACATCAGCATCGCTATACTGGAATATGGTACCAGGAGCGAATCATCATCTGTCATGGAGAGGATTTTGGGATTTTGGTTTTTGTTTGGCATCTGCATTGCTGCCCTGGGATAATGCCAGGAGCAACTCATCATTTGCCCCGGGAGGATTTAGGAGAGATTGGGATTGTTTCACGCCCGTGGATTGTATACGGTTTTGCAGGATGTATGATCCAGACCGTAGGGCCGAAAAAAAATTTTGGGACTTTGTCGGCGTCTGCATCGCTGCACTGGAACATGGTACCAGGAGCGACTCATCATTCGCCGTTGGGGTATGGGATTTGGAATTTATTTGGCGTCTGCATCGCTGCACTGGAATATGGTACCAGGAGCGACTCATCATTCGCCATTTGGGGATTGGGGAGCGATGGCTTAGGAGACAGGTTTAGATCCCTATCGCCTAAGGCTTTTCAATTTTATGGACCGTGAGGGTCCCATAAAAGCATTTTCTCCCTACGAGTCGTAAGGATCCCGCAGGTGTATTTTCTCCTTAGGAGTCGTGAGGACTCCTAAGTGTGTTTTTCCTTTATGAGTCGTAAGGATCCCACAAAGGTTTGTTCTCCTCATATATCGTGAGGACACATGAGTGGGTCTTATCAATGGAGCATCATTCCCAAAGCGGAGACCGGCCGCGTAGCTGGTGATTACGGTGGGGCATGGGTATGATGAGAATTATTTGAGCCCGTGGATTGTATACGATGGTAAATTTGGGGACCCACCGTAGGGCCGGGAGAATTTTTTTTAAAAATTGGATTTTGGTTGGCGTCTGCATCGCTGCACTGGAATGTGGTACCAGGAGCGACTCATCATTCGCCGTTTGGGGACTTGGAATTTGGATATTGTTTGGCATCAGCATTGCTGCACTGGAATAATGCCAGGAGCAACTCATCATCTGCCTCGGGAGGACTTGGGATTTGGATTTTCGGTCGGCATCAGCACCGCTAACACTGAAGCGAAATGCCAGGAGCGAATCATCATTTGCCATTGCCCGTTGGGGAACGATGGCTTAGGAGTTAGGTTTGGGTCCCTACCACCTAAGGCTTTTCAATTTTATGGGCCGTGAGGGTTCCATAAAAGCATTTTCTCCCTACGAGTCGAAAGGATCTCGTAGGTGTATTTTCTCCTTAGGAATCGTGAGGATTCCTAAGTGTGTTGCTCCTTTGTGAGTCGTAAGGATCTCACGCAGGGGTTTTCTCCTCACAAGG
Organism: Agapanthus africanus; assembly: GCA_030015575.1. Classification (NCBI taxonomy): domain Eukaryota; kingdom Viridiplantae; phylum Streptophyta; class Magnoliopsida; order Asparagales; family Amaryllidaceae; genus Agapanthus; species Agapanthus africanus. The sequence goes on along the minus strand of JASDDO010000022.1, from coordinate 722,695,819 downwards.
TCGAGAGGACTTTGTGAGTGTATTTCACCTCTTTTCCTTTTTACGAGTTTGCGCCCTTTCGGGTTTTCACAGACTCGCCGGTAGTCCTGCTGTTTTTACTCACGGAGCCTTTTCGGGTTTTCATCCGTGCCCGTTTTGCTTGTGGACATACCGTTTTTTTTTTTTTGCCGCTGGTGGGACTTTAAAGTAGTCTCACCTGCAGGATTTGGGAGAAATAGGGGTCATTTACGCCCGTGGATTGTATACGGTTTTGCAGGATGTCTGATCCAGACCGTAGGGCTGATGTGCTCAATTCGCCTGCGACTTGGAGTATTCACGTGTAGTATTTCTTGAGATATCGGCCATTGATGGGTGGCATGGGCCTTTCTCCCTCGGCACTTATTAGTTGGTAGGATCCTCCGTCAAACACTTTCTCGATGACGTATGGTCCTTCCCAGTTTGGCTCGAATTTTCCCTTGGCATGTCGATTGGGGATAATCGGTCTTTTGAGGACCAACACCAATTCACCTTTCTTGAAGGCGCGGAGACGGGTTATCTTGTCATAAGCCCGTGACATTTGGGCTCGGTATAGCTCCAGATTTTGTTGCACCGCGAGCCTCTTTTCTTCGAGGGCATCGAGTTCTTCAAGTCGAAGGAGCACGTTTTCTTCCTCCGTCAACTCATGTTGGACGGCCATTCTTAAGCTCGGAACTTCAACTTCGAGGGGGAGGACCGCCTCCACTCCGAAGAGCAATGAGTATGGAGTGGACTGAGTTGGAGTACGGTGCGTGGTACGATATGCCCACAATGCCTTGTGAAGCTTGAGATTCCAGTCTCTCTTGTTGGCTGAAGCATTTTTCCTCAGAAGCTTGCATAGAGTCTTATTGAAGGCTTCGGCTAGCCCATTGGCTCTTGGATTATAGATGGAGGAATACCTCCAGTCTATCTTGTGCTGAGTAGCGAATCTTGAGACATTGAAGCTCTTGAAAGAAGGCCCGTTGTCAGAAATGATTCTTCTTGGTGTACCGAAGCGGTATAGAATATTATGCTGGAAGAATGTCAGAATATCCTTTGTCTTGACTTCTTTTAACGGGACAGCTTCAGCCCACCTGGAGAAGTAGTCTGTCGCGGCCAGTATGAACCGGTGGCCTTTAGATGACGGAGGATCAATTGGGCCAACAATGTCGGTGCCCCAAACTTCGAAGGGCCACGACGCCACTGTAGGATGCAATGGGTTGGGATGCTTGTGAATAAAATCACCGTGAATTTGGCAGATATAACATTTCTTTGCATGCTCTCCGCAATCCCGTATCATGGTGGGCCAGTAATACCCAAGCCATTTGATTTGAAGTCGCATCTTGGGGCCAGATTGGTGAGCACCGCAAACGCCCGAGTGGACATCTTTCATGACCTTTTGGGCTTCGGCCAATGACAGACACCTGAGCCAGAGTTGGTCATATGACCTGCGGTATAACGTGTCATTTACAAACACGTATCGGAGAGCTTTTTTCTTCAGCTGAATCCTCGCAGATTTCTCTTCGGGCAGCTTGTCGTATCGGAGGTACTCTATGAAGGGTTCTCTCCAATCGGGCTCGTCTTGGATGATCGAAGCTTCTTCCGCAGGACTGCTCTTCTGTTCCGCACTTTCCTCTTCTCGTAGAGAGACTGGGGGTAGAATTTGCCGGCTCCTGACTGTGATCAGAATTTCGTCCATGTCAGGATCAGCCAGCTCCTTGGCCAAGCGAGCGAGTACATCAGCCTTTCCGTTCAACGCTCTAGGGACTCTCGTTAGTTCAATATGAGTGAACCTTTTCATGAGTTCCACCACTCGACCTCTGTACCGAGCTAACTCGGGTTTGTATATCTTATAGTCGCCGCTTACTTGGTTGACGACGAGCTGGGAGTCACCGTAAACTCGTAGCCGACGGATTTCCATTTCTATGGCGAGCTCCAAACCAGCTATCAGAGCTTCATACTCAGCTTCATTGTTTGTCCGAGGCTCGGTGAGAGCAAAAGAACGCCGTAAGGTTCCCATTGATGGTGTGATGAACACCAATCCTATCCCTGCTTTTATCTCCGGGACGCTTGATTTACTGGAAGTTCTTATCGATGAGGCCCCATCGAAGTAGAGCTCCCAACATGGCTCGTCATTCTCGAGGTGCAGCACTTGTTCGTCGGGTAACTCACAATTTAGCGGCGACCCTTCTGGTATGGGATGAGCAGCGAGAAAGTCTGCAAGAGCTTGCCCTTTTACTGCTTTCTGAGGGGTATAAACTATATCAAACTCAAGTAGCATGACAGCCCATCTTGCCATTCTGCCGGCTAGGCTTGCTTTGGTCATCAAGTGTTTGAGCGGGATAGTGCTATCTGGGGCCAAGGCGTCCCCAGAAGCGGAATGTAGCCGGCTTTCATTCGGCTCGACCAGTCTTGGTCCCAAAGGAACAGGCATTGGCTGCCTCGGATTGTCATCACCCGGCTGATTAGTAGCGGCTTGTGCTTGATTAGGAGGCGCTCGAGCAATTTGAGCCGTAAGCTGCATCACCACGTTCGTTAAGTCGTCAATCTTCGAATAGAGCTTGGCCATCTCTTTATCTTTGCTCCTGAGCTGTTTTCGAAGTTCTTGAAGCAGCTCTTGCTCCGCAGTCCTAGGGCGGAAAGTCGGCTCTTCCTCGCTGTCCGAGCTTGACTCTACATGGACCGAGGGGTCTATCTGCCTATCATCCTCATCGAGAGGGTTTTCTTCATCCAGCAGGGGCGGCTGTTCTTGGGTGGCGGCAACCACATTCAGGCTAGATTGGGCTTGGGATGTGGTGGCCCCGTCCTTGCTTTTGCTGCGAAGGTTGTCGCTAGGGCGCCCGCCCGCCATATAGACCGTATGGATGGTATATCCGGACGTCTTTCTATCATTGGCAGCTGATTTCATGGATCGCTGTCTTGGCCCCCTTGTTTCGGTAGCTGGTAGTCGATTGAAGACGGCTGGCCCAACCAGGTTCTTAAATGGTGCTGGCGCATCTTTTCTGGGTTTTCCCCGCTGCTTTCGTGCGGCACAGAGTGCTTGATAGACTCTTGATGAGACTGTGTCATAATTTCTCCGTTGGGGCCGGGACACGTCTCTTTGTGGCACTGTTCGAACCGCTGTCTTCTTGATTCTGGCGGTCATGGCATTTTTCTGAACCCACTTTAGAGGCTCGAAGGAATTGCTGATTCTTACGTCCGACTCAGCCGTCGTCGCGGGGCAACCCTGCACTTGGAACTTCACACGATTCCATTTGGCCGAAGCCTTGGCCCTTTTGTTGGCTCGATACCTGAGACGCTTCTGCCTTAACTTTTCTGTTCTAAGCACCTGGCAGACTTCGGCTTTTTGGGAAGACGCCGCAGACCGGGCGATGGAAGGCCTTGGAGATACGCTCGATTGTGCATTTGTTGGAGTTATCGCCTGAGCTCGTCCGCAACTTTTAATGTTGCCCTTCACATCGGAAGTCTTGCCCCCAGCTAGAGCGCCAGGGACTCGTTCAGACACCATCTTAAGTTTCGGTTGTGGTGCCTTGGCGATCACGACATTCGGCCTCTTACCCCTTGAGACCGGTTTGGCCACCTGTTCCGCTGGGATCTCTGCCAGATGAGCGCTTCCGGCAGGGTAGATGATGACAGAGCCAAACTGGCGGGGCGGTTCCTCCCATTGTCGACTGAGGCTTGCGGGGAGAACCACACAAGCGTTGATCTTGACCACGTACGGAATCGGGGTCGCTTTGGAAGTTGAATTCGTCTGGGAAGACATTGTCATCGAAGGTTGATTGCTGCACGGAAAAAAAAAACATCATTTTAGTATAAGCAATCGATATGTATATTGATTGAGTTCGCATGAACGTTTAACCCGAAATATGGGAGGAGAGATTGGTCCCACCGGGCGTGCCAGAATCTGTAGGGTGTTTTTCGTCACCCCAGTGAGATGGGAATACGCGAGCGCTTGTCAGGCGTACTACAGATTCCCCCTGCCTAGGGTAGGCCGGGGTTTAATGATTGTGGGGATCCGAATCTCCGGCAGCCGCGGACTAAGCTGCCGTTAATTACCCATCGCCTTTGGGGCGAGGGAACCTCCGATTAACGGGTTAAACTGGTCATGCGAACTCAATGTGCAGTGTGCGTGTGTTTTGAAAGGGGGTTTTGGATATATCGGGAGCCACGCAGAGTTTTTACGGGGGTCCCGCTACCCAGATAGCGGGCTGGGGGTCAAGGGGGCTAGCAGCCCCCTTGCGGGGTTCGGGGCAGCGCCCCGGCCCGAAAATTTTTTGGAGGGGGAGAATGTGGCGGAGTATGTATATGTGTGAATTTGTATACATATGTATGTGTATATGTATGTACATAAAAAGAGAGGGAAAAGGCATCCAAGGGATGCGTGGGGGCCACGTGTCGGCGCGCGGGCGCCTTGCGCACTTGCGCAGTTGCGCAAGCGCGCGCGCCACGTGTCGGCGCGCGGACGCCTTGCGCACTTGCGCAGGTGCGCAAGCGCGCGCGCCACGTGTCGGCACGCGGGCGCCTTGCGCACTTGCGCAAGCGCGCAGGTGCGCAAGCGCGCACGCCACGTGTCGGCACGCGGGCGCCTTGCGCAGCGCGCCGGAGAGGCACAGGAGGCTTTTAGCCTAAAAAAATTTCTCAGAAGAGAAATCAGAGAGGAGTTGGACTCCTGAATGTGTTTTTCTTCTTTTTTTTTGAGGGTTTAGTGAAAGATGTTCTTCTTCTTCCTCCTCTGTTAGCTGGATCTTGAAGATCAAGAGATGTGGGATTTCAAAATCTTTTCTTTTTGAGATCTGATGGAAGATCTGAGTTCCCCTTGATGGGTTTTGTGGTGAAAAACTAATTTGTTTTGAAAAAGGAAGAGTAAAATTCTTGATTTAATTCAAAAGAAAGTAGAAGGTTTTGGAACCTTGGAGAAGGAAGAAAGAGCTCAGCTCTGAAACTTTTTTGGAGAGAGAAAAAGTTGTTGAGATATTTCATTATCTTTGCCTTTATAGGCCATACATTTTACACATAGCCCCTTGGGCTTCACAAAATGGCATTTTGCCTATTTCATGGCTCATGTGCCATTTCTTTTTGCACATAAGCCATGGGCTTTACAAAAATTTGGCTTTATGCCCATTTTCTTACATTTATCCATAAAATAAAATAAAAGAAAATGCAACAAGATTATTTATTACAAAAATTTTATCTTGGCGTGGAGGAGGCCGGCCACTTCATGTTCGGGCTCGACTCGGGCATGGGCCCACTGGGTCTGGGCTTGGGCCCACTTGGCTTGGGGTTGACTTGGATTTTGACTTGGTCAACTGGGGTGTAAATTTTTACCCCAACACTTCCATATTGACGTGCACACCTCATATTGACACGCATCCCATATAAATGCGAATCTCATATTGAGCTCCGGCTTTATACATATATGCATATGTATATTTTTGAGGGAAATATAAATGCCTCTAAATTGGATCGCACCCCAATATTGGGCGCATCCCATGTTACTATCGTTCACTTTGCCATATAAAATATACACGTGTGTGCAAGATGAAAGATGGACCGAAACGTCCTTAAACTAATACTTCACCCCGAACACGGGAATGCTGGACCAAAATGACCCCAAACTAATATTAGACCGCGCTGTCCTTAAACTAATATGTTTGGCCCTACGGCTGATCTCCATATTAATCCCCGTATACAATCCACATGCAACCGCAATAAAAAAAATATAACACGACACGAAGTGATCTACCGGAGCAGGTGAAAGTGGTTATCGCAATGTGATAGCATAATTAACTGCAGAGGCTTGTGCCTGCAGGGAAGAGCATCTCCACAATCAAAAACCTCTCACAAATGAGGGGGAATCTGATAAAATTACGCTACATTGGTCGCATCTGTCGAAGCCTCCGATATACGGTGCCATAAATCAACTTGGTATCTTCAGAGAGGTGGATGGATATGTTCATATAGCATATGCCCCTAACTTCAGGCTAGACATCTCCGCGTCTCAGTTCGGTCTTTGATGGTAAACAGTATGGTGTACAAAAGGTAAAAAGTAAAGACATATAAAGGGTTTGGAGTAAAGGTAATGGAAATTGTAACTGATGTCATGAGTCTGGTATTGAAAAAAGAATTACTAGGAATACCTAGCCACCCCCTCGAAATATTTTCAGTTTTACTATACGGTGTTAATTGAAAATTGCTTTTCCAATTAGATTTTGACTCCACGGTATGTATTTACCAGACTTGATTCTCACATCTGTATAGCGTTACAGATACGGAGTAGGAGTAGAACATTGAAAACTGGGTGATTAGATCCTCAATATCATAATTCTTTGTAATCGGTAATTTTTAAGGAAATCGCATGGGTTTTGCCTAACGGCAAATATTTAGTTTTGAATATCTATTGTTATGCACCAATTTCAAACCGATATATCTGTACGTTTAATTTATAAAGTGTGATATAACTTTTTGAAATTATGTTTATAACATTTACCTTTATCAGTTGATGATTAGGTAAGGTGCATTTAATAACGGTGTAATTCTTCTTAACCATAATACAGTTTTCAACCCACGACACACAAGGTTTAAGTTATTAAAATCAGAGGACTTATACAAAGTATTGTATGTTATCCGATGTCTATTAGGATAAGGGGTTGATACTCGTACTATATTCCGTTTACTTATGAATTCTCTAGTTTTAGACATGCATTTTGTTGAAATACAATCGTTGAAATGTAAAGTCCAAATTTTATGAAGTTATAGTATAAGAATAAAGTAGAGAACCATATGTTGGAAGTATCAAGATTTTTTGAGGTGGTCGAAAATGTAAATACTTATGATGGGTATTCCGTCGTAAATAATATATTTGAGAACTTGCTTCTCTCTCAGGTTACTTATCCGTGAGTGCGCTCCTTAATGAGTAATGTTGCATGGCCTTCTTCTGTTTAGTCAATATGCACTGGAAACAGTTGCATAATTTTTGAATCTGATTCCAATTAAATTAGTGCCTTTATTTCTATATTGGATATAGAATGGATTCATATCTTAACGATGTTAAAATATATGGAGTTGTCCGGCTTATACTTTGTTCCCCCAATATTTAAACATATTTAAAGAGCAAAGCTCTTTTGAAATTTAATGGGGCGGCGCCTCACGTGCTTCTTACGAGGGCGCCAACACTAGCACTAATTTGAAGTAGCGCCGCGCGTGCTCCTCACACCGGCGCCAATGTGTAAAGCACAGAAATGCTTTCTGAGTAAGAATTAAATTCTTATATGACGCCGCACGTGTGCAGGGTGTTTTTCATCACCCCATTGAGATAGGAATACGCGTCGCTTGTCAGGCGTACTACAGATTCTCTCTACCTAAGGTAAGCTAGGGTTTATTGATTGTAGAGATTTGAATCTTCAGCGGCCGTGGACTAAGCTGCCGTTAATTACCCCTCACCTTTGGAGCGAAGGAACCTCCGATTGACGGGTCAAACTAGTCATGTGAACTCAATGTGCAATGTGCGTGTATTGTGTTTTGAAGGGTCTTGGGTATATCTGTCACGACCCAAAGTTTGGATTGACCGGCACTTAGGTTGTATCATATCTAAAGATATGCACACAGTCCAATTAAGCCGAAAACCAAGATCAAAATCCTTTTTGCGGAATTCTTTATATAGAAATTTTAGTTTTTAGTAAAAATCACAATTTATGAAGTTAAAATATTAAACAAGTATAAGGTGTTAAGTTTGGTTGCATCCCTAGTTGAGATCAACAATATCAATAGCGGAAAAATAAAATCTCAGTATATAGGACATCAATACGAATCCCAGACATAAAGAAAAGGAACCACAATTTATAGAACTAAACGATCTCAACTGTCAATATACAAATAACCATTTCTCACTCTAAGTCAAAATACAGGTCTGATGGAGATTTTCTAGATACAAAATACAATACCAAAAGAGGAGGTTACTACATATGTAACCTACCTATCAAAAGATGTGATAAAGCTGCAAAAAAATAGATCTGCGCCGCTGCTAACTGTCCACTCTACTCCTGCAAGGAACTGTGGTACAACGGGGGTGAGTTGCCAACTCAGTGAATATAACTAACATATAACGGTTAATAATGTAAATATGACGATCATACGAACTGAAATGTGAACAAGTATAATGTATGATTATCTATGGAAATCATGAATCTATAATACGAATCTCATAATCAAAACTGAAATCTCAACATTTATTTCCAATACAAATTCATTTCCCCGTGTCCATCATCGACACAAAACTTCCATTTCTCACAAGCATCATTCCTCGAATGATCCTGAAATCAACAATACTGGTCGTTATCATCTAGATATACGCCGCATTTTTACCACTATATCCGGTATCGAGTAACCTCGCTAGGCTCTCCCGCCTCAAATGCGGCTACCCTGCCCCTCGGTCTCGACCGGGTCCACCATATATCCAACTGTATATCTCCCCCACTCAGTATGGATAACGTAAAATTCACGACCGTATATCTCCCCCACTCAGTCCGGAATAAAACCAAATCATAAAACATCTCATGGTGGACATGACACATCAATCAGGAAATCACCGGATTTATGTAATAGTATTCAAAACTCAAAACCATAAATCCTCAATAATACATCTACCTCTTATATCAACATAAAATACTCAAATACTAAACATGATATTAATGATGCAATTTGCTACAGTTATTGGTATTTAAGATATAATATGAATCATTTTTAACAAGAAATTTACTAAGTGTAAAAGTGACATGGCAATATCGACGAAGTGTGTGTAACATGTAAGATGTGCACGCTGCATGACTCGTCGATACTTGTACAGTGTACTAGCAACTAAGCAAAATATATATGAATTGTGAATGCATATTTTCAATTTAGCATTAAAAAAATAAAGCATTAAGTTAAATAAAACTACGGACGTAACACGCCATCTTTACAAAATTCCCCGGTAGATGTTCAGTCTACTCACCGGAAAACGTCGAATCTATTCAGAAATTGCCAATCCTTTCCCTTTCCTCGCTTCCTCCGAAAATCCCGTATTCGAATCTAACATCACAAATTTTAACTTATATAAGGAAACGACTACTCCGACATGACGGAAATGGAAATACCTGTTCCCACGTACTAGTTATATTGTATATGTTAGTTATATGTATGCCCTAGAGGCCATTACTATACACGAGATGTATATTGTAGTGGATGCTTGGACATATATAGGGAGGACTTTCTTACTCGACATGATAGTATGCTATCTGGTTACTCTTTACCTTAACGTGTACACTGATTGTCTCTCTGTTACATGTTGGTAAAGCCCTTAGGATGTGTACTTGATTACCTGGACTATGATGCGGATCATACTAGTGGGGACATGGTAGTCCATAAGTATATCCTTCAAGGTCCCTAGTAGTGAGTGTATCGAGACGGGGCTTCGATATACCAGAGTAGACTAGCGTATACCTTCTCGACCCATGTAGATGGGCGATGGATGATCCCATATCCATTGGTGTTTGACATCAGAGATGATATACGGGTGCTCAGTGGAGACTGGGTACACTGGACGGACTCGCCGAGAACTCCCAGGTGGTATTATACTTTACGTCAGATGGCAGTTCTCTGGTGACACTGGTACAGGTTAGTCTGTAGACCCAAGATCGTCATAGAGTCTTGTGTGATTCCCACTGTACTTTGATTTCCACCTTACCACGTCCAAGAGGGCGTGCAAAACGGTGGTTTTTGGGTACAGTCCCGAGTCACATGGAGGCAATGAGCGATATGAGGGGTTTCGTCTCTCCCGGTATTGGGGGTTGATGTTGCGCTATGCTCGATTGGCCATAACAGGGAAGTCCCTGGCCAGGGCTGGTTTAGAGATTTACTGGTAAGTGTTACCAGTAGTTTCTCGACCCGTTATGAGCCTCATATCGGCATGACTTATCGGTTATTGGGGGTCTGACGTTTACCACCCCTAGACATGATATGCGACATATCAGACGAGGAGACCGGACTGTACGGTAGTGTCACTGTCAGGCTTTTTGCAGGAGTTGGAGCGGGCTTGCTTGCTGATCTTCTGATCGCTCAATACCCGGGTAGCCGTTACGTCCAGCTAGTACCGCTGACGGCTTGTGGGTGCTTGATATGATCATCACCTACTGCCGGCGTATTGACGAGTCTTTAGAGTCCTACATAGAGGTTTTACTGGCTCAGGCGAAACGAAATAGGAGCGCATATGTGATATGTGTGGGACCGAGAATAATGCGAGTATGTGATACCGTATTCTATTTTCACGATGATTGTATCGATCGGTTATATGTGATATAACCAGGTTATCGAATCAAGGGTTGATTCGATAAGTCGATACATTGGATGTTAGTCGGTTATATGAGATATAACTGGATTATTAAGTCAAGTGTTGATTTAATAATTTAGTATATAATTGTATATTAGATATACTAATTTACATTAACTAACATTGGTTCACTTAAGCATTTGTTTTTCTCACTTGTGCACAACTTGATATATATTTATTTGTGTTCATTTTGTATCATGGTTGTTGATACAACTTTACATGTGTGTATAAGACTTATACCATACTAATTATAGTGTTAGGTTTTTATATTTAAAGTAATTCTAAAATTAGTGGATGATGAGCTCACATGCATGAAGCTTCATGAAGCTTAGGGTTGCATTGACTTAGTCTACTAGTTTTGGATTACTTGAGATATTAATTAACCTAACCATTATAATGTAGCCATGGTTATGTCTCTACATGAGTTAATATATGATATAAACTCACCCATGGTTCATTCTCTCTCTATTAGTTTTTCATTCTCATTTTTGAGCTCATCTTCTTCCTCCTTCAAATGCTTGCTAGGGTTTGATAAAGAGAGAGAAATATAGTGAGAAAAGAAATTATAAAGTGTACCCATTTCCTATTTCATCATCCTCTACTAGACTAGCACTTTAGTTTAGGGTGTTTGTTTCACTAATCCTCTAGTTAGTGAAGTAGAAGCTTGAGTTCGTATTCTCTCGACATAGATCATCTTCGGCCTCGAAGACTTCAAGCAATACTATTGCTATCTTCTCATGGAGCCGTCCGAGAGTCCAGGAGCACGATGATCGCAGCGAAGGGACTACTACAAGGAGCATATGAAGTGAAGGACCGATCTACAAAGGTTGTATTTCGTATTCACTTAGTCGTAAATGGTATTTACTTGCATGTGAAACCCTAATTATCTAGCAAAGATCTTGTTTAGGGTTGTTCGGCACGGCTAAAATTTTAATCGGGCATGGTTGATACCTTGTAGAAGCTTGTTAGAGTGCCTAGTAATCCTACAGTGGTATCGGAGCCTAACTAGAGCATTAGGCGACGTGTTTACGAAGTTAAAACTCCGATCGAACCCCGATACGACAAAGTAGACCCCTCTCTGGAAAATTTTTAAAACTGTGATATTTTCTTTATTAAAAATACCTAAAAAAATCAGCATGTAAATATAAATATTACTGTAGAAAACGAGCACCTAATCCGTACGGACCGCCGCGGAACCGCGGCCATACCCCTCTTGGGCCGCGCTGTAGCAATGGGCTTTTGTTTTTGTACAGTAATATCTATTTCTGTTAGTGTATCTTTCTGGGTATTTTTAATCTGACTCAAGTGTTGAGTGTTCTGGGGATTATTTTGTATTCGTTGATTCGATCGGAAAATTTAAATTCGTTATGTTTTCCGGATAATTTAAAAAGTATTAAAATGTTCGAACGGATATCATTAACTCGCTTTTTCCCGACATGAAAAATTTTCAAGTGTTGAATTTTTCTTGAGTTTAAATTTTTCGGAAAAACGTGCATGTAACGCGATGGACCCTCTAGAAGAACACAAACCTTAACTCGATTATGTGACCGTCTGAACCGCCTCTAAACCTTAGGGTTTAGGGCAGTACGGCGTGCCACATGTGAGGCGTTGGCTTGACCCTTTTACGACTGGACCGTTGGTACTGTGACGTATTCTGGAATTTTTGAACTCCGCTCAAGTGTTGAGCTATTTAGGAAATTTTGGGTATTTGATTATTCGATCGGAAAGTTTAATACTCTCTATTTATCTGGAATGTGATACAATATGTGGAATTCATATAGTTAGGCATGAAATGCGAAGTATGTGATATTTCGGATTTACGATGTCTAAAGAGATTGTGGATTCCAAATGTTGTAGTTTTACACTTTCTTTTCTGCGACCGTAAGTGTAATATGTGATATCGCCGGTTTTGTTGCTATATGTCAACGACAATTGGGATGCGCATATTTACTTACGTTGATGACATATGATGTTATGTGTTGCTGGATATGTTATATTGGATCGTCGCGTTTTTGAATAGCCTGGGGTTTTCTGTGAGATGAGGGTTTTTATTTTCATTCATGTAAAATTAAATGTATGTAATATTCTTTTATTAGGGCACTTCCGGGATGAGGATGATGTCACCATTGTATATTATTTACTTTTCCGCATTAGGTAGACCCAAGGAGGGGAGCACAAGTAACCGGGTTCTAGGGTCCAGTGGGAGACCAACTTGAGGAGTCGAGTCCGGGTCTCCTAACTCTAGAATTGGAAGGGTTGCTTGCCGCTCTCGTAGGGGTCTTGGGATGTGGGTTTGGCTATTCATCGCGACCGTGGAATCCGTGTTTTATACAGGCTCGTATTAAAACACGGATGTCCTAGTATATCCAATGTTTCATATGTTTCTTCTGCTGCGATATCTGTGATGTGATCATTTGATATGTTGTGATAAATACTGTATATAGTATATATGATATATTATATAGACGTTATGTTTTACACCCGCGCTAGCCCCGCCCCGCTCTGCCGTTAGTTACCTAACCTAACGGTGCACGAGGGGACATCGAGGCGAATGCGGATGGCATAAGTGTACGTCGTATTTATCTGTGATGTTTAGGTGACTTAAATGATGGGACTTCATTAATGTGATTAATGAAAGTAAAGAAACCTAAAAGATGTTGTGGAATCGAATTTTGAAAAACAAGGTAGCTACAGTTCTTGCTTTGCATAGCGGTGTTCCTTGTAGAACATCCTGCACCTTATTCGATAAGAAAATAGCCGAGATCCCTTCACCGGGAGTGACCCCTTTAGCAATAACTGGCAGATGCTACAACACTCGGTTTGTATTTTGATTGCCTTTGGAGTTTTTGCTTTGCATAGTGATATATGTGATATATCCTGCACCTCATTCGACGAGGAAAGAGCCGAGATCTCTTCACCGGGAGTGACTTCTTTAGCGAAACTAGCAAAAGGCTAAAAAACACTCCATTTTAAAATTATTTGATTCTATAACGATATCAAGTTCATTAGGCAATAGATTTTCAGAAAAACCTGTCGTAGCCCTCCGTCATTTCAGATAAGTAGTTGTAACGTTTTGAAAATCGTTTCGGTGAAATTTCGAAAAAATCGGTAAAATAAGGGGGTTTTCTGTAAAAAACCAAAATACAAATATCTTATTATAAAAATTAAATATACATATTCTAGCTATGTAATTGCTATTATTTGGTGTTTATTGAGCCGCTGGTGAAATTTTAAATTTTCTGAAAAAAATATTATTTTATTATTATTTTAAGCCGTCACTAATACATTTAATTAGGGAAAATTACAAATTGGAATGAGTTGAAACAAATTTTGTGCATCATAAAACATTAAATAAAATTTTATCATGTGGTTTTTGGAACGAAATTATTTGCCAAAACGGTTTAGAAATTATTGAAGAAAAAAAGCTTTTTTTTAGCGTAAATGGATGTTTGGGGTATTGTATTTATCATTTTTCATCACCCCACACCCGTACCCACACCCACACACCCCCATTCACTTCTCCCCTTGGCTGAATTCAGCAGCCCCCATCTTTTTCCCCACTTGAATTTCAAAGGAAAGAAATGAAAGAAAATGGTTAAATGAGGTGGACTTTTGACTTTGGTTTGACCTTGACTTTCTCCCCTCACTTTCTCTACCTCCCTCTCTCTCCTCTCCCCCTCCCATTCCAGCCGACCCCCCCTCTCCTACAGCAGCAGCAGCCCCCCCCCATTTCCCTTCTCTTTTCTCTTCAAAACTTCATCAAAAATTGCCCCAAAATCCATCAAAAAAATCCCAAAACCCAAATCCGACTCCTACCCATTTTAGCTTAGCCCGTATAGCATGGATCCTTGTGAAAAGAGAGCATTTTTGGAGGGCCATGGATGCTTGTGGATCTTCAAATGTTTTTGGGTATAATTCTAAACATTTTTGCTTAATTTGTTACTAATTTCTTAAAGCTAATTTAATTAAGTGTTAATTTGGTTTATGTGAGTTTAATTGCATGATTAAAGATTTCAAGTTAGGGTTTGTTGTGGAAATGAGTTGTGTTTGATTGTGCATGGTTTAGTGATGTGGATTAACATATTTAGTTTTGTAGAAAACTAATCTAGTTGTTAATTACAAGTTGTTACTTGAAAAATGTCCAAATTAAGCTTTTGTTGCAAACTAGGTTTTTTGATTTAATTCGAAATATGAGATTAAAAATATGGTTAGGGTTTTTATCGTATTATTAACTTTATTAAGTGTAGTTTGATGCTTTAGAGCATGGAAATCCAACCTAAATTGTAGTTTGTGCATTTTTGGCTATGAAATTGTTAAAAAGGGTATTTTGTAAACTAGAATATTAGGGTTTTTGGAATTTAATGAGATTAAATTCCGGAAATTGTTTCTATGACTTATTTAAGATATTTAATAAGTATATTGGCCGCTACATTCATTTAAACGTCATGTTTTGTACAAAAACGGCGAATTGTGCTTGCTAGATTTTCGGAGAAATGACTTTTTAAGTGAAATTGGGGTTTTTGTGAGTTTTAACCTAGTTTATATTAAAATTAGTGTTCGTGAATGTGCAAATGAGAGTGATTGGATTTTTTTCGATGGTTTGACGTTTGTACATCGACATCGAGGGTTGGTTTGACTATTCTTGCATGCGTAGGCGATAGATTTGGACCTATGCGTGATACGCGTGCCGATTTGATTTTCGTATGCCGTTTCAATTTCGAATTTAGTTTTAATGCGATACGGTGCGTTATGATATGTAGGTACCCCATGGGACTTCGAGACGACAAGCAAGCGCGTGGCGGCGTCGGCACCGGCAAGCGAGGACCAGGTGAGTAGATTTATATCTACGGGGAGAAGTCGGGTGGATGGCGTATAGCACCCCCGCAGTTCGTGGTGATGTATACGAATATGTATACACACATATATATATTGTTTATATATTGTTTGAGTTATTGATGATAAATATGGATATTTGGTGTTTTTGGATGATTGAGTGTCGCGAAACCCTAGAGTAGCGGTCGCACCACACTTACACACACCCACCCATACTTGCATACTTTCTTCCTTCTTTTGTGCTTATACGGAAAATATAGTTATGTGTCCACATAGGTATGGGACTATGTGTTCACATACGGATTTGAGGATGATACTTGGGATTGAGATGAGTCGATGAGATTTGTGTTGAGATTGTGATATCGGTGATATGGCAGTATTCGTACTTGAGGTACGTCCTGGTGTTATAGCGGATCTTGGGGCGACGATGCGGATGAATAGTGTTATATATAAAGTGGTCGACATGTGATCATGATATGAGATATCATATACTAGGATATGGATACTAGGCCGTATTGGGCGATGTATACCCCTTGATGATGATTGTGCTGACGATATCGGTTTGTACGAGATTGTCGATCAGTAGTCAGATCACGAGTACATTGAGGATATTAGTATTGTACTAGACATAGGTCAGTACCCTAGACGATGATCTTGAATAAAGAGGATACCTGAGGATTAGTGTGAGGAATATGATATTGACCCGTACCCAGATTTGGGGATGCCGTACGACGGATTTACGTACGAGCTATATTTTGATGATTGATCCGCACTCTTGACTTAGGATGTCTGGTTATGGATATGATATTATTGAGGCGGGATCACCGACTATACCTATACAGGTATGTATATGTATCGACTCAGATGATAGGCGGTTTCCTTACCTGTAGTCCAGCTTGTTAGCTTAGCCCTTTAGTTTAGTTTAGTTGTTAGATTAGATTCGATTCTTACCTATTTCAAAAACTAACGAATCGTAGGTATTTTAAAAAGACAGCCCAAGGGATCCTACGGATATTTCAAAAGACGTATCTTTTCATAAAAACACCGTAGCCCCTATTTTCAAAACCCCATGATTCGTGTTATTTCAAAAGGCACCATTTGTAGGACTTATATTAGATTAATGCAAATTAGTTATAGTTGCGTCTAGTTTCAGCTCCCGCTCATTTTTGTGGTCCGCTTCGCATCGCATGCTTATTTTATGTTTCATACTCCATTATTGATATCATGCTGTTAGGACACCAGCACCATTACCGATGATGCGTATGTACCACGTACACTTATTTGCCGGCTCACACACATCTTCATCGGTAATTGCCATGTCACGTACACTTAGAAAATATTATTGCTTGACATAGCCTGTTAGCTAATAGTTTAGACATTGTAGTTATTACCTGCTACTTCATGCATACTGTTATTCATTGTTATGCCGCATTCATGGATTCTCATGCATATATTCACTATTTTACGTGTTATTGAGATTTTGGATTCGGATTTCCATGAGATTTTCTGGATTTGGAGGAAAACCGCAAAAACATAAATAAACATTTTCTCTCTTTTAAAATAAAAAGTGCGGTTTCCCATGATGTATGAGTCGTCCACCATGAGTTTGCTGATGGATTTTGAGACCCGATTCGAGGAGACGGATGAACCGTTTCGGGTACATAGTGGACCCGGTAATGTACCCCGGGGCAAGAAGCGCGTGATGATGACGATGTGAGCCTGGCAGGGGAGCACTACTTACCGGTGATTTTACCCGACGCGTCGGATATCCGGAGGATACCGTCGTGGTCTTGAGATGGATGGTAGGGGCCGGTCTGGACTGACGGCGCCCTAGATATTGTGATTGAGGTACAGAGACCGTGATACCGAGATATCGAGATATTGGGATTACGTTTTGTGCCGATGCTAGGCACTGTTTTATGCTGATTTCATTATGATACCTCATTTTGAAAATATACAAAAGAAATCTCACTAATTTATGAAAACAGTTTCTTCATTTGCATGTATTCTGTCTTCATGCATTCATACCTCATTCATATGATATATTGTACCTGAGGCACTGACACGGGCACATGAGATTACACTCGGGTTAGATATTACCCTAGCCATTGTTATAGGCTGCCTGTTATTCATATATTTGAGGATATATTATGATCATTGACCCAGGTTGCGTTATTTATGCGATTTCTATGCGTAGATGTTTTTCTATTCATGAGTTGGCAACTCACCCCCGTTGTGCCCCAGTTTCTTGCAGGTTTGCCGTACAGGTTTCATTACGGCTTTGCGGGCTCAGTTTCATTCGGGTGACTTGCTAGTAGGTGGGTTTTTCTTGTATCGTACCCATCATATTACCTTGTATAATATTATTCCGTTGTATCTAGTAAATTCCATCAACCAAACATGTATTTATTGAGATAGAGACCAGTGTTGTTTATTCTTTCGACCTTAGAGTCGCTCGTTATATTTCTGGTGGTTTTGAGTTTCCTTTTGAGTTTTGATCCTCGCCGTTGGCGTTGTATATTATATTGCTTGTGTGGTTGTGACCGTCGATTGACGAAGAGCTAGCTCCCGCTTGGGGATGCCTTTTTCTTGATTTCGTATACTATTCATGTTGTATCCCGTTTGGGGGCCAGTATTTACAAAGGAGACTTTGCCGAAATTTTCAGTAAATTTTTGATGTTTTAAAAACCGCATAATTCGGCTTATGCTATTGAAATTACTTGCTTTAAGTTGGTTTTTCCTGCACTCTACTACTTTTCTTGGTTTGGATTTTTGGGTTTTCGGTTTACTTAGATTACGTACGTCTCGAGACGTTCGTAGTTTAAGTGCCGGTCATGTTCCGTACTTTCGGGCCGTGACAAAGTTGGTATCAGAGCGTTAGGTTTTAACCTTCGGAGCGTAGGATGACCCTTGGTTGATGGAATAGGTGATAAAGTAGAGTGACGTACCGTTGGTATGTTCCGCGGCATATTTACGACACGCCACTCCACTTATGAAACCTTAGGATGTACATTTCCTTGTTTAGTATTATATTCCTTCCTGATCTAGCCTCGTCGGTACCAGTTTGGTTTTGCTGCTACGGTTACAGGTAGGGAGAGCTACGGCTAGAGTTGCGGTCAGCACGAGCTCGTCACGAACGAGGACTGACCAGGGCGAAATTCCGGCGACACACGATTGCGGAGATGTGTCTTTTTACCGTGTTTCCGCGCCACGAGCGTTTGGATAGATCGCTGTACGAGATTTCTCAGACGTGCCGATCAGTACCAGAGGATCGAGCCAATGATAGAGGCCAACCAGATTTTGATGACCGTTGGTGTATTGCTTATTCATGATGTTTGAGGCACTGTTCAGCGTGCAGACGAGTGAGCTAGTTATTGCTGCGAACGACGAGATATCGCCCCAGATGTTGGAGCTATTACAGTACGAGTTGTACTAAGAGATGATAGAAGGTCGCTAGTCACCCGATGATGAATGACTAGGACAGGTGGTTCGTTCGCTACCCCGATGCGAGGTCATCAGATAGATTGATTCCAGCTAGAGACGACTTCACGCGGAGACGTTGGGAGTCGACAGAGACGATCGAATGTCAGAAACCTACTATTCCAAGTTTAAAGTATTCGGAAAGACATGCAGGCAATTCTATGGTCCCTCTAGAAGAATGAAACCCTAACTCGACTTAATGACCGTATGAAAGCCTTTGAACCTTAGGGTTTGCGGCAGTTCTGCGGCGCCATTAGTGAGGCTTGGGTTTGCCCTTCTATGGCTGGACCACCGATGCTGTGGTATGTACTCGATACTATTAAACTGTGCCCAAGATGTTGAGCCCTTGGGGGATTATGAGGTTTTGACAATCGATTGGATGGTTCGACTTAATTCGGATGTTAGGTGGTGAGATGCATTTCTTGGGAGACTCCCGATACGAGGATAGCCGTTGGAGCTCAGTCCATGCAGCCACGATGAGACGAGTCCGAAGCAGTCGACATTAGAGAAAATGGAGTAAGAGGATCGTACAAGATCTGGATATGATGACGTTTCCCTCCGCCGACATCAGAGATGCGATGCGCATGCCGTGGCAGAGTACTGGATATACCTTCCAGAAGGAGTCGCGATGGGTGTGCAGCCGTTCCAGAGCAAGATGCAGATATAGGAAAGGACGATGACTTCCGAACAGTTGGCAGAGACGAGACATGGAAGAGACCGTGAGCAGGATTCCTTCCAGGACTCTGCTGCAATGATACTTGCACCC
The DNA here is from genome assembly GCA_030015575.1 of Agapanthus africanus. NCBI lineage: Eukaryota > Viridiplantae > Streptophyta > Magnoliopsida > Asparagales > Amaryllidaceae > Agapanthus > Agapanthus africanus. The sequence goes on along the minus strand of JASDDO010000022.1, from coordinate 722,676,383 downwards.
AGGATCAGATGTGTCATGTACATTCAGAGAGCCAGAGGCCGACGCCAGTGATATGCTGTCTTACGAGTAGTCGTGATGATTGACCGGGAGATGACAAGAGACGTGCCAGAACTGGATCATCCCTGTTAGCACACCCGACAGGGCCGATGAGCCGATGGACCGAAAGATTGGTAATTCATAGTGAAGACCTTGACCCAGGAGTGGTCATGGTTACGCACACCAGCATGACAGAGTTCATGATCATCGACGAGACGTCCCACTAGTGACCGCGACAGTTGGCCGAGATTCTTAGAGGATGTGCTTGAGCGGTACTGTTCCGCCATTATTGATCACGATGTTTTGGGTGATTTATTCGTATGATTTGATTTTGATGATTGAGGATTTACGATCTTTGCACAGTGTTGCACTTGATATCGTTTTCGTGCTTTGGTTTCACATGTTTGTGATTTTACGGTTTTAGACATTTGAGTTGATTTTGTGCGTTTGCACGCACACGATTTGGTTCCTGCACTCTGTATAGTTTATATATGCTTGCAGTGCAGTGATACGCCTTTTGTGCACTTAGAGGCACTGGACTTCGATTTCGATTGTGATACTCGATATTTATTTCGTGCACCTTGTGCACCTGATTTGATTTTGCGCATGTTCGGCGCTTGATATTGGATTTCATGATTTCATACATGATAGATGCACCGGCCTTGGATTTTCGCGCATGTCGAGCGCATGTTTTGAGATATGATTTTGGTGCACACCAGATACACTAAATCGAGATTTTTCGTGCATGTCAGATGCACCTGATTTTGCTGTCAGGCACACACGTTGCCTACGACAGATGCTTTGTGCACACCCGATGCACTTAGATCTTGTTTCTGTGCACTTGTATGGCACGTATATGGATTTTGATTTCCGTGCACACCAGACGCACGTAGCATTCATGTGCATATTTTGGGATTGATTTCGTATAGAGCAGTACGTTTTTATGATATTGCTATGTGTTTTCGTACTGAGCAGGACTAGTCAGAGGACAGTACCTGAATATATTTTTGGCATGCATTTCCTTCAGATACTTACAGATATAGATTCGATATTTACATGTATAGTTTCGAGTTATGTCATATTGGTTTTGATTTGGATTTGGCATTGATGTCTTCTCCATGACTCCGATGATTGCGGGATGCTTGACGGAGTTTTGATTTGAGTTATATACTCATTTTTCAAGCGCATGCGCTGCGCTACGATTTGTTTTATATATTTACAATTTCGGAGCCCCGACGACTTGATGGTTTTCTTAGATGTTTTAGTATTTGGGGGAGTTTGAATTTAAATTCGGGGACCGAATTTCTTTAAGGGGGGAAGATTGTAACGTTTTGAAAATCGTTTCGGTGAAATTTCGAAAAAATCGGTAAAATAAGTGGGTTTTCTGTAAAAAACCAAAATACAAATATCTTATTATAAAAATTAAATATACATATTCTAGCTATGTAATTGCTATTATTTGGTGTTTATTGAGCCGCTGGTGAAATTTTAAATTTTCTGAAAAAAAATATTATTTTATTATTATTTTAAGCCGTCACTAATACATTTAATTAGGGAAAATTACAAATTGGAATGAGTTGAAAAAAATTTTGTACAACATAAAACATTAAATAAAATTTTATCATGTTGTTTTTGGAATGAAATTATTTGCCAAAACGGTTTAGAAATTATTGAAGAAAAAAAGCTTTTTTTTAGCGTAAATGGATGTTTGGGGTATTGTATTTATCATTTTTCATCACCCCACACCCGTACCCACACCCACACACCCCCATTCACTTCTCCCCTTGGCTGAATTCAGCAGCCCCCATCTTTTTCCCCACTTGAATTTCAAAGGAAAGAAATGAAAGAAAAGAAAAAGAAAATGGTTAAATGAGGTTGACTTTTGACTTTGGTTTGACCTTGACTTTCTCCCCCCACTTTCTCTACCTCCCTCTCTCTCCTCTCCCCCTCCCATTCCAGCCGACCCCCCTCTCCTACAGCAGCAGCAGCCCCCCCATTTCCCTTCTCTTTTCTCTTCAAAACTTCATCAAAAATTGCCCCAAAATCCATCAAAAAAATCCCAAAACCCAAATCCGACTCCTACCCATTTTAGCTTAGCCCGTATAGCATGGATCCTTGTGAAAAGAGAGCATTTTTGGAGGGCCATGGATGCTTGTGGATCTTCAAATGTTTTTGGGTATAATTCTAAACATTCTTGCTTAATTTGTTACTAATTTCTTAAAGCTAATTTAATTAAGTGTTAATTTGGTTTATGTGAGTTTAATTACATGATTAAAGATTTCAAGTTAGGGTTTGTTGTGGAAATGAGTTGTGTTTGATTGTGCTTGGTTTAGTGATGTGGATTAACATATTTAGTTTTGTAGAAAACTAATCTAGTTGTTAATTACAAGTTGTTACTTGAAAAATGTCCAAATTAAGCTTTTGTTGCAGACTAGGTTTTTTGATTTAATTCGAAATATGAGATTAAAAATATGGTTAGGGTTTTTATCGTATTATTAACTTTATTAAGTGTAGTTTAATGCTTTAGAGCATGGAAATCCAACCTAAATTGTAGTTTGTGCATTTTTGGCTATGAAATTGTTAAAAAGGGTATTTTGTAAACTAGAATATTAGGGTTTTTGGAATTTAATGAGATTAAATTCCGGAAATTGTTTCTATGACTTATTTAAGATATTTAATAAGTATATTGGCCGCTACATTCATTTAAACGTCATGTTTTGTACAAAAACGGCGAATTGTGCTTGCTAGATTTTCGGAAAAATGACTTTCTAAGTGAAATTGGGGTTTTTGTGAGTTTTAACGTAGTTTATATTAAAATTAGTGTTCGTGAATGTGCAAATGAGTGTGATTGGATTTTTTTCGATGGTTTGACGTTTGTACATCGACATCGAGGGTTGGTTTGACTATTCTTGCATGCGTAGGCGATAGGTTTGGACCTATGCGTGATACACGTGCCGATTTAATTTTCGTATGCTGTTTCGATTTCGAATTTAGTTTTAATGCGATACGGTGCGTTATGATATGTAGGTACCCCATGGGAGTTCGAGACGACAAGCAAGCGCGTGGCGGCGTCGGCACCGGCAAGCGAGGACCAGGTGAGTAGATTTATATCTACGGGGAGAAGTCGGGTGGATGGCGTATAGCACCCCCGCAGTTCGTGGTGATGTATACGAATACGTATACACACACATATATATTGTTTATATATTGTTTGAGTTATTGATGATAAATATGGATATTTGGTGTTTTTGGATGATTGAGTGTCGCGAAACCCTAGAGTAGCGGTCGCACCACACTTACACACACCCACCCATACTTGCATACTTTCTTCCTTCTTTTGTGCTTATACGGAAAATATAGTTATGTGTCCACATAGGTATGGGACTATGTGTTCACATACGGATTTGAGGATGATACTTGGGATTGAGATGAGTCGATGAGATTTGTGTTGAGATTGTGATATCGGTGATATGGCAGGATTCGTACTTGAGGTACGTCCTGGTGTTATAGCGGATCTTGGGGCGACGATGTGGATGAATAGTGTTATATATAAAGTGGTCGACATGTGATCGTGATATGAGATATCATATACTAGGATATGGATACTAGGCCGTATTGGGCGATGTATACCCCTTGATGATGATTGTGCTGACGATATCGGTTTGTACGAGATTGACGATCAGTAGTCAGATCATGAGTACATTGAGGATATTAGTATTGTACTAGACATAGGTCAGTACCCTAGACGATGATCTTGAATAAAGAGGATACCTGAGGATTAGTGTGAGGAATATGATATTGACCCGTACCCAGATTTGGGGATGCCGTACGACGGATTTACGTACGAGCTATATTTTGATGATTGATCCGCACTCTTGACTTGGGATGTCTGGTTATGGATATGATATTATTGAGGCGGGATCACCGACTATACCTATACAGGTATGTATATGTATCGACTCAGATGATAGGCGGTTTCCTTACCTGTAGTCCAGCTTGTTTGCTTAGCCCTTTAGTTTAGTTTAGTTGTTAGATTAGATTCGATTCTTACCTATTTCAAAAACTAACGAATCGTAGGTATTTTAAAAAGACAGCCCAAGGGATCCTACGGATATTTCAAAAGACGTATCTTTTCATAAAAACACCGTAGCCCCTATTTTCAAAACCCCATGATTCGTGTTATTTCAAAAGGCACCATTTGTAGGACTTATATTAGATTAATGCAGATTAGTTATAGTTGCGTCTAGTTTCAGCTCCCGCTCATTTTTGTGGTCCGCTTCGCATCGCATGCTTATTTTATGTTTCATACTCCATTATTGATATCATGCTGTTAGGACACCAGCACCATTACCGATGATGCGTATGTACCACGTACACTTATTTGCCGGATCACACACATCTTCATCGGTAATTGCCATGTCACGTACACTTAGAAAATATTATTGCTTGACATAGCCTGTTAGCTAATAGTTTAGACATTGTAGTTATTACCTGCTACTTCATGCATACTGTTATTCATTGTTATGCCGCATTCATGGATTCTCATGCATATATTCACTATTTTACGTGTTATTGAGATTTTGGATTCGGATTTCCATGAGATTTTCTGGATTTGGAGGAAAACCGCAAAAACATAAATAAACCTTTTCTCTCTTTTAAAATAAAAAGTGTGGTTTCCCATGATGTATGAGTCGTCCACCATGAGTTTGCTGATGGATTTCGAGACCCGATTCGAGGAGACGGATGAACCGTTTCGGGTACATGGTGGACCCGGTAATGTACCCCGGGGCAAGAAGCGCGTGATGATGACGATGTGAGCCTGGCAGGGGAGCACTACTTACCGGTGATTTTACCCGATGCGTCGGATATCCGGAGGATACCGTCATGGTCTTGAGATGGATGGTAGGGGCCGGTCTGGACTGACGGCGCCCTAGATATTGTGATTGAGGTACATAGACCGTGATACCGAGATATCGAGATATTGGGATTACGTTTTGTGCCGATGCTAGGCACTGTTTTATGCTGATTTCATTATGATACCTCATTTTGAAAATATACAAAGGAAATCTCACTAATTTATGAAAGCAGTTTCTTCATTTGCATGTATTCTGTCTTCATGCATTCATACCTCATTCATATGATATATTGCTACCTGAGGCACTGACACGGGCATATGAGATTACACTCGGGTTAGATACTACCCTAGCCATTGTTATAGGCTGCCTGTTATTCATATATTTGAGGATATATTATTGTTTCCTGATTTAAAATCAGGAAAGCTTCTGGGAAAAGCTTCAAAAAGGGGCCACGTGCTTACACGTGACCAGCAGTCACGTGTTGACACGTGACATATAAAAGCAGCGGAAAAGGGCACATTGGTTCCCTGATCAAGTCAAGGAAAAGGCTTCAGAAGAGGTCACGTGTCCCCACGTGACCAGGGTCACGTGTTGGCTCGTGACGTTCAAAGCAGCAGACTCGCTCTCCAGTTGAACCAAGGAAAGAGGCGCCAGACAAGGGTCACGTGCTCACACGTGACCAGGGGTCACGTGGTAGCACGTGACGGCTAAGCAGCAGAAGAAGGCAGAGTGCAAAAGAAGGAAAGGGCTCGTTACAAGGGAGTCACGTGTCCACACGTGACCATGGGGCACCTGGTCACACGTGACCGGCTTTCAAAGCCCATTTTGCTAACAAAATTAAATTCTGAAAGAGATTCAAATCTTTCCAAAGGAAAGCAATTATCTGGAACCGATCAAATTAAAGATTCAGAGATGATTAAATATCATCTATCCATGGAAAATCTCGAGTTTGGAAAGATTTTCCCTTTAAATCTAACAGAAATAACAAAGGAGAATCCCTGGATTTGAAATCCGATGGTGAATAAAATTCACCTAATAATCCAAGGGTCAAAAACAAATGATGGATACAAATCAAATCTCTTAATAAAGATTCATCAAAAAACTAATTGATTCGGCTGCTTCTCCTATAAATAGGAGCCTAGAGACACAAAAGAAAGGATATAGATGCACGCAGAGGGAGAAAAAAGGAGAGAGCCTTGATACTTTGAGGAATTTGGAGCTTCTGCAAAAAAGAAAACCCTAGGTAAGAAAGGGAAGGCTTCCTGAAAGAAGGAGAATTTAATTCTCAACAGAGTTTAACTCTGACAAAATAAAAAACAGAAGAACATATTTCTTCTCTCTTTGATAGAGGATCTGCAAAGTGCACATCTCCCCTTTAGGTTGAGAATTTAATTCTCAATGGGTTGAGACCCTGCCATGCAGATCCAAAACGTGGAGAGGGAATGGAAAAACGAGAATTTAATTCTCACAGAACTACAGGAATTTAATTCCTCTAAGATAAAAGTAGGGCTTGACCCTGTGTTATGGGAATTTAATTCCTTCAGAACAGAGAGAAACAGGGTTTAACCCTAATTAAGAACTTAGTTCTGTTGAAACAACGGGAATTCAATTCCCTTAATCATAATTTAACAGGGACTGGAAGTTTAATTCCTTAAAAAGCTTTTATTAGGGTTTAACCCTATTCAGTTCTTCACATAAACGAGGAATTTAATTCCTACAGAAGATTCAGGGTTCAATTTTACTCCAGAATATAAGTCTTCAAAAGGAAGTAGGAATTTAATTCCTTTGAAAATTAAAGCTCGAGGAATTTAATTCCTGAAAAAGGATCAACAGATTCTCTAAACAATATACATGGAGGCAGGGTCACGTGCCACCACGTGACCCCCTCAAAAGGTCTACAGAAAGCCCTTTGAGGCAGTCCCCCACGTGACCCATGTGACCCTTGACAGAAGCTTTAACACATAGGCATATGAATGCCCGTCACGTGATGGCACGTGATGCTCTGAAAGATGCAATAATCTCAGCAGAATGAATGGAGAGAGGGCGCTCTCACGTGTCGCCACGTGACCCCTCTTGCTTTAGTGTTTAACACTAAGTTGGAACTCCTGAATCCAGTGTTAAAACACTGTTGGGCCGTAGTGTTCAACACCAATCAAAGAACTTTACTTGCAGTGTTCAACACTGACTACCTTAGTGTTTAACACTAATTTGAGAGCTCTGTTGCCGATGCTTGATACTGATCTGTTTTAGTGTTTAACACTAATCTGAAAGCCTTGTTGCTGGTGTTTAACACCAATAATCTTTTAGTGTTAAACACTAACTTGTCAACCTCATTCCCAGTGTTCAACACTGATTGCTCTGAAGTGTTTAACACTAGGCTTTGGCCCAATTGGCTAAAGGGATAGAGGCAAAGCCTCTCCCTCAATGGATCCACAAGAAGTCAATATTCCAGACATGATAGGACTTAGCCCAAGCTGGCCATAAGTCCTCAATTCATAATTAACTGGGCCAATGGGCTCATAATATAATTAATGGGTCTTGATCCCAAATTGGGCCAAGGACTATTTAATCCATTCCGGTTCTAGGGTACATCTCTTCACTCCTTTGATACTTGGCATTGTAATCCCTCAATGTCTTCAAAGAGGTGACGGGTCCCGATGACCACCCATGATATGGACTGTGGGGTCCTTAAACCCATGTCTAATGCAAAATTCCTGGTCACGTGGAACGCGGATAACGTCACTCTTTGACCCCACGGAAAACGCCCAGAGCGGAGCCTAGTCCTCGCCGAGCACGGCCGCGAACCCGTGTGAAGCATCTAGTGCAAAATTCCTGGTTACGTGGAACGTGGATAACGTCACTCTTTGACCCCGCGGAAAACGCCCAGAGATGAGCCTGGTCCTCGCCAAGCACGGCAGTGAACCCGTGTGAAGCATCTAAAGCACATACCGGACTGTGGAGTCCTTAAACCCATGGACTATGATGTCCTTAACCTTGACCGAGATGTCTTAAAACTAACAATGGACCGCAAAGTCCTTAAACTACCGATGGACCACTATGTCCCTAAACTGGAGATGGACCACCATGTCCCTAAACTGGCAATGGACCACTATGTCCCTAAACTGGAACAATAGAGCCCAAACGCTCTTTTGTCGGATCTAAACGATCCCGTTAAGTCGATCTTAGTCCCAAACTGGACTAACGTATTCTTAACAACCGTTTAAGTTGATCTTAGCCTCAAATACGGCTAACGTATCCTTAAACCCTCAAACAGACTTTAGTCCCAAATTGGACTATGAATCCCCCCAATCAGCTTTGGTTCAAGGGTACATCTCTGAACTCCTCTGACACCTGTCGTTGCAATCCTTCAACGTCGTCAGAGAGGTGACGGGTCCCGACGACCATACATGCAATGGACCACCATGTCCCTAAACTGGAACAATGGAGCCCAAACGCTCTTTTGTCGGATCTAAACGATCCTGTTAAGTTGATCTTAGTCTCAAATCGGACTAACGTATCCTTAACAAACGTTTGAGTCGATCTTAGTTTCAAATATGGCTAACGTATCCTCAAACCAAAACCACAAACCCAAATCTAAGTAAACACGGATTTGGATTAATCCACGTCCTACGGGCGACTACATAAATTAGTCTCCGTATACAATCCACGGGAAACCACAAACAAAACAAATACCCACGACACGAAGTGACCAGCTGGAGAAGGAGAAAGTTGTTACCGCGATGCGGTAGCGTAATTAACTGCAGGGGCTTGCGCCTGCAGGGAAGAGCGTCCCCACAATCAAAAACCCCTCAACGAGGGGGAATCTGACGAAGTCTGCTACATCGGCCGCATCCGTCTAAACCTCCGATACACGGTGCCATAAATCAACTTGGCATCTTCGGAGAGGTAGACGGATAACACCAATTAGCATCTGCCCCGAATCTCAGGCAAGGCATACCATGTCTAGGCCGCCGTTCGGAGGGGAACAGATTCTGGCACGCCCGGTGGGACCTTTTCCTCTTTCCACTCCACACTTCGTGTGTCGTGATTCGCGAACCAATCGCGGTTCGCTAATGGTTGCCCTTGGGTTTCAAGATACTAAGAATTGGCGTCTTGCCTATTGCAGAAAACAAAGGATCGATGGCTTCTACTTCTGCGAAATCCTTCAACTGCTCAAAATGCAATTGCGACCAACGCTCTACCTCGCCAGGAGGTATAGCCTATGGACCCCAAGCTGCTTCGTTGTTCACAATGCCGGTGGACCAAGTGACTCAAGCCACTACCGGATTGTTCTTCGGGACTATACTCCCATCGTCAAGCTTCGCGGCGCCGGTACTGACAATGGAAGCTCCCAAGAAGTCAGTCTTTCATCGTCTTACCCCTGCCGCGGCTCCTCTCAACGAGTCGCCCAACGTCAACGCCTCGGTCTTCTCTAGATTGGGCCGGAAATCCTGCGAACTCATCATAGGGCCTACAATCTCAGAGAAGGCTGCTTCTAAGAAAGTGACCGGTCCTGCTCCTGAAGACATCAAAGCGACTTCCCCTGCCACAAAGTCGGTCTTTTCAAGATTGACGGCTCCAGCTCCCGCTCCTGCTATCCAAAAGACGTCGGTCTTTGACAGGCTAACACCAACAACAACCCCCCACCCACACAGGGGGCAAGACAAAACCATTCTTACCGCTGACCCAACGCCGTCCGCTCGATACGCTCGACGTCGCCATTGGCGTCGAGTAAGGAAGGCTGGGGGCAACTCCCCCTCTGGGTTGACTCCATCAGCCCCGGTGGCAGAAGTTAATGTTGCTGTTCCAACTGGGAACAGCTTCGAAATGCTAAATAAGGTGCGAAGAAATTCTCCTACTGCAGTGCTGAAGAGTTCTCCTCCTCCGTTAAAAAAGGTTGTGGAAATGGAATCAGAACAGCCCCAATCTCCTCAACGGCTGTCTTCCAAAATCTATAAGGTTTGGCGGCAGGCCCGAGACTCGATCATCGATCCAAACTCCTCCCGCCAGCACAAGAAGCTGAAAATCCAACCGGAAGCTGGTCACCAGGCTGAACCCCGAAAGGCTATCGGGACGCCCACCTCAACGGCCCCCTCAACCTCCATGGCTCATAAAAGGAGGAGGCCAGAGAAGACCCCCCAACGTGCAACGACGGCTAAAAGCACTGAGCCCAGACGCCCTAAGTCTGGGGGCATGATGGTCCACACCGTATACATGGCCTCTGGAAAGGAGGAGAGCCGCACTTCTACAGGCCACCGACCACTTACCCGATCCGTGACGAAAGCCCAGGAGCAGCAACAAAAGCTCCAAGAAATGATGAATGCTATGGCCGCACTTACCGGGCCAAAAGAAAACCCAAAAACGTCCTCAGACGCGTGCCAAGAAGAAGAAACCGACGCTGAATTCCTTCGTCGGATACTGGAGAAAAAGGACAAAGAGGCTGCTGAACAAGCAGCCAACATACAACGTATGGGCCTTCTCTTCCAAGATATGATAGGAATGATGATCCAGCAGGACTTGCCCGCTGAAGATCCCCCAATCGTTCTTGAAGACGACCGAGGAGAAATGTCGAATCCACTGCCGGCCCTCTCAACGGCCAAGGAGGAGGCAATCTCTAAGGCAGACTTGGCTGACAACATAGCCCAGCAAATCCGGGTCCATCATGCGACTGAGGCAGCTGGTCAAGTCGTGAAAACGAGGCGGCCGTATCCAAGCTGGTACGACCAAATCAAATACCCGCAAGGCTATACGATACCAAAATTCCACGTGTACAAGGGGACCGGCAATCCCCATCAACATGTCGCCCAGTTCCGGGCCCTCTGTGGTAACACCGGCGGTGATGATAAACTGTTGCTCCGCCAGTTCGTAGGTAGCTTATCAGAAACAGCGTTCGAATGGTATTCGGAACTCCCGAACGATTCTATCAAAACGTTCGCTGAAATGGAGCTGCTATTCACTCAGCGATTCGCGAGCGCCAGCGAACGCACTCCAATAACTGCTTTGATTAACGCCAGGGTCAAACCAGGCGAAACCTGGGTCCAGTATGCTATACGCTGGCGGAACTTGTGGTCGAGATGCGAGCAACGCATTGAGGAGGCACCCGCAGTGGGCATGTTCGTGGGAACCCTAGACCCCCACGCAACTATCTCCCAGTTTATGATGTTCTTTAAGCCAACCACATTCCAGGCTTTAATCGACAAGTTGGCTCAGATGGACCAGATGGGTCATAGACCACCTCTCCCGAAGTCGGAACCTCGGAATGACAAGGGTAAAGGAAGGGCGACCTTCGTCGCAAATGCCCAACAGCAACCTGACGCCCTGAAACCGGCAGATCAATTGGAAGAAAGACGCCGGTATTATAATGAGAAGATGAAACGTCCCTACTCGTTCCCACGAGACAAGACGAAACGGTTATTCGAGCTGGCAATACGCAACAGACTTATAAACCTACCGAATCCAAGGCGACCGCCACAACCCGTCGAGGTGAATAACCCTAGCTATTGCCCTTACCATCAAACGGTAAGTCATCCGATTGAAGATTGCTTCGTCTTCAAAGGATGGATTGAAGATCAATACCTCCAGGGGAAGTTTGTACTGTCCGAGAAGTGGAAGGTGAGCCCACCACAGCCGCATACTCCTAAGAAAACAGATACATTGGGGGCAACCTGCTCCTTTATTGAAGAAGCTCCATGGGAGGTCGTGCTATCAACGAAAACCAAAAGAATGCTGAGAGACCTTCACGCGTGCCCTGCGATCGAATGGAAAAACCCTCTTGAACCTCAAATTATCGAGGGGATGTTGAAGCCCCGCACAACTACGAAGGCTCGTGATAAGGGCCCAAATACTCACGCCCAACCGTCAAAATCTTCGAAGAAAAAGAAGAAGAAATCCAAGAAGCCCGCGAAGCTTGGAGACGAGCACACGAACTTGCAGAAGCAAATCGACGCGCTGGAAGAGTATAATCAAAAGGCGCGAACTCCTGTCACATTGCAAGAGTTCCTCAACCACATCTTTCAAGGGGGAGATGATGAAGAGAGCTCATCGGATGAATCCGAAGAGTATGTGGCGAGTTGTAACGTAATCTCCCACTCGTTTACCGATGATGAGAAAACTCCTAGCACTAAGAAGCTGGAGGCAGAACCTGAGCGTGCATGGCTGACAAACGAAATGATCAATGCCTTTCTAGACGAGATTCGTCTAAAAAGTAAAGCGGATCAGGAGCGTGAGATGGCAACGTCAGAAGGAACCAAATGCAGGCGACTGAATGAAAGAGTTGAACTACCCCCGCCAGATCAAAAGGCATCCGAAGTAGACAAGAAGATACTCAAGACGAGGAAAAGGTTTGCCAAAGCCATGTCAATGGGAATGAAGCTACCACCCTCGGAAGGGAATACACACGATGGGGCGGAGAGGCACCCTAATTATTGCGCATATCATCGGAGAATCTCACACCCCACGGAGGAGTGCGACGCCTTTAAAATATGGTGGCAAGGATATGTTACTCGTCAGCAACATTTTAAGCGCATGAAACGCAAGAGCCGTCGGAAGCGAAGAAGTACTGTCGAAGGGCACAACAGAACTACTGGCAACTGTTACATGGTTAACGCCGGGGGGTCACAAGTTCTCACCTTTGGGAGAGACTCTGATGAAGAAATGGCTCTGGGCCCTCTCTTTAAAGAATCCGTTTTAGGGAAAGAGGAGGAATCGGAGGCCTGCGAGAACATCCAGCTGCGCAATCGCACACTCCCAGAAAAGAATCTCGGGCCCGTAAGTAGAAAAGATAAGGGAAAGGAAAAGGCCACTGAAGATATCACTTTAGATGACCAAGTCATGAAAGAACTGGCTGCCAAAGACCCTCCTAGGAGGAGTAAAGTGGACTATAACATCCTCGCGCACCTAAGGAAGCTACCTTCTCAGCTTAGCATTCTCGACGCCCTCCTATTATCAAAAGAAGCGCGAGACTCACTAATTAAGGCATTACAAGAACCTGAACAATTCCAAGCCTTCCTCGCCACTGAAAAGATGAAGGATGAACTGGAGGAAGTGCATACAGCCGATATCACTTTCTGTGATAAAGACCTCCTTCTCGGGACGTGCGACCATAACCGTCCCCTATATGTCTCCGGATACTGCCATGATATCAAGATAGGCAAGATCCTGGTGGATAATGGATCCTCCGTCAATCTCCTTAATGTTCGGGTGTTGAAGGAAATCTGCATGAGTGTGCAACATCTCGCTCGTGACAAAATTACTATCTCCGGTTTCGATTCACAATCGTCACGGACTCTCGGATCTGTGATACTAACATTACGCTTTGGACTTCTCGTCACAGACATCAAATTCCATGTCATTGACGCCAAGACCTGCTACAACGCCTTGCTCGGCCGTCCTTGGCTACACGAGTACAACATCATCCCTTCTACACAACATCAGTATATGAAGTACTTTAAAGATGGTTTCGAGTATACTGTAACAGGCGAGTTGAACCCATTTTCCGTGAACGAAGTCCGCAAATACGAGGATGCGAAATACTTTTTGCCAGATTTCGAGGATACAGAAAGGTGTCGCAACCCGGAGAACAAAGCCGCCGCCACTATCCCTGTTTTCGGGAGCGATACCGAAGAAGAGGAAGAGATAGTTTATGCAGGGCCATCTCGACGCAGCAACCCGGGAACGTCCGCCCCCATGTTAGTCTTCGGAAGTGACTCGGAAGATGAGGTTAATGCCGTGTTCTCCAATCGGCTGCCGATACAAACACCCCTTTGCGATGACCATAGTTTGCAAATCACCATGGTACCGCGAGAACACTACAAGGATCTCGACACGCTTCAAGCTCACAATGTGCAGGACCTGCAAACATTTTACATCCCTCCCAGGCAAAGGGGTGAGAAGGTGATCCTATTCTACCGATCCTCAGAGTCGAAAATAGAGAAAGAGATCTGGCATGGCGCGGATGCTACATGTGACAGACTCCAACCCATCCGTCTGCCCAGATACTATACAAATGGATTAAAGAAGCTATTGAAGCGCCAAGGAGTACCCTTAAAACAGACTGTTCGGCAGGCTCGGTTCTACAACAAGATTTGGGATGTCCCTGGGACTCAGCGCAAATTGCCCAACGGGAAAATGGAAACACTCGGGCTTGGATACGCGAGAGCGGGAAAACGGGAACGGGTCCACAGTAACTACGCCATATACACCTTTGATGAAGAAGAGGACGCCCTGTCAGGAGATGCCAACCCCTCGTCAAAATTACACCCCGCGATCGAAACGCCGAGTCCGTCGTTTGGAGAACGAACGGACAAGCCTATCAGGAAAATGGGTCCGAAAGCTCAGGAAAACCACAACCGCGAAATGGCCATCTACGAGAAGGCCGGGACGCAACGCCTATTTCAACAGGCTCCAAAAGACAAAGATGCTCATCTTTGTCAACCCGTTGTGCGAAAGGCCCGATGCGGAGACGGAAATAAATTAAGAAGCGGGAAGAGGAGCCGACAACAACGACGCAGGATTAGAGGGTTACGGGTACTGCGCGGCTCGGATTCGTCCCTCATGGAAAAGATGAGTCGAGCGTATTCCTTCCCCCGAGACAAGACGGAGAAGTTACTCAAGCTCGCTTTAAAACATCAAATGATCACGCTTCCAGAGTCTAGACACCCTGAGCAAGCTAACAAGGCTTCTCGTTTGAGCTATTGCTCTTATCACCGAGCCATAGGACATCCTACCGAAGACTGCTTCACCTTCAAGAACTGGGTCGAGGACCAGTACCAACGGGGCAGATTCGCTTTATCCAACGGCTGGAGGGTAACGCCGCCACAAAAGCATGAACCCAAGGCCGCAAGAGCAAAACCGGATCCACCTCAGTCCTGGGAGCGGATTCGTACCTGTTATACGATTACGATATTAAAAGAAGAGCGCGAGAACATGGATGACTTTCCCCAGTGCTTTGAGAACAGCGACGACAAGGTGATCTCAGAATTTCCGCCAGCTCCGAGAGAACTGGAAGATGGTATACATACTACGGCGGATAACCTCAGGAAGATTGAGTTGGGATCGGCAGATGACCCGCGACCGACATTTGTCAGCGAGCTACTCTCTGAAGAAAAGGTGGCCGCGTTAAAGAACGTGCTTCTACGGCATAAAGACTGCTTCGCGTGGAACTACTCTGAGATGCCAGGATTAGATCCGGAGGTTGCCGTGCATAAATTAGCAATATCCCCGGATATCAAGCCAGTCAAGCAAGCGCCAAGAAGGATGCGACTCGAGCTTGAGATGAGCATCAACGCCGAAGTCAAGAAGCTGATCGATTCTGGATTTATTCAAGAAGTCCAATATCCCGATTGGATCGCCAATATCGTCCCGGTAATGAAAAAGAATGGGACAGTACGCATATGTGTGGATTTCAGGGATCTCAATAAAGCCTGTCCAAAGGATGATTTCCTAGTACCGGTAACCGAGCTGATGATAGATAACACGTCCACTCACGAGGTTTTCTCCTTTATGGACGGTTCGTCAGGATACAATCAGATAAAGATGCATCCCGAAGACCAGAAGCACACTGCTTTCCGGACCCCTTTGGGTATATTCTGCTACAGGGTTATGCCCTTTGGTCTAAAGAACGCGGGCGCTACCTATCAAAGGGCCATGACAAAGATCTTCGAAGACCTCATACATGACATCGTCGAGTGCTATATCGATGACCTCGTAGTAAAGAGCATGTCATACGAAGATCATTTAAAGCATCTGGAGACTGTATTTCAACGCCTTCGGCAATACAATTTGAAAATGAATCCCCTCAAATGCGTGTTTGGAGTCTCCTCGGGCAAATTCCTGGGATTCATCGTTCGACACCGAGGAATTGAAATAGATCCATCAAAGATTAAAGCGATCATGGAAATGCCTCCGCCAAGAACTCTCAAACAGTTGCGGTCTCTCCAAGGGAAGCTCGCATACATCCGGTGATTTATCGCCAATCTTTCAGGCAAATGCCGTCCTTACAGCCACCTGATGAAAAAGGGAACTCCATTCGTTTGGGATCACAAATGCCAAGGTGCACTAGACGAGATCAAGCAGTACCTGCAGAACCCTCCGGTGTTGGCTGCGCCGGTCAAAGGAAAACCCCTCATTCTTTATACAACCGCCCTCGAAGGTTCCTTGGGCGCATTATGGGCGCAAGAGAACGATCAGGGAAAAGAGAGAGCACTCTACTACTTAAGTCGAGTTCTGCTGGGGGCAGAAAGCAACTACTCTCCCATTGAAAAACATTGCTTGGCATTGATCTTCGCGATAACAAAGCTCAGGCACTATGCGTTGGCGCATGAAGTCCGTCTCATTTCAAAGGTGGACCCCCTTAAATACTTGATGTCGAAAGCCATATTGACGGGACGACTCGCTAAATGGGCCCTACTCTTGATGGAGTTCTCGGTAACGTATCAACCTCTCAAGGTAGTAAAAGGCCAAGCCATTGCCGATTTCCTCGCCGAGCACCCGATACCGGCCGATTCTCCTCTGAACTGTGATTTGCCGGACGAGCATGCATTTGATGCGATTGGCAGCGGTAGCACCCGATGGGAACTCTATTTCGATGGAGCGTCCTCCGTAAAGAAACAGAAACAGGGTATCCCAATGATCAAATCGGGGATAGGCCTCATCTTTGCAACTCCACAAGGAGGGATAATGCGCTTCGCCTTCTCCTTAACAGAGCCGAGGACAAACAATGAAGCTGAATACGAAGCTCTGATAGCGGGCCTCGAAATCGCCATCGACTTGGGAATTGAAGACCTCCTTATATACGGGGATTCTCAACTGGTTGTTAGTCAAGTAAATGGTGATTACCAAACGTGCAAACCGGAGTTGGTGAGGTACGGCGAAAAGGTGCAACAACTATTGATCCAAATTCCCTCCTATATTTTGGAGAATATACCGCGCGCGGAAAACAGTAAAGCAGATGCGTTAGCCAAACTTGCTAAAGAACTGGCGGACAAAAACCTCGATGATGTAAGAATCGTGGTACAAAGCCGTCGAGTGCTTGCCCCGGCAGAAATACTCCCGGAATTATATAAAGAGAAGGGAGCAACTGAGCAGACGACCCTACAAATAAAAGACCATGAGAAGGCCGAGGACTGAAGGGAAGTCCTCATAGACTACTTTAAATCCCACCGAATGCCCAAAGATACATCCTCCAGGCATCAGCTCATGAAGCGGGCTCTATCTTTCGCCTACGTCAACGATACTCTATACAAGAGGTCGTTTGATTCTCTATGGCTGAGATGCCTAGGACCTGACGAAGCGGAAAGAGTCATTCAGGAAGTTCATGACGGACTCTGCGGTTCCCACCAAGCAGGCCCTAAGATGAAGTTGAAGATAAAACGAATGGGTTACTACTGGCCCACGATGATCCAGGACTGCCTTGAGTATGCGAAGCAATGCCACTCATGCCAGATTCATGGAGACTTTATCCACCAACATCCGAATCCACTACACCCAACGGTGGCTAGCTGGCCATTCGAAATGTGGGGGACTGACATAGTCGGCCCCATCGAGCCAGCATCATCCCGGGGACATCGTTTTATCCTGGCGACAACTGATTACTTCTCCAAATGGGCAGAAGCGGTACCACTGAGGGAAGTGAAGACGGAGAATATCCTCCACTTCTTCAAAACGCACGTCATCTACCGGTTTGGAACCCCACGGCGGATTATCTCCGATAACGGGCCAGCCTACAGAAGCCATAAGATTAGCCGCTTCGCGCAGCAGCACAATATAGACTGGAGATATTCTTCAGTTTACAACCCACGAGCTAACGGTCTGGCCGAGGCCTTCAACAAGACCTTGACGAAGATCATAAAAAAGACCGTTTCCCGGAATAAGAGAGACTGGCACGAGAGGCTGCAAGAAGCCCTTTGGGCTTATCGAACTACATTCAAGACGGCCACGAACACAACGCCGTACGCGTTGGTATTTGGGACGGAAGTAGTACTCCCCCTCGAGATAGAGTTACCTTCTCTACGAGTGGCAATCCACCACGAGCTGACGGACTAAGAAAATGCTCACCTTCGGCTTGAGGAGCTTGATGCCCTCGACGAAACTCGGCTCATAGCGCAACAACATCTAGAAGCCTACAAAGCAAAGATGACGCGCTCGTACGAGAGATTGACCAGGCCGAGGACATTCCGCCAAGGCGAACTCGTGCTAGTGGTCAAGAGACCTATGATCCCCAATCGTGCCAAACGGGGGAAATTTGAGCCAAACTACGAAGGCCCCTACATCATAGACAAGGTCTATCAGGGTGGAGCCAATCTACTCATGGACATGCACGGTGAAAGGCCTTTCAGGACAATAAACGGCCGCTTCCTAAAGAAATACTATGCTTGATGAGCCATAGCCTGGGTCAATGATAGATGACGACGACTATGTCCGCTCGCTATCTTCCTAGGCTCAGACTTTGCAAGCAGTGGCTGGCCCTCCCATATCGACGGACCGAAACGTCCTTAAACTAACGACGGACCGAAACGTCCTTAAACTAACGACGGACCGAAACGTCCTTAAACTATCGATGGACCGAAATGTCTTTAAACTATCGACGGACCGAAACGTGCTTAAACTATCGACAGACCGAAATGTCTTTAAACTAACGACGGACCGAAACGTCCCTAAACTACTACCGCAGCATCCTTAGGCCGACGAGATAAAGAAAAAGAGAAAAAAGAATAAAAAACGGTGCGTCCACAAGCAAAACGGGCACGGATGAAAACCCGAAAGGGCTCCGTGAGTAAAAACAGCAGGACTACCGGCGAATGTTTGTGAAAACCCGAAAGGGCGCAACCTCGTTAAAAGACACTTATAGGGTCCTCTCGACCTTGTAAGGAGAAACCACCCGCGTGAGATCCTTACGACTCACAAAGGAGCAACACACTTAGGGATCCCCACGATTTCTAAGGAGAAAATACACTTGCGAGATCCTCACGACTCGTAAGGAGAATTCTCTCATGGGACCCTCACGGCTCATAAGATTTGAAAGTCTTAAGTTACAGAAACCTAAACCTGTTCTTAAGCAGATCCCCCACAACCTTCGATATTGCCCTACAAGGGACTCAATACTGACCCTTGTATACAATCCACGGGATCGAATAAACATTTCCCCAGCAAAGTCCAACCCTTGTAGGTCCTCTCGATCCATAAGGAGAAAGCCCTCTTGTAGGACCCTTACGACTTACAGAGGAGCACACACTTAGGAATCCTCACGATCCCTAAGGAGAAAATACACCTGCAAGATTCTCACGACTTGTAGGGAGAAATACCTTTGTGAGGCCCTTACGGCTCATGAAGTCAAAAGCCTTGGTCGACAGGACCCTTAACCCTGTTTGCTGAGCCACCTTTGTTCGTCATCGACAAAGGCAAATGATGATTCGCTCCTGGCAACATTCCAGTTGTAGCGGTGCTGATGCCGAAATCGGTGCCTAAAATCCAGGCTCGCAGCGAAAAAGCTAGCAAGCCACACATGCCTACAAAATAGCCGAAATGATGGGGCAACTTGCAATAAAAAGCAGCAAGTAAAAATGAAGGCATGAAAAAATAGCCGAAATGATGGGGCAACTCGCAATAAAAAGCAGCGAGCAGAAAATAAATAAATAGCCGAAATGATTGGGCACCGCGAAAAATAGCCGAAATGATGGGGCAATCGCGACCTTCGCGATATAAAAGCTGAAATGATAGAGCATCGCGGAAAAAGAAATAAAATAAAAGTGAAATCCCCGCCCTACAGGTGATGTTACATCTACCTCTGTATACAATCCAGGGGCGCAAACAAAGAAGGGATCATACTCCTTCCCCAGGTTTCATCATAAGGAGAAGCCAAATCTCGACGGTTCACAGATAGCCTAGAGGTCATCTCGTCGTTCGTCTCATGACGGCAGACACAACATCAAGCGAAACGGAACAACGGCGACCTCCCAGTTCCATGGCTCGGCGGTATACATATCACCGAGAGTCAAACCTCCATCCCGTGAAATGCGGATACAATCAGCAAAATTCCTGGTTACGTGGAACGCAGATAATGTCACTCTTTGACCCCGTGGAAAACGTCCAGAGCGGATCCTGGTCCTCGCAGAGCACGGCAGTGAACCCGTGTGAAGCATCCAGAGCGGAGCCTAGTCCTCGCCTAACGCGGCAATGAACCCGTGTGAAGCCTCTAGTGCAAACTTCCTGGTTACGTGGAACGCGGATAATGTCACTCTTTGACCCCGTGGAAAACGTCCAGAACGGAGCCAAGTCCTCGCCTAACGCGGCAATGAACCCGTGTGAAGCATCTAGTGCAAACTTCCTGGTTACGTGGAACGTGGATAATGTCACTCTTTGACCCCGTGGAAAACGTCCAGAGCGGAGCCTAGTCCTAGCCGAGCACGGCAGTGAACCCGTGTGAAGCATCTAGTGCAAAATTCTTGGTCACGTGGAACGCGGATAATGTCACTCTTTGACCCCGTGGAAAACGTCCAGAGCGGAGCCTAGTCCTCGCCGAGCACGGCAGTGAACCCGTGTGAAGCATCTAGTGCAAAATTCCTGGTTACGTGGAACGCGGATAATGTCACTCTTTGACCCCGTGGAAAACGTCCAGAGCGGATCCTGGTCCTCGCAGAGCACGGCAGTGATCCCGTGTGAAGCATCCAGAGCGGAGCCTAGTCCTCGCCGAGCACGGCAGTGAACCCGTGTGAAGCATCTAGTGCAAAATTCCTGGTTACGTGGAACGCGGATAATGTCACTCTTTGACCCCGTGGAAAACGTCCAGAGCGGATCCTGGTCCTCGCAGAGCACGGCAGTGAACCCGTGTGAAGCATCCAGAGTGGAGCCTAGTCCTCGCCAAGCACGGCAGTGAACCCGTGTGAAGCATCTAGTGCAAAATTTCTGGTTACGTGGAACGCGGATAATGTCACTCTTTGACCCCGTGGAAAACGTCCAGAGCGGATCCTGGTCCTCGCAGAGCACGGCAGGGAACCCGTGTGAAGCATCCAGAGCGGAGCCTGGTCCTCGCCAAGCACGGCAGTGAACCCGTGTGAAGCATCCAGAGCAAATACCGGACTGTAGAGTCCTTAAAATCCACGGACTATGACGTCCTTAACCTCGACCGTGATGTCTTAAAACTAACGATCAACCCCTCCGATTCCCTACGGATTCTACCTTGGTTTAAGGGTACATCTCTTCACTCCTTTGATACCTGGCGTTGTAATTCCTCAACGTCTTCAAAGAGGTGACGGGTCCCTGCAACCAAACACCGGACTGTGGAGTCCCTAAATCCACGGACTATGAGGTCCTTAACCTTGACCGTGATGTCTTAAAACTAACACCGGACTGTGGAGTCCCTAAATCCACGGACTATGAGGTCCTTAACCTTGACTGTGATGTCTTAAAACTAACATCGGACTGTGGAGTCCCTAAATCCACGGACTATGAGGTCCTTAACCTTGACCGCGATGTCTTAAAACTAACATCGGACTGTGGAGTCCTTAAATCCACGGACTATGAGGTCCTTAACCTTGACCGCGACGTCTTTAAACTACAATACCTGGAGAAACCCCTGACTCCGTAAAACACGGACAAGGGCGACCACACCCAGCACTTACAAGTCCTCACGACCGGTAAGGAAGAAAAATTTCTCTTGTGAGATCCTTGCGACTCTCAAGGGAAAACCCGCTTAAGAATCTTCACGATTCTTAAGAAGAACTTACACCTATGGGATCCTCTCGACCTGCAGGGAGAAAAACTCTTTACGAGACCCTCGTGGCTCATAAAATGCAAAAGCCTTAGGAAGCAGATCCTAACCCTGAATCCTAAGCCATCGCTGTCCTGCAAAGAGATCAAGATAGAATATCCGCAGAATACATTCAATAAAAAGGGGACACACCATTGAGAGGGAAATTGTATCTTTTATTCATAAACCAAAATGGATACAAAGTACAATTTATGAAAGAAACAAAAAAGAAAGGATACTCTCATCCATGAGTATGTACAAAAAAGAAAAAAAAGATACAAGTCCTCAAGCCGGCGGGCGGCGCAATAATTTTACCAGCTCATCATTCTGTTGCTGAGCCACGGCTTCATGACCCAAGATCTCCAGAAGACGAGCCTCCGCCTGAGCTTGCTGAGCCTGGTACGAAGCGAGCCGAGCTTCGAGCTCTTTCTCGGTAGCCTTATGAGCCTCGACCCTCTCACGAGTGAACGTGGCAGTTTTGTCAAGAGCCACCACCTTTTTAATGGACTCCTGGAGCACTCGCCAGAGCTCATACGCTTTGTTGGCCTCGGCTGTGAGATTGGCTTGAAGCTCGCCCAACGCCTTGGAGGCTAGCTCCCTCTCCGAGAAATTGCGGCCAAGCCTCTTCTCACATGACGTCATGTTTGCCGCGCACCATGCTATCAGCCCCCTTAACTCTGCCTTTGCAGCCACGGCCTCCGAGGAAAGGCGAGAACACTCGAGAGCGTACAAACAGGCCTCCACCTTCCTACAGAACTCCACCCAGACCCGCACCACCTCCTCGCGGTGATAGGTGGCGAGAAAAGGAAGGGATCCGTTAGCTTCAGCAGCAAACGCTTCGGCTGTAGTCGCACTACCAGCGCGGAGCTCCTCGACGAAAGAAGATAGGGAGACAAGGCTCAATTGGGCTAAGCGTTCTGAAGCCCGCAAAGCATAGGGGCCGGGCGGCATCACAATGCGTGATTCCAAAGCCATGGAGACTGGCAGGGCTGTTCAAATTTGGCGAATGTTAGTAAAACTTTTAAACACAGAATGAATGGGACTATAATAAAATGTCACTCACCGACAGTCATGCAAGTAGGAGCTGAAGGTTCCCCTGGCCCTTCGACGACCTCAACCTCATCGTCGGCTTCTAAAACTATAAGAGACATCAACGTCATTTCGCAAAATGGTAACAATGCTATGGTAAAAAAATGGCGAATGACACTAACCTTGCCCAGAGGAAAGGACAATACGCTGAGGGGGGATCGCCTGCGGAGCTGCCATCTCCAATAAACGCTGAAATGATTGACGAGGCGACAGATCCGCGATCGTGGCCGCCAAGCCGCGCAATTCTGGGAAAGGTAAAAGAGTTCAGACTATGAAGGGGTTGCTAAATTAAAACGCAGAAGGATACCTTCAACACTCCTCCCATTCTGAGCCGGGGGGATAGCGGCTTCAACGGTCTCCGCCGTGACCTCAGGCTCCAACAAAGGGAGAGGAGCCCCGACTACCTCGCTTCCAGCCCTTGAGCCGACCTCAGTAAGATCCATTAGGGCGGCAGCCTCTAAGGGAGCCTCCCCCAAAGGGGCAAGTACTCCCTGGCCAAGAACCGCCGCTGGAGGTTCTATCATGAGAGGAGCAGCCTTATCAGCCCTCTCCACATCCGGCAAAGCTTCATTAAGAATTTCGGCGGGCTTTAGCTTTAATGGGCCAGTAGGGAGCTCCCCCAACGTCGAAGATTCTGCACGATTCAAACAAAAATAATGATACATACCCACGAGCATAAATAATCGACAAGATTACAGAATAAGCACAACATACCTATACGCAAAGAAGCCCTCAATATGGCTTCTTCAAGCCGCTTCTCCTTCTCAAGGAGGTAAGCTCGCCGAGGTTCAAGAGTAGACTCATGACCGCCGGTCCATAAAGAAAGTGCATCAGCTGCGTCTTCTGAAGCGGCCTGCTTCAAAGCCCTTTCCCCCCATTCCTCCAAAGGGCCGATAAATCGCCGCCGAATCCACGAAGGGTCTTCGTAAAAAATTACAGCGGGATAAGACTTCTTCGGAACCTTGGCGTTATGGGACGCGTCTTTTGAACGCCGTATGGCCTCAGCCAACTGTGCAGCCTCCTCATTAGCCGAACTCGGGAAAAGAAGTCCAGCGCTTGACTCTTGCAAGGCCAATGGTTCGTCTTCGAGGATAGGCTCAGACTCCACCACAGAATCAAGCAGGGTGGTAGCCGCTTTCCTGCACCGTTTAGACCCAGAGCCGGTCGCTGAGGATGACCGCTTCCTCCCTCGCGAAGCCTTAGGGCGGCTCTGGCCCACATCGCCTTCAGCACTCTCATCCCTGTTACTTTCGCTCGGTGCCACAACCGAGGACGACATCGCCAGTGTCGACGCCACGGGGGGCGGTGCCGCCACCGACAGAGGTGCTACTACTGGAGCCCGTCTACCCCGCGATCGGGAACCTAAGGGCATACCAGCTGTTGGAGTAAGGTCTACCCCTGACTCCCTCGGAATGAGGGCGGTGCCAATCTCCCTCAAAGGGAAGCGGACTGGAACCCTTGGTCGCAGCTTAGCTCCCGAAACCTGAGGAGGGGAGTCGTGACCAAGAAGAACCCTTCTTTCTTCAGCAATAATTGGGGTGATTCGATGAAGATACCAGCCCGTAAATGCACCTACGCATCGGGGCATGTACTCGGCTTCGGGGACCATGAAATGAGAGCTGGTGTTCAACCTCATGAAATGATGAGCGGCATCGCGAACAACGTCGAGCGAAGGGATCGGGGCGACCATAAAAGCCTCAAAAGGAACACCCTGGTCGTATCCAAGCTGCCGGGCAAATCGATGCGGATTGTACCGCATAAAAAGAGCTGCACTGTCCTGGCGAAACACCAAGTAGCCCGGTCTAATTGAATACAAATGCGTGGCCTCTCGGGGCTTCAGAGAAGGCGCGTTGTCCTTTGACTGGTCCCAAAGTTGCTGAACGGGACCCGAAGGAGTAGACAGAACCCGATCATTAAAAACCAACCCGCCAGCGGTGGCATGAGGAGAAATCAGCACCCGAATAGCCCCAAATTGAGTTGGGTCGGCAGCAGAAGCACCTACCAGTCGCATGAGTCGCGGGAAGGGATAGGCGTCGTAAAAGGTGGGCCTCTGATGCATAGCAAAAGACCCCAGCACATGCATTTCGATCCACGACGTGAAATAATGAAGCGAAAAGTTCACTACGTCCACGCCAGGCGTAGAGGTATTAGCTGCAGTGCCCAATCCGTTATAGAGGTGCGCCAAGGCCGGGATGCCGATAGCCAACCTCATCCCCTCAGCAATACGATGAGCCGGGTAGATGACCGAGGCTCTCATGAAGCGGCGATGCATGGGGATAACGAACCAACTGAGCCAGACGCTAACAAACCCCACAAAGAACGTCTCCTCGTCCATGCCTGGGGCAGCAATGGATTCAAAAGAGATCGGCGATATAATAGGAATGTAATACTGAGGTAGATCTGATTCGTTGGTCGGCAACCTCTTCTGGCCAAACCCAAAGGGGTCCCCAATGTTGGCAAACTTCGGGGCTGTCTTCGATAAGGCGTCCTCACGAAGGAAACGAGCAATGAAGCTCTTGAAAGTGACACCCTGCTCCTCGGACTCGGTGAATAATTGGTCGAAGATGCCTAGGGCCTTAATTAAACTGGGGCGCTTGTGGCGAACAGCATTCTCTGCAGACAGACCGTCAACTGGGGCGAGCTCGGGCTCAAAAACATACTCGTCAGGAGGTAACAACTCCTCATACAGATTACCCCTTATCGGCAACCCCGAGATATCATAAAATTCGGCCAGAGAAATCGAAACCTCACGATCTCCCAGAATGAAAGTATTAGTAGGAAGATTCCACTGGTTCAAAAACGCCTTGACCCACCAGGCATGCGGGGACTTGTAATGGAATAGCGACGCGTATATGGCCTGATAAAGCCCGACTTTCTGCAACCGCGCCCGATGGGCAGAAAGGATGTAGCGAGCCCAGAGAAGGTAGCCCGTAGGATGCCTAGGAGTGAGCCCTATCTTATAAATTTGCCCCCACGGGTGGGCCTCACCCTGGCAGATACGCCGTCCCAAGATGTCTATGGCCGGGATCGGATGGTTCGGAATGCCGGTCGTCGAAGGCTCCAGCCTCCCCGTTGGAGTCCAGTTGGGCATTTCCACAGCAAAAGCTGTCCTTGGAGGATCCATCGGTAAAAATGGGAAAGTGGGCTCCGTCGGCACCGCGCAAAGAAAGCTCCGGCGACCCTGAATAATCTGATTGTACCAAGGTCCCCATTGAAGAAGATTGGTGCAGTTCGGGTCATGGGCCCGAATCATCGCCATCGCTTCCTCATCAGACGGCGACTGAGGAAAAGCAGCCTCTGAGCGAGAAAAGGGAAAGCGTGGAACAGAAGCCATCGCACCTGAAATCCAATAAAGGAGGACCGTTAGAAGAAAAGTCAGCAACGTATGTTCATGCATAAACTTGAAGACTAGTTAAAGAGAGCAACAGCAGAGTTTTCTGGGGTCACTAGCTACAAAACATATGGGTCCCACAGAATCCGGATGACGGCTCATTAATAATGAGGCCAAAAGCGTTACAATAAAACAAAGGGAATATCCTCAAAGAATGATGACCATGCACATTTCCCCCCAACAGAAGCTGTCTCGGGCTCTACAAAGAATCTAGCAAAATCAAAGGAATTAAATTCCCACCAAAAGACATCATTACAAAACCCCCATTGCATTAATGGCAGGAAGAACCACCTAGGGCCAAGAGACCTCAGGAAGCCTCCATGCGAAGAAACTGAGTTCTTCATAGGAATTAAATTCCTTATTAAGAAAAGGGAATTAAATTCCCAGAAACATTTTTGATGGAATTAAATTCCATGGGGTTAAAACGCCATCATCATCTCCCCAAAGATCATCTAAACCCTAAGAGATCTACAGTTCGAAGGTTAGGCGGTTTCATTTTCTTATGGAAAATATGAGGGAAAAAGGGTGAAAACCCTTGTTTCGGGTTTAAAATCCGGAGAAATGTGAAGGTCCATCGTTGTCCAAGAATATTACCTGAGGAAAAAAGGGTTCTTTTCGAACAGAGTTAAACTCTGAAGATTGTTTCAAGACAGAGAACTAAGTTCTGAAAGCGAGAATTAAATTCTCAAAGAAGAAATTCTCGGAAGAAGAAGATGAGCAAAGTGAAGGCTCCTATGAAGAGACAGAGGTATTTATAAAAGGCAGTGGAAACGTTTCATCTCCCCAGATCCCTAGAGGAATCCAACGGTCACAAGAGGTGACAGCGTTGCACTCACGTGCAGACACGTGAGAACAACGCTGTGGGGGCATTTGTTTCCTGATTTAAAATCAGGAAAGCTTCTGGGAAAAGCTTCAGAAAGGGGCCACGTGCTTACACGTGACCAGCAGTCACGTGTTGACACGTGACATATAAAAGCAGCGGAAAAGGGCACATTGGTTCCCTGATCAAGTCAAGGAAAAGGCTTCAGAAGAGGTCACGTGCCCCCACGTGACCAGGGTCACGTGTTGGCACGTGACGTTCAAAGCAGAAGACTCGCTCTCCAGTTGAACCAAGGAAAGAGGCGCCAGACAAGGGTCACGTGCTCACACGTGACCAGGGGTCACGTGGTAGCACGTGACGGCTAAGCAGCAGAAGAAGGCAGAGTGCAAAAGAAGGAAAGGGCTTGTTACAAGGGAGTCACGTGTCCACACGTGACCATGGGTCACGTGGTCACACGTGACCGGCTTTCAAAGCCCATTTTGCTAACAGAATTAAATTTTGAAAGAGATTCAAATCTTTCCAAAGGAAAGCAATTATCTGGAACCGATCAAATTAAAGATTCAGAGATGATTAAATATCATCTATCTATGGAAAATCTCGAGTTTGGAAAGATTTCCCCTTTAAATCTAACAGAAATAACAAAGGAGAATCCCTGGATTTGAAATCCGATGGTGAATAAAATTCACCTAATAATCCAAGGGTCAAAAACAAATGATGGATACAAATCAAATCTCTTAATAAAGATTCATCAAAAAACTAATTGATTCGGCTGCTTCTCCTATAAATAGGAGCCTAGAGACACAAAAGAAAGGATATAGATGCACGCAGAGGGAGAAAAAAGGAGAGAGCCTTGATACTTTGAGGAATTTGGAGCTTCTGCAAAAAAGAAAACCCTAGGTAAGAAAGGGAAAGCATCCTGAAAGAAGGAGAATTTAATTCTCAACAGAGTTTAACTCTGACAAAATAAAAAAACAGAAGAACATATTTCTTCTCTCTTTGATAGAGGATCTGCAAAGTGCACATCTCCCCTTTAGGTTGAGAATTTAATTCTCAATGGGTTGAGACCCTGCCATGCAGATCCAAAACGTGGAGAGGGAATAGAAAAACGAGAATTTAATTCTCACAGAACTACATGAATTTAATTCCTCTAAGATAAAAGTAGGGCTTGACCCTGTGTTATGGGAATTTAATTCCTTCAGAACAGAGAGAAACAGGGTTTAACCCTAATTAAGAACTTAGTTCTGTTGAAACAACGGGAATTCAATTCCCTTAATCATAATTTAACAGGGACTGGAAGTTTAATTCCTTAAAAAGCTTTTATTAGGGTTTAACCCTATTCAGTTCTTCACATAAACGAGGAATTTAATTCCTACAGAAGATTCAGGGTTCAATTCTACTACAGAATATAAGTCTTCAAAAGGAAGAAGGAATTTAATTCCTTTGAAAATTAAAGCTTGAGGAATTTAATTCCTGAAAAAGGATCAACAGATTATCTAAACAATATACATGGAGGCAGGGTCACGTGCCACCACGTGACCCCCTCAAAAGGTCTACAGAAAGCCCTTTGAGGCAGTCCCCCACGTGACCCACGTGACCCTTGACAGAAGCTTTAACACATAGGCATATGAATGCCCGTCACGTGATGGCACGTGATGCTCGGAAAGATGCAATAATCTCAGCAGAATGAATGGAGAGAGGGCGCTCTCACGTGTCGCCACGTGACCCCTCTTGCTTTAGTGTTTAACACTAAGTTGGAACTCCTGAATCCAGTGTTAAAACACTGTTGGGCCGTAGTGTTCAACACCAATCAAAGAACTTTACTTGCAGTGTTCAACACTGACTACCTTAGTGTTTAACACTAATTTGAGAGCTCTGTTGCCGATGCTTGATACTGATCTGTTTTAGTGTTTAACACTAATCTGAAAGCCTTGTTGCTGGTGTTTAACACCAATAATCTTTTAGTGTTAAACACTAACTTGTCAACCTCATTCCCAGTGTTCAACACTGATTGCTCTGAAGTGTTTAACACTAGGCTTTGGCCCAATTGGCTAAAGGGATAGAGGCAAAGCCTCTCCCTCAATGGATCCACAAGAAGTCAATATTCCAGACATGATAGGACTTAGCCCAAGCTGGCCATAAGTCCTCAATTCGTAATTAACTGGGCCAATGGGCTCATAATATAATTAATGGGTCTTGATCCCAAATTGGGCCAAGGACTATTTAATCCATTCCGGTTCTAGGGTACATCTCTTCACTCCTTTGATACTTGGCATTGTAATCCCTCAATGTCTTCAAAGAGGTGACGGGTCCCGATGACCACCCATGATATGGACTGTGGGGCCCTTAAACCCATGTCTAATGCAAAATTCCTGGTCACGTGGAACGCGGATAACGTCACTCTTTGACCCCGCGGAAAATGCCCAGAGCGGAGCCTAGTCCTCGCCGAGCACGGCCGCGAACCCGTGTGAAGCATCTAGTGCAAAATTCCTGGTTACGTGGAACGTGGATAACGTCACTCTTTGACCCCGCGGAAAACGCCCAGAGATGAGCCTGGTCCTCGCCAAGCACGGCAGTGAACCCGTGTGAAGCATCCAGAGCACATACCGGACTGTGGAGTCCTTAAACCCATGGACTATGATGTCCTTAACCTTGACCGAGATGTCTTAAAACTAACAATGGACCGCAAAGTCCTTAAACTACCGATGGACCACTATGTCCCTAAATTGGAGATGGACCACCATGTCCCTAAACTGGCAATGGACCACTATGTCCCTAAACTGGAACAATAGAGCCCAAACGCTCTTTTGTCGGATCTAAACGATCCCGTTAAGTCGATCTTAGTCCCAAACTGGACTAACGTATTCTTAACAACCGTTTAAGTTGATCTTAGCCTCAAATACGGCTAACGTATCCTTAAACCCTCAAACAGACTTTAGTCCCAAATTGGACTATGAATCCCCCCAATCAGCTTTGGTTCAAGGGTACATCTCTGAACTCCTCTGACACCTGTCGTTGCAATCCTTCAACGTCGTCAGAGAGGTGACGGGTCCCGACGACCATACATGCAATGGACCACCATGTCCCTAAACTGGAACAATGGAGCCCAAACGCTCTTTTGTCGGATCTAAACGATCCTGTTAAGTTGATCTTAGTCTCAAATCGGACTAACGTATCCTTAACAAACGTTTGAGTCGATCTTAGTTTCAAATATGGCTAACGTATCCTCAAACCAAAACCACAAACCCAAATCTAAGTAAACACGGATTTGGATTAATCCACGTCCTACGGGCGACTACATAAATTAGTCTCCGTATACAATCCACGGGCAACCACAAACAAAACAAATACCCACGACACGAAGTGACCAGCTGGAGAAGGAGAAAGTTGTTACCGCGATGCGGTAGCGTAATTAACTGCAGGGGCTTGCGCCTGCAGGGAAGAGCGTCCCCACAATCAAAAACCCCTCAACGAGGGGGAATCTGACGAAGTCTGCTACATCGGCCGCATCCGTCTAAACCTCCGATACACGGTGCCATAAATCAACTTGGCATCTTCGGAGAGGTAGACGGATAACACCAATTAGCATCTGCCCCGAATCTCAGGCAAGGCATTCCATGTCTAGGCCGCCGTTCGGAGGGGAACAATTATGATCATTGACCCAGGTTGCGTTATTTATGCGATTTCTGTGCGTAGATGTTTTTCTATTCAGGAGTTGGCAACTCACCCCCGTTGTGCCCCAGTTTCTTGCAGGTTTGCCGTACAGGTTTCATTACGGCTTTGCGGGCTCAGTTTCATTCGGGTGACTTGCTAGTAGGTGGGTTTTTCTTGTATCGTACCCATCATATTACCTTGTATAATATTATTCCGTTGTATCTAATAAATTCCATCAACCAAACATGTATTTATTGAGATAGAGACCAGTGTTGTTTATTCTTTCGACCTTAGAGTCGCTCGTTATATTTCTGGTGGTTTTGAGTTTCCTTTTGAGTTTTGATCCTCGCCGTTGGCGTTGTATATTATATTGCTTGTGTGGTTGTGACCGTCGATTGACGAAGAGCTAGCTCCCGCTTGGGGATGCCTTTTTCTTGATTTCGTATACTATTCATGTTGTATCCCGTTTGGGGGCCAGTATTTACAAAGGAGACCCTGCCGAAATTTTCAGTAAATTTTTGATGTTTTAAAAACCGCATAATTCGGCTTATGCTATTGAAATTACTTGCTTTAAGTTGGTTTTTCCTGCACTCTACTACTTTTCTTGGTTTGGATTTCTGGGTTTTCGGTTTACTTAGATTACGTACGTCTCGAGACGTTCGTAGTTTAAGTGCCGGTCATGTTCCGTACTTTCGGGCTGTGACAGTAGTAGTTAGTATTCGTGCTGCGTTTGTTGGCCTTTGTCAAGGCGTAGTGTGCGGTAGTTGACTAGTGCTTATCTGCTTATGCATATGATGCGAATTGGGTTAGGGTAGTCGTACGACCTTGTTGGCCTTTGTCAAGGGTCGTGCGGGTGGGTTTAATTCAATCAAGAAATGACGGGTTGAACTTGACTAGCATCCTATGGTTTGTTGGCCTTTGTCAAGGTCATAGGAGGTTAGAGGCAAAATTATCGGGAATTTCAAGTGTTGAAATTTGCAATGAGATTGCATACCTTCTATGAGATAGTTGGATCCCGATACTCGCTGCGAGTAAAAGTTACTCCTGGGAGAGTTTTACACATTACAATTACCCGATCGAGTAGGTGTCTAGAAAGGTGTCAACGGGGTTACGCCTCTGGAAAAACGAGGTTTACTTTAATTAGGTCCGTGCGAAAGCACGGGGAACCTCTCTCAAAGTACCGACACTGGCCTGGTTGAAAGATTGGCGAAATTGTAGGGTGTAATTAATCCCGGCTAGTCTTTCCTTTTAGGGTTTGAAGGAAGATTTGATAAAAAACAGTGGGAGCCATCCTGATTAGATAAAATAATAACCAATCTAATCTTACAAGAGCATACGCTAAAGTGTTTTTCTTCTCTCTCTCTCTAGGTAGCGACTATATCATGCCTTAATCAAGATAATAATATGGATGTATTGACCGAACCCGCATGTTATACTGTGCTGGGGAACGTTGGTCCCGCTCCAACTTATAATTGTTATAAGACCGAGTAGGAAATAGGGTATTATCAGGATTCCCGTGCCGCCCAAACGAAGAAAGTGCATGATGATGCATCTTCTTCGGGTGTGTTCATTACAGAGAGCTATTTTTCAGTATCCTCTACGTCCTGGGTATGAGATACCGGATCAGGATCCCACATATGTAATCTGTTACATAGGCTACAGATAGGTAGAGAACTGAGAACGGGTGATAAGTTTCATGAGATAGAAACGGTGTAAGTGTTGCAGCCAAGTCTGTTGGTAGTTATCACCCTGTATTACCAGAAAACATTGATTCTGAACAAATGTCATTAGATACCGAACCTGATATACAACATCATATCAGTCTCTTTATTAGTAAAGAAGGATATAATTTTGTATTGTTGGATAATGTTTTGAACATTTCCTATATCAAGAGTTGATCGGTTCAGGCACGTTATCTAAAAGCATTGACGTTCTAAATCAAACTACAGTTCTTAGTATACAGAACACATACAAGAGGAAGAGTTCAGAAATGAATGAATCCTTCTTGAGGTATTGTAGACTAGGTCATATCAATATGACCCGACTAGCTGAAGTTACATATAGATGCATATTTAAATTAGTTTGAATTTACATCTTGTGAAACTTGCCGGTCATGTCACAGAGATAAGATGACCATAGCTCTGTTTATAGGAAACAGAGAAAGAGTTAGTGAACTCTTGGGGTGATACATGTTGATGTATGAAGGTCCCCTGTCTACACATGCCAAGACCGGTTCTTTGTACTTCATTACATTCTCTGATGATCTCTCAAGATTCAGACATATGTTCCTGTTGAAACACAAGTCCGAAGCTTTTGAGATATTCATAGAATATAAGTTAGAAAGTAGAGAACCAAAACGGGTATAAGTATTATGTCCTTTGATGTGATCAAGGAGGAGAATACTTGAGCACGGAATTCCTGGATTATTCTAAAGGAGAATGAGATTCTCTCTCAGTATTACTCCTCCATATACACCACAGCACGTCGGTGTATCGGGGCGGAGCAATCACACCCTATGTGATAAGGTATGCTCTATGGTGAGTACTACTGAGTTACCTATTTCCTTTTGGGAGTTATGCACTGGAGAAGTTGCATACCTATTGAATAGGGTTCCGATCAAATCAGTTGCCTATCACTTCATATGAGATATGGAAAGGGAAGAGTCCATATCTTAAGTTTGTTAAGATTTGGGGTTGTCTAGCCTATGTCTAAAAGCATAATCCGGACAAGCTCGAGGCAAAGTCAGTTCTGAAGAAGTTTGTTGGATATCCCAAGCATTCGCAAGGGAATATGTTCTACCTAACCGAGAAACAAAAGATGTTTTGTTTCTCAACACGCCACCTTTGTGAAAGGGAATTTCTTGAGAAGAAATTAGTGGTCATAAGGTAGAACTGGAAAGAGTTCCAGCTATACAAACTGCAGCTGATGATTTGGTAGAACCAAAGGATTCAATAGCAACCAACGAACCTCAGCCTCTCCGCCGATCTAGTAGGGTTCCCCACCCACCTGAGAGATACTTCAGTTTCTCTATGACAGTGGGAGCGATGATTGCATCATGAGATGATGAACCAACTAGTTTCGAGCTGGCCATCAGGAGTGGGACTCTGTAAGAATGGCTGGATGCTTAGCGATCTGAGATGGAATCCTTATACACCAAAAAAGTATAGACTTTGGTTACTTTAACTGAAGGGTTAAATCCCCATCAGGAGCAAGTATATCTTGAGAAGATTACTTGGTGTACATGGAAAAGTTAAGACTTTCAAAGCTATGCTTAAATCCATCCAGATCCTACTTGCCACGGCTACATACCATGACTATGATATCTGGCGGTTGGGTGTCATGACTGCTTTTTAAATGATGATTTGGAAGAGAGCGTCTATAAGTACACAGCCAGAGGGCTTCGTAGACAGTGGGAGCAGCAGAAACGTGTGCAAGATGTTTTATGTGATAGATCAGGCATCGCGGAGTTGGAACGGCTGTTTTGATGTGGTAGTCAAAGAGTTTGACTTCATCAAAATGGTAGATGAACCTTGTATATAAAAAAAAGTAGTAGGGAGTATGGTGGTGATCCTCGTAGAGTACGTGGATGACATACTCTTGATAGGGAAGGAGTTTTCTAGGCTACGCTCGGTCAATCTCCGCTTATCACAAGGATTCTCCATATAGGATCAAAGTGATACCTCCTAAATCCTGAGTTTTGATCTATGAGATAGATGTAATTGGATGTTAGGATTCTCACTAGTTGTAGTGAGATGGTATCAATCGATCCTGGGGAGAATCACTGGAAAGGTTCCAGGGTGATAAGGACGACTGAATGTCAGTCGCAGGCATTGTCTTTACCCTCAGTGGAGGGACGGTATGTTGGAAGAGTTCCAAGCTAGATACCGTGACTTACTAGACGATTAAAGTTAAGATACATCGTTACCAAAGATGCTACCAAAGAGGCAGTCTGGGTGTATATTAGTTCATGAGATGAACTTCGTTCTTACCATTGTGTGACAATGGAGTTGTGGCTTATGCCTAGGAACGCCAGTCCCATCAGTGATCCAGACATATTCTAAGGCAGTGTCACCTGATCATGGAGATGGTAGATCTCCAGGGGATCGAGGTTAGGAGAGTAGACTCAGAGGACAACACAGCGGATCCACTCACAAAGGCCTTTTTCCCAGAGAGAGACTATTATGGGATGGTTGAGTAGGAGATACTACAACCACTGTTATCAGATGGCCCTAGTGCAAGTGGGAGATTGTTAGTTATATGTATGCCCTAGAGGCCATTACTATACATGAGATGTATATTGTAGTGGATGCTTGGACATATATAGGGAGGACTTTCTTGCTCGACATGA
Source organism: Agapanthus africanus (assembly GCA_030015575.1). NCBI lineage: Eukaryota > Viridiplantae > Streptophyta > Magnoliopsida > Asparagales > Amaryllidaceae > Agapanthus > Agapanthus africanus. Next base: position 722,641,448 of record JASDDO010000022.1, on the reverse strand, counting down.
TAGTATGCTATCTGGTTACTCTTTACCTTAACGTGTACACTGATTGTCTCTCTGTTACATGTTGGTAAAGCCCTTAGGATGTGTACTTGACTACCTAGACTATGATGCGGATCATACTAGTGGGGACATGGTAGTCCATAAGTACATCCTTCAAGGTCCTTAGTCGTGGGTGTATCGAGATGGGGCATCGATATACCAGAGTAGACTAGCGTATACCTTCTCGACCCATGTAGATGGGCGATGGATGATCCCATATCCATTGGTGTTTGACATCATAGATGATATATGGGTGCTCAGTGGAGACTGGGTACACTGGACGGACTCGCCGAGATCTCCCAGATGGTATTATACCTTACGTCAGATGGCAGTTCTCTGGTGACACTGGTACAGGTTAGTCTGTAGACCCGAGATCGTCATAGAGTCTTGTGTGATTCCCACTGTGCTTTGATTACCACCTTACCATGTCCAAGAGGGCGTGCAAAACGGTGGTTTTTGGGTACAGTCCCGAGTCACATGGAGGCAATGAGCGATAGGAGGGGTTTCGTCTCTCCCGGTATTGGGGGTTGATGTTGCGCTATGCTTGATTGGCCATAACAGGGAAGTCCCTGGCCAGGGCTGGTTTAGAGATTTACTGGTAAGTGTTACCAGTAGTTTCTCGACCCGTTATGAGCCTCATATCGGCATGACTTATCGGTTATTGGGGTCTGACGTTTACCACATCTAGACATGATATGCGACATATCAGACAAGGAGACCGGACTGTACGGTAGTGTCACTGTCAGGCTTTTTGCAGGAGTTGGAGCGGGCTTGCTTGCTGATCTTCTGATCGCTCAATACCCGGGTAGCCGTTACGACCAGCTAGTATCGCTGACGGCTTGTGGGTGCTTGATATGATCATCACTTACTGCCGGCGTATTGACGAGTCTTTAGAGTCCTACATAAAGGTTTTACTGGCTCAGGCGAAACGAAATAGGAGCGCATATGTGATATGTGCGGGACCAAGAATAATGCGAGTATGTGATACCGTATTCTATTCTCGCGATGATTGTATCGATCGATTATATGTGATATAACCAGGTTATCGAATCAAGGGTTGATTCGATAAGTCGATACATTGGATATTAGTCGGTTATATGAGATATAACTGGATTATTAAGTCAAGTGTTGATTTAATAATTTAGTGTATAATTGTATATTAGATATACTAATTTACATTAACTAACATTGGTTCACTTAAGCATTTGTTTTTCTCACTTGTGCACAACTTGATATATATTTATTTGTGTTCATTTTGTATCATGGTTGTTGATACAACTTTACATGGGTGTATAAGACTTATACCATACTAATTATAGTGTTAGGTTTTTATATTTAAAGTAATTCTAAAATTAGTGGATGATGAGCTCACATGCATGAAGCTTCATGAAGCTTAGGGTTGCATTGACTTAGTCTACTAGTTTTGGATTACTTGAGATATTAATTAACCTAACCATTATAATGTAGCCATGGTTATGTCTCTACATGGGTTAATATATGATATAAACTCACCCATGGTTCACTCTCTCTATTAGTTTTTCATTCTCATTTTTGAGCTCATCTTCTTCCTCCTTCAAATGCTTGCTAGGGTTTGATAAAGAGAGAGAAATATAGTGAGAAAAGAAATTCTAAAGTGTACCCATTTCCTATTTCATCATCCTCTACTAAACTAGCACTTTAGTTTAGGGTGTTTGCTTCACTAATCCTCTAGTTAGTGAAGTAGAAGCTTGAGTTCGTATTCCCTCGACGTAGATCATCTTCGGCCTCGAAGACTTCAAGCAATACCGTTGCTATCTTCTCATGGAGCCGTCTGAGAGTCCGGGAGCACGATGATCGCAGCGAAGGGACTACTACAAGAAGCATATGAAGTGAAGGATTGATCTACAAAGGTTGTATTTCGTATTCACTTAGTCGTAAATGGTATTTACTTGCATGTGAAACTCTAATTATCTAGCAAAGATCTTGTTTAGGGTTGTTCGACACGGCTAAAATTTTGATCGGGCATGGTTGATGCCTTGTAGAACCTTGTTATAGTGCCTAGTAACCTACAGTATACGACTATATCGAGTTATTAAACACTTAACCTTACTGGATTTTAACCCTAACCTGCATCGCTATAGAATTTAAATCGTGATGCGTTTTAACCGTGTCGTATTTTGTGTTTTTAGATATCTTTTCCGATATTAACTTCCAGATTCTATCTGCAGTGAAACTAATCTGTTTAAATAACACCAAATTAGCCAAAATTATACACTGAAATCTACCCAACAAGCCAAATCCACCTAGCCTCCTACAAAACCGGCGATGCCAAATTTTTCCCTCTTGTCGCCGGCCCAATTCTGAGCCTTTTGGTTCGTGCTCCTATGGTTTGCAATATGCTCAACATACAACTTTTAGGTCTTGTTTATCTTAGTTATCACTTCTCCAGTTTAAAGCAGACTCAACAGAGCCTATCTTTTACTAAAATACGATATTATAGAACTTGTTCATTTTAAATTAAACTAGTTACGGAACTTTAACTCTTACTGTGATTAAGAATATTACCCACAATAATTTGTTGGAATAACCCCTCCAAGATGCTAAGCCCCTTTTCCTAGCTTGATGATGAGAAAACCTAGAACTTAGCTTCATTTTCCTTCTTTCCTTTGCTCTTCTATGTTTGTTCTTGTTTTTCCTTTCCTTTCTTTCAATTTTCAGAATTTAAACTTGCTAAATGATCTGAACAAAGTTTAAATATATGGTGATGGGAAGAAGGAGGTGGTAGGAGGAGGTGTCAAGGTTTAAAGTGTGCCATTCTCATGCAAGGAGGAGGTGGTGGGTGTGGGTGTGCATGCAAGTAAGAGGTGTGCTTGCATTATCCCTTAATTTTTATTTAATCTACACTAAAATTCTGAGCTAAAATGTATTCTACCCCTTTTTCATTTACATCCCTAACAATTTTCCTTTTGCACAAAAACCTAAACTTTACCTAAAACCCCCTCACAACTTAGTTTATTATATAACACTCATTTTATTAAAATGAAGCTAAAATTATCACTAAAACCCTTATATCTTATTTATGTTGCATACAAAATTTTTTATTTAATTTGTTTTACATAGAACTTTATGAAAATGACTTATTTGCTTTTAATAACCTTTTAATTTAACATGTTATTATTAAATTAATTAATTTTATTTATTTCTAAATTTTCAAAATTCTACAATATTCCCTCCTTAAGAAAATTCGGTCCCCGAATTTAAAATTTTAACTAGACATACCTTCAAAAAGATGTGGAAATTTCTTCCGCATCGCATCCTCGGTCTCCCAAGTAATCTCCTCGCGATTCTTTCCTTGCCAAAGAACCTTTACAGATGGAAGTATCCTTGATCGTAGTCTCTTTGCCTGCCTGTCAAGAATAGCGACTAGCTGCACTGTGTAGGATAAATCCGGCTCAAGCTGTAAGGTCTGATGCTGGATCGCATGAGAAGGATCGTGAAGATACTTGCGAAGCATCGAAACGTGAAACACCGGATGCACGTCGGGAAAACTCGGTGGAAGTGCTAAACGATAAGCTACAGCACCCACTCTCTCCAGAATCTCATAAGGTCCGACATATCTGGGGCTAAGCTTCCCCTTTTTCCCGAAACGCATCACGCCTTTCATCGGAGATACACGAAGGAACGCATGATCTCCCACTCCAAACTCGAGTCTACGACGTCGTCGATCTGCATACGATTTCTGTCTGCATTGGGCCGCCTTCATTCTATCCCGATCAATTGAATCTTTTCTGTAGTCTCCTGTACTATTTGCGGTCCCAAGATGCAACTCTCGCTCAGTTCCGTCCAGCAAACGGGTGATCGACATTTTCTCCCATACAAAGCTTCAAAGGGTGCCATCTGGATCGTCTCCTGAAAACTGTTGTTGTACGAGAATTCTATCAAAGGTAGGTGACGGTCCCAACTACCACCGAAATCAAAGCTACAAGCCCGAAGTATATCCTCTAGTGTCTGAATGGTCCGCTCTGACTGACCGTCTGTCTGTGGGTGAAAACCTGTACTAAAACTCAACCGTGTACCCAGAGCTTCTTGAAGTTTCTGCCATAGCCTGCTAGTAAACTGGGTACCCCTATCAGAAACTATGCACGTTGGAACTCCATGCAGACGTACGATCTCATCGATATAAATCTGAGCATACTGTGCAAAACTATACGTCGTCTTCACTGGGAGAAAATGAGCTGCTTTTGTCAATCTATCTACAATCACCCAAATGGAATCATACCCTCTGCTAGTCTTGGGTAGACCCACCACGAAATCTATGGAAATTTGTTCCCATTTCCACTCTGGAATGGGTAAGGGCTGCAACTCTCCGGATGGCCTCTGGTGTTCTGCCTTGACCTGCTGACAAGTCAAGCATCTCGAAACATATTCCGCAACATCCATCTTCATTCCTTCCCACCAGTAAACATCCTTTAAATCATGATACATCTTGGTGGAACCAGGATGAATACTGTATGCTGACCTATCGGCCTCCTCTAAAATCTCACGCCTCAACCCATCTGAATCTGGTACACAGAGACGAGTCCTAAAACGTAATACTCCATGATCATCAATCATAAACTCCGTCTCCCTGCCCTGCCTAACCTGATCCATAATCTCCATCATACGAGTATCTGCGGGCTGTGTCTCTCGAATACGATCCAATAACTGAGGTCAGGTACGAACATGTGCTAGCTGTCCTTCTGTCGGGGTGAACTTAAACTGTATACGACTATCACATAAAATCTGCCAGTCTGTAGAAGACTGTCTCTGCAAGATGCGCAAATGAGATAAGCTACCTCCAGGTCTTCGAATCAAAGCATCTGCTACAACATTCGCTTTGCCTGGATGATACAAGATCTCACAATCGTAATCTTTCACCGGTTCCATCCATCTACGTTGCTTTAGGTTCAGATCCCTCTGCTGAAAAATATACTTTAAGCTCTTATGATCTGTGAAGATTTGACACGACTCTCCATACAAGTAATGTCTCCAAATCTTCAATGCGAATACCACAGCAGCCATCTTTAGATCATGAGTGGGGTAGTTTTGTTCATGCCTCTTCAACTGTCGAGAAGCATAAGCTACAACCCTGCCGTGCTGCATCAACACACAGCCTAAACCCACTCTAGAGGCATCACAATACACAACAAAACCACCTGACCCGGAAGGTAAAGATAAGACAGGTGCAGTCGTCAAGCGCGTTTTCAACTGCTGGAAACTCTGTTCACATGCATCTGTCCACTGAAATGGAACCTCCTTCCTAGTCAATCCGGTCAACGGTGCAGCTATCCGAGAAAAATCCTGCATAAAGCGTCGGTAATAACCTGCCAGAACTAAGAAACTCCGGACCTCTGAAACCGATATAGGTCTAGGCCAGTGTTGTACCTCTTCAATCTTCTTTGGGTCCACACATATACCCTATCTCGTAACCACGTGACCCAAAAACTCTACACTATCGAGCCAAAAAGCACACTTAGAGAATTTTGTAAACAACTGATGCTCTTTCAAGGTCTGCAACGTAATATGCAAATGCTGCTCGTGCTTCGTCCGACTTCGAGAATAAAAAAGAATGTCATCTATGAACACTATGATAAATTTATCAATGAAGGGTCTGAAGATACGGTTCATCATATCCATAAAAGCTGCTGGAGCGTTGGTGAGTCCGAACGACATCACCAGAAATTCATAGTGCCCATATCTTGTGCGAAACGCAGTCTTCGGAATATCGTCCTTCCGAACCCTTAACTGGTGATACCCTGACCGCAAATCAATCTTCGAGAAGTGACCAGCTCCCTGTAACTGATCGAATAAGTTGTCTATACGTGGTAGTGGATATCTGTTTCGCACAGTGACGTGATTTAGCGTCGGTAGTCGATGCACAGTCTCATACTACCGTCCTTCTTCTTTACAAATAAGACAGGAGCTCCCCACAGTGATACACTGGGATGAACAAGCCCTCTATCTAACAACTCTTGCAACTGGCTTTTGAGTTCCTTCAACTCCATCGGTGCCATTCGATAGGGTGGTATAGAAATAGGCCCCGCACCCGGAATCAAGTCAATGCAAAATTCAATGTCGCGATCAGGCGGTAATCCTGGTAACTCAGCAGGAAATACCTCAGGAAATTCTCGTGCGATCGGAACCTGGTCCAATAGAATCTCGGCGACCCCTAAGTCCTGAACAAAAGCCAAGAACCCATGACAACCCTTCTTCAAGAGTCGCCCCGCACAAAGAGCAGAAATCATGTTGGCAGGAGCTATTTTACAATCCCCCTGCACAACAAACACCGGTTCACCTGGAAAACAAAATCTAACTGCCTTCCCCCGGCAATCAACATAGGAATGACAAGTGGCGAACTAATCCATACCAAGAAGTATATCAAAATCTAACATATCCAGGAGAATCAGGTCAACTAGAGAATCTCTATTACCAATACGCACAGAACACGATCTGAATACGTGCCGAGCTATGAAAGAATCTCCCACCAGGGTAATCACTACTAATGGTAACTCTAACAACGATGACTCTTTCCCCAAAGAAAGTGCAAATCGTGAAGATACATAAGAATGTGTAGAACCGGGATCAAATAAAACATATGCCTCTAACGAACATACTGTAAGAGTACCTGTCACGACCGCATTTGATGCCTGGGCATCCTATGGAGTCAGCGCAAATAAACGTGCCTGGCCCCTGCCCGCATCCTGTTGTCCTCTACCTTTATCTCCTCCACCTCTCTGAGAACGTTCCGCAAAGCCTCGACCTCGTGGTGCAACTGCCTGGCGTGTAGTGCCAACTGGAGGAGGAAGTAAAGCCATCGGCGTAGAAGGTGGAAGGGGTAAGGCAGCCTGTGGAATCACGGTCCCTCCCTGGGATCTACAATCCCGCACAAAGTGTCCAGGAAGTCCACAACTAAAACATGTAGATGGGGGCCTCTGATCATCGGGATAAGAACTGAACATCTGGCCCTGGGTCCAACCTCGTCCGAAACTGCGGCCTGGAGTATATCTGCCTCTACCTCTGCCAAACTGTCTAGTCATTGGCCCGATCGGTCTACTCCTCTTTAGCTCTGGAACAACCACTGCCTCACTCAACCGCTCCTCCACTCGGATCGCTGCATCCATGGCCTGCGCATACGTATCAAAATGCTGGGAGCCTATAGCTAAATACAACTGCGTATCCAGACTCTTTAGGAACCTCTTCACCCTAAGTTCCTCCGTAGGTACTAAGTATGGAGCATAGCGCGGCAGCTGGGTGAATCGTAAATCATAATCTTCCACCGACATACTTGCCGATTTCCGCAACGCTTCAAAACTGCTAGTTCTAGCGTCCCTCACACTCTGTAGAAGAAATCTGGCAAGAAAGACCTCGGAAAACTCGGTCCACGACATCGGAGGAAGATCCGTAGCTCGCCCTCTCTCCATCGACTCACACCACTCCTGTGCAAGTCCCTCCAAACGAAAGCTAGTCAGCTCGACTGACCTCGCATCAGAACATCGTAATGATCTGCCAATCCTCGCCATCCTATCAAGAAAGGACTGAGGATCATCCGCTGCATCGGTCCCTGTAAATACCGGAGGTCTCAATCTCATAAACTCCGCAAGCGATACCTCCATCACTCTCGTATCTACCAGTGCTACCATCTGCGTAGGCTGTACCTCGGACTCTGCTATGGTCGGTGCTGGATCCTGTCTTAGTAATTGAGTGGCCTCAGCTAACTGTCCTACCACTCGCTGCAATCCCAACATGCCCTCCTCAATCCTAGTCATGCGATTTAGAGGAGGAGGATCAACATGCTCATGCACCGCCGGAACGTCCGGTGTACCAGTCGCCGTCACAGGCGGACTCGCCCTAGTTGCATCCCTGGCTGCGGCTCGTTTAGCACGGGTAGCCATAGCAACTAGAACAAGAAACGAGAGTTGATAAGGTTTATGAATAGGAACAATCAATAACGGAGAATAAACGGAAGAATAGATTAAGATATACATCCTAATGTTAGTTAGGCTGAGTATGGTAACGTAAATATGCCGCAGAACATACGTACGGTACTGTACTCATCCTAATTCACCTACTCCATCAAACCAAAGGTCATCCTAATCACGGACTCACGTCAACCTATTTTAAATTCCCTACTCGATTCCGTAAGGTTACTCCTAAGCTTTGATACCAACTTTGTCACGACCCAAAGTTTGGATGTGACCGGCACTTAGGTTGTATCATATCTAAAGATATGCACACAGTCCAAGTAAGCCGAAAACCAAGATCAAAATCCTTTTTGAGGAATTCTTTATATAGAAATTTTAGTTTTTAGTAAAAATCACAATTTATGAAGTTAAAATATTAAACAAGTATAAGGTGTTAAGTTTGGTTGCATCCCTAGTTGGGATCAACAATATCAACAGCGGAAAAATAAAATCTCAGTATATAGGACATCAATACGAATCCCAGACATAAAGAAAAGGAACCACAATTTATAGAACTAAACGATCTCAACTGTCAATATACAAATAACCATTTCTCACTCTAAGTCAAAATACAGGTCTGATGGAGATTTTCTAGATACAAAATACAATACCAAAAGAGGAGGTTACTACATATGTAACCTACCTATCAAAAGATGTGATAAAGCTGCAAAAAAATAGATCTGCGCCGCTGCTAACCGTCCACTCTACCCCTGCAAGGAACTGTGGCACAACGGGGTGAGTTGCCAACTCAGTGAATATAACTAACATATAACGGTTAATAATGTAAATATGACGATCATACTAACTGAAATGTGAACAAGTATAATGTATGATTATCTGTGGAAATCATGAATCTATAATACGAATCTCATAATCAAAACTGAAATCTCAACATTTATTTCAAATACAAATTCATTTCCCCGTGTCCATCATCGACACAAAACTTCCATTTCTCACAGGCATCATTCCTCGAATGATCCTGAAATAAACAATACCGGTCGTTATCATCTAGATATACGCCGCATTTTTACCACTATATCCGGTATCGAGTAACCTCGCTAGGCTCTCCCGCCTCAAATGCGGCTATCCTGCCCCTCGGTCTCGACCGGGTCCACCATGTATCCAACTGTATATCTCCCCCACTCAGTATGGATAACGTAAAATTCACGACCGTATATCTCCCCCACTCGGTCCGGAATAAAACCAAATCATAAAACATCTCATGGTGGACATGACACATCAATCAGGAAATCACCGGATTTATGTAATAGTATTCAAAACTCAAAACCATAAATCCTCAATAATACATCTACCTCTTATATCAACATAAAATACTCAAATACTAAACATGATATTAATGATGCAATTTACTATTGTTATTGGTATTTAAGATATGATATGAATCATTTTTAACAAGAAATTTACTAAGTGTAAAAGTGACATGGCAATATCGACGAGGTGTGTGTAACATGTAAGATGTGCACGTGGCATGACTCGTCGATACTTATGCAGTGTTCTAGCAACTAAGCAAAATATATATGAATTGTGAATGCATATTTTCAATTTAGCATAACAAAATAAAGCATTAAGTTAAATAAAATTACGGGCGTAACACGCCATCTTTACAAAATTCCCCGGTAGATGTTTAGTCTACTCACCGGAAAACGTCGAATCTATTCAGGAATTGCCAATCCTTTCCCTATCTTCGCTGCCTCCGAAAATCCCGTATTCGAATCTAACATCACAAATTTTAACTTATATAAGGAAACGGCTTCTCCGACATGACGGAAATGGAAATACCTGTTCTCACGTACTAGTTATATTGTATACGACTATATCGAGCTATTAAACACTTAACCTTACTGGATTTTAACCCTAACCTGCATCGCTACAGAATTTAAATCGTGATGCGTTTTAACCGTGTCGTATTTTGTGTTTTTAGATAGCTTTTCCGATATTAACTTCCAGATTCTATCTGCAGTGAAACTAATCTGTTTAAATAACACCAAATTAGCCAAAATTATACACTGAAACTTACCCAACAAGCCAAATCCACCTAGCCTCCTACAAAACCGGCGACGCCGAATTTTTCCCTCTTGCCGGCCCAATTCCGAGCCTTCTGGTTCGTGCTCCTATGGTTTGCTATATGCTCAACATACAACATTTAGGTCTTGTTTATCTTAGTTATCACTTCTCCAGTTTAAAGCAGATTCAACAGAGCCTATCTTTTACTAAAATACGATATTATAGAACTTGTTCATTTTAAATTAAACTAGTTACGGAACTTTAACTCCTACTGTGATTAAGAATATTACCCACAATAATTTGTTGGAATAACCCCTCCAAGATGCTAAGCCCCTTGTCCTAGCTTGATGATGAGAAAACCTAGAACTTAGCTTCATTTTCCTTCTTTCCTTTGCTCTTCTATGTTTGTTCTTGTTTTTCCTTTCCTTTCTTTCAATTTTCAGAATTTAAACTTGCTAAATGATCTGAACAAAGTTTACATATATGGTGATGGGAAGAAGGAGGTGGTAGGAGGAGGTGTCAAGGTTTAAAGAGTGCCATTCTCATGCAAGGCGGAGGTGGTGTGTGTGTGTGTGCATGCAAGTAAGAGGTGTGCTTGCATTATCCCTTAATTTTTATTTAATCTACACTAAAATTTTGTGCTAAAATGTGTTCTATCCCTTTTTCATTTACACCCCTAACAATTTTCCTTTTGCACAAAAACCTAAACTTTACCTAAAAACCCCTCACAACTTAGTTTATTATAAAACACTCATTTTATTAAAATGAAGCTAAAATTATCACTAAAACCCTTATATCTTATTTATGTTGCATACAAAATTTTTTATTTAATTTGTTTTACATAGAACTTTATGAAAATGACTTATTTGCTTTTAATAACCTTTTAATTTAACATGTTATTATTAAATTAATTAATTTTATTTATTTCTAAATTTTCAAAATGCTACAATATCGGGGGGCCCGCCGAGATTTTCTAACGGGAACAGTGTTGTGGAATGTGTATATATAAAAAAAGGGAAATAGCGTCCAAAGGACGCGCCGGAGCCCGGCGTCGGCGCCACACGTGCTTGGCGGGTAGGCGCTGGGCGCCAGCGCCTCATGTGCTTGGCATGTGGGCGCTGGGCGCCAGCGCCTCACACGTCTGGCATGTGGGAGCTGGGCGCCCACAGGAAAAAGGGCTTAGTCCCCTATACTGAGAGTTGTACTCCCAATTGACTTTTGGAGTTAAGCTCCTAAAAAAAGAGACAAAAGGGCTTAGCCCCTGCACTGGGAGTTGTACTCCCAATTGACTTTTGGAGTTAAACTCCTAAAAAGAAAGTCTTTTTTTGTTCGGAGGTAAACTCCCAAGAGATTTTCGGAGATGATAAAAGGGGACCACTTTCTTCTCCCTTGAGCCCTAGATCTTCTCTTGAGTCTTGGATCTTCCCAAAGTGGGGGTTTTGGAGATGGGTTTCCTTTTTACTCCTCTCTGTTGGCTGGATCTTAGAGAAAAAGGGGGTGAGACTTAAAAATCACCCCTTTTGGGGATTTGATGGGAGATCAGAGCTCCCCTTCAAGGGTTTTATGGTGAAAACCGTCTTTTTTTGGAAAAAAAGAGTTAAACTCTTAATTTAATTCAAAAAAGAAAGAAAGAAGGTTTAGAACATTGAGGAAGGAGGAGGCACAAAAACCATAATTTTTTTTTGAGAGAGAAAAAGTTTTCTTTGATTTTTTCATCATGTTGCCTTTATATGCTACACACTTTACATATAGCCCCTTGAGCTTTGCCAAATAGCATCTGTGCCACCCCGTGCCTTATGTGCTTATTTCTTTTTGCACATAAGCCATGGGATTTACAAAATTTTGACTTTCTGCCCATTTTACATACATTTATTTCTAAAATTTACATTTAGACTAATTTATTGCATCCTTTTTGGCATGGAACCGGCCTCTTCCATACTTGGTCTTGACGTGGGCTTGGGCTTGGACCCATTGACTTGGGGTTGACCTTGGTTTTGACTTGGTCGATCGGGGTGAAACTTTTGACCCCAACAACGTGCTCATCACACGGGCGCCAATGTGCAGAGCATAGGAGTACCTATCATAAGAATTAAATTCTCAAGCGGCGCCCACGTGCACAACACGTGAGCGCCAGCGCCTAAGTCAAGATCAATAGAATTAAATTCTACATAAGAATTCGAGATACTCTCTGCCGTTGGATCAAAGATCTAATGGAGATGATAAATTATCAAAATATAGAATTAAATTATATTAGGAGAAAATATCTTCCAAATCTTTCTAAATAAGAAAAATACTCTCGGTTGGATCAATAATCCAATAATAGAATAAAATTCTATTTTTGGGAATATATTCCCTCAATCTTTCTAAGCAAAAAGAGACTGCTCTCTGTAAAATAGAGAACTCTTGGATTAAAAATCCAATGGTGATTAAAAAATCACCATTTTACAGAATAAATTCTGTATACGAGAAAATATTTCCTCAATCTTATTAAAAACAAGAAAATATATTCTGTAAAACAGAAATCCTTGGATCAAAGATCCAACGGTGAGTAAAATTTCCCAAATCAATTTTGAGTCCAATTAAATCAATTGGAATCTCTCTGTAACGTCCCTGAATTTTCTATACAAAATTATTCTTCTTAAAGTACAGAAAGGAGGTTGCAAGCCTGAGCACAATTTAAAAGTTATTCTTATTTAAGAACAACAAGAAAGCACTTGTAGCTCATTGGTAAAGTCTTGCACTGCTGTGATATAGCCCCTGTGTTCGAATCACATCAGCCACATATTATTTTTCCAGATTTTTTCTTTTAAACTTTTTGGAAGCCCAAAAGTTTACACGTGCACTACACGTAAAAATGAACAGTCAGGAAAAACTAACATGTGCAAAATGTTATTAACAGCGATATGGACACGTAGAAAGCATCCAACCCCCACCACCAACACGTGGCCGGCGAGATTTCCATTTAGGTCGGCGACGTTGGGCCATCCGTAGGGGATGAGACCCGTGCTTTGCACACAACACCCTTTGGCCTACCTCATTACCCATGTTCTGTTTGTTTTCTCTACAATTTAACAGAGAATTGAAATTCATCTTTAATCACATTTTGAATACTTTTTAATTCATTCTTTCAATTCCAAAACCCTAATTCCACTATAAATACAACCCCATACACCCTAACCCCTCCTCATTCTGAAAATTCTAGTCAAAAATATCAAAATTTTCTAAGTACAACTAGAGTTGAAGTGGAGTTAGCCCAAAGTCAAATTCCGACGAGGATTAGAGGCGATTCCGGTAACCCCACGACGTCATGAAGGATACGACATCTTTCTCTACCTCTCCTCTCTCTTCCTAGCTTGTAAGTTCCTTCTATTTCCTCTCACTCTCTTCGCTAAATTCTTTCTTTCAAAATAAAACATCGGTAAGTGGAGTTATTACCGATGTAAATCTTTTAAACTCTATAATCTCATTTTTCATTTACATATTGTTCAACAAACTTTTACACAATATTTGTAATCCTATTATAAAGGTTTAGAAATAACTTTCACTTCAAAACTCCATGTTTATTAATTTTAATTAAGCTTTACATTTAAATACCATGAAGTTTATATACGTTATCTTTTAAACATTTTGCTTAGCATACCTTTAGAAAACTTCACGAGGTAATGACCTACTTCTCACATACACACATATTGACATAGCACGATTCTCTTGAGACATAACTTTTATGGCAAAATACGACTTTTCATCAAAATACCTTGAACTATAAAAACTCGGTTTTCTTTAAATGGTGTTATCAAATTCTTTGCGATTATGCCTCTACAACCCATTTTGGGAAACTCGCTATTGGATGGTGCGGATTATCGCACATCCTCGAGCTAGTAGAGCGAGATGCAGACCTCCTCACGGAGCATATAATCTCGAAAGAATTTTAATACGATTTTTAAGAAAAAACAAGATTTTCTACTTAATAAATAAAATTAATTTTTAATAATTATATAAATATTATCAAACCATATATTTTTAATATATAATAATATTCCACATTTTCTAGAAAATAAAAGAATGACAAGTTTCATTAAAATAACATCAAGTATCAATACAAGACAAGTTACACTAAAATACAATGAACTATTCAAGCTAAGTTGCTATTCACTAATATACCTCACTCTTTAAAATTCATATCCATGGAAACCCTAAAGAACATAAATAATTACTTGAGCTTTATTTTGAAAGTATATAAAATATTTTTCATAAAACCCCCTCGAGATATATAAAATTATATTAAGGACACTAGTAAATATAGGTTTAAGCGGGACCAATTCACTTGAGCCTCAGGGAGCCGGAGAAAGTGGGTGCTTGCCTATTTAAGGTAGAAAACTAAAATGGTTTATCAATGGTAATTGTCTTGGAAAAAGACAAAAATCCTGTTGTCCATGTGCAGCAGTTACCGATAACTCCCAAACCTAATTCAAGATCCAAATCTGTTTAAAGTTTCTGACTCAAGTTTGAGTCTAAATCAATCTGAATCCAACCAGAATCCAATCCAAACATGAATCCAATCCAAACATGAATCCAATTCAACATGAATCCAATATACCACATGTATACTTGAACCTGGACCTGAATACCAGAACAAGATCAATATGCAAACATGACTTGACTTGACCGAACCATGGCTATATCTTGACTTGATTACATGCCTACTTGATACATCCTGAAACCGTTTAGATAAACAACTTATATTCATGGTCTCGGCAAGTCTGATAACTACAATCAGTACAATATATATTACGGGGTTTTAATGGGGTAAATTGGTACGGAATATGTTAAAAGTGCCACGATGATAGACACTAAAAGACGTAGATAAACATCCATGCTGTTGTCCTGTGAGTCTTGACGGGGCCTTGTACTACCAGGCTACCTTAGTCCACGGGGAAATTTGGACTCCTCTCGTATACACTGACACCTTCTGTACCAAGCTAAAAACAACTACGTTAGTTTAATAAACATATACCTGTATAAGTTATCGGTTCTTCCCTATCTACTTGCTCTATTCTATTCTTTCTTTTGGGACTCATCGAGTGCTAGTTCGCTGACGACATTCTTGTTTCTTCTTTCTTTGGAATGATCGTCAGGAGAACCCGATCCTTAGGAGACCGAGCCCAGCGATGAGGACTTGGATCAGTTCACAGAGGAGCCAGACTTCTAGTATTTACTTGTACTTACTTTCCATTTTGTATACCACTGTTTAGATATTGCTTTCATCATTATACATTTCCTTTTCAAATCAGTTGTAATATAAAGTTGAATGTTAATAAAATTTGCTGTTTTTATTACATCTCTTGTTATTCTTGTGTATTCATTTATATTGCTTATTTACGCTTAACGTGTTTATTTCTGAGTAAATACGTCGCGGCCCGTCACGTCTACTTCTCTGTATACTGGGAAGCGGGGCGTGACACTCTCAATGAGAGATTTTATCAAAACCAATTAACAATTTGCCTCCACTATGTAAAGGACCTGAGACTTCAAGTCTCACACACACAGAGAGACCACAGATAGAAAAAAACTATATAAACTTCTGCAAAAATACAGCGAGCTCTAAAAAACAACAGAGAATTTAATTCTCAAAGAGGAAGACTTCTCTTTTCAAAAAAAACCGAGATAAAGAAAACACAGAGATAAAAATATCTCTTTTACCTATTTTAAGGGTTTAACCCTTTCTCAAAGAACTTAGTTCTTTCTCTGGCTCAAAGATCCACAAAACAAGTCTCTCACAAGTTGAGAATTTAATTCTCATCGGGAAGATCTTGTTCTTGGAAATCAAAGATTCAGAAAAGAACTAGGTCCAAAATAAAAATAAAAGGAAAAAGAACGTATAAAAGAACTTAGTTCTTAAAGAAAAACCTAATCCCTAATCTTAAAAAAAATGAAGATCTTGGTGATTATAAATGGTCAAAATGCCATTAACAGAGATTTAATCTCTAAAAGGGGGGGGGGGAAATTAGCGCCTTACGTGCTTCCTATGTGAGCACCCTTTTAACAGCGACTGGCGCCTCACGTCAAATACACGTGGGCGTTGAGTAAAAGTGCTTAGCACTCCATATACAGTCAAATGGCTGAGTGCTTAGCACTCCATATACAACCAAAATGGCTGAGTGCTTAGCACTGATTGGGCAGCGCCCAGCGCCGCACGTGCTCCTCACGTAGGCGCCATATAAAAAGTGCTTAGCACTTCATATGTAGCCAAAACGGAAGAGTGCTTAGCACTAATTGGGTAGTGCCCAGCGCCGCACGTACACCTCACGTGGACGCCATAGGAAGTGCTTAGCACTTCACATTTAGTCAAAATAACTAAAGTGTTCAACATTTATTGGGCAGCGCCTGATTGATGATGTGAAAGAGTGTGTAGTAAATAACCGCAATCAATAACGATGTCGCATGTAGCTAGCCGAGATGAGTACGGGTCGTCCTCAGGGTTATGTGGAATCTTTTAATCTTATTTTAGACGTGTTGATTGAAAGAGAAAGAGTAGAAAAATAAAGAATGGTGGAGAATAGTTCCTAGATCTATGTTAAACACGGATGTAGAATACAGATCTAGTTTAAATACGGATATAGAATATATAAGAAGAAGGCTTGTAGGGTTCGTTAGGATTTAGTAGTCATGGATGACTAATAAGGATTACTCCTTTTATTTATTGATAGATTTAAAACTAGATTGATAGTGATGAATGAGAATTAGAGTTCTTAGAAGAAACTAGGATTTCCACACTATTGACCCTTGTCCTTTCATTGATTTCTATTCATGTCTAGCCCTTAACAAAACAATTGTTAATCTTATCTCAAATCGCGGTCGAGACTAGAAATAAATTGGTACCGCGCCCGATTAGGATATTGACGATTCTTTTGCTAAAGTTTATATACTTCACAAGATTTAAAAGAAGTTAAAATATTTTCTCATCCATTGTTCTACCCTAATCCTACGAACCCTATCAAGTGAAGAATTACTCGCGCATGATGGAGATAGAAGAAGAAGAACGGATAGAGAATGAGATCATAATGTAAATACAGAAAATAAATGCAAACTAATTAATCTAATGATCTATCTTTATTAATCAACTTCACAAGTACAATGCCTTCAAGTTTAGATTACAAGAGGAAGAAGAAGTTGCTTTCGATCTCTGCCTCGTAGGAAGTAGATACTCCGTCGAATCTCACGTCGTCTTATCACGTCGAATCGCGGACCTGTCTTGGATCACTTGTTCTTTGACGGTAATTTGCTTCGTGTAAAAAATTGATGATTTCTAATTTTAGCCATGGTCCTTTATATAGCCATGGAAGCAGAAACCCTAGTTCCCTAATATGGTGATTTACTGTTAAGATCCTATCACCAGAATTTCTCATCCAACGGCCATAATTCCGCTGCCCAACCGTCGCAAATCCTTGCATTTGGCCGCGGATCCGCCGCGATATGGTGGGATCAGGGTTTAGGTTTTCTGCTGTGGCTTCATGTTGACACGTAGTGATCTTCTAGATATCTGGATTTTGGAAATATTTCTTGAGTCTCTGCCAGTATTGATTCTACGATTTTATTGAATTCCATCGGCAGATTTTTTATTCCCGTCATCTCGATATCCCGATCTCCTGACCTGAGCTAAAACTTGCACCATATCTCAATGAATAATGTTAGTAATATTTGGTATTTTTGAGATGTTATCCTAACCATTTTATATAATATGATATTTTAAGAATATTGATTAAGAATATTTGATGTGATATGCATATTTAAATTATCAAAATATTATATAAATATTATATGCATACATTTTCCTTCATAATGTTAATTATAATATATAAACATATGATAAATAGTATTTTTACACATAAACCCTCATATGTGTCATATTTATTATAAAAACCTTTAGATATATAAGAAAAGTAAGGAAAATGTCATATCAAAAGTGCGATATTTTCGACTGAACAAATACCCCCAAACTTAACTTTGATCGTCCCGAGTAAACTTATTATTCAAGAGAGGGAGAAAGAAAGAAGAAGAAAAAGAAAAACTAACTAGCACACTTTCGTAGGCAACACGATTGCACTGAACACGTGCAACAAGCCGTTCAACCTCTAGGTGTCCCTAGTAGGAGGAGTGTTGTCTCCTGAGGGTTTTCAGCGGATTACACCCACAAAATCCTATAATAAAAGAAAGAAAATGAAAGTTACGTACAAAGATAAGAACTATAAAAGAAAGAACTTGAAAATAAGAGTTTCCAACTACACTAGTTTCTCAGTTGCTATGAGCCCTATCTTAATGGTCGTGAAAAGATGTTAGAAATCACATCATCCATCAATAAAACATCGCCTTTAGTTTTCCTCCCTATCTTTCCTCCAAACATTGATCATATACCCCTACGTGTGTGTAAAAGACATCCATACACTTAGAGAATTCAATTCAAGCTAGCATACTCTTGTCCATCTTCCTTAGTACTTTTTAGTTGGTTAATATTTTAGATGGAATTTCTCACACATTCTTCATGCGACCGTTAATACTTCTTGAAGTACTAACCAACCGATTACAAAATGTGCTCGCGCATTAAGGTGTAATTTCTCGTTTCGCAACACCTAAGGCTTAGCAGTGGCTCCCAAACCAGTCGGTCTAAGGCACTAGGTGATAAAGCACCCTCGCTATATTTTTTATACTGCCTTGGTAATTACAAAACCAGTGTTCATTTTTTTCACCATTTTTATTATTATTTTTATTATATTAAGGCTTTTAGACAAGAGCATTTCAAGGTATCCTCTACTATCCCAAGTTTCAAGATGTGTGCAATGCGTATAGTAGGTTATCAACGTTCAAATATTTGGACTTAAGAATATGGACTAATTTTCAGACTTATTTTTATCCTCAGATTAGCATTTCCTTCATCTTACTAACCCTTGGGACAACAGCTCATAACTACTTATTACTAGCTTCGTTTAAGAAAACATCTAATTTTCTTGCTTTTCTCAAACTATTCCTATCTTTCGAATGTAATTTTTCACTTTCAAACTTTCATTATCAAAAATATTTTGTGTTTATATATAGTATAATGCAACGAGAATGCATGAATAAGCACAAACCTCCCCCAAACCTATTTGCAGCAATGTCCTCACTAATGTCATCTGTTAAGCTTAAAAAACCTGTAGACTTAGGAGGAAAAGTTATCAAAGAGGACAAGAAGTAATGACAGTGAAATTCTCCCCCAAACTTATTTTTGGCTCACAATTTTGTAAAATTTTTCTTTTCGTTCAAGAGCCAAAATATATCCCCCAAAACTTAAGTGAAATCGTATTAAACATTTAAAATTATTGGGGGGGGGGGGGTTAAAGTTATTGGTCAAGGTAAAGCTTTACAAAGACCAAAAGTCAACACCAACCATTCAAAAAATTTATCAATGTAGCACACTGGTTGGTAGAAGATCATGTCACCTATAGACGTGAAGAAGTGGGAAGGGGATAAGTACTGGAATAGAACGGGTTTATGTCTTGGTTCATAGAGACGAAACAATGATAGTGGATTACTCGCATTCTCGTTATTATTAAGAAGAAGGGGTGGCGGTTCAACTTCTTTGTGTTGGGGTTGATTCATCAGAACGCCCATATTTTCTAAGAATGCGAGTGCATCAGCGAAGATTTCTTTAAAACTTTCATCGATATCCCGAATAATAATCTCATCGGAAAGAACGGGATGATACTCGGACTCCATAAAATGTTCATATTCAGCGTCAGATGTTGACCCAGACAGCTCGATAGAAGGGTCTGTATGTGTATAACAAATAGCAGGGTCAAAAAACAACATACTAGCGGAGTCGAGATCAGTATCGTGAAGCTTTTCAAGTTCGCTGCTGTCGGAATTTATCGCTTCGACAGAAAAACTTGAGCATAGGGTTCGGAGGGTTCACTTTCCAACTTGTAAATGTTGAGCTCAATTGATATCTTTCTGAAGGATAGGGTCATAAAGCCGTTTCGACAATTGATTATTGCGTTGGAAGTCGCAAGAAAAGGTCGACCTAGAATCACCGGGATTTGGTTTCGGGGGTTTGCTACAGGCTGTGTATCTATAACGATAAAGTCCACAGGGAATATAAATTCTCCCACTTTGATTAACATATCCTCTAGCTCACCCCTAGCTTGGGTGATAGATCGATCGGCCATTTGAAGAGTGCAGTGCGCCGGTTTTAACTCTCCGACCCCTAATTGCTCATAGACAGAATATGGAAGCAAGTTAACTCCAGCGCCTAAATCGAGTAGAGCATGATTGATATTTTTACCCCAAATAGAAATAGATATGGAAGGACTTCCAGGGTCCTTTTGTTTCTTGGGTAGTTGTTGTGTAAAAGCAGTGCTTACATTACTCGCTAAGAAAATTTTTTTAGGCACTTGAGTTTTTCTCTTCCTAGTGCACAGGTCCTTTAGAATTTTTGCATAATACGGAACTTGTTGAATAGCATCTAGGAGAGGAATGTTTATGTTAACTTGCTTAAAAATTTCCACAATCTTCTCCATTTGTAGACTAGGTCGGTTGCCTCTTAACCTGTGTAGATAAGGAGCTTTATCAATAAGGATTGGGTCCAACATTGGAGAAGATTGTGAGGATGGAATGGATCCCAGAATTGGAGTTGGGATCGTTTTAGGTAGACTCGAGGAAGCGGGCTGAGTGTTCGAGCCTAGAGGAACACGGAGAATAGGCTCGGAAGAAGGTGGACTAGACGAAATAGGAGAAGAAGTAGAAGCCGGGGTGCTATTAATATCATCAACGTCATCAGCGTGTTCACCCACTTGGTTATCCGGGACTCTTCTCGATCTCAACGTGGTAACGACACTCACATTATGACTTTGTGAGTGACCAGGATTCGGTAGGGGTTGAGATGGAAGTTTCCCTTTTCTCTCGCACTCATCGCGGCATTTAAGTTGTGCTTCTATTGATTTTATACTTTCACCGTAGGAGGTGGTGGTCTGTGTTAATGCTCGTATAGAAGACTTTATATTATTCGTAGATTGCATGGAATGTTTAATAAATATATCCATGTTTCGTTCGAGTGCAGATGAGTTTTCGGTACCGGCCGTTTGAAAATAATTATTATAAGGTGTAGAATTGTTGGCCGGATTTTGAAAAGGTTGCAATTGAAAGGGGTGTTGACTCTGTGGTGGTGGTTGTTGTTACTGTGGAGGAAGTATTTGATAATTGCTTTGGAACTGGTTTTGATTTTGGGTTTGGTTTTGGTTTCAAGCAAAATTAGGATGATTCCTTCATCCCTAATTATATGTGGAAGAATAAGGATCGTTTCTAGGTTGCTGCTGAAAAGTAGCATTAGTGTGTTCTTGACCTTGAAACAGTGCATTCAAAGGACATTCTTCCGTCAGATGTGATGGATCGGAACAGCAACCACACACGGTCTTGGAAAGCGTAACCTGGTTTAGGGAGGATGATGAGAATTTGTTCTCCATAGCGTCGAGTTTCTTTTTCATTGCTGCCATTTCGGCTTTTACTGCAATGGAAATATCGAGTTGATGGATACCTCCCCTAGATGATGTTCTAACGCTTTCCCACTGCAAAGTGTCTTCAACAAGATCTTCCAGAAATTTCCAAGCTTCACCATCGTCTTTGGATATGAAATGGCATTGACACATGGTTTCAAGCATCTGCTTTGTCGTTGGAGTAATGCCCTCATATATAATTCGGCACAGATCCCATTGGACAAGGAGATCCTTAAACCGTTCAAAGCATTTCCAAAATGGTTTATTGGGAAGCTGGGTAAACTGGTTGATTTCGTTCCGAACACGGGCGGTCTTATGATTGGGGTAAATTTTTTTAAGGAATGCTATCACGAATTCAACCCAATTGGTAATAGAATGTGCGGCAATGTTATAAAGCCATTTTTCTGCTAAATCGCACAAAGTGAAAGGGAGAAGATGCAAGCGCATACCATCCACTGAAAGTTGTGACGTACCCATCATTGCGCATACGTTTTCAAATTTGGTGATAAAAACGTATGCGTCCTCAGACTCAAGCCTGTGAAATTTGGGCAACAGGTTGATGAAGTGGGGTTTAATTTCAAAATTATCCCCATTGGCTGGTGGAAGGAATAAACAGGTAGGAAGGGGACCGCGTATAGGATAGCATCTCTCTTGGAGAGAAATGCGCGGCGGATTCTGCGCACCGACGGGTGGTAGCAGGGTGGTGTTATAATCTGATGGAGAACCATCCATCACGGTCGATGTGGTGGGTGGAGGGGAAAAAGAAGATGAAAAAGTACCAACTTCGGAGTGGATAGAAGAAACGCGGACAAGACGGGCACTAGAATCCTGTGTCCAGCCAAGCATGCACTAAGCGGGTTTAGCGCAAGTGGCAGCGTGTGTTTGATTTAAAATTGGTTTGTTTTGAAAAAGTGTCGGACATGAGACAAATCACACAAAAATGCACAATCAACCCTAGAACTAAGGTTACCTAGGCCAAATCTCTAGACCACTCCTAGACTTCCAAACGACGAGCCTCAGGATCAATCCTCTACAATCTCTTTATCACTCTTGTGGCCAGGTAAGTGGGAGGTATCCGCTATACGAATCACCGAAAATAGCGGGCCTAATTAAGTAACCACTTGCCTTATACACACTTCCTTAGACACCATAAAAGAAATGCGGATAAGCGATAGATTACCTACGACCTTCCTCTGTCCTAATTGAGCGCGACGGTCCTTAGAGTCTTGATCTAGATATTTTTTTAATTAATGTAGGGTAAATGGGATGCTCGTTTTGTGATTTGTGGGGACTAGGAAGGGTGATAAAATCCCCACCTAATCTGAATTTGGTCTTTGCCCCTTAATGTCCGTATTAAAATATGCACAAATCAATAACAAAACACACAATTTTTTTTTAAGCGGCGATATTTTGCAAAAAATCCTGCAGAAAAATATATTATTGGATTTTCTAGAGGAGAGAGAAAGTACAGAGGAAGTTACCAGAGAAGTTTGGAAGCACTATTCCCCAATTCCACCACGGTTCCGCCGCAATTAAGGTGCTTTGGCCGCGAAAGCGCCGCAGGAAGGAGGGTTCGCTTGAATTTTTTTTTCACTGTGGCCTCTTTTGCTCCTATGGTCCTCTCTGAAGGTCTTTGAATCTCTGTTTTCTCGTTCTATTGTCTTCAGATTCCCTCGCAAAAATCGCACACTAATCGTTAAATACACAATTTGCTGTTTTGTTTTATTTATGATATTGATCGAATAAGAATTCAGCACGAATAGTAAGAAAAAAAATATTACGCACGTATCCCCGACAACGGCGCCATTTGATTGATGATGTGAAAGAGTGTATAGTAAATAACCGCAATCAATAATGGTGTCGCGTGTAGCTAGCCGAGATGAGTACGGGTCGTCCTCAGGGATATGTGGAATCTTTTAATCTTGCTTTAGACGCGTTGATTGAAAGAGGAAGAATAGAAGAATAAAGAATAGTGGAGAATAGTTCCTAGATCTATATTAAACACGGATGTAGAATACAGATCTAGTTTAAATACGTATATAGAATATATAAAATGAAGGCTTGTAGGGTTCGTTAAGATTTAGTAGTCATGGATGACTAATAAGGATTACTCCTTTTATCTATTTATAGATTTAAATGTAGATTGATAGTGATGAATGAGGATTAGGATTCTTGGAAAAAAATGTAGGGTTGCTATGCACTGCCATAAGGTTCTATGAGGCATCAACCATGCCCGATTTAAAAATTAGCCGTGCCGAACAACCCGAAGATGGATCTTTAAACTTGAGTTTATGCGAAAACAAGCATGTTAAACACTTTAACACTAAGTGAGAGGGATTACAACCTTTGTAGATCCGGTCCTTCACTTCTTAAGCTCCGTGTTGAAGTCCCTTCGCTGCGATCATCGTGTTCCGGACTCTCGAGAGGTTCTACGAAAAGAAAGATGCAGTCTTGCTTCCGATCTTCGATACAAAGATGATCTACTTTGAAATTTCTTTAACACAAGCTAACACTCATAATATGAAGTGAACACCCTCATCTAAATGGCAAGGATAGATGAGGATGATGAAGTAGGATTTTTACTCTCTTTTGTTTTCTTATTCTCACTCATTTTTCATCACTTAGAAAAATCTAGAAAGCTTTTTCATGAAAAGAAAGAAGGAAGAAGATGATGAATAATCAACATGAAACCTTTTGTGATGAATAATGAAAGGATAAATATGATGATTAATGCAACCATGGTCAACTAAACCCATGTAGAGAATTAACTAGGGTTAGGGTTTGGGTTGGGTTAAAGCATGAGTCATAACAAAATATCTTTCACAAAACTAAACTAAACCTTCTAGAATCATTTAGAAAGAATTAACCCAAATCAAACCCTAATCTTGTTTAATCTCTATTAAACATATTGCATTAGTTATCATATCATGTTACAATATTATATATCACATATATAATATTTATTGTAACCAAATAAAATAATACAATTAACATATATCGCATATATATTAATTTATTACCCGAGTGAGAAAAAGAATATTTTAGTGAGCTAATATTAGTTAATGTAATTTAATATATCATATATATTATTATACATTAAATTATCGAATCAACACTTGATCCGACAATCCGGCTATATCGCATATAACCGACTAATATTTATCCGTACCGATTCATCGAATCAACACTTGACCCGATGACCCGGCTGATATCAAATATCGCGAGAATAGAATACGATATCTCATATCGCATTATCATCGGTCCTGCACATATCACATATGTGCCCCTACTCCGTTTTGCCTGAGTCAAGAAACCTCTGTGTAGGACTCTAAAGAATCGTCAATACGCCGGCAGTAGGTGATGATCATATCAAACACCCACAAGCTGCAAGCGGTCAGCTAAACGTAACAACCACCTAGGTATTGAGTGCTCAGAAGATCAACAAGCAAGCCTGTACATTCTCCTGCGAATCCAATCAGTAACACTCTCGTACAGTCCGGTCTCGTCGTCTGATATGTTGCATATCTCGCCTAGGGGTGGTAAACGTCAGACCCCAGTAGCTCGATAAGTCGTGTCGATATGAGGTCTACAACAGTTCGAGAAACTACTGATAACACTTACCAGTAAATCTCAGCAACCCTGGCCTGGGATTTCCGGTTATAGCCAATCGAACACAACACAACATCAACCCCGTATACCGGGAGAGACGAATCCCCTCCTATCACTCATTGCCTCCATGTGATTCGGGACTGTACCCAAAAACCACCGTTTTGCATGCCCTCTTGGACGTATTAAGCTGGAAATCAAAACACAGTCGGAATCACACAAGACTCTATGACGATCTCGGGTCTACAGACTAACCTGTACCAGTGTCACCAGAGAACTGTCATCTGACGTAAGGTATAATACCATCTGGGAGTTCTCGGTGAGTCCGTCCAGTGTACCCAGTCTCCACTGAGCACCCGTATATCATCTCTGATGTCAAACACCAATGGATATGGGATCATCCATCGCCCATCTATATGGGTCGAGAAGCTACACGCTAGTCTACTCTGGTATATCGATGCCCCGTCTCGATACACCCACGACTAGGAACAGTTATAGGAAGTACTCGTCGACTACCGTGACCCCACTAGTATGATCTCATCATAGTCCCAGTAGTCGAGTACATATCCTAAGGGATTTATCAACATGTAACATAGAGACAGTCAGAGTACATGTTAAGATAAACTACAACTAGATAGCATACTATCATGTCGAGCAAGAAAGTTCTCCCTATATATGTCCTAGCTTCCACTATAATATACATCGTATGTACAGTAATGGCCTCTAGGGCATACATATAACTAACAATCTCCCACTTGCACTAGGGCCATCTGTTGTGGTATCACATACCCAACAATTAGCTGCGGTTGAAGTATCTCATACTCAACCATCCCATAAAAGTCTCTACTGGGAAAAAGGCCCTTGTGAGTGGATCCACGCTGTTGTCCTCTGTGTCTACTCTCCTAACCTCGATCTCCCTGGAGATCAACCATCTCCATGATCATGTGATACTGCCTAAGAATTATATCTGGATTTCTGATGGGACAGGGGTTCCTTGGCTAAAGCCACAACTCCATTGTCACACAATGGTAGGAACGAAGTTCATTTCATGAACTTATATATATCCAGACTGCCCCTTTGGTAGCATCCTTGGTAACGATGTATCTTGCCTTTAATCGTCTAGTAAGTCACGGTATCTAGCTTGGAACTCTTCCAACATACCGTCCCTCCACTGAGGGTAAAGACAATGCCTGCCACTGACATTCAGTCATCCTTATCACCCTAGAACCTTTCCACTGATTCTCCCTAGGATCGATTGATACCATCTCACTACATCTAGTGAGAATCCTAACATCCAATTAGATCTATTTCATAGATCCAAAAACCAGGATTTAGGAGGTATCACTTTGATCCTATATGGAGAATCCTTGTGATAAGCGGAGATTGACCGAGCGTAGCATAGGAAACTCCTTCCCTATCAAGAGTATGTCATCCACGTACTCTACGAGGATCACCACCATACTCCCTACTATCTTTTTGTATATACAAGGTTCATCCACCATTTTGATGAAGTCAAACTCTTTGACTACCACATCAAAACAGACGTTCCAACTCCGCGATGCCTGTTTTATCACATAAAACATCTTGCACACGTTTCCGCTGCTCCCACTGTCTACGAAGCCCTCTGGCTGTGTACTTATAGATGCTATCTTCTAAAACATCTTTTAGAAAAGCAGTCATGACACCCAACCACCAGATATCGTAGTCATGGTAGGTAGCCGTGGCAACTAGGATCTGAATGGACTTAAGCATAGCTTTGAAAGTCTCAACTTTTCCATGTACACCAAGTAATCTTCTTAAGATATACTCGCTCCTGATAGGGATTTAACCCTTCAGATAAAGCAACCAAAGTCCATACTTTGTTGGTGTATAAGGATTCCATCTCAGATCGATAAGTATCCAACCATTCTTACAGAGTCCCACTCCTGATGGCCTTCTCGAAACTAGTTGGGTCATCATCTCATGATGCAATCCTCGCTCCCACTGTCATAGAGAAAATCGAAGTATCTCTCAGGTGGGTGAGGAACCCTACTAGATCGGCGGAGAGGCTGAGGTTCGTTGGAAACTATTGAATCCTTTGGTTCTACCAAATCATCAGCTGCAGTTTGTATAGCTGGAACCTTTCCAGTTCTACATAACAGACCTTGCCTCGAGCTTGTCTGGATTTTGCTTTTAGACATAGTCCGGACAACCCCAAATCTTAACAAACTTAAGATATGGGCTCTTCCCTTTCCATATCACATATGAAGTGGTAGGCAACTGATTTGATTTGAACCCTATTCAATAGGTATGAAGCTTCTCAAGCGCATAACACCCGAAAGGAAATAGGAAACTCAGTAGTACTCATCATAGAGCACACCATATCATATAGGGTGCAATTGCTCCGCCCCGATACACCAAGGTGCTGTGGTGTATTCGGAGGAGTAATGCTGAGAGAGAATCTCATTCTCCTTTAGAATAGTCCAGGAATTCCATGCTCAAGTATTCTCCTCCCTGATCTCATCAAAGGACATAATACTTATACATATTTTTGGTTCTCTACTTCTAACTTATATTCTGTGAATATCTCAAAAACTTCGGACTTATGTTTCAACAGGAACATATGTCTGAATCTTGAGAGATCATCAGAGAATGTAATGAAGTACAAAGAACCGGTCCTGGCATATGTAGACAGGGGACTTTCATACATCAACATGTATCAATCCCAAGAGTTCACTAACTCTTTCTCTGTTTCCAACAAACAGAGCTATGGTCATCGTATCTTTGTGACATGACCGGCAAGTTTCACAAGATGTAAATTCAAACTAATTTAAATATGCATCTATATGTAACTTCAGCCAGCCGGGTCGCATTGAAATGACCTAGTCTACAATGCCTCAAGAAGGATTCATTCATTTCTGAACTCTTCCTCTTGTGTGTGTTCTGTATACTAAGAACTGTAGTTTGATTTAGAACGTCAATGCTTTTAGATAACGTGCCTGAACCGATCAACTCTTGATATAGGATATGTTCAAAACATTATCCAACAATACAAAATTATATCCTTCTTTACTAATAAAGAGACTGATATGATTTTGTATATCAGGTTCGGTATCTAATAACATTCGTTCAGAATGAATATATTCTGGTAATACAGGGTGATAGTGACCAACAGACTTGGCTGCAACACTTGCACCATTTCTATCTCATGAAACTTATCACCCGTTCTCAGTTCTCTACTTATCTGTAGCCCATGTAACAGATTACATATGCGGGATCCTGATCTGGTATCTCATACCCAGGACGTAAAGGATACTGAGAAACAGTTCTATGTAATGAACACACCCGAAGATGATGCATCAGCATGCACTTTCTTCATTTGAGCGGCACAAGAATTCTGGTAATCCCTAATTTCCTGCTCTGTCTTATAACAATTATAAGTTGGAGCGGGACCAACGTTCCCCAGCTCAGTATAACAAGCGAGTTCGGTCAATACATCCATATTATTATCTTGATTAAGGCGTGATATGGTCGCTACCTGGAGAGAGAGAGAAGAAAACACTCAGCGTATGCTCTTGCAAGATTAGATTGGTTATCTAATATATCTAATCAGGATGTCTCCCACTGTTTTAAGCAAATCTTCCTTCAAACCCTAAAAGGAAAAACTAGCCGGGATTAATTACACGCTACAAGTTGGCCAATCTTTCAGCCAGGCCAGTGTCGGTACTTTGAGGGAGGTCCCCCGTGCTTTTGCACGAACCTAATTAAAGTAAACCTCATTTTCCCAGGGGCATAACCCCGTTAACACCTTTCTAGACACCTACTTGATCGGCTAATTGTAATGTGTAAAACTCTCCCAGGAGTAACTCTTACTCGCAGCGGGTATCGGGATCCAACTATCTCATAGAAGGTATGCAATCTCATTGCAAATTTCAACACTTGAAATCCCTAATAATATTTTACCCCTAGCGTCCTATGACCTTGACAGAGGCCAAACTACCCATAGTCCGCTAGCCAAGTTCAACCCGTCATTTCCTGATTGAATTAAACCCACTCGCACGATCCTTGACGGAGGCCAAACAACGCCGTACGAATACCCTAATCCAATCGCATCGTATGCTAGCAGATAAGCATTAGTTAGCTATCGTACACTACGCCTTGACGGAGGCCAAACTACCGCAGCACGAATACTAACTAGTACTTATCTGAAATGAGGGAGGGCTGCGACAGGTTTTTAAGAAAACCCTTTACGTAATGAACTTGATATCGTTGTAGAATCGAGTGATTTTAAATGGAGTTTTTTTGAGGCTTTTCTAGTTTTGCTAAAGGGGTCACTCCCGGTGAAGGGATCGTCGGCCCTTTCCTCATCGAATAAGGTGCAGGATATTTCACAAATATCACTATGCAAAACAAAAACTATAGAAGCAATCAAAAGACAAACCGAGTTTGTAGCATCTGCTAGTTTCACTAAAGAGGTCATTCCCGGTGAAGGGATCTCGGCTCTTGCCTTATCGAATAAGGTGCTGGATGTTCTACAAGGAACACCGCTATGCAAAGCAAGAACTAGAGCTACCAGTTTTTAAACAAGTTTCTACAATATCTTAGGTTTCTTTTAGTTTTATTAATTTCATCAATGAAGTCCCATTTTAATATGCTTCACAAGCATCAGATATAAAACGAAATCAACAATATTTAATATATATCTTATATATATAATATAATCATTCGTCTCAGGCAGTAATATGATCTCATCACAGAACACTGCAGCAGAAGAACATATATGAAATATTGGATATACTAGGACGTCCGTGTTTTAATATGAGCCTGTATAAAACACAGATTCCACGGTCGCGATGAATAGCCAAACCCACATCCCTAGACCCATATGAGAGCGGCAAGCAACACTGCCAATTCTAGGGTTAGGAGACCCGGTCTCGACTCCTCGAGATGGTCTCCCACTGGACCCTAGAACCCGATTACTTGTGCTCCCCGCCTTGGGTCTACCTAATGCGGAAAAGTAAATAATATACAATGGTGACATCATCCTCAGCCCGGAAGTGCCCCAATAAAAGAATATTACATACAATTGAATTTTACATGAATGAAAAAGAAAAACTCTCATCTCACATAAAACCCCCCGGCTATTCAAAACGCGACGATCCAATATAACATATCACAGCAACACATAATATTTCATATCATCAACGTAAGCAAGTTTGCGTATCCCGATTGTCGTTGATGTATAGCAACGAAGCCAGCGATACACCACATACTACGGTTACGGTCACAGAAAAGAAAGTGTAAAACTACAACAGTTGGAATCCGCAACCTCTTTAGACATCGCATGCCTAACCAAATGAATTCCTTAGACATCGCATGCCTAACAATTATAAACCCCGCATTTTAGTCTCATTATCGAAAACTCTTTTCAATATCAAGTCGGGCAATTCAACAAGATTCCCGACATCCTGATCGAATGCTCGTCGCAAACTTTAGTAGACGGCCGCACCCCCGGATGCCGTCGACGAAGTGCACTAAGGCGGAACACCGCTGCCGCGAGCACCCGAACGGATGCTTTTGGCGACGGGGTTCTCCTACAGTCACTTGGTCGGGGCTATGGGGCGTGGCTGTCTATTAAGTTTACCCGGCGAGTATCCGCGTACGCTACGTGATTGCGACGGACTTTTGATCACATCAAAATTCCGTGGCAACCGATCATTTGAGACAGAACTGCTAGATTTATAACATTCAAATTAGTTATCTCATAACTACCTGTGGATTCCAAAAATTGTATCACATTCCAGATAAATAGACAATGTTAAACTTTGCGATCGAATAATCAAACACCCAAGTTTTCCCAAATAGTTCTCATCGGTTGAAATCAGTTTAAAAACATCCATCACATGCCACAGTACCAATGGTCCAGCCTAAGAAGGGTCAAGCCAACGCCTCACATGTGGCACGCCGTACTGCCACAAACCTTAAGGTTTAGAGGCAGTTCAAGACAGTCACATAATCGAGTTAAGGTTTGTGTTCTTCTAGAGGGCCCACTGCATTACTTGCACGACTTAGAACGTTCTTAAACTCGAGAAAAAAAACCAACTTTTGAAAAAAATTCCGTGGGGAAAAAGTGAGTTATTGATATCCGTTCGAACTTTTTAACAGTTTCTAAAATTATCCGGAAAAAATAAACGAAGTTAAATTATTCGATCGAATCAACGAGTCCCCTATACTACCCAGAAAACTCAACACTTGAGTAGAATCAAAAATTCTCAGAAGAATCAGGAAGTACCAACGGTTATTACTGTGCAAACCCTATCCATCAATCTACAGTACTGGCCGCGAAACCGCCGCCAATACCCTGGTTTGGCCGTGGTTCCGCGGAGCTTTAGGTGATTTAGGGTGTCGGGTTTCACAGTAATTCCTAAAATACCCTGCTTATTTTTTTGAGTATTATTAATATGAAAAAATCAACAGTTTTGAAAAATTTCCAGAAACTAGGGTATATCGGGTTTTCCGGGTTCGATCAGACTTTAAACTTCGTCTAAACTTTGCCTAAAGCTCTAGCTTGTCTTTGATACCACTGTAGGGTTGCTATGCACTGCCACAAGGTTCTACGAGGCATCAACCATGCCCGATTTAAAAATTAGCCGTGCCGAACAACCCGAAGCCGGATCTTTAAACTAGAGTTTATGCGAAAACAAGCATGTTAAACACTTTAACACTAAGTGAGAGGGATTACAACCTTTGTAGATCCAGTCCTTCACTTCTTAAGCTCTGTGTTGAAGCCCCTTCGCTGCGATCATCGTGTTCCGGACTCTCGAGAGGTTCCACGAAGAGAAAGATGCAGTCTTGCTTCCGATCTTCGATACAAAGATGATCTACCTTGAAGTTTCGTTAACACAAGCTAACACTCATAATATGAAGTGAACACCCTCATCTAAATGGCAAGGATAGATGAGGATGATGAAGTAGGATTTTTGCTCTCTTTTGTTTTCTTATTCTCACTCATTTTTCATCACTTAGAAAAAGCTAGAAAGCTTTTTCATGAAAAGAAAGAAGGAAGAAGATGATGAATAATCAACATGAAACCTTTTGTGATGAATAATGAAAGGATAAATATGATGATTAATACAACCATGGTCAACTAAACCAATGTAGAGAATTAACTAGGGTTAGGGTTTGGGTTGGGTTAAAGCATGAGTCATAACAAAATATCTTTTACAAAACAAAACTAAACCTTCTAGAATCATCTAGAAAGCATTATCCCAAATCAAACCCTAATCTTGTTTAATCTCTACTAAACATGTTGCATTAGTTATCATATCATGTTACAATATTATATATCACATATATAATATTTATTGTAACCAAATAAAATAATACAATTAACATATATCGCATATATATTAATGTATTACCCGAGTGAGAAAAAGAATCTTTTAGTGAGCTAATATTAGTTAATGTAATTTAATATATCATATATATTATTATACATTAAATTATCGAATCAACACTTGATCCGACAATCCGGCTATATCGCATATAACCGACTAATATTTATCCGTACCGATTCATCGAATCAACACTTGACCCGATGACCCGGCTGATATCAAATATCGCGAGAATAGAATATGATATCTCATATCGCATTATCCTCGGTCCTGCACATATCACATATGTGCCCCTACTCCGTTTTGCCTGAGTCAAGAAACCTCTGTGTAGGACTCTAAAGAATCGTCAATACGCCGGCAGTAGGTGATGATCATATCAAACACCCACAAGCTGCAAACGGTCAGCTAAACGTAACAGCCACCCAGGTATTGAGCGCTCAGAAGATCAACAAGCAAGCCTGTACATTCTCCTGCGAATCCAATCAGTAACACTCTTGTACAGTCCGGTCTCGTCGTCTGATATGTTGCATATCTCGCCTAGGGGAGGTAAACGTCAGACCCCAGTAGCTCGATAAGTCGTGTCGATATGAGGTCTATAACAGTTCGAGAAACTACTGATAACACTTACCAGTAAATCTCAGCAACCCTGGCCAGGGATTTCCGGTTATAGCCAATCGAACACAGCACAACATCAACTCGCTATACCGGGAGAGACGAATCCCCTCCTATCGCTCATTGCCTCCATGTGATTCGGGACTGTACCCAAAAGCCACCTTTTTGCACGCCCTCTTGGACGTGGTATGATGGAAATCAAAGCACAGTGGGAATCACACAAGACTCTATGACGATCTCGGGTCAACAGACTACTCTGTACCAGTGTCACCGGAGAACTGCTATCTGACGTGATGTATAATACGATCTGGGAGTTCTCGGCGAGTCCATCCAGTGTACCCAGTCTCTACTGAGCACCCGTACACCATCCTTGATGTCAAACACCAATGGATATGGGATCATCCATCGCCCATCATATGCGTCAAGATGCGTATACGCTAGTCTACTCTAGTGGATCGATGCCCTGTCTCGATACACCCTCGAATAGGAACAGTTATAGGAAGTACTCTTCGACTACCGTGGCCCCACTAGTATGATCTCATCATAGTCCCAGCAGTCGAGTACATATCCTAAAGGCTTTATCAACATGTAACATAGAGACAGTCAGAGTACATGTTAAGATAAAGTACAACCAGATAGCATACTATCATGTCGAGCAAGAAAGTCCTCCCTATATATGTCCTAGCTTCCACTACAATATACATCGTATGTACAGTAATGGCCTCTAGGGCATACATATAACTAACAAAAACTATGGTTTCCACACTATTGACCACTGTCCTTTCATTGATCTCTATTCATGTCTAGCCCTTAACAAAACAATTGTTAATCTGATCTTAAATCGTGGTCGAGACTAGCAATAAATTGGTAGCGCGTCCGATTAGGATGTTAACGATTCTTTTGCTAAAGTTTATAAACTTCATAAGACTTAAAAGAAGTTAAAATATTTTCTCATCCATTGTTCTACCCTAATCCTACGAACCCTATCAAGCAGAGAATTACTCGAGCATGATGGAGATAGCAGAAGAAGAACGGATAGAGAATGATATCATAATGTAAATACAGAAAATAAATGCAAACTAATTAATCTAATGATCTACCTTTCTTAATCAACTTCACAAGTGCAATGCCTTCAAGTTTAGATTACAATAGGAAGAAGAAGTTTCTCTCGATCTCTGCCTCGTAGGAAGTAGATGCTCCATCGAATCTCACGTCGCCTTATCACGTCGAATCGTGGAGCTATCTTGGATCACTTGTTCTTTGACGGTGATTTGCTTCATTTAAAAGATTGATGAGTTCTAACTTTAGCCATCGGTCCTTTATATAGCCATGGAAGCAGAAACCCTAGTTCCATAATATAGTGATTTATTGTTAATATCCTATCACCAGAATTTCTCATCCAATGACCATAATTCCGCTGCCCAACCGCCGCAAATCCTTGCATTTGACCGCGGATCCGCCGCGATATGGTGGGATCAGGGTTTGGGTTTTCTGCTATGGCTTCATGTTGACACGTAGTGATCTTCTAGATATCTGGATTTTGGAAATATTTCTTGGGTCTCTGCCAGTATTGATTCTATGATTTTATTGAACTTCATCGGCAGATTTTTGATTCCCGTCATTTCAATATCCCGATCTCCTGACCTGAGCTAAAGCTTGCACCATATCTCAATGAATAATGTTGGTAATATTTGGTATTTTTGAGATATTATCCTAACCATTTTATATGATATGATATTTTAAGAATATTGATTAAGGATATTTGATGTGATATACATATTTAAATTATCAAAATATTATATAAATATTATATGCATACATTTTCCTTCATAATCTTAATTATAATATATAAAATATGGTAAATAGTATTTTTACAGATAAACCCTCATATGTGGCATATTTATAATAAACACCTTTAGATATTTAAGAAAAGTAAGGAAAATGTCATATCAAAAGTGCAATATTTTCGACTGAACAGCGCCCATGACTGAATGCTTCACATGACATACATATGAGCATCAGAGCTTCAAACAAGTACTTAGCACTTTTTCATAAAAACAACGTGGCTGAACAAACAGAGTCCAAATAAATGCTTAGCACTTTTGAATAAAAAAAATACTAAGTAGACTAAACCCGAATTGGCCAAGTCTTTGAAGTTTTCTTGCAGCTGAGCCAAAATGCTCTTTTGTTGGATCTTAAGTAAAAATGATCCTAAAATATTGTTAAGTTGGTCTTAGTCCTAAATAAGACTAACGTATTCTTAGCGAAAACAAACTGAGCCCAAATGCTCGCTTATATATTTAAGTTGATCTAAATCTCAAACTAGATTAACGATCCTTAAATAAATAAAGATATTTTTGAACTATAGGAATATACAAACTAAGTTCAAAACCCCGTCAAGCAAATCCTTGACCCAAGCCCAAATCTAAAATATACGGATTTGGACTAATCCGCGCCCTACGAGCGACTACATAAACTATTCTCCGTATACAATCCACGGGCAACCAAAACAAACAAAAACACACACGACACGAAGTGAACTGCTGGAGAAAGAGAAAGTGGTTATCGCAATGCGGTAACGTAATTAACTGCAGGGGCTTGCACCTGCAGGGAAGAGCGTCCCCACAACCCTCATAAAATGAGGGGAAATCTGATAAAGTCTGCTACAATGGTCGCATCTGTCCAAACCTCCGATATATGGTGCCATAAATCAACTTGGTATTTTCGGAGAGGTGGATGGAGAAATCCAAATAGCATCTGCCCCCAGATTCAGGCAAGACAATCTATCCCAGTTCGTCTCTGTTTTCGGCGGTAAACAGATTCTGGCACACCCGGTGGGACTTTTTCCTTTTTCCACTCCACACTTCGTTTGTCGTGTTTCGCAAACAATATCGTGGTTCGCTATGGTTTCCCTTGGATTCGAGGTACTAAAACTTGGTGTCTTTCTCCTGTGCAGAGAAACTCGATGGCTTCCCAATGCACTTCATGTAACAGCAACTATCGCTCCACCCCAACTGAAGGAGTGACCTACGGGCCCAACTCGGCCTCTATCTATTCAATGCCGGTGGGGAAAGTTACACAAGCCACTACTGGATTGTTCTTTGGGACCATGCTCCCACCGGTGAGTTTCGGTGCCTCAGTGCCGCAAGAAGAAGCTTCTAAAAAGTCGGTCTTCGATTGACTGGCGACCATAACGGACCCTCTCAACGGGCAGTCCAAATCTGGTGTCTCAGTCTTCAACAGGATGGGCAAAAGCTCAAACAGGCCCGTGAAGAGGCTTGTGATACCTGAAGGGGCTACCCCAAAACGAATAGCCCTCCCAACTCCTCCTACAGGTGAAGTCGTCAAAGGTGCTTCCCTTACCAGAAAGTCGGTCTTTGAAAGATTGGCCAGCCCTCCTCAAACTCCGCCAAGGACGTCGGTTTTCAACAGCCTGACGCCAACAACAGCCCCTCAGCAAACCCGGGGGCATGAAAAAGCCGCTTCCAAAGCTGAGGCGGTCCCTTATGCAAGACACGCTCGACGTCGCCACTGGCGCCGAGTGAAAAAAGCTGGGGGCAACTCCTCCTCTGGACTTACCCTATCAGCTCCAATGGTGGAAGTTGACGTTGCTGTTCTAACCGTGAACAGTTTTGATCTTCTCAGGAGGGTGCGTAGGAACTCTCCAACGGCGGTGCTAAATAAATCGCCCTCGCCTGCAGAAGTCACAGTGCAGGAAAAGCCGGAGCAGCCTCATCAGCGGCTCTCCTCCCAAATTCATAGGGTCTGGCGGAAAGTCCAGGACTCTGTGATCAACAAAGATTACTCTCCTTGGCCGAAGAAATTGAAGGCTCGGCATAAAAAATACCACCTCTCCATCAAACAGAGAGGGACTTCTTCTACACAGGTGCCTATTACAATGGCTCCTTCAACTTCAACATCCCACAAAAGAACGAGGCTAGAGAAAATCCAACCGCCGGCGGCAAATTTCAAAGGTGATAGACCCAAACGCCCTATGGCCAGGGGCATAACAGTATATACGGTCTACATGGCTTCCGGGAAAGAAGAAAGCCGTGTTTCAGCAAGTCACCGATCGTCAACTTGGTCGCTGACTAAGGCTCAGGAGCAACAACAGAAGCTCCAGGAAATGCTAACCAAAATGGCAGCGCTTACGGGACAGAAAGAAAGTGCGGACAAAGAGGCCGAACAACGCCATGAGAAGAAGATCAATACAGAGTTTTCTCGAATGGTGCTCGAAAGAAAAGACAAAGAAGCCACTGAACAAGCCGCTAACATAAAGCAGATGACGCTCTTGTTTCAGGACATGGTTGGAATGATGATTGTCACGCCCCGCTTCCCAGAGTGCGCTAACTACGACACGTGACAGAGCCAACCATGCTACATGTGGATAGGAATCATCCCTCTACAGTCACATTACGACTGTCTATAGGTTATCAAGAACAGTAAAATATAAAATCTATCTAGTACATGTCCATTTGCCAAAATAAAAGAGTCAAGAAAATATATAAGCGGAAACGAATTAATATCCAATAAACAACATCTGGAAATATGTCCCAATATGGGCTCACATCAAGAAATGAAATTGCGAAAAAGTAACTAAACTAAGCATCTCTAAATATAATTCCTCACTGCTCGGCTTGACAGCTAAAGTACTCATGTTCAGCCTGCGATAAAGATAGAGGAACTGGGCCATGCAAAGTCTATACGTAAGTGCGTCATAACATCAAAATAACAATAATAATCAGGACGTAACGATACATGTAAACATGAATATAAATGAGAACACAGGTATGAAACCGTGAGGTTTAGGTATGTGACGTGTAACCTAAAGTCTGTACTTCTAAGTTATTTATTCTAAAATTCTTTGAAATCAATTTAATGGAATCGTCGATGTAACTCAATAGTATCCCATGCGTGCCCGGTGTTAGTTTTATGTATGCCCTAGAGGCCATTACTGTACATGTGATGTATACTGTAGTGGGTGCTTGGACATATATAGGGAGGACTTTCTTACTCGACATGATAGTATGCTATCTGGTTGCACTTTATCATATCATGTACACTTATTGTCTCTCTATTACATATTGATAAAGTCCTTAGGATGAGTACTTGACTACCAGGATTATGATGCAGATCATACTAGTGGGGAAGAGGTAGTCGGTAAGTGCATCCTTCAATTTTTCCTAGTCGTGGGTATATCGAGACAGGGCATCGATACTTCAGAGTAGACTAGCGTATGCGCTTCTTGACCCATATGATGGGCAATGGATGATCCTACATCCATTGGTGTTTGACATCAGAGAAGGTATACGGGTGCTCAGTGGAGACTAGGTACACTGGACGAACTCGCCGAGAACTCCTAGATGGTATTATACCTATCGTCAGATAGCAGTTCTCTGGTGACATTTGTACATGTTAGTCTGTCGACCCGAAATCATCATAGAGTCTTGTGTGATTCCCACTGTGCTTTGATTTTCACCTTACCACGTTCAAGAGATCATGCAAAACGGTGGGTTTTGGGTACAGTCCCGAGTCACATGGAGGCAATGAGCGATAGGAGGGGATTCGTCTCTCCCGGTATTGGGGGTTGATGTTGCGTTATGCTCGATTGGCCATAACAGGAAATCCCTGGCCAGGGTTGCTGAGATTTACTGGTAAGTGTTATCAGTAGTTTCTCGAACCGTTATGAGTCTCACATCGGCATGACTTATCAGGCTATTGGGGTTTGACGTTATACTGCCCCCAGGCTGCGATATGCGACATATCCGACGAAGTGACCGGACTGTACGGTAGTGTTACTGATTGGATTCGCAGGAGTATGAGAAGGCTTGCTTGTTGATCTTCTGATCGCTCAATACCCGGGTGGCCGTTATGTTTAGCAGACCGCTTGCGGCTTGTGGGTGACTGATATGATCACCACCTACTGCCGGCGTATTGACGAGTTTTTAGAGTCCTACACAGAGGTTTCCTGGCTCAAGAAAAACAAAGTAGGAGCACATATGTGATATGTGCGAGACCAAGATTAATGGACGTATGTGATACCGCATTCTATTCTCGCTATATGTGATATCGGTCGGTTATATGTGATATAGCCGGGTTATCGGATCAAGAGTTGATTCGATAAGTTGATACATTTGATATTAGTCGGTTGTATAAGATATAGCCGGATTATTAAATCAAGAGTTGATTTAATAATTTAATGTATAATTATATATGTGATATATTAATTTACATTAACTAATATTTGCTCACTTAAACATTTCTTTCTCACTTGGGTGCATATAGTATATATGTGATATATATTAATGTACATTATTTTGTGTCATGCTTGATGCCACATGCTTCATGGGTGTATGAGACTCACACCATGCTTATGTTAATGTTAAGTTTTATTTATTTAAAGTTAATCAAAATTTGTTGGAAATTAGTCACATGGTTCAAGCTTGTAGAAGCTTGTGGAACCATTGACCAAGTCTACTAATTTTGTTTTACTTGTAGATATTTATTAACCTAACCATTATTGTTAGCCATGGTTTATTCTTTACATGAGTTAGTGTATGACACTAACTCACCCATGGTTGCTATTCTCACCTCATGAGTTTCATTCTCATCTCCACTCCATCTTCTTCTTCCTCATGAGAAAGCATTCTAGCTTTTCAAATGGTGAAGAAAAATAGTGAGAAAAATAAATCTAAAGTGTGAAAAATTCCTACTTCATCATCCTCTACTATATTAGCCATTTAGTTTAGGGTGTTTGCTTCACTAAACCCTAATTTAGTGAAGAGGTAGCTTGGGTTGGTGTCTCCTCGACGTAGATCATCTGCGACCTCGAAGACTTCAAGCAAGCTTGTTCCGTTCATCTTGTGGAGCCTTACTAGAGTCCGGGAGTTCACTACATGGAGCGAATGGACTACTACACGGAGCTATTGAAGTGAAGGAGTGGTCTGCAAAGATTGTATTCCTTGTTCACTTTGGATGTAAAGTTCTTTATATTGTTGTTTCGTCTAAATCTCTAGTTAAAATTCTAGGTTAGGGTTCTTTAGTACGATAAATTTTTGAAATTGGAATGGACGATGCCTCCCGAAACCTTGCTGCCGCCCTAAGGAACCCACCAGTGGTATCAAAGCCAAGCTAGAGAATTAGACAATGTTTGTTAGATTACAAAACCGAAACAACTCCGAAACACACGAAACATAATCCTAGTTTCTGTCGAATTTTAAATGGCCTTTAAAATTTTTTTAAGCAACTGCAGAATGTTACATATGATGTGACATGAACACAATAGAAAATTGAACCCCTCTCGCCGAAATTTGGCCGGCCACATGTGTAGAAAATCCGGCCTGGCCGAAATTGAACCCTTCTCGCCGAAATTTCTATCGTGTTCCAGTCTCTGGGTTTTGGTGTTTCAGGCGTTGCTTCTTTTTGCTAAATTTGCATGTGGTGTTATCTTTGTGCAAAGGCAATTCGGAGTGCTTCGTAGTCATAATTCTAATATCTTTTCGGGTTATTTAGATGACGTTAAAAAGTTCGAACGAATATCAATAACCCAATTTTTCCCTTGCTGGAAAATTTTCAAGAGTTGGATTTTTCCGTGTTTAAAATCTTCAGAAAATCATGCAAGCGATTCTGTGGACCCTCTAGAAAAACGATACCCAAACTCGACATTTTGGATCGTGGAACCGCGGTAATACCCTAGGGTTTGCGGCAGTTCCGCGACGACATGAGTGAGGCATGGGTCGGCCCTTCTACGGATAGTTCATAGGTGTTGTGGCATGTTCTGTGTACTTTTTGAACTCCGCTCAAGTGTTGAGCTCTTAAGGAAATTTTGGGTGTTTGTTTATTCGATCGAAAAGTTTAACATCGTCTAGCTATCTGTGATTGTGATACAATATTTGGAATCCACAATAATTAATTATGTGATAACTAGTTTGAATTTTATAAATCTAGCAGTTTAGTCTCATTTGATCGGTTGCCACGGAATTTTGATGTGGATCAAAAGTCCGTCGCAATTACGTAGTGTACGCGGATACTCGCCGGATAACCTTACTAGATAACCATGCCCCATAGTCCCAACCAAGTGATTATAGGAGAACCCCGTCGCCAAAAGTATCCGTTCGGGTGCTCG
Source organism: Agapanthus africanus (assembly GCA_030015575.1). Lineage (NCBI taxonomy): Eukaryota > Viridiplantae > Streptophyta > Magnoliopsida > Asparagales > Amaryllidaceae > Agapanthus > Agapanthus africanus. Next base: position 722,600,170 of record JASDDO010000022.1, on the reverse strand, counting down.
CGGCCGCGGTGTTCCGCCTTAGTGCACTTCGTCGACGGCATCGGGGATACGGCCGTCTACTAAAGTTTCCGACGAGCATTCGATCAGGTTATCGGGAATCTTGTTGAATTACCCGACAGGTTATTAGAAAATGTTTTCAATATCGATACTAAAATGTGGAGTTTATAATTTTTAGGCATGTGATGTCTAAGGAATTCATTTGGTTGGGCATGAAATCCAAAGTATGTGATACATTGGGTTTATGATGTCTAAGGTAGTTGCGGATTCCAATTGTTGTAGTTTTTCACTTTCTTTTCTGTGACCGTAAATGTAATATGTAGTGTATCGCCGGTTTCGTTGCTATATGTCAACGGCAAATGGGATATGCATATTTACTTACGTTGATGACATGTGATGTTATGTGTTGCTGTGATATGTTATATTGGATCGTCATGTTTTGAATAGCCAGGTTTTTTTTATGTGAGATGAGAGCTTTTCATTTTCATTCATGTAAAAGCTTGTATGTAATATTCTTTTATTGGGGCACTTTCGGGTTGAGGATGGTGTCACCATTTGATGTATATTATTTACTTTTTTGCATTAGGATAGACCCAAGGTGGGGAGCATAAGTAACCGGGTTCTAGGGTCCATTAGGAGACCATCTCGAGGAGTCGAGACTGGGTCTCCTAACTCTAGAATTGGGAGGGTTGCTTGCCGCTCTCGTATGGGTCTAGGGATGTGGGTTTGGCTATTCATCATGACCATGGAATCCGTGTTTTATACTGGCTTAATTAAAACACGGAATTCCTAGTATATCCAATATTTCATATGTGTTCTTCTGCTGATGATATTCTGTGATGTGATCACTTTATATGTTGAGACAAATGCTTATATTATATATATGATGATATATAGTAAATATTGATACTTTCGTTTCTTCTGGATGCTTAGAAAGCATAATATGATGGGACTTCATTAATGAGATTAATGAAATAAAAGAAACCTAAAGATGTTGTAAAAACTTGTTTTAAAAACTGGTAGCTCTAGTTCTTGCTTTGCATAGCGATATTTCTTGTAGAATATCCAGCACCTTATTCGATAAGAAAAGAGCCGAGATTCCTTCACAGGGAGTGATCTCTTTAGCGAAACTGGCAGATGCTACAACCCACTCGGTTTTTCTTTTGATTGCTTTTTTAATTCATGCTTTGCATAGTGGTATTTGTGAAATATCCAGCACCTCATTCAATGAGGAAAGAGCTGAGATCCCTTCACCGGGAGTGACCACTTTAACAAAACTAGTAAAAGCCTAAAAAACACTCCTTTTCAAATCACTCGTTTCTACAACGATATCAAGTTTATTACGCAAAAGGTTTTCTTAAAAACCTGTCGTAACCCTCCGTCATTTTAGGAAGTAGAGTACTTAGTATTCGTTCTACGTTTGTTGACCATAGTTAAGGCGTGGTGTGAGGTAGCTAAGTGATGTCTTCCTACACAGCATATGATGCGATTAATTAGGACAGTCAAATGACTTTGTTGACCATAGTTAAGGGTCATGTGGGTGGGTCTAATTAATCAGGAAATGACGGGTAGAACTTGACTAGTGCTTATGATTTGTTGACCATAGTTAAGGTCATAAGTCACTATGGGTAAAATATTATCGGGAATTTCAAGTGTTGAAATTTGCAATGAGATTGCATACCTTCTATGAAATAGTTGGATCCTGATACTCACTGCGAGTAAGAGTTACTCCTGGGAGAGTTTTACACCGTACAATTAACCGATCAAGTAGGTGTCTAGAAAGGTGTTAACGGGGTTACGTCCCTGGAAAAATGAGGTTTATTTTAATTAGGTCCGTGCGAAAGTACGGGGAACCTCCCTCAAAGTACCGACACTGGCCTGGCCGAAAGATTAGCGAACTTGTAGGGTGTAATTAATCCCGGCTAGTCTTACCTTTTAAGGTTTGAAGGAAGATTTGATAAAAACAGTGGGAGCCATCCTGATTAGATAAAATAATAACCAATCTGATCTTGCAAGAGCGCACGCAGAGTGTTTTCTTCTCTCCCTCTTCTGGTGGCGACCATGTCATGCCTTAATCAAGATATTAATATGGATGCATTGACTGAACCTGCTTATTATATTATGCTAGGGAACGTTGGTTCCGCTCTATCTTATAATTGTTATAAGTCCGAGCAGGAAATAGGGGAATATCTGGATTCCCATGCCACCCAATCAAAGAAAGTGCATGTTGATGCATCTTCTTCGGGTGTGTTCATTATCGAAAACTGTTTCTCAGTATCCTCTACGTCCTGGGTATGTGATACCAGATCAGGATCCCGCATATATAATATGTTACATGGGCTACAATAAGGTAGAGAACCGGGATTTGGTGATATGTCTCTAAGTGTTAGAGAATGATGCAATTGTTGCAGCCAAATCAGTTGGCAAATATCATCTTGTATTACCAAATGGTAAATACATTGATTCTGAACAAGTGTTATTAGATACTGAACCTGATATACAACATTACATCAAATTCTTTATTGAGTTAAAGAAGGATATAATTCTGTATTGAGGATAATGTTGTGAACATTTTCCTGAATCAAGAGTTGATTGATCAGGCACGTTATGTAATAACATATATGTTCTAAATCAAACCACGGTTCAAAGTATATAAAACACACCCAAGAGGAGTAGTTCAGAAATGAACGAATCCTTCTTGTGGTATTGTAGACTGGGTCATATCAATGCGACACGACCAGCTAAGTTACATAAGGAGGAATATGAGAATCTGTTCGAATTTTCATCTTATGATACTTGCCAGTCTTGTCTCAAAGGTAAAATGACCAATACTCCGTTTACTGGAAACAGAGAAAGAGTTACTGAACTCTGGAATGGATACATGATGATGTATATGGTCCTATGTCTACAAATGCCAAGGTTGGTTCTTTGTACTTCATTATATTATCTGATCTTCTCTCAGGATTCGGACATATGTTCCTGTTGAAACACAAGTCTGAAACTTTTGAGAAATTCAAGGAATATAAGCTTGAAGTTAAGAACCAGACGGGTAGAAGTATTAAGTCCTTCGAAATGATCGAGGAGGAGAATACTTGCGCATGGAGTTCCTGGAGTTTCTAAAAGGAGAATGGGATTCTCTCTCAGCTTACTTCTTCGTATACACCACAACACAACGGTGTATTGGGGTGGAGGTATCGCACCCTATGAGATACGGTGCGCTCTATGATGAGTACTGCTGAGTTACCTGTTTCCTTTTGGTGTTATGCACTTGAGAAGCTGCATACCTATTGAATTGGGTTCCATCCAAATTAGTGCCTACCACTCCATATGAGATATGGTATGGGAAGAGACTATGTCTTAAACGAGTTAAGATATGGGGTTGTCCGGCCTATATTGAAAAGAAAAATCCGAACAAGCTCAAGGAAAGGTCAGTTCTGTAAGTTTGTTGGATATTCCAAACATTTGCGAGGGTATATCTTCTACCACACCGAGGAGCAAAAGGTATTTTGTTTCTCAGCATACCACCTTTCCACCTTTTTAGAAAAGGAATTTCTTGTGAAGAAATTAGTGGTCATGGGGTAGAACTAGAAGGAGTCCCAGCTAGACAAACTAACAGCTGATGATTTGGTGAAACCAAAGTATTCAATAGTCTCCAATGAACCTCAGCCTCTCCGTGAATCTGGTAGGGTTCCTCATCCACTTGAGAGATACTACGGTCTTCTCGGTGACAGTGTGAGCAAGGATTGCATCATGGTAGATGATGGCCCAACTAGGTTCATATAGGCCATCACAAGTGGAGACTTTGTGAAATGGTTGGATGCTATGCGATCAAAGATGGAATCCATGTACACCAACAAAGTATGACTTTGAATGTTGCACCTGAAGGGGTAAAACCCATTGGGAGCAAATAAATCTTGAGAAGATTCTTGGTGTAAATGGAAAAGTTGAGATTTTTAAAGCTATGCTTAAGTCCATCAGGATTAAAGCAAGTATCGTGGAGTTGGAACATCTGTTTTGATGTGGCAGTCAAAGAGTTTAACTTCATCAAAATGGTAGATGAACCTTGTATATACAAGAAGGTTGTAGAGAGTGAGATTGTCTTACACGTATTGTACATAGATGACATACTCTTGATAGGAAATGGTTTCCTATGCTACACTCGGTCAAGCTCCTCTTATCACAATGATTCTCCATGGAAGATCTGGATGATACCTATTACATCTTGTGGATTATGATCTATGGTGATAGATCTAAGTAGATGTTGGGAGTGTCCCAAATCCAGGTACATTAACACCATACTAAAGGGGTTTAATATGGAAGATTCTAAGCATGGTGGTTCGCCCACTTACTCATGAATCACTCTCTCCAAAAAGATGTCTCCCAAGACTGATTTGGAGAGAGCTCGCGTGCAAGGGATACCCTATGCTTCGACAGTAGGCTCTATCATCTATGCGATATTATGTACTAGACCAGATGTAGCAAACTCACTAGGTGTAGTGATTAGGAATCAATCGGATCTTAGGAGAATCATTGGACAGCTATGAAGGACATTCTTAAGTACTTGAGAAGCACTAAAGAGATGTTCTTGGGGTTTTGGTAACGGTGAACTCCAGTGGGAGTCCTTACCAATTCGAGCTTCCAGAGTGATAAGGTTGACTGAAAGTCAGTCATAGGCATTGTCTTTACCCTCAGTGGAGGGACGGTATGTTGGAAGAGTTTCAAGCTAGATACTGTGGCATACTAGACGATAAAGACATAATACATCGCTACCAACGATACTACCAAAGTAGCTGTCTGGCCATTTCTTGTTCATGAGATGAACATGGTTCCTACCATTGAACGTCCAATAACTGTTATTGTGACAACAATGGAGTTGTGGCTTTGTCCTAGGAACGCCGGTCCCATCAGCAATCCAGACATATTCCGAGGACAGTATCACTTGATCAGGGAGATTGTTGATCTCCGAGGGATCAAGGTAAGGAGAGTTGACGCAAAGGATAACATGGAGGATCCACTCACAAAGACCTTTCCCTAGAGAGACTTCTATAGGACGTTGAGTATGAGATACTACAACAAATGGCTTTAGTGCAAGTGGGAGATTGTTAGTTATATGTATGCCCTAGAGGCCATTACTGTACATGTGATGTAAATTGTAGTGGATGCTTGGACATATATAGGGAGGACTTTCTTGCTCGACATGATAGTATGCTATCTAGTTGCACTTTATCTTAACATGTATACTTATTGTCTCTCTATTACATGTTGATAAAGCCCTTAGGATGAGTACTTGACTACCAGGATTATGATGCAGATCATACTAGTGGGGAAGAGGTAGTCGGTAAGTGCATCCTTCAATCGTTCCTAGTCGTGGGAGTATCGAGACAGGGCATCGATACTCCAGAGTAGACTAGCGTATGCGCTTCTTAACCCATATGATGGGCGATGGATGATCCTACATCCATTGGTGTTTGACATCAGAGAAGGTATACGGGTGCTCAGTGGAGACTGGGTACACTGGACGGACTCGCCGAGAACTCCTAGATGGTATTATACCAATCGTCAGATAGCAATTCTCTGGTGACAATGGTATAGGTTTGTCTGTCGATCCGAGATCGTCATAGAGTCTTGTGTGATTCCCACTGTGCTTTGATTTCCACCTTACCACGTTCAAGAGATCGTGCAAAACGGTGGTTTTGGGGTACAGTCCCGAGTCATATGGAGGCAATGAGTGTTAGGAGGGGATTCGTCTCTCCCGGTATTGGGGGTTGATGTTGCGCTATGCTCGATTGGTCATAACAGGAAATCACTGACCAGGGTTGCTAAGATTTACTGGTAATTTTTATCAGTAGTTTCTCGAACCGTTATAAGCCTCACATCGGCATGACTTATCAGGCTATTGGGGTTTGACGTTATACCACCCCCAGGCTGCGATATGCGACATATCCGACGAAGAGACCGGACTGTACGGTAGTGTTACTGATTGGATTCGCAGGAGTATGAGAAGGCTTGCTTGTTGATCTTCTGATCGCTCAATACCCGGGTGGCCGTTACGTTTAGTAGACCGCTTGCGGCTTGTGGGTGACTGATATGATCACCACCTACTGCCGGCATATTGACGAGTCTTTAGAGTCCTACACAGAGGTTTCCTGGCTCAAGCGAAACGAAGTAGGAGCACATATGTGATATGTGCAGAACCGAGATTAATGCGCGTATGTGATACCGCATTCTTTTCTCGCGATATGTGATATCGGTCGGTTATATGTGATATAGCCGGGTTATCGGATCAAGTGTTGATTTAATAAGTTGATACATTTGATATTAGTCGGTTGTATGTGATATAGCCGGATTACTAAATCAAGTGTTGATTTAATAATTTAATGTATTATTATATATGCGATATATTAATTTACATTAACTAATATTTGCTCACTTAAACATTTCTTTTTCTCACTCAGGTGCATATAGTATATATGTGATATATATTAATGCACATTATTTTGTGTTATGCTTGATGCCACATGCTTCATGGGTGTATGAGACTCACACCATGCTTATGTTAATGTTAGGTTTTATTTATTTAAATTTAATCAAAATTTGTTCAAAATTAGTCACATGGTTCAAGCTTGTTGAAGCTTGTGGAACCATTGACCAAGTCCACTAATTTTGTTTTACTTGTAGATATTTATTAACCTAACCATTATTGTTAGCCATGGTTTATTCTCTACATGAGTTAGTGTATGACACTAACTCGCCCATGGTTGCTATTCTCACCTCATGAGTTTCATTCTCATCTCCACTTCATCTTCTTCTTCCTCATGAGAAAGCTTTCTAGCTTTTTAAATGGTGAAGAAAAATAGTGAGAAAAGTAAATCTAAAGTGAGAAAAATTCTTAGTTCATCATCCTCTACTATATTAGCCATTTAGTTTAGGATGATTGCTTCACTAAACCCTAATTTAGTGAAGAGGTATCTTGGGTTGGTGTCTCCTCGACCAGATCATCTTCGGCCTCGAAGACTTCAAGCAAGCTTGTTCCGTTCATCTTGTGGAGCCTTACTAGAATCCGGGAGTTCATTACTTGGAGCGAAGGGACTACTATACGGAGCTATTGAAGTGAAGGACCGGTCTACAAAGGTTGTATTCCTTGTTCATTTTGGATGTAAAGTTGTTTACATTGTTGTTTCGTCTAAATCTCTAGTTAAGATTATTGGTTAGGGTTCTTTAGTACGGCAAATTTTTGAAATTGGCATGGACGATGCCTCCCGAAACCTTGATGCCGTCCTAGGGAACCCAACACCCGAGACCACGGTCAAGATTCTCGGGCTGAATCCAAGACGTGCCGCTAGGCAGTAAACAGGTAACATGTATAGATGAATGATGTTAGCAGCAGCATCCCGGGGCTGGCCAAGCCCGTAAAGACTGATCAGTATAAGCATCGAACTATTGAGTTACAAGTCAGGTTTCATTATTGATTTCCCCTTACTCCCACGGTTATGTGTTCAAGTCAGGCGTTTATAATATGAATCTAATGCTAACACAGGATCAAGCAGGTACAAGTTTTGTCTATGCAGACAACAAGTTACGTCTGTCAGGATAACAAGTCAGGATTGTCGGCATTAGTAACAAGATCAAAGTAACAAGTCAAATAGTGTGTCAGGACATGTCATGTGGTGCGTATGTATCAAATGGATACCCAAATATGAAACTGTAACGAATTTCTAACACGGCAAGCATTACGGATACCAGGATGTATATGTGTCTATCTGTAATAACCCGTTATACGTCCATGACTACTTATGATGCAATCTAGATAACACGTCATGATAATGTAATAGTGAAATGATATCAGGGTATTCCAGCATGTAATTAGAAGTGTCATTATCAATACGGATATCGAAATCAGTAAAACCATAACATTGGATGCATAATCACAACACATATAATATTTCTATTCATATGGATATAAATATATTAACATAGCATGTTGCAAGATAAACATTGCCTGATCGAATCTGACAATGGGGTACGTACGTCACATTTGACGTCGAATAAACGTCGCGATGAACACACATGCATACAGAACTGGACTTGGCTACTCAAAGACGTGACCATGCTCGATGGTGATTATGATTGGGTCGCCCGGATCGTCGGCAACGTGCGCGACTCTGCCGGCAGCCAGAAAATAGAGAACTCAAGAAAAGAAAAGAAAGAAGAAAGAAAAGAAAGGAAAAGGAAGAGAAAGGAGAATGGGGCTGGGGTTGGCTCTGGGTTCAGAGGACAGAGAGTACGAGAAGGTGATGACGACGACGATGGGCAGCCGTCGACGATGGGTAATGGCGATAGGTTTTCTGGGTTTTTGCTACTGGAAATCGTCAGGGGATGTAGGGATGGTTGTGGTGGTGACCTGAGCGGTGATGGAGAGGAGTTGGAGAAGGTGAGGGTGATGTCGTGATCGGCGGCGAGGTGAGGTTGAGGTTGAGGTTGGGTTCTTGGTTGCTCGGGGTGTGCAGGAATGGGTTGTGGGTTGCAGGTTCTTGGGTTGGCCGTGGGCTCTCGGGGACAGAGGAGGAGGAAAGGAGAAGGTGGTTGAGGTCGGGGTGATGGCGACGTCGAGTCGCCGGCGATAAGGGTTGAAGTTTCTTGGGTTGACTGGGTTGTGGTCGGGGGGTTGTGCATGGTTCAGGAAGAGGAGAAGGGAGAGTAGGTTATGATGTGGGCGATGAGGTGGTGAGGGTGGTGATGACAACGAGGTTGTGGGGAGGTCGGCGACGACGGTGAGGTGATGGCTAGAGTTTGGGCGTGGGTTTCGTCGCGAGAGCAGAGGAGGAAGAAGAAAAGAAAAAGGAGAGAGAGGGGTGTTATATTATTAGGTTTTAATAATTATAATATATATAAAGGTGGAGAGAGAGGCAGAGTGAAAGGGAGAGAAAGACGTACGCGAGAGGGGAGAGAGAGAGTGAGAAGAGAGAGAGAGACTGAAGAAATATTAATTTGTTATTAAAATATATGTGTATATATATTATAGTAACAGTTTTTTAAATAATATTATAATATATAGGTTTTGGGTTTTTATGGCTATATCAAAATACTCCGAAATAATTCTCGGGTCTCTTCTAAAAATCTAGTTTTAAAATACGGATAATATACGTACAAGACAAAATCATAATGCGATGTCCGATTAAATAAAATGCATAAGCCCAAGAACGAATACACGAAGAAACACATAGCGATCCAAACGACACTGTTTTATCATATCGGGCATGGACACGATGTCTAGATGCAACCATGTGATATGGGGTATGATAACAGGTCATGCTAGATATCAAAAATATATATTTAGTTATAATTTGTATTATCTAAAAGAAATGCACATGCAACATATCATATAAGTGTAATATCAAATCTAAATGTGCACGGATCCTCAGTACTAGTAAGTATATGTCGTAATCTAGAACCAAGACGGGTTTCAAGCATGCAGGTCGGGTCGGATACCAACCATAGATACCAAAGCACTATCCGCACCCAAAACAAATAATAATTAAGAAATAGTCACAAGATTAGAAAATACTCAAATCAAATATGGTATAAATGAACTGGAGTGTTACAATGATCCAACCAGAACCCCCAGCCGAGGATCCGCCGATAATTATCGAGGATGACAGAGGGGAAATATCGAACCCTCTTCCAGCCTTATCAACAGTCAAGGAGGAAACAATCTCTAAGGCTTCTCTTGATGATTATATAGCTCAACAAATAAGAGCTCATCAAGCAAATGAAGCGGCTAGCCAAATCGTCAGAACTGGGCGACCGTATCCAGACTGGTATGATCAAATCAAGTACCCGTCGGGATATACGATCCCCAAGTTCCATGTATACAAGGGGACAGGAAACCCCCATCAGCACGTCGCGCAGTTCAGAGCTCTATGCGGCAACACTGGAGGCGATGGCAAACTGTTGCTGCGCTAGTTCATTGGCAGCCTGTCAGAAACAGCCTTTGAATAGTACTCGGAGCTCCCAAATGACTCCGTAAAAATATTCACAGAGATGGAACTGCTGTTCACACGGCGTTTCGCCAGCGTAGCCAAGCGCACCCCAATTACGGCATTAATCAATGCCAGGGTAAGGCCAGGAGAAACTTGGGTCCAATACGCGATCCGGTTGCGGAACCTATGGTCTAAGTGTGTACAGCGCATTGAAAAATCCTCCACCGTGGGCATGTTCATCGGGACCCTAGATCCTCAAACGACCGTGTCCCAGTTCATGACATTTTTCAAACCAATCACCTTCTAGGCTCTGATCAATAAAATGGCCTAAATGGACCAGATGGGCCATGGGCCTTCCTCCTCAAATAAGGACCCACAAAATAACAAGGGTAAAGGGAAAGCGGCCTTCGTCACCAATAAGCAACAGCAACCGAGTGGCCCAAAACTGGCTGCTCGCCAAAACAACGCGCATCCGCGTCCATCCTTGCTGGAAAGACTAGGACGCGCTTATTCGTTTCCCCGTGACAAGACGATGAGACTATTTGAATTGGCAGTGCGTAACAAACTCATCACATTGCCAGACCCACGGCGTCCACCGCAACCCGGCGACATCAATAACCCAAATTACTGCTCCTATCACAGAATGGTGAGCCACCTAATTAAGGATTTCTACGTCTTCAAGAATTGGGTCGAGGACCAGTATCAATAGGTGAAATTCGAGCTGTCTGATAATTAGTGGGTAAACCCATGGGAAGTCATTCTTTCAGCAAAAACCAAAAGAATGCTAAAGGATCTACAGGCATGTCCAGCAGTCAGATGGAGAAGCCCACTTGAACCCGAAATTATCGAAGGGATGCTGAAACCACGTCCCGTACCGAAAGTTGGTGACAAAGGGCTAAACCCCCTAGTCAAGCCTTCAAAGTCTTTAAAGAAAAAGAAGAAGACCAAGAAGCCTGTGCAGCTTGCCGAGTATGACAAAAAGCGCACAGACCTACAAAATTACATTGACGCGCTGGAGGAGTACAACCAGAAGGCGCGGACACCGGTCACGCTTGAAGAGGATCTCAAGCATATTCTTGAGAATGAAGATAGTGACAACAATGGGGAAAATGACTCATCAGGACATACCGGGGACCGTGTAGCAAGTTGCCACATGGTCTCCCATTCGTCGTTAAATGACGAAGAAACTCTCTCGGCATCAGAAAACAACGCAGAGGAAATGGGGGAAGGATCGGGGCTAAAATCTCCGGAACTGCCAAAAGACCCGATCGATAGGCTGTTAAATGAAACCTTTCAAAAAAGTAAAGTTGACCGAGAACACGAAATAGCCATATACGAAAAGGCTAAGCGTCAGCGTCAGGACAAAGAAGCTGGGTAAGAATGAGTCGTAATGTACTCCAACCAAACCAAAACATACCTGCTACAAATAAGAGCAGGATCAAAACAGAGAAGCGGTTCGCCAAAGCCATGTCAATAGGGATGAAGTTGCCACCTCTCGTAAGAAACACTCTCGGTGCCTTTAAGAAGTAGTGGCAAGGATATGTTGCCCATCAAAAACACTTTAAAAGGATGAAGTGCGAAGCTCGTCAACGACAAAATAGTGCAATAGATGCGCATGAAAAAATGACTGACAACCGTCATATGTTGATACTAGTTCGGAAATAGAAAACCCCAAGTTCTTACTTTAGGGAGCAATTCTAAGGACGAAATACCTCTCAGCCCTCTCTTCAAAGACTCCACCTCCGAAAAAGAAGAGACGGAGAAGAGCTGCGAGAATATTCAGCTACGTAACCGCACACTGCCTGAAAAGAATTTCGGACCTACAAACCAAGGTTCGAGCAAAAAGTACAAAGGGAAAGAAAAAATCTCTGAGGAAATTTCTCTCAAAGATTGAGTTGTCAAAGAGCTCGTGGCAAAAGATCCGCCTAAGAAAAACAAGGTGGATTGTAATGTCCTAGCACATCTGAGAAAAATACCCTCGCAACTGAGCATACTGGATGCTCTCCTCATATCCAAAGAGGCACAAGATTCTCTGATCAAGGCATTACAAGAGCCCGATCATTTCCAAGCTTTCCTCGCGGAAGAGAAGATGAAATATGAACTGGCAGAGGTCTACACGGCTGACATTACATTCAGCGATGAAGATCTCCTCCTCGGTACGTGCGAACATAATCACCCGTTATACGTCACCGGGTACTGCCACGATATCAAGATAGGGAAAATCCTTATCGACAACGGATCCTCCGTCAGCCTTCTCAACGTGAGAGTGTTGAACGATATTTGCGTGAACGTTCAGCACCTGGCCCGAGACAAAATTACCATCTCCGGGTTTGAGTCACAGTCGTCATGGACGCTCGGGTCCGTAATACTGACATTGCTCTTCGAGTTGCTCGTCACTGACATCAAATTTCATGTCATTGACGCCAAAACTTGCTATAACACTTTGCTCGGTAGGCCTTGGTTACATGAATACGATGTCATCCCTTCTACACAACATCAGTGTATGAAGTATTTCAAAGACGACTTGAAATACACCGTCACAGGGGAGCTAAATCCGTTCTCTGTAAACGAGGTCCGAAAATATGAAGACGCAAGGTATTTCTTACCAGATTTCGAGGATACGGAGAGGTGTCATAAGCCGGAGGATAAACAGAAGCCCGTCGTCACTATCTTGATCTTTGGGAGTGATACCGAGGAAGATGAAGAAATAGTCTACTCGGGGAAACCCCAGAAAGAGAACAATAGGCCCGGACCATCTACTCCTATTTTATTCTTTGGTAGTGACTCAGAGGATGAAGCAAATGCAGTGTTCTCCGTCCGCCTCTCAGTGCAAACCCTCGCCAAAGCAAATCAGAGTCTAAAAATTGCAATGGCTTCGCCTCGGCATTACAAAGAACTTGATGCACTCGATACATACAGCGTACAAGAACTACAGACTTTCTACGTCCCTCTCAGGAGAAGAGGTGAATAGACGATCCTCTTCTATCAATCTACGGAAAATAAAGTAGAAAAAGAAGTTTGGTATGGTGCCGATTTTGCACTCGACTGGCTTCAACCAATCCGTCTGCCAAGATACTACACGGAGGAATTGAAAAGGCTGCTAAGATGCCAAGGTGTGCCCTTCGAATAAACTGTTCGGCAAGCCCAATTCTATAAAAAGATTTGGGATATTCCCGGGACTCAGCGAATGATGCCCAACGGGAAGATAGAGACAACCGGGCTCGGATATGTTCAGTCCAAGAAACGGGAGCGGTTCCACAGTTGCCACGTCATAAACAGCTCCAGTGAAGGGGTAAACACTCTTCCAAATGGCCATGACGTTGAAACAGAGCAAAATCCCGCTCTAAGAACGTTAAGTCCGTCACTCGAAGAACAAATCGACAAGATAATAAAAGAAGCTTGTCAAAAGAGCCTGGAGAATCACAGCCGCGAAATGGCTATTTATGAAAAGGCTAGGACGCAGCGTCTCAATCAGCAATCTGTGAAGAAAGAAGACTATAATGCTCTTCATCCCCGACCCACTGTATGTTCTCGTGAAAGGGGAAAATCCCGAAATATAGGCAAAGAACACAAAAAACGTTCGAAAACAATGAAGCGGATCCAAAAAGCCGTGCAATCTAGAAAAACTTGGTTGGAACCCATCCTTTATAAAGAAGATGGGTCGGGAATACTCTTTCCCGCAAGACAAGACGAGGAAAATATTCAACCTTGTCATGAAACACCAGATGATGACACTTCCGGAGTCTCGGCACCCCGAACAAATAAACGAGGTCCATCATCCGGATTATTGCTCCTACCACCGAGCAATAGGTCATCCCCTCGAAGACTGCTTCACCTTCAAAGACTGGGTAGAAGACCGGTATCAACAAGGCAGGTTCGCTTTATCCAACAGCTGGAGGGTAAACCCACTGCAATAGCATAAGCCACAGAGGACCTATACCGTGAGAATAGGACTGGCTCAATATCAAGAATGGAAGCGAACTCGTACCTGCCATATGATAACACTCTAAAAAGAGAGAGGGCGCGAGACTATGGATGGCCTCCACAAGTGCTTCGCAAATGAAGACGAGGAAGGGGTGATCTCAGAGTTTTCACCAGCACCAAAAGAGATGGAAGATGGGATACATACCATGGCGGAAAACCTAAGAAAAGTTGACTTAGGGACGGAAAATGATTCGAGGTCAACATTCGTCAGTGGGCTACTATCTGAAAAACAGGTAGCCATATTAAAAGACGTGCTCATGTAATATAAAGACTTCTTCGTGTGGAACTATTCCGAAATACCAGGTCTAGATCTAAAGGTGGCAGTACATAAACTGGCCATATCGCTGGACATAAATCCAGTCAAACAGGCGCCAAGAAGAATACGGCTCGAACTTGAGATGAGTATCAACGCTGAAGTAAAGAAACTAATCGACTCTGGTTTCATCCAAGAAGCTCAATATCCCGACTGGATCGCTAACATCGTTCCAGTGATGATGAAGAATGGGACGGTGCGCATCTGCGTAGACTTTCAGGATCTCAACAAAGCTTGTCCGAAGGATGACTTTCTAGTACCTGTTACTGAGATGATGATCGATAATACGTCTACCAATGAGGTCTTCTCCTTCATGGATGGATCTTCAGGATAAAATTAAATAAAAATGCATCCTGAAGACCAAAAGCATACCGTCTTCAGGACTCCCTGGACATATTCTGCTATAAAGTGATGCCTTTCGGTTTAAAGAACGCTGGCGCTACCTACCAAAGGGCCATGACAAAGATCTTCGATGACCTTATACACGAGATCGTCAAATGCTACATTGACGACCTTGTGGTAAAGAGCAGATCTCACGAGGAACATTGGGAACATCTAAAAATAGTGTTCCAACGTCTTCGGAAGTATAATCTGAAGATGAATCCTTTAAAGTGCGTATTTGGAGTCTCCTCAAGCAAATTCCTATGATTCATCATACGACACCGGGGTATCAAAATTGATCCCTCAAAGATCAAGGCGATTATGGAAATGCCTACGCCAAGAACTCTCAAACAGATACGATATCTTCAAGGAAAGCTCGCATATATCCGGCGGTTCATAGCCAACCTCTCCGGAAAATGCCGTCTCTACAGTCACTTGATGAAGAAGGATGAAGAAGGGGACCCTGTTCTTCTGGGATCAAAAGTGCCAAAATGCACTAGACGAAATCAAGCAATACCTGCAAAATCCGCTGGTATTGACCGCTCCGGTTAAGGGAAAACCCCTTATCCTATATACAACAGCCCTTGAAGGTTCTCTAGGCACGCTATGGGAACAAGAGAACGATCAGGGAAAGGAGAAAGCTTTGTACTATTTGAGTCGAGTTCTCCTAGGGGAAGAAAACAACTACTCCCCCATCGAAAAGCATTGCCTGGAACTGATCTTCACGATAACAAAGCTCAGATATTACGCCTTGGAACAGAAGGTCCATCCCATATCAAAGGTGGATCCTCTCAAATATCTAATGTCAAGGGCCATACTAACAGGAAGGCTTGCCAAATGGGCCCTCTTCCTGATAAAGTTCTCGATAACGTATCGCCCCTCAAAGCAGTGAAAGGCCAGGTCATTGCTGACTTTCTCACGGAGCATCCGATACCAGCCGACTCCCCCTTAAATTGCGAGTTGCCGGATGAATATGTGTTCGACACAATCGAAGAAGAGAAGGAAGAAAATGATTCCCAATGGGAACTCTACTTAGATGGAGCATCTTCCATGAAAAGGCGAAAGCAAAACACCCCCATAATCAAAGCCGGGGTGGGCCTTATCTTCGTGACTCTGCAAGGAGGGATATTGTGTCACGCCCTCTCTTTAACGGAGCCTAGAATTAATAACGAAGCTGAATATGAAGCTTTTATAGCAGGTCTCGAGATTGCTATCGACATGGGAATCAAAGACCTCCTCATATATGGAGACTCACAGCTGATCGTTAGCCAAGTAAATGGCGACTATCAGACGTGCAAACCAGAACTGATAAAGTATGGAGAAAGAGTGTAGCAACAGCTGACATAAATCCCCTCCTATATCCTGGAGAGTATACCGTGTACAGAAAACAATAAGGCGGATGCATTGGCTAAATTGGCTAAGGACCTGGCCGATGAAGACCTCGATGACGTAAGGATCATTGTGCAAAGCCGCAGTATTCTCGCGCCAACAGATATATTTTCGGAAGACTTAATAGAGTCATCCGAAAGAAAAGAAACGACTGGACAAGTAGCTCTTCAAATAGAGGATGAAGAAAATGTCAAAGATTGGAGGGAAGTCTTCATAGACTAATTCAAATCCCAACGAACGCAAAAAAAATGCGTCGTCTAGACATCAGCTAATGAAACAGACTCTGTCCATTGCCTTCGTCAATGATACTCTATATAAGAGATCGTTCGACTGTCTGTGGCTAAGATGCCAGGGACCAGAAGAAGCGAAGAGAGTCGTCCGAGAAACTCACGATGGACTCTGCGGTTCTGATCAATCCGGGCCAAAGATGAAGCTGAAGATAAAAAGAATGGGTTACTATTGGCCGACAATGATTCAGGACTGCCTTGAATATGCGAAGCAGTGTCACTTGTACCAAATTCACAGGGACTTCATCCACCAACATCCAAATCCGCTATACCCAACAGTGGCTAACTAGCCGTTCGAAATGTGGGGAACCGATATAATTGGCCCTATTGAACCGGCATCGTCCAAAGGATATCGGTTCATACTGGCAATGACCGATTACTTCTCCAAGTGGACAGAAGCAGTACCACTAAGGGAAGTGAAGACGGAGAACATCCTCCATTTCTTCAGGACACATGTCATCTATCGGTTCGGCACTCCGCGACGAATTATCTCAGATAATGGGCCAGCTTATAGAAGTCATAAAATCAGCCGCTTCGCACAACAACATAAAATAGATTAGAGATACTCATCAGTCTATAACCCTCGGGCCAACAGTCTAGCTGAAGCTTTCAACAAGACCTTGACAAAGATTCTAAAAAAGACGGTGTCCAGAAACAAAAAAAGACTGGCACGAAAGGCTGCACGAAGCTCTCTGGGCCTACCGAACAACGTTCAAAACGGTCACGAATACAACACCATACGCGTTGGTATTCGGCATAGAAGCAGTGCTTCCCCTGGAAATAGAACTGCCTTCTCTACGAGTAGTGGTCCGATACGAGCTGACAGATGAAGAAAATGCTCATCTTCGGCTTGAAGAGCTCGACACCCTTGAAGAAACTCACCTTATAGCACAGCAAAACCTGGAGGTTTATAAGGCAAGGATGACACAGTCATACGAAAAACTGGCCGGGCTGAGAACATTCCGCCAAGGCGAACTCATGCTAGTCGTCAAAAGACCAATGATCTCCAATCATGCAAAACGAGGGAAGTTCGAGCCGAACTATGAAGGTCCGTACATTATAGACAAATTCTACCAAGGTGGAGCCTACCTGCTCATGGATATGCATGGCGAAAGACCCTTCCAGCCAATAAACGGCTGATTCCTCAAAAAATACTACGCTTGAAGAGTCATGACTTAGGTCAATGATAGATGAAGACGCTTGTGTCCGCTCGCTATCTTCCTGAGTCAGAACCCCGAAAGTAGTATCAGAAAAGCTCCGTCACCTCAAACATGGCGACAACGGACCGAGATGTCCCTAAACTAGAACTTCGCCTCAAACATGGCGACAACGGACTGAGAAGTCCTTAAACTAACTATCCGCCTCAAACATGGCAACAATGGACTGAGATGTGCCTAAACTAGAACTTCGCCTCAAACATGGCAACAACGGACCGAGATGTCCCTAAACTAAAATTTCGCCTCAAACATAACGATAACGGACCGAGATGTCCCTAAACTAGAACTTTGCTTCAAACATGTCGATAATGGACTGAAAAGTCCCTAAACTAAAATTTCGCCTCATACATGGTGATAATGGATCGGAACGTCTCTAAACTAGCAAATCGCCCCCAAATACGGTGATATTCTCCCTTGAGATCTATATTGCAATCGAAGTCCTAATGGCGAAGATTGAACTCAAGTCCCACTGGCTACACAGCTACTCCAGCGATGAAGCCACCCCCAAATCCCACTGACAAAAATTGATGGGCACCTGCGGCAAAACTACTCTCGGGTATTCCATCGTTTAAAAAAAAGGGTATGTCCACAAGTGAAATGGGCACGGATGAAAACCCGAAAGGGCTCCGTGGGTAAAACAGCAGGACTACCGGCGAGCTTGTGCAAATCCAGAAAGACGCAATCTCGTATAAAAAACGGTATGTCCACAAGCAAAACGAGGACGGATGAAAACCCTAAAGGGCGCCGTGAGTAAAAACAACAGGACTACCGGCGAGCTTGTGAAAATCCGGAAGAGCGCAATCTTGTAAAAAAAATATAAATAAAAAATAAAAAATAAAATACACTTGCAGGGTCTTTTCGATCTTGTGAGGAAAAACCACCTGCGTGAGATCCTTATGACTTACAAAGGAGCAACACACTTAGAAATCCACATGATTTCTAAAGAGAAAATACACTTACGAGAGCCTCACGACTCGTAAGAAGAATTTCCCCTTATGAGACCCTCACAGCTCATAGAATTCGAAAGTCTTAGGTTACAGGGATCTAAACCTGTTCTTAAGCCATTATATCCAAGTTGCCATACAGGCAGTTCTATATTGACCCTTGTATACAATCCACGGGCATAAATAAATATATCCCCCACCAGGTTCTACCGATGGCGAGAAATGTCCCCATATGGTGAACGACATTTGTAAGTCCTCTCGACTTACAAGAAGAAAACACTCTTGTAAGATCCTTACGACTTACAAAAGAAAACGCACTTAGGAATCCTCATGATTCCTAAGAAGAAAATACACCTACGATATCCTCTTAACTTATAGGGAGAAATACCTTTATGAGACCCTTATGGCTCATAAAATCAAAAAGCCTTAGTTGACAGGATCCTAACCATGTTTGCTAAGCCAGCTTTGTTCAAATCGACAAAGGTAAATGATGATTCACTCCTGACAACATTCCAATTGTAGCGATGCTGATGCCTAAATAGGTGTCAAACCCCAAGTCCTCTCAAGGCATTCGCTCCTGCCAATATTCCAGTAGTACCGATGCCGATGCCAAGTTGGTATCGGATTTCAAATCCCCAACTCAAAAAAACAAAATAAACAGCCGAAATGATAGGGAAACTTGCAATAAAAATAGCGAGTAAAAATTAAAAAAAAAATAGCCGAAATGATTGGGCAATCACGACTTTCGCGATATAAAAAGCTGAAAAGATAGAGTATCGCGGAAATAAAATATAAAATAAAATAAAATTTCCTCTGCCCTGCAAGTATATCCATATTGACTCTTGTATACGATCCATGGACACAAATGAAAGAAAGGGACTATATTTTCCCACCACGCTTCGTCAAAAGGAGAACCAAGTCTTGACGGTTCATATACAATCTAGAGACTATCTCGACGTTCCCCCTCATCCCAGCAGGGGAAGACACAACAATCAAGTAAAAATGAAGTGACGGCAAAATCCTAGCTTAAGGTCTCGCTGGCAACATCTAAAGCCTACAGATCACCCCGACGCTCTTCTCATTACAGCAGGATGCGAACACAATAGTCAGATGAAATGGAGTAATGGCAAAATCCTAGCTCCGGCTCGATGTGCTTCTCATGTTAACAAGATGCAGACGCAACGTCAAAAAAGACCCAAAGGTCAAATAGAAATGGAGTGACGGCAAAATCCTAGCTCCAAGTTTTGACGGCCCATATACAACCTAGAGACTATCTCGACGTTCCCCCTCATTTCAGTAGGATGCGGACGCGACTATCAAATGAAATTAGAGCAATGGCATATTCCTAGTTCCGGACTTTAATTGCAATACATACAGCATAGAGGTCCTATAGATGTCTACCCTACATCAGCAAAAATTCGGCGCGACATCGCCAAAGCAAAAAAAATGAATTGACTGCATATTCCTAGCTTCGGGTCTTAACGGCAACTCATATAAAGCCTAAAGACTGTTGGAGATCGTCACCCTAGAAAGGGTGCAGTTACGGCTCATCGGGGCTCCAAATTGAGCCTAACCTCAAGTAAAAAAGTGTCATGGAAAATTTCTAACGCTTGCTCTTCCGACGGTAATAGGACCTAAGGAGATTACTTGAAGACGTCTTGTCCATCCCCCGAAGGGATCAGAGATATGACAGTCACGGGGCTGCTCGAACAGCAGCTTAAAGATTGCATATCGAGAAATACATCAGCCAACGCGACGGTATCACGGACTAAAACCTTAGTACCACAAAACCTAACGGACCTCTATCGTAAAAAGAATGGAGGTTATCTACATACAGCGTTAGGACAAGTTTGCCTGTAAACCTAAGGGAGGTAAACTACAAACTCCGAAATGAGTACATAAACTAGAGACTCCGTAACGAGTGAATAAACTACAAACTCTGAAATGAGTATATAAACTAGAGATTCCGAAACGAGTGAATAAACCACAAACTCCGAGATGAGTACATAAACTAGAAACTCCGAAATGAGTGAATAAACTAATTAGCGCTAAATTAAGACATCAAACACAGAGGAGCGCATGCAAAAAATGTATATTCTTTATTCATGAATCAAAGTGTTTGAAAGATACAATTTAAATAAAAAGGGGGGATAAAATTTTAGTTGTTAAGAAGGCGAGGCTTTCAATAAAATGGCAACTCACTCACTCTCTTCCCGCAGCTCCTCCTCACGCGCTACTATTGCAGCCAACATCACTTCAACTCGGACCCGTTGTTGCAAGCATGATGAAAGTCTCTCAGCAATTTCTTGCTTAGACACTTCTCAATCTCGTATTCCCCGCTCGGTAGAGTCGAGGTGCTGCCTCGGCGCCATTCCCTTAGAAACGCATTGCTGGAGATTCCCAAAAATAATTTGCAGCTGCGCGGCGTTCACTTCAATCTGGGTGCACAATTGGCTGGACTCGCCAGAAGCTGTCGCATGTTCCTTTTGCCTCAGGGACAATTTCTGCTCGAAGTATTGAATGGAAGCAAGCACTTTGCTCGATCCATGTGATCAGTTGAGCCTTCGAGGTAATACTTCAGGTGTAACATGCTTGTGCTCGATCTCGTGGAGACAAGACTCAATTCGCTTACAATAGTTAACCCAAATGTCGACGAAGTCTTCGTTGTGGAAAGTCACAAGCATCGCCAGCATAGGGTTGACCTCATTCACAAAGTCCGCAGCAGAAGTGAGAGCTTCAACATTAAGGTCTTCGATGAATTCGCTTAGCATCCGCCTGCTATTTGCCGCACCCGTGGAGAACCGACGCTTGGCGAACGGACCCGCGGGCATAGATATGGGAGACTCAAGAGGATCCAAAGCCGGTGTGGCTGCTACAGAATAAAGCACGCACAAAGAAGGGTTGGATTTCAACTTAAGAATTAAAAAGGACGATGATGAATGAGATCTAACATACCAGTAATCGAAAGTGGCAAATCAGGAAGCTTGGGAGGCTCTGTTATTCCTTCGTTCTCTTCCTCGAGCCGTAAGGCTGTGGCTAATACGAGAAAAGCTTAGCAACAGAAAGATTACTTGTGAAAAGATGAAATAAGAGATGAAGAATATACTAACCAACGCCCGAAGGAGGAACAAATTCTGATTAGAAGGTGAAGTGCGAGCTTAGAATTTGGCATAAGCGGTCAAAAAGCACTCCTACAAGATTGCAACAATATATGGTAAAGAAATTAATCCAAGAAATAATATCTATACCAAAACAAGGAATTAAAAACTCTTTACCTTCCGTCATTAAACCCGAGAGAAATCCGGGGGCACAAAAGAGAGAGGCGAAATAGTGACAGTCGTGGCAACGGCTGACAGTGATTCTTCAATCAGCACAGTGCTGGGGTCTATCGCACCTATAATCGGAATAAAAGAGATATCGGCGAATATAGGCAGAACAGTGACAGTCGTGGCAACGACTAACAGTGATTCTTCAATCAGCACAGCGCTGGGGTCTACCGCACCTATATTCGGAATAAAAGAAATATCAGCGAATATATTTGGCAATATTGAGAACCCAAAAGAAATTACACAAGGAATACCTGACGAAGCAAAGGCCATAGCGGTGTATGGAGCGCCACTAACCATGACGGCTTCCTCGGTTTCCACCATCACCAGGGAGATGGATTCAACGTCGACACCTTCGTCCTCGGAATCAATAAGGTCCATCGTTATGCTCTCATCACCTGTCGATCCGACAGGAAGGCCTGACGCCCCAGACCCTTCAAACGCTGGTGTATCACTCACCACGTTCGGCCCTGTCACGTCATTCAAGGACAAATGTGTTATAATTCGAGAAAATTTACTGTAAGAAGAAACCTGGAAAAGTAAACAAGTCCTATTAGGTTTCAATAAGGGACCGTGCGCTGTTTTACCTTGAAGTAACCGCTCGGCCTCTTCGCGAGTCACACGCGCAACCTGCCTATAAGCGGTGGACAAGACAGGAGGAATGTCCTCCATGGGAACGTCAGAGGGTCGGGCATCACTCGAACCTACACCTGTGGCCAAGTTAGCCCGACTCTCCCTTACTGCGTACTTTTTGCGCTTCCTCTCAATTTTGGCTGTACGGATAGATCTCCTCAAAACATCCGACAGGGGAACGTCTTTGTCCAAATTAGGCTTGACCTCCGGATCTGCTGCAACATCCATCATAGGCTGCTTTACCGACGCCTCCCATGGCGGCCCCGGGGTGACCACAACCATAGCCGGTGGCTCTGAAGGCTCCTCCGCACCACCACCTGAGGATGGTATTGTACTCGGAACAACACGAGTTGCGGTGGTTCCTGTAACAGAAAGTGGAAGGGAGTCAGGGTGTGAAAGAAATGAACTAAATATGTAAAGGCATCGCGAAACGAATCATACCAAGACCCATGGAAGCGCGAAGTCTCTCCTCTTCCTCAAATGTCTTGAGGGACATCAAGAGAGCCTCTTCAGTAAAGATTCCTTTTAAGAAAAGAGCGTTAATAAAGCATGGTAAATTCAAAAAATATATATACAGAAGAATGTAAATGAAATATACCGGACGCCGCAAGAGAAGCGAGCGCTGCTTGCTCACGGGCTAATCTCTCAGAAGTCTCAATAGCAGCTTGAAGATCAGTGGCGGCATTCTCATCGACAGAGGCTCCGAACAGACCGTCATTGGTACCGTATTCAGACAAGCCCTCGCTGTAATGAGCATGAGGCTCCTTACTGAATACAACGTCGGCCAAGAATAAAGACTTCTTCCTCTTCTATGAACCGGCACCAACACCCGACAACAAAAGTTTTCGCTTAATGGGCTTCTTCGGACGACGAGTTCCAATCTCCGAGCCAATACCCGACTCGGGGGATGCCGCAGCCACAACTGTTACAGGAGCACTTACATCAGTTCGTGGCTTAGCTGGAAAGGCTCGCAGAATTACAACCATGGCGCTCTCTTTTAAAGAAGGACGGACAATTGCCCGTCGCTTCAGCGGGACCATGGGATTACTGGCCGGTGGAGAATCCTTATGGTCGAGAAGCATTCGCTTTTCCTCTTTGATGATGGCACCTGTGGCATGTTGATACCAAGCAATAAAAGCATTCGAGGCCTTCGGGATATGGCTCGGCTCACTAATCAGGAAATGAGACCCCGTATTTAGCCGCATGAAGTGATGTGCTGCGTTGCGAACGCTCTCTTCTGTAGCAACCGGGTCAATAATGAACGCTTCAAGGGGAACGCCTTGGTTGTAACCGGATTTTTGGGTGAAACGATGCGGGTTATATCTCATAAATAACATCGAGGCGTCCTGTCGGAACACGAGGAAACCCGGCCTGATGGAATACAAATGAACGATTTCCCGGGCCCTCAATGCAGAAGCTCCGTCCTTGAAGACATCGTGGAGTGGCTGGATTACCTTGGAGGGTTCCTTACCAATGGTCAGGACCCTGTCAACGAAGGTCATGCTATCCCCAACCATGCGCAGGCGAAGAAGAAATCGCCGAGGCTCTCGCTGTGTTGGGTCTGGAGAAAAAGCATTGACCAATTGCATGACCCGAGGAAAGTTATATCCTTCATAAAATCTGGGCCGTTTGTGCACACCAAAAGAACCCAGCACGTGCATCTCGATCCACGAGGTGAAGTAGTGCAATGGGATATTTACGGGCTTCAAACCCGGCTGGGTGGTGTCGGCCGCTATACTCAGACTATGATATAAGTGAGCGAGTCCTGCAACCCCAATAGCCATACGTGTCCCCACAGCGATACGATGAACCGGATAGAAGACAGATCGTCTCATGTAGCAAGGGTGCATCGGGAGTGCAAACCAGCTCAGCCACAAGCCAATGAACCCCATAAAGAATGTCTCCTCATTAATGTCCGAAGCAACAATCTCTGCGAAAGGGACGGTGGGGGTATTCGGAATGAAGAACTACTTTAAATCCGCCACTGCGGTCGGCACTTTGTCCGAGCCAAATCCAAACGGATCATCGAGCTTAGCAAACTTCGCAACTTTCTTCAATAAAACCTCTGGGCGGAAGAAACGGGCAACAAAGTCCGTAAATCTATCGCAATGCCCTCCGGACTCCAAGAATAAGCTCTCATATATGTTCAACACCTTGATCAAGCTCGGAAACTTGTGTTGAACAACATTTTCTGGGGTAAGACCCATAACCACTGATTCGGTAGTGAAGATGTACTCGTCAGGAGGAAGTATCTCCTCATAATGCTCTCCGGTGACAGGTAACCCGGATATTTCTGCAAATTCCTCCAGCGAGATTGACACTTCCCGATCCGATAAGAGAAATGTGTAGGTCGGGATATTCCATTGCTCCAGGAAGGATTTAACCGACCACACATGAGGAGTGTGGTAATAAAAGAGGGACGCGTAGATCGCTGGATATAACCCAGTCTTCAGCAGCAGCGACTTCTTGGCCGACAAAATGTAACAGGCCCACTGTAGATAACCAGCCGGATGACGGGGGGTCACTCCTATCATATAGACCTAGCCCCAAGGACGCGCTTCTCCTTGGCATATGCGACGCCCCAGAATGTCTAGGGCTATCGGCGGCTGCACTGGTATCGACGCCATGAAAGGTTTGAGACGACCTCCCGAGGTCCAGTTGACCTTTTCCACGGCGTAAGCAACCCGCGGAGGTCGGCGTAATGGATTGACGGGATTGGTTCTAACGGCACCGCACAAGTGAAGCTGCGTCGACCCCGGATAATATAACTGTACCACAATCCCCACAGATGAAGAGAATTTTGCTATGGGTCATAGTCCCGAATTAGCGCAAAGACTTCCCGATCCGTAGGCGCGTCAGCAAAAGCGCTCTCCGAACGGACATAAGGAAAGAAGGAATCAGAAGAAATAGTACCTGAAAAGAAAAACCCGTAGAGAGTTAGTTGTCAGCACAATGTAATTAACTACAACTAAGGGCCTTAGCATCTGTACTCCACAAAATCAGGGTGACACCTTATCAATGATGAGACATGCACGCATTGTGAGAATCCAAAAGGATTCTCATTAAATAAGAAATCTCATTAAGCGGTGGAGTTCAAAACTCCCAATGTTCTTGAAGAACGTGTTCTACAACAGATCCAAACCTGTAAAAAAAAATCTACAAACAGAAACCCTAAAAAGAAAAGAGGAAAGAGGAATAAAATTCCTAAAGATTTTCAAAATTCCCCAGAGAAAAGCTCTGTCATAGAAACTGGAATCAAATTCCTCCGATGAGGGGATTAAATCCCAGAAATCCCCATGGGAAATATACTGAAATTAAATTCCAGAGAACCCTAAAAAAATCAGAGTTAATAATAGGGTAAAACCCTAAGATCTCCAAGACCTACGATCTACCCAGATAAAGTTTTTTCTTAGATCTCTAAGGGATCATTTCAAGAAAAAGAGCCAAGCTCTGTTGATGAGTTTAAAATCCAAAGCAAAAAAAAGAGTTTCTTTTAAGAGTTAAAAAGTTAATCATAATCCTTACCAATTTTCTTAAACAGAGTTCAACTCTAAGAGTTTCTTTGGACAGAGATCTAAGCTCTGAGAGGAGAATTAAATTCTCAAGAAAGAAGAAGGAAGGTGATGAAATGGCAGTCATCTCAAGGGCCAAAGGCCCTATTTATAAGATGTGAAGGAATGGTTCAACTCCTTAGGAAATCAAACGGTGGAAAAAGTGACACCGTTGCACCCACGTGAGAGCAACGGTGGGGGGAATTTGTTCCTCCAATATTTAAACATATTAAAAGAGCAAAACTCTGTTGAAATTTAATGGGGCAGCGCCTCATGTGCTTCTCACGAGGGCGTCAGCGCCAGCACCAATTTATGGTGGCGCCGCGCGTACTCATCACGCCGTCGCCAATGTGCAATACACAGAAACGCTTTCTGAGTAAGAATTAAATTCTTATATGGCAATGTACGTGCTCATCATGCTGGTGCCAATGTGCAAAGCACAGGAGTACCCATCATAAGAATTAAATTCTTAAGCGGCGCCCACGTGCACAACACATGAGCCCCAGCGCCCAAGTCAAGATCAATAGAATTAAATTCTACATAAGAATTCGGGATACTCTCTTCCGTTGGATCAAAGATCCAATGGAGATGATAAATTATTAAAATATAGAATTAAATTCTATTAGGAGAAAAAATCTTCCAAATCTTTCTAAATAAGAAAGATACTCTCGGTTGGTTCAATGATCCAATAATAGAATAAAATCCTATTTTTGGGAATATATTCTCTCAATATTTCTAAGCAAAAAGTGACTGCTCTCTGTAAAATAGAGAACCCTTGAATTAAAATCCAATGGTGATTAAAAAATCACCATTTTATAAAATAAATTCTGTATATGGGAAAATATTTCCCCAATCTTGTTAAAAACAAGAAAACATATTCTGTAAAACAGAAGTCCTTGGATCAAAAATCCAACTGTGGGCAAAATTCCCCAAATTAATTTTGAGTCCAATTAAATCAATTGGAATCTCTCAATGAGAGTTTTTCTCAAAACCAATTAATAATTTGCCTCCACTATATAAAGGACCGAGACTTCAAGTCTCACACACACACAGAGACCACAGATAGAAAAAAACCCATATAAGCTTCTACAAAATAATAGTGAGCTCTAAAAAACAACAGAGAATTTAATTCTTAAAGGGGAAGACTTCCCTTTTCAAAAAAAATCGAGGTAAAGAAAACACAGAGATAAAAATATCTTTTTTTACCTATTTTAATGGTTTAACCATTCTCAAAGAACTTAGTTATTTCTCTGGATCAGAGATCCACAAAACAAGTCTTCCAAAAGTTGAGAATTTAATTCTCATCAGGAAGATCTTGTTCTTGGGAATCAAATATTTAGAAAAGAACTAGGTCTAAAAGAAAAACAAAAGGAAAAAGAACCTATAAAAGAACTTAGTTCTTAAACCTGATCCCAGATCTTCAAAAAACGAAGATCTTGGTGATCATTAATGGTCAAAATGCCATTAACAGAGATTTAATCTCTAAAAAGGGGAAAAAGACTAGCGCCTAACGTGCTTTCCACGTGGGCGCCCTTTTAACAGCGCCTGGCGCCTCACTTAAAAAACACGTGAGGTGCCCAAAACAGAAGGCCAGCGCCTCACGTGAAACACACGTGGGTGCTGAGTAAAAGTGCTTAGCACTCCATATACAGCCAAAATAGCTGAGTGCTTAGCACTGATTGGGCAGCGCCGCACGTGCTTCTCACGTGGGCGCCATATAAAAAGTGCTTAGCACTTCATATATAGCCAAAACGGCTGAGTGCTTAACACTAATTGGGAAGCGCCCAGTGCCGCACGTGCACCTCACATAGACGCCATAAGAAGTGCTTAGCACTTCACATTTAGTCAAAATAACTAAAGTATTCAACATTTATTGGGTAGCGCCCATGACTGAATGCTTCAGATGACATACATGTGAGCATCAGAGCTTCAAACAAGTGCTTATCACTTTTTCATAAAAACAACGGGGCTGAACAAACAGAGCCCAAATAAGTGCTTAGCACTTTTGAATAAAAAAGACTAAGTAGACTAAGCCCAAAATGGTTAAGTCTCTAAAGTTTTCTTGCAGCTGAGCCCAAATACTCTTTTGTTGGATCTTAAGTAAAAATAATCATAAAATGTTGTTAAGTTGATCTTAGTCCCAAATAAGACTAACGTATCCTTAGCGAAAACAAACTGAGCCCAAATGCTCACTTATATATTTAAGTTGTTCTTAATCTCAAATTAGATTAACGATCCTTAAATAAACAAAAATATTTCTGAACTGTAGGAATATACAACCTAAGTTCAAAACTACGTCAATCAAATCCTTGACCCAAGCCCAAATCTAAAATATACGGATTTGGACAGATCCGCTCCCTATGAGCGACGACATAAACCAGTCTCCATATACAATTCACGGGCAACCAAAACAAACAAAAACAAACGACACGAAATGAACTGCTGAAGAAGGTGAAAGTGGTTATCGCAATGCGGTAACGTAATTAACTGTAGGGGCTTGCGCCTGCAGGGAAAAGCGTCCCCATAATCAAAAACCCTTCATAAAATGAGGGGGAATATGATAAACTCTGCTACAACGGTCGCATCTGTCCAAAACTCCGATATATGGTGCCATAAATCAACTTGGTATCTTCGGAGAGGTGGATGGAGAAATCCAAATAGCATCTGACCCCAGATTCAGGCAAGACGATCTATCCCAGTTCGTCTCTGCTTTCGGCGGTAAACATGCTTAAAACTAGAATCCGGATAAACTCAAGGCATGTTTCAGTAATGACAGTTTGTGGATTATCCTGGGCTTTGACGAGGGTTAACTTTCTGCCAGTTGCAGGATCAATAGTTATATTGTTCTTGACTCTCCACCTTTTTAGTAAAATGAATTCTTTTCAGAAAATATTAGTGGGAGTATGGTAGAACTGGAAGTGATTCCAGAACCACAAATGGCTACTGAATAATTAGTAGAACTTAAGCGTTCAATTGGGTACGACAATCCATTAGCCACTCCGCAGATTTAGTGAGTTATCTCAGCCACCTGAGAGATACTTTGGTTTCCTCGTAGACGGCGACAGGGAGATATGCATCATCTCAATGATGACCCTTGCTTACCACTGCTGCTGTCCTTGACTATGAGATCTGGCAGGTGGATGACTATAACGTCATTCTAAATTGAATTTAGAAGTGCACATATATATAAGTCTGCCGGAGGGTTGTTGTAGTCAGCGGAAGCATGGTGAGCAAGATACTTATGTCTATTTATAGACTAAAGCAAGGAGAGCGGAGATGGATCATCTATTCTTGATATGATGGTCATAGTGTTTGACTTCATCAAGAATAACATATAGACCTTGTCAGAAGGTTGAGTAGGGAGTACTATCATGGTTTTTGGATGGTATACTCCTGATAGGAATTGTTGTTCTTATACTACGGTCGGTTAAACTGTGATTGTCACAGATATTTCTTCACAATAAATCTGGATAAAATATCATATATTCTGATGACTACATCTATAGTTTTAGATTTAGATTTAGGAAGTGTCCTAATTCGGGTAGTTTGACACTATTATAAAGTGTTTTAGAATGGATGACTCCTGACGTGGTGGTATACCCGCAGGTGATGGAGTCGCCCTCTCTAAAGAGATGTCTTCTAGATTGATAAGGAGAGGGATTTACATGATTGTCATATCACTTGCTTAGACGATTTAGTCAATCATGAGATGTCAAATACCACATCGGATATTGCTTTTGCACTAGCTGCAATAAGTAGATATTAATCCAATCCTGGAGAAATATTGATAAGCGGTTATGAACTGTAGGATTACCTAGCACGACGGCAAGGTTTCGGGAGGCATCGATCATGCCATTTTCAAAATTTTGCCATGCTAAATAACCCTAACCCTAGAATCTTAACTAGAGAATTAGACGAAATAAGAATGTAAATATCTTTACATCTAAGTGAACAAGGAATAAAACCTTTGTAGACCGGTCATTCACTTCAAAAGCTCCGTGTAGTGGTCCATTCGCTCCAAGTTGTGATCTCCCGGACTCTAGTAAGGCTCCACAAGGTGAAATGAACAACCTTGCATGAAGTCTTCGAGGCCGAAGATGATCTACGTCGAGAAGACACTAACTCAAGCTACCTCTTCACTAATTAGGAATTAGTGAAGCAACCAACCTAAACTAAATGTCTAATCTAGTGTAGGTTGGTGAAGTAGGAATTTTGCTCACTTTAGAAATATTTTTCTCACTAATTTTCTTCACCTCCTCAAAACCTAGAGAGCTCACTCTTGATGAAGAAGAAGATGAAATCAATAATGTTATTGCAACCATGGATGAGAAATATCTCATATAACTCATGTAGATACTTAACCATGGCTTAAGTTAATGGTCGGGTTAACAAATATCTAATATAAAACAAAACTAGTAGACTAAGTCAATGGTTCTACAAGCTTCCACTAAGCTCAAACCATGTGACTAATTTCCAACTAATTTTGATTTACTTTAAATAAATAAACCCCACATTATCAAAAGCATGGTGTGAGTCTCATACACCCATGTAGCATGTAGCAACAAGCATGATACAATAATATATATCACATATATATTAAGTGCATACATGTGAGAAAAAGAAATGCTTAAGTGAGCTATTATTAGTTAATGTAAATTAATATAACACATGTGAGAAAAAGAAATGCTTAAGTGAGCTAATATTAGTTAATGTAAATTAATATATCAAATATATAATTATATATTAAATTATTAAATCAATACTTGATTTAATAATCCGACTATATCACATATAACCGACTAATATTATATGTATTAACTTATAGAATCAACACTTGATTCGATAATCCGGCTATATTACATATAATCGACCGATATCACATATCGCGAGAATAGAATACGGTATCACATACACGTATTAATCTCGGTCCCGCACATATCACATATGTGCTCTTACTTCGTTTCGCATGAGCTAGGAAAGCTCTGTGTAGGACTCTAAAGACTCGTCAATACGCCGGCAGTGGGTGATGATCATATCAGTCACCAACAAGCCGTCAGCGGTACTAGCTGGACGTAACGGCTACATGGGTATTAAGTGATCAGAAGATCAACAAGCAAGCTTGTCTAAACTCCCGCAAAGCCTGTCAGTAACACTACCGTACAGTTCGGTCTCTTCGTCTGATATGTCGCATATCTAGTCTAAGGGTGGTAAACGTCAGACCCCGGTAACCGATAAGTCGTGCCGATATGAGGCTCATAACGGTTCGAGAAACTACTGATAACACTTACCAGTAAATCTCCGTATCAGCCCTGGCCAGGGACTTCCTGATATGGCCAATCGAACACAGCGCAATATCAACCCCCAATATCGGGAGAGACGAATCCCCTCTTATCGCTCATTACCTCCATGTGACTCGGGACTGTACCCAAAAACCATCGTTTTGCATGTTCTCTTAAACGTAGTAAGGTAGAAATCAAAGCACATTAGGAATCATACAAGACTCTATGACGATCTCGGGTCTACAGACTAACCTATACCAGTGTCACCAGAGAACTGCTATCTGACGTTAGGTATAATACCATCTAGGAGTTCTCGGCGAGTCATGTTCAGTGTACCCAGTCTCCACTGAGCACCCATATACCATCTTTGATGTCAAACACCAATGGATGTGGGATCATCCATCGCCCATCATATGGGTCAAGAAGCGTATACGCTAGTTACTCTGGAATATCGATGCCCTGTCTCGATACACCCTCGACTAGG
This sequence comes from Agapanthus africanus, assembly GCA_030015575.1. Lineage (NCBI taxonomy): Eukaryota > Viridiplantae > Streptophyta > Magnoliopsida > Asparagales > Amaryllidaceae > Agapanthus > Agapanthus africanus. The sequence goes on along the minus strand of JASDDO010000022.1, from coordinate 722,568,405 downwards.
AAAAATTAAAGGATAAACTTGTGGACTACCCTGGCCCCACTAATATGATCTCCATCATAGTCCTGGTAGTCAAGTACATATCCTAAGGGCTTTATCAACATGTGAGAGCAAGACAATATCACAATACAAGTCTACATGTTAAGACAAAGAGCAACCAGATGGTATACTATCATGTCGAGCAAGAAAGTCCTCTTTATATATGTCCAAGCATCTACTATAATATATAATCATGTATAATAATGGCCTCTAGGGCATACATATAATTAACAATCTCCCACTTGCACTAAGGCCAGTTGGTATAGTATCTCTTACCCAACATCCCGAAGAGTCTCTCAAATTGTATCTGGGGTATGGCCTTCGTGAGTGGATCCGCCCTGTCATTCTTCGTGTCAACTCTCCTGACCTCGATCTCCCGGCGATCAACTATCTCTCGGATAAGGTGATATCGCCTCAGAATATGTCTGGATCTCTAATGGGACCTGGGTTCCTTGGCCAAAGCCACAGCTCTGTTGTTATCACAATACAAAGGTATTGGATGCTCGATGGATGGAACCACACTAAGTTCGGTTATGAACTTCTTCATCTAGACAGCTTCTTTGGCAGTATCGTTGGCAGCGATGTATTCAGCCTCCATCGTCGAGTCTGTCATGGTTTCTTATTTAGAACTCTTCCAACAAACCGCCCCTCCATTGAGGGTGAAGACAAATCCCGAGATCGACTTAGAGTCATCCTTATCACTCTTGAATCTCAAATCGGTAAAGGACTCCATTTGGAGTTCTCCGTTACCATACACCAAGAACATTTCTTTAGTCCTTCTCAAGTACTTAAGAATGTTCTTCACAGCTGTCCAGCGATTCTCTCCAGGATTTGCTTGATACCTACTCACTACACTTAGTGAGTATGCTACATCGGGTCTGGTACACAATATCGCGTACATGATAGCGCCTACTGCCGAAGCATAGGGTATCCCTTGCATGCGAGCTCTCTTCAAATCAGTCTTGGGAGACATCTCTTTGGAGAGAGTGATTCCTGATATCGTGGGTAAATTCTCACGCTTGGAATCCTCCATACTACCATTCTTTTCTTGATTGTCGGGAATATCTCAAGGATAGGGGCCCACACTGTTTTTGCTAAACCCGACCTTTCTGAGTCGCTTACTTTAGCTTCCCACGTTCGTTCGTCCTCACTTCACTCACTAACAACAGGATTTCTTTAATCACAGATAAGAGGGACATCTTTACAAAGAAAGATCGGAAACCGTCGGAAAGAGGGATAGGCCAAGCAAGTCATCTTTTTTGATCACCGAAAAGCAACGTTGTTTGGGTAAGGCCGACGTCTTAGCGCGCTTTTCAAGCGCTTAGCTTCTGTGCTAGCGGCGGGCGGCAAGGCCATAAAGTCAGTCTTTTAGTAAGCGTATATAAGCAGCTGTAAAGTGGGCAGCCAGGCCTTGCCTATTGATTGGTGCAGTCCGGCGTTAGGGACGTCGGCTCGCCGCGACGAGGCACAAGTTCTATGACGAACGGCTGACCAGGCACGTCCCTCTTTCCTGCTGAGTTTGGTAACCGAATCGGCTACTTATCTTTGACTAAGCGCATGGATGAAGCGTTGGTCTTAGCCGAGGCTATAGATGAATCGATCAGTGGCAACTAAGGGAGAAGTGACTCATAGACTTTCCAGCTCCACTCCTTTTCAGGAATATGCGTTTATACGTTGAATGAAATAGTACGTAAACCCCCGGCCCAGATGAGTTCGGTGAACCTCTTTTGCTTGACTTTTAGTTAAGTTCGGAGAGAATAGTGAGTGCCATCTGGCTTTGGTTCTTGCAAGTTTCTTGCTTGCATGGGGAGTGCGATCGGCTTTTCACTTCCGTGTGAGAGAAATTCACTCTATTAAGGAAGCGGAAGATTCACCCGAAGAAGATAAGACTCTCTTTAGCAGTTTAGTTCCCAGGCTAGTCTTCAAATCTTTGAGCCCCATTTGATAGAAGACAGGTCTTTGCGAGGTTCAAAGCTCAAAGCCCATAAGCCAGGAAAAGCCTTCTCCAAGAAGTGGCCACTAAAGAAGCTGGATCCTTCTTTTCATAGTAAGAACACATGGAAAGAGCGGGGGTCCCGCCAGAATGAGGGCAAAGAATGAGTTGGAGTTCGAGGACGGATTTCAAGAGTCTTCTGTTTGTTATAATTATTACGGGAATGAATCGCGGTTCTACATGATCCGCACTAGAGGCACGGTAGCCTTTCATAGCAGAGCATTGCCCTTTGAAAGCGCCTCCCAATTCAATGTCGTCTTTCTAGACCAAAACCGCGCGTTGGTGCTCACTCCGTTGCTTGTTGGTTGTGAAGGGGGGAAGGAATGAGATTCTTCCAAATCTGAAGAACTAGAAAGAAGCCCTGTGCTTTAGCACTGTGCTAGATAGGACTCAAATAACCAGCACCGAAGCTCGCAATGCAATAGCGCACCTAAGCGCCGTCAGAGTGAGTGCGCCCGCGCTCCGCTCCTTCGACCTTTACTATTTAACCCCCAGAGTTCGTTAGCTGGGGAAGCTAGCTTGTCGTCTTCTGAGAGTGATTCTTCAAGTTGAGCTAATCATCAAATTTCGATTCATGATCTGGCACAAACCCATTTTTGACCAATTGGTCCTCCATACTAAACCTCTTTAGTATGGTGTCTATGTATTTGGATTAGGACAATTCCAACATCTGTTTAGATCTATCTCTATAGATCTTAATCCCCAAGATATAGGAGGCATCACCTAGATCTTTCATTGAGAATTTTTGTGATAAAAAAGCTTGACCGAGTGCAGCATAGGAACATCATTTCCTATCAAGACTATGTCATCCACGTACAATACGAGGAAGACGACCTTACTCTCTGCCACCTTCTTGTATATACAAGGTTCATCTATATTTTTTATAAAGTCAAACTCTTTGACTACCACATCAAAACAGATGTTCCAACTCCGCGATGTCTGCTTCAACCCGTATATTGATTTAAGCAACTTGCACACCTTTCCGCTGCTCCCACTATCCATGAAGCCCTCTAGCTGAGTCATGTACACGCTCTCTTCTAAATCACCATTTAGAAAGGCGGTCTTAACATCCATCTGCCAGATTTTGTAGTCATGGTATGAAGCGATGGCAAGTAGGATCCAGATAGACTTAAACATATCCACTAGAGAAAAGGTTTCATCATAATCCACACGTGGTCGTTGACGAAAACCTTTTGCAACAAGTCTAGCTTTGAAAGTCTCAACTTTTCCATCTGCACCAAGTTTCTTCTTAAAGATACATTTTCTCCCAATGGGTTTTACCCCTTTGGGAGCAACTTCCAAAGTCCATACTTTGTTGGTGTACATGGAATCCATCTCAAATCGCATTGCATCCAGCCATTTCACAGAGTCCCCACTCATGATGGCCTGCTCGAAGCTAGTTGGGTCATCATCTTTCATGATGCAATCCTCGCTCCTACCATCAATGAGAAAACCTTAGTATCTCTCAGGTCGATAAGGAACCCTGCTAGATCAGCAGAGAGGCTGAGGTTCATTGGGAACTATCGAATCCTCCGATTCTACCAAATCTTCTTCTGTAGTTTGTGCGGTTAGAACTTCTTCTAGCTCTACCTCTTTGCCACTAATTTCTTTTACAAGAAATTCCATTTCTAAAAAGATGGCATGTTGAGCAACAAACACCTTTTTTTCCTCACTGAGGTAGAATTGATATCCATACGAATTGTTTGGATATCCCACAAACTTGCAAAGAACTGATCGTGCCTCGAGTTTGTCCGGATTTTGCCTTTTGACATAAGCTGGGCAACCCCATATCTTAACTCGCTTAAGAAACGGTCTCTTCCCATTCCATATCTCATATGGAGTGGTAGGCACTGATTTGGTTGGAACTCTATTCAATAGGTATGCTGCTGTCTCAAGCGCATAACCCCAAAAGGAAATAGGTAACTCAGCGGTGCTCATCATAGAGCGCACCATATCCAATGGGGTGTGATTCCTCCGTTCCGATACACCGTTGTGCTGTGGTGTATACGGAGGAGTAAGCTGAGAGAGAATCCTATTCTCTTTTAGATAGTCACGGAATTCCATGCTCAAGTATTCTCCTCTCCGATCAGATCGTAGGATTGTAATACTTTTACCCGTCTGGTTCTCAACTTCATGCTTATATTCTTTGAATTTCTCAAAAGCTTCAGACTTGTGTTTCAATAAGAACACATGTCCGTATCTTGAGAGATCGTCAGTGAATGTAATGAAGTACGAGGAACCATTCCTGGCATGTGTAGACAAGGGACCGCATACATCACTATGTATCAATCCCAAGAGTTCCGTAACTCTGTCTCCGTGTCCAGTAAACGGAGTTTTGGTCATCTTTCCTTTGAGACATGACTGGCAAGTTTCATAAGATGATAATTCGAACGGATTCAAATATCCATCCTTATGTAACTTAGCTAGTCTTGTCGCATTGATATGACCTAGTCTACAATGCCACAAGAAGGATTCGTTCATTTCTGAACTCTTCCTCTTGTGTATGTTTTGTACGTTAAGAACTGTGGTTTGATTTAGAATGTATATGCCATTACTTAGCGACCCTGATCCAATCAACTTTTGATTCAGGAATATGTTCATAACATTATCCTGTAAAACAAAATTATATCCTTCTTTACTTAATAAAGAAACTGATATAATATTGCATATCAGGTTCGGTATGTAATAGCATTCGTTCAGAATCAATGTATTACCATTTGATAATACAAGGTGATATTCGCCAACAGCTTTGGCTGCAACATTTGTACCATTCCCTACTCTTACAGAATGATCACTTATTCCCAGTTCTCTACCTTTCCTTAGCCCATGTAACATATTACATATGTGGGATCCTGATCCGGTATCTAATGCCTAGGACGTAGAGTGTATTGAGAAACAGTTCTCGGTAACCAACACACCCGAAGAAAATGCATCAACATACTTATTCTTCGTTTGGGTGGCGTGGGAATTCGGATATTCCCATATTTCCTGCTCGGACTTATAACAATTATAAGTTGGAACGAAACCAACGTTCCCCAACTCAGTATAACAAGTGGGTTCGGTCAATACATCCATATTATTATCTTGATTAAGGCCTGACATGGTCGCTACCTGGAGAGAGAGAGAAGAAAACTCTTAACGTATGCTCTTGCAAGATTAGATTGGTTATTATCTTATCTGATCAGGATGGCTCCCACTGTTTTTATCAAATCGTCCTTCAAACCCTAAAAGGTAAGACTAGCCGGGATTAATTACACCCTACAAGTTCGCCAATCTTTCAGCCAGGCAAGTGTCAATACTTTGAGGGAGGTTCCCCGTGCTTTCGCATGGACCTAATTAAAATAAACCTCATTTTCCCAGGGGCGTAACCCCGTTAACACCTTTCTGGACACCTACTTGATCGGCTAATTGTGATGTGTAAAACTTTCCCAGGAGTAACTCTTACTCGCAGTGGGTATCGGGATCCAACTATCTCATAGAAAGTATGCAATCTCATTGCAAATTTCAACACTTGAAATTCCCAATAATATTTTGCCCCTAGCAACTCATGACCTTGGCTATGGTCAACAAATCATAAGCGCTAGTCAAGTTCAACCCATTATTTAATGATTAAATTAAACCCACCCATACGACCCTTGGCTAAGGTCAACAAAGCTGTACGACTACCCTAACTCAATCGCATCATATGCTGCAGATAAGCACTAATTAGCTACCGCACATTACGCCTTGGCTAAGGTCAACAAACGTAGCACGAATACTAAATAGTACTTATTTGAAATGGCGGAGGGCTACGATAGGTTTTTAAGAAAACTTTTTGCGTAATGAACTTGATATCGTTGTAGAATCGAGTGATTTTGAAAATGAGTGTTTTTGAGGCTTTTATTAGATTCGCTAAAGAGATCACTCCCGGTGAAGGGATCTCAGCTCTTTCCTCATCGAATGAGGTGCTGGATATTCTACAAGGAATACCGCTATGCAAAGAAAGAACTAAAAAGGCAATAAAAAACAAAACCGAGTGGGTTGAAGCATCTGCTAGCTTTTTCTAAAGAGGTCACTCCCGGTGAAGAGATCTCGGCTCTTTCCTCATCGAATTAGGTGCTGGAAATTCTACAAGGAATACCGCTATGCAAAGCAAAAACTAGAGCTATCCTTTTTGAAAATTTGATTCTACAACATCTTTAGGTTTCTTTTCTTTCATTAATCTCATTAATGAAGTCCCATCATTTATGATTCCTATGCATCACAGAAGAAACGAAAATACAACGTACACTTATCTCATCCGCATTCGCCACAGTGTCTCGTTATGCACCGTTAGGTTACTTAACTAACGGCATAGCGGGGCGGGATTAGCGCGGGTGCAAAACATAAGCAACGTTTATTATATATCATATATATAATAATAAAGCATTCGTCTCATGCATATAAAGTGACCACATCACAGAATATCAGCAGCAGAAGTTATCATATGAGATATTGGATATACTAGGAATTCCGTGTTTTAAATTAAGCCAGTAAAAAACACGGATTCTACGGTCGCGATGAATAGCCAAACCCACATCCCTAGACCCCTATGAGAGCGGAAAGCAACCCTACCAATTCTAGAGTTAGGAGACCCGGACTCGACTCCTCGAGATGGTCTCCCACTGGACTCTAGAACCCGGTTACTTGTACTCCCCACCTAGGGTCTATCCTAATGCGGAAAAGTAAATAATATACATCAATGGTGACATCATCCTCAACCCGGAAGTGCCCCAATAAATGAATATTACATACAAATTTTTACATGAATGAAAATGAAAAACTCTCATCTCACGCAAAAAACCCCGGCTATTCAAAACACGACGATCCAATATAACATATACCAGCAACACATAACATCACATGTCATCAACGTAAGTAAATATGTGTATCCTAATTGTCGTTAATGTAGGAGATAGTGCCCTCATAGTCAATTATTGGATCGCAGGTACGTGATTGCAATGATTGCGGAGGACCTATACCGGTAGGACAGTCTTACTCAAGATGATAGTATGCTATCTGGTTTGCCTTTATCATTCGTGTACATGTTCAGGTGACTGATTACATGTTACACTTTGATAGAGCCCTTAGGATCTTGCTTTACCACCAACTATATGATGGCGATCATATACGTGAGAGTTGGGTGGTTTATACGCATATCCTTAATTGTTTTCCCTAGTCGTGGGAGTTTCGAGACAGGGCATCGATACTCCGGAGTAGACTAGTGTGTACAGTCGAGACCCCGACGAGGGGCGGTGGCCGGTCTCACAAGCCACTGGTGTCAGTTGGATCACCTAAGATGTATACAGGTGCTCATTGGGTTATGAGTACACCGGACAGGACTCGCCGGGAACCTGCTAGTTGGTATTATACATATCGTCAGATAGCAGTTCCCTGGTGACATGTGTACAAGTTAGTTCATCGACCTGAGGTCGTCATTTGTCTCGTGTGAGTTTCCACTGTGCTTTGATTTCTACCCTACCACGGCTCAAAGGAGTCGTGCAAACAGGTAGTTTTTGGGTACAGTCCCGAGCCATATGAAGGCACGTGAGCAGATCGGCAGGGGATTCGTCTCTCCCGGTATTGGGGGCGAGGTCGTGCTGTGTCTAGGAGAGCCATTACACAAAGTCCATGGCCATGGCAGGAGATTTACTGGTAGGTACTCCAGTAGTATCTCAGGGTGTTATTGGGCTACACTCCGACACGACTTATACTGCTATTAGGAGTCTGACGTTACTAGCCCCCTAGGCAGATATGCGATACTCATAGACAAACGGACCGGACTGTATATACATTGTCACTGTTAGGCTCAGTAGGGTTTCCGGATGAGTTCGCTCATCGGCCTCCCTTGAGGTCAGTCCATGGGCAGCCGTTACGCATAGCTAGTGCCGCTGACGGTTTGTGGTTAAACCCACTGCCAGGGTACTGACGAGTCATTAGAGTCCCCCACAGACAGTTTTCCTAGTTCGGGCGAAACGTTGTAGAGGCCGTATGGTTTTATGGCAGGGTTCGGAAAATGCACGTGCGTTTACGCACGTGTTATTTTTCGGGCAGATGATACTGGTCGGCTTTGGTTTAAGCCGGATCCGAGTATTATATTGAGTAGATATAATATCTTTGTCTCTGTTGCATTTGTATTCGGTCGTAATACAAATGCGGGTATATTTATACAGATACGGGGTTATCCTGAAAGTCGTTTCAGGATCACTTTTGGAAGTTGCCAGTTTCCAGTTTTCTATCAGCCGTCTTTTAACATTCGGTTAAAGACGGATTTATCTTTTCTTGGATGAGGGTGAGTCATGCTTCTAGAAGGTTCTAGAAGGTGATGACTAGGTTAAATGGTGTTGTGTTTTCATTGGTTGCATTAATGAATGGATGACTAGGTTTAGTGAGTCATTCATTTCATTAATGAGTTTTGTTTTGCTTAAGGATATTTGTTGTTGATATTTATCCTTATGCTCACCCCCTTTGCTCCTACACTCACCCTCCTCCTCCCTATATATGGCCGGCCCCTTCCCCCTCCTCTCTCTCACTCTCACTTGAAAAAAGATGGTTGAAAAAGATATGATAGATTTTGGGGTGTATGGAATTTCACAGCTCATTTCATTCCATCACCCGATTCCCACGGCAACTTCATTAACCGTTCGTCCATGGTTTTGGACGAAGCGAGACAAAGTATTCCACTCATTCTCTACATCATTCTTGGTCGTCTCTTTTAGCAAACTTGACGACCGAGTTGCCTCAAGTCAGAGGCGGGAGCCCGTTTAAAGAATCGTTGACGTGGTGCCACCTGGACGAGCAGATCGGAGATCGACGAGATCGGAGCAGCCGCAACGGAGCGTGGGATGATGGTTAAAGAACGAAGGACTCGGATCATTCGGTATAACCTTTCTACACTCTTTACAGTTTGTTAGTTTAGCAATAATGGCAGATCCGGGTTTAAAGTATACGATAGCGCCAGTTAAAAGTTTTTTGTTCCGCATTTGGCGTCTGTAGACGGCCGGGACGCTACCGTAGACTTACAGTGGTATCAGAGCCTCACCATTTTGCTTTACTAACTTGTGCTAACGCGTTTAAAATATCGATCGAACCGGAAATCAAAAACTGCAAAATCCAAGTTCACAGTTTCTGTCGATTTTAAATGATGTCCTAAAATTATTCTACACGTCTCAGAAATCTGTGCAGGGTTTTCTAAGCATACCGACCAAATTTGACCATGTGATTCCACTAAATAGCCGCGGAATCGCGGCCAAACCCATGGTTTGGCCGCGCATCCGCGGCCATTCTATGGGATCAGTGCACCAAATTTGGTCGGTGTCTTCTCTGTTGGAATTTGGGGTTTTTGGTATATTTCTTTTTGGCCCAGATTTTGTTACTGTTCACCAGTTGTTCGTGGGGCCCACTTCGTGATATTTAGTCGATCGAAATTTAAACATGTTAGTTTACAGTGCTTACATTATATCTCCGACCGGGAATGTCATTTGATCGGTAAACCGCGTCTGATTGCTATAGTTCTTTTAGACGGGTTTGCGAATGTGACATTCGCGTTGATGTTCTGTGTTGTGCTGTGATGTTGCGGATTTGTCGTGGTGGATAGCAGTGTACAATGGTAGTGCAGTTTGAGTTTATTTGTACATTTGATATTGCGGGGCGAGCATCCAACTTGTGGACTGCCGTCACTGCCTGTTGTATAATATTCTTTTGGGGCACGACCAGGTTGCGGTCGATGTACCTGTTGTACTATTTTTCATTACTGTACTAGGTTTTGCCCCGCGACAGAGTGCATGGATAGCCGGGTTCTGAGGGGAAACGGGTCCGCATCTCATGGCTTTGAGAGGCAGAGGGGCCTCACTCTAGAATTGGCAGACTATTCGCCACACTCGTAGGGGGTACAGGTTGACCCAAGGAGGGGTGCCCAAGATTACCGGATTCCGTGAAGTGCAGGGTGGTCCATTCACTATGCTGTAGGGGGGCTGCCTCGCTTCAGGTTTTGGCAGGTAACTTGCCGCACCCGTAGGGGTCTAGGTTTCATTGCACAGGCTATCCACACGACAGAGGAACGTCGAGTTTCAGCAGCGGCTCTGTGAAACCCGGGGATCCCAGATTATCTGTATTGTTCTGTGATGCTTATTACTTTTCTGTAATATTGCATATTATCACGCCTGGAGCGATTAATGTATATTGGTTTATATACTATTAGATGTTGTATATGTTTTACACCCGCGCTAGTCCAGTCCCCGCTCTGTCGTTAGTTAAGTAACCTAACGGGTGATGACGGGACCCAGTGATGAATGCGGATGGCATATACGTACATTTTATTTTCGTTCTTTTCTGGTGTGATTGATTAATGGGAATGCGTTGATTATGATCAATGCAAAGTAAAACAAACCTGTTTGCAGTTGTTGGAACAATTTAAAAAGTGTTATTGCAAAGACGTTTCCTTTTGTTATGCATAGCAGTATTCAGTGGAATATCCTGCACCTCATTCGATGGGGCAAGGGCCGATATCCCTTCACCGGGACTGACCCCTTGGGCAGAAGTTTGCGTCAGGGTAATAACTTCACTATAGTCGATTACATGTTGCTTTGCATCGCGGTATTCAGTGGAATATCCTGCACCTCATTCCACGAGGAAAGAGCCGAGATCCCTTTACCGGGAGTGACCTCTTTAGCAAAAGGTTTTCGCCACTATATTTTAAAAAAAAAGCTATCAGGTTCTTTCAGCGATATCAAGTTCACTACGTTAAAGGTTTTTCGCCAAAAACCAGTCGTATCCCTCCGTCGTTTCTTATAGATGGTCAGTAGTATTCAAGCTATGTTTGTTGGCTTTCGTCAAGGCATAGTGTTTGGTAGCTGCTGGGTATTCATTTGTTGCATAGATAGATGAGTTGGTTTGGGACAGTCGTATTACCTTGTTGGCTTTCGTCAAGGGTATGTACGGGTGGGTTCAAATTAACAAGATAATGACGGGCAGAACTTGACATGTGACTTATGATTTGTTGACTTTCGCCAAGGTCATAAGAGCATGGGGCAAAAATCCTATCGGGGGTTTCTAAAGAAACTGAAACTTGTCAAGTATGCGCATACCTTCTGGAGTATGAGTAACGTGGATGCATTCCATCACGTTATCATGCGATGAGAGTTGGATCCTGATTCCCACTGATGAGTTGGTTTACTCTTCGGGTGATCCCGATTGATTCTTCTTTAGGTTTGGAGGAGAATTTGACAGGACAGTGGGAGGTTTCCGGATTAGATATAGTGATAACCATTCTGATCTAGTTTTGAGTGCATGCAGAGTGTTTCTTTTCTCTCTCTCTTTGGCAGTGACCTTTGACCGACCCTAGACTATGACTCAGTGACCAAGTTGACCGAACCTTCTTAAAATACTGGCTTTTGGATTGTCTGAGTTGCATAAGTCATTGCCACTCCTTCTTCTACCCTTTGAATTTCTCAGAACACCCGTATTACTACGGACATCCACTTCCATTGGATAGATCCATCGTATGGTTATATACGAACTCGAAGGGACTTCTTCGAGGATGAATCCAGGTTCAGGAGAAATAGAATTGGTTTATTCAGTTGTCTTTTATTATCACCTTCTCTCAGGTTGCGAGGGCTCCTTGGTTTAGGAGAGTACACCTATTACGCTTATTGGATAGTCTTATTCCAAACCATAGGCAGGTGCCGAAAGGTAGGGAATGAAGAAAACCAATTAGCCTAAGTAGGGTGTGCAGAAGGTAATATGTAAAGACAAAATAAAGGGATTAGAAAGAGGGCAAAGTAAAATGCGACTGATATCATTCACGACCAAACCGCGTACTTCATCGCCACTCCTATTTCACCTTTAAAAGAATAAGGTATTATTCAGTTGTCTTTTATCATCACCTTCTCTCAAGATACGAGTACTCCTTGGTTTAGGAGGGTACACCTATTATGCTTACTGGATAGTCTTCTTCCAAACCATAGGCTGGTGCCGAACGGTAGGGAAGGAAGAAAACCATTTAGCCTAACGATGGTGTACAGAAGGTAACGACTAAAGACAAATAAAGGGATTTGGAGAGATGGCAATAAAATATACGGTTGAAGTCATGAATTGGATTATGGAAGAGGCATTACTATGAATACCAGGATACCTCTACGAAACATTTTTATGTTTCAGTGCATTGTTAAAAGAAAACTGTTTTCCCAATTAGATACTTACTCCAAGGGTATGTATTTACCAGGTTTCATTCTCATATCTGTATGGTTTTACAGATGATGAGTGGGAGTAAGTTATTGGGAATTAGGTGATTATCCTCATTATATCGGAATTCGTTGTAATTGGTGATATTTGAGGAAATCGCCAGGGTACGGTTTTTACCTACGATGCACAGGTTTTGAGTTGCTTAAACTCAGCGAACTTATACAGAGTATTGTATGTTGTCCAGTGTCCATCAGGACAAAAGGGTAGGTTCTCGTACTATGTTCTGTTTACTTATAACTTCTCTAGTATTTAGACAAGTGTTTCGTAGAAATACAAGGTCTAAGTTTTGAGAAGTCGTGGGTATAAGAATAAAGTAGAGAACCAGGTATCACAAGTATCGGGATTCTTCAAAGAGATCGAAGATGTAGATTCTTGTGATTGGTATTCAGATGATAGTGATGGTTTTGAGAAACGTGTTTCTCTTTCAGGTTACTCATAATTGGATGGATGCCTAAGTTGAGTAATGCTGATTAGCCTATTTCCATTAATTTGATATGCACTGGAGACAGCTGCATGATTTGAATATGGTTCCAATTAAATAAGTGCCAAAGTTTCTATATTGGATATAGAATAGTTCGTACCTTAAAAGATGTTAAGGTACGGGGAGTTGTCCAGCTTATGCTTAAAACCAGACTCTGGATAACTCAGGGCACATTTCTGTAATGGCTGTTTGTGGGTTGACCCTGCCTATGACGAGGGTTGATATTCTACCATTTGGAAGATCAATAGTGATATTGTTCTTAACTCGCCACAGTTTTAGTAAAATGGATTTTTTCAGAAAACAGTAGTGGGAGTATGGTAGAACTGGAAGTGATTCCAGAACCGCGAACGATTACGGAAAATTTAATAGGACCTATATATTCAATCAGGTTTGACATTCCAATAGCCACTCCGCAGATATGGTGGGTAACCTCAGACACCCGAGAGGTACTTCGGTAGCCTCAAGGACAGTGACAGGGAGGTTCTTATCTACCCAGACTTGACACTACTGTTGTTCCAGGCTATGAGACCCGGTAGGAGGGTTGTCATAGTCAGTGGGAGCATCGGAAGCATAGTGGGCAAGATCCTTATGTCTATTTATAGACTAGAGCAGTTATAGCGGAGATAGATCATCTATTTTTGATGTGACAGTCATGGTTTTGAATTCAATCAGAATAAGGGATGGATCTGTTAAGAAGGTAGTAGGGTGTGATGTCATGGTTTTTGGATGACATACACAGGGTAGGAAGTAAAATTCCTATACTACGATCGGTTGTACTGTGGTCGTCACACAGTTGTTTCTCCAGACAGGATATGGATATAATATTTGACATTCTGGTTTCTAGATCTATGGTTTTAGATCTGGATTTGGGTAGTTTCCCAATGTGGGTACTTTGACAGATATTCTAATGGTTTTTAGAATAGTTGACTCCTAGCATGGTGGTGTACCTGCAGGAGATGGAGTCACCCTCTCTAAAGGTGTCGTATAGACTAAAGGGGAGAGGGATGTGCATGATTGACAGATCACTTGCTTAGGCAACTGAGTCAATCATGAGATGTCAAGTACCGCACCAAATGTTGTTTTTGCACTAGATGCAATAAGTTTGTATTAATCCAATCCTGGAGAAACATAAGGAAGCAGTTTTAGAACATAAGTACATGTTCTACGGATTTGATGACGGCAGCCTCCTTCGGGAGACGATTATCATTCCAGGCTTCAAAGGTGACAAGGTTGACAGAGTGATTGTCAGAGTTATAGTTTTTCCCTCTGATGAGGGACAGTATTATGGACAGGTGGTCCAAGAGGATACTGTGGGAGTCTAGGTGCAAGATACTGATTAGGTTCAGTGATCGATACAGTCTAAGAAGTTTGGGTTTGGAGTTCATTTATGAACTAGGTCCCATCAGATATCCAGACATATTCTAAGACAGGTATTACTCAATTCGGGAGATGGCTTTCTCCGCGAACTTGAGATTAAGAGAGATATTGAAAGAAACATCTAGGCGGATCCACTCACTGAGGCTATTTCTCGAACACAATAGTTTTACAAACAGGCTTTGTGAAACTGATTAGTAGAGGAGTTGGATGTTCGGTTTCACACGGGCTGTGAGTAGTCGACATCGCAATAATTAGCCTTGAGTGCAAGTGGGAGATTGTAGGAGATAGTGCCCTCATAGTCAATTATTGGATCGCAGGTACGTGATTGCAATGATTGCGGAGGACCTATACCGGTAGGACAGTCTTACTCAAGATGATAGTATGCTATCTGGTTTGCCTTTATCAGTCGTGTACATGTTCAGGTGACTGATTACATGTTACACTTTGATAGAGCCCTTAGGATCTTGCTTTACCACCAACTGTATGATGGCGATCATATACGTGAGAGTTGGGTGGTTTATACGCATATCCTTAATTGTTGTCCCTAGTCGTGGGAGTTTCGAGACAGGGCATCGATACTCCGGAGTAGACTAGTGTGTACAGTCGAGACCCGACGAGGGGCGGTGGCCGGTCTCACAAGCCACTGGTGTCAGTTGGATCACCTAAGATGTATACAGGTGCTCATTGGGTTATGAGTACACCGGACAGGACTCGCCGGGAACCTGCTAGTTGGTATTATACATATCGTCAGATAGCAGTTCCCTGGTGACATGTGTACAGGTTAGTTCATCGACCTGAGGTCGTCATTTGTCTCGTGTGAGTTCCCACTGTGCTTTGATTTCTACCCTACCACGGCTCAAAGGAGTCGTGCAAACAGGTAGTTTTTGGGTACAGTCCCGAGCCATATGGAGGCACGTGAGCGGATCAGCAGGGGATTCGTCTCTCCCGGTATTGGGGGCGAGGTCGTGCTGTGTCTAGGAGAGCCATTACACAAAGTCCATGGCCATGGCAGGAGATTTACTGGTAGGTACTCCAGTAGTATCTCAGGGTGTTATTGGGCTACACTCCGACACGACTTATACTGCTATTGGGGGTCTGACGTTACTAGCCCCCTAGGCAGATATGCGATACTCATAGACGAACAGACCGGACTGTATATACATTGTCACTGTTAGGCTCAGTAGGGTTTCCGGATGAGTTCGCTCATCGGCCTCCCTTGAGGTCAGTCCATGGGAAGCCGTTACACATAGCTAGTGCCGCTGACGGTTTGTGGTTAAACCCACTGCCAGGGTACAGACGAGTCATTAGAGTCCCCCACAGACAGTTTCCCTAGTTCGGGCGAAACGTTGTAGAGGCCGTATGGTTTTATGGCAGGGTTCGGAAAATGCATGTGCGTTTACGCACGTGTTATTTTTCGGGCAGATGATACTGGTCGGCTTTGGTTTAAGCCGGATCCGAGTATTATATTGAGTAGATATAATATCTTTGTCTCTGTTGCATTTGTATTCGGTCATAATACAAATGCGGGTATATTTATACAGATACGGGGTTATCCTGAAAGTCGTTTCAGGATCACTTTTGGAAGTTGCCAGTTTCCAGTTTTCTATCAGCCGTCTTTTAACATTCGGTTAAAGACGGATTTATCTTTTCTTGGATGAGGGTGAGTCATGCTTCTAGAAGGTTCTAGAAGGTGATGACTAGGTTAAATGGTGTTGTGTTTTCATTGGTTGCATTAATGAATGGATGACTAGGTTTAGTGAGTCATTCATTTCATTAATGAGTTTTGTTTTGCTTAAGGATATTTGTTGTTGATATTTATCCTTATGCTCACCCCCTTTGCTCCTACACTCACCCTCCTCCTCCCTATATATGGCCGGCCCCTTCCCCCTCCTCTCTCTCACTCTCACTTGAAAAAAGATGGTTGAAAAAGATATGATAGATTTTAGGGTGTATGGAATTTCACAGCTTATTTTATTCCATCACCTGATTCCCACGGCAACTTCATTAACCGTTCGTCCATGGTTTTGGACGAAGCGAGACAAAGTATTCTACTCATTCTCTATATCATTCTTAGTCGTCTCTTTTAGCAAACTTAACGACCGAGTTGCCTCAAGTCAGAGGCGGGAGCCCGTTTAAAGAATCGTTGACGTGGTGCCACCTGGATGAGCAGATCGGAGATCGACGAGATCGGAGCAACCGCAACGGAGCGTGGGATGATGGTTAAAGAACGAAGGACTCGGATCGTTCGGTATAACCTTTCTACACTCTTTACAGTTTGTTAGTTTAGCAATAATGGCAGATCCGGGTTTAAAGTATACGATAGCGCCAGTTAAAAGTTTTTTGTTCCGCATTTGGCGTCTGTAGACGGCCGGGGTGCTACCGTAGACTTACAGTTAACATATAGTAACAAAACCAGCGATACACCACATATTACACTTACGGTCGCAGAAAAGAAAATATCAAACTACAACATTTGGAATCGACACAGCCCTTAGACATCATAAACCCGGAATATCACATATTTCGGATTTCATACCTAACATTGTAAATCTTACATTTGGGTCTCACTCATGAAAACACCTTTTCAAAAGAAATCGGGTAATTCAACAAGATTCTCGATTCCTACCGAGACTGAAATGTTAAATTTCTAGTAACTAATCAATTTTCACAAAACTAATTAGTGTAGATTCCAAATATTGTATCACATTCCATAGATAGCTAGACGATGTTAAACATTCCGATCGAATCAACAAACACCCAAAATTTCCCAAAGAGCACAACACTTGAGCACAGTTTAAAAAATACTCAGAACATGCCACAGAACCTATGGACCAACCGTAGAAGAGCCAACCCTTGCCTCACCTATGGCGCCGCGGAACTATCGCAAACCCTAAGGTTTGACGGCGGTTCCGGCGGTCATAGAATCGAGTTAGGGTTTCGTTCTTCTAGAGGATCCATAGAATTACTTGCATGATTTTTGAAGGTTTTTTAACTTGGAAAAAATTCAACTATTGGAAAATTTCCATAGAAAGGAAAAAATTGGGTTATTGATATTCGTTCGAACTTTTTAACGTCGTCAAACTTACCCGAAATGATGTTAGAATTATGACTACAAAACACTCCGAATTGCCTTTACAGAAAGATAACATCACATGCAATCTCAGTAAAAATAAGCAACACCTGAAACACCAAAACCCAGAGACTGGAACACCACACCAAAACGAAGCCTAAACAGTGAAGGAAAACCGGCCAGGCCGGTTTTATTGAGTATGTTGCCGGGTCATATCCGGCGGATGGGGTTCGTATTTGTCTGGTGTTCATATTACATCTCATGTAACATTCTGCAACTGCTTAAAAAAATATTTTGAAGACTTAAAATTCGACAGAAACTAGGTTTTTAGTTTCGATATTTCGGAGCTGTTTCGGTTTCGTAATTCTACAAATATCGTCTAATTCTCTAGCCCTGCTCTGATATCACTGTAGGATTACCTAGCATGACAGCAAGGTTTCGGGAGGCATCGACCATGCCATTTTCAAAAATTTGCCATGCTAAATAACCCTAACCCTAGAATCTTAACTAGAGAATTAGACGAAATAAGAATGTAAATATCTTTACATCTAAGTGAACAAGGAATAAAACATTTGTAGACCGGTCCTTCATTTCAAAAGCTCCGTGTAGTAGTCCCTTCGCTCCAAGTTGTGATCTCCCGGACTCTAGTAAGGCTCCACAAGGTGAAATGAACAACCTTGCTTGAAGTCTTCAAGGCCGAAGATGATCTACGTCGAGGAGACACTAACTCAAGCTACCTCTTCACTAATTAGGAATTAGTGAATCAAACAACCTAAACTAAATGGCTAATCTAGTGTAGGTTGATGAAATAGGAATTTTGCTCACTTTAGAAATATTTTGCTCACTAATTTTCTTCACCTCCTCAAAACCTTCAAAGCTCACTCTTGATGAAGAAGAAGATGAAATCAATAATGTTATTGTAACCATGGGTAAGAAATATCTCATATAACTCATGCAAAGACTTAACCATGGTTTAAGTTAATGGTTGGGTTAACAAATATCTAATGTAAAACAAAACTAGTGGACTAAGTCAATGGTTCTACAAGTTTCCACTAAGCTCAAACCATGTGACTAATTTCTAACTTATTTTGATTTACTTTAAATAAATAAACCCCACGTTATCAAAAGCATGGTGTGATCTCATACACCCATGTAGCATATAGCAACAAGTATGACACAATAATATATATCACATATATATTAAGTGCACACATGTGAGAAAAAGAAATGCTTAAGTGAGCTAATATTAGTTAATGTAAATTAATATATCAAATATATAATTATACATTAAATTATTAAATCAACACTTGATTTAATAATCCGGCTATATCACATATAACCGACTAATATTATATGTATCAACTTATCGAATCAACACTTGATTCGATAACCCGGTTATATTACATATAATCGACTAATATTATATGTATCAACTTTTCGAATCACATACAGGTATTAATCTCGGTCCCGCACATATCACATATGTGCTCCTACTTTATTTCACATGAGCTAGGAAACCTCTGTGTAGGACTCTAAAGACTCGTCAATATGCCGGCAGTAGGTGATGATCATATCAGTCACCCACAAACCGTCAGCGGTATTAGTTGGACGTAACGGCTACCTGGGTATTGAGCGATCAGACGATCAACAAGCAAACTTGTCTAAACTCCCGTAAAGCCTGTTAGTAATACTACCGTACAGTCCGGTCTCTTCATCTGATATGTCGCATATCTAGTCTAGGGGTGGTAAACGTCAGACCCCGGTAACTGATAAGTCGTGCTGATGTGAGGCTCATAACGGGTCGAGAAACTACTGATAACACTTACCAGTAAATCTCTGTATCGGGCCTGGCTAGAGACTTCATGTTATGGCCAATCGAGCACAACGCAATATCAACCCCCAATACCGGGAGAGACGAATCCCCTCCTATCGCTCATTGCCTCCATGTGACTCGGGACTGTACCCAAAAACCACCATTTTGCACGTTCTCTTAAACATGGTAAGGTGGAAATCAAAGCACAGTGGGAATCACACAAGACTCTATGACGATCTCGGGTCTACAGACTAACCTATACCAGTGTCACCAGAGAACTGCTATCTGACGTTGGGTATAATACCATCTAGGAGTTCTCGGCGGGTCATGTTCAGTGTACTTAGTCTCCACTGAGCACCCGTATACCATCCTTGATGTCAAACACCAATGGATGTGGGATCATCCATCGCCCATTATATAGATCAAGAAGCGTATACGCTAGTGTACTCTGGAATATCGATGCCCTGTCTTGATACACCCTCGACTAGGAACAATTAAAGGATAAACTTATGGACTACCCTGGCCCCACTAGTATGATCTCCATCATAGTCCTGGTATTAAAGTACACATCCTAAGGGTTTTATCAATATATGAGAGCAAGACAGTATCACAATACAAGTCTACATGTTAAGACAAAGAGCAACCAGATAGCATACTATCATGTCGAGCAAGAAAGTCCTCTATTTATGTCCAAGCATCCACTATAATATACAATCATGTACAATAATGTTCTCTAGGGCATACATATAACTAACATGAACATGAGAGAATGTTCTTGGTATATGGTAACGGCAGCCTCCTTCAGGAAGCGGTTATCATTTTAGGCTTCCAATGTGATCTGGATGACAGAGTGGTTGTCGGAGTTAAAATTTACCCTCTTCTGAGGGACAGTATGTTGGACAGTGATCCAAACGGATACTAAGGTAAGCATGGCACAGGATACTGATTAAATTCAGTGAAAGATAAAGTCTAAGAAGTTTGTTGGATTTGGAGTTCATTTATAAACTTGGTCCTATCAGATATCCATACAAGTTTTAAGACAGGTATCGCTCATTTCGAAAGATAGCCGTTCTCCGCGATGTTGAGATATAGAGAGATAAAGATAAAAACATTGGAGTGGATGCACTCATTGAGGCTATTTCTCAAACATGAATATTTCGCAAACATGATTTGCAAAACTGATTAGTAGAAAAGTTGGGTATTCGGCAGCACACGGAGTGTGAGTATGCGATACCGCAATAATTAGCTTTAAGTGTAAGTGAGAGATTGTTGGCTATAGTGCCCTCAAGGCAATTAATGTAATCGCAGGCAAGCGATTATGATAATTGAGAGAGGACCTATACGAGTAGAACAATCTTACTCAAGATGATATTATGTTATCTGGTTTGACTTTATCATCATGTACATGTATTATTTGGTATTACAGATCACTATTAAATGTTGATAGAGCCCATAAGATTCTTACTTGAATATCAGGGTTATAATGGTGATCGTACAAGTGAGGACGGGTAGTGTATAAGCAAATCCTTAAATGTCCCTAATCATGGGAATATCGAGACTAGGCATCGATATTCCATCGTAGACTAGTGTATACATTTCTTGACCACGATGAGAGGCGATGGCCGGTCTCATAGCCATTGGTGTTAGTTAGTCACCAAATATTTTATACAGGTGCTCATTGGGTTATGAGTTATACTGGACGGACTCGCCGGGAACATACTAGATGGTATTATAGCTATTGTCAGGTAGCAGTTCTCTGGTGACATGAGTACAGGTTAGTCTGTCAATCTGAGATCGTCATTTGTCTCGTATGATTTCCCGCTGTGCTTTGATAACTACCCTACCACGGTTCAAACAAGTCATGCAAGTAGGTTTTAGTTGGGTACAATCCTGAGCCACATGGAGGCAGTGAGCGGATCGCCAGGGATCCGTCTCTCCCGGTATTAGGGGTAGATGTCACGCAATTCACGGGTAGCCATCACCAGGAATCCTTGACCAAGACGGACGAGATTTACTGATTTGGATCAGTAGTTTCTCTGTGGGTGATGGGCTTCACACTGACACGATTTATCGTGTTATTAGGGGTCTGACGTTTTCTACCCCTAAACCCGGTATGCGACACTCTCAGACGAAGAGACCGAACTGTACGAAGATTGTCACTTTCAGGCTCAGTAGAGATACAGACAAGTTTGCTTGTAGAATTTCCTTTCGTTCAATACCTGGGTAGCCGTTACGTACAGCTAATACCGCCGATGTGCTTGTGGTTAAACCCACTGCTAGTATATTGTCGAGTCTTTAGAGTCCTACACGGAGAGTTTTCCATATCAGGCGAAACAATGTAGTGTACGTATTTTGATACGTACATAGATTCGATTAAATACGTGTTTTTATACACATACTTTTAATCGGACGTTTTGTTAATACTGGCTGGTTTGAAAGATAGCCAGATTATCACATTTGGATAAAATTTGAGCTATTATTATATATCTCTTTTTGGTATCTCTCTTTTTGGTATTTGTATTTTGACAGAATACGGTATTTATATGAATACGGGTATTTGTATAAATACAGGTATTTGTGTCTTGATATAAATACGGGTATTCGTATTTTATACGAATACGGTATTCGTTTTTTTTATACGAATACGAGTGTGTATTTATAGCATATACTTGTATTAGTGTGTGTGTGTGTATGTGTGTGTAGGGAGGGGTGTGGGGGGTGTACATATAAGATGGCTTCTCATTTTTCTCTCATCTTTTCTTGATCTTCTAAGAAGTGTGTAGACTTGTGAGTCACAAATCCACTCACTTCCTTTAAAAGATCAAGAATAGAAAAAGAAAAAGAGATTGGATTTTATTTTAAGCCATACTTGCTTCATCTTCACCCTTAATTTCTTCTTCCGCCTCTCTTGAGTTTTATTAGTTGAGAAAGGAAAAAGAAAAGGAGAGAAAAACTTAAAAATTAGCCACTAATATATCCTAGTGATCAATTCTTAGCAAGTTTTTTTCACCAGTTGCTTCACTTAGTTTTTAGTGTGAAGCTAGAGCCTAGATCAGGGTTCCTTCGGATGGATCATCTTCGACAAGGAAGACCGACACCACGCTCATTCCCGGTGGACCTAAGAGCTAAAGAAGTGGAAAAGAAGAAGAAGAACACGACTACAAAGGTAGCTAATCACTAACCGAGTAGTTAAACTTCTTCGACTTTGCTAGTTTAATGTTTGGAATTGATTCTAGATCGTAGTAATTCATGCTCTTGGTTTTAAATTTTTTGTTTTGCATTCCACCTTGACCGCAAGTTAGCGGCATAAACACGAGCGTCTACTAACATTTATAACCATTCTAATTAATTTTGGGAGTTAAAAAAGGAGGAAATGAACAGTCATTTGTAGGTTATGAAAGGGTTTTAAAAAAATAAAAATAATTGCAGGTCCCAGGGTTCGAACATGTGGTCTTTGGACTAGCAATGTAATGACTTAACCGATGTGATACAAGTTTACTATTGCATATAATTAAATATAAACAAATATATATAGAGTTTCAAAAGAGAATAATTTAAAAGATAAACGGAATAAATTATTTTCTTAAACTAATTTTTTTCTTTCAATAAAACAAATTCTTTTTTCAAAATTTTCCTTCCAAAACAAAATCGAATAAATTCTTTATATTAAAAGAAATCAAAATATGCATATAATTAAATATAAACAAATATATACAGAATTTCAAAAGAGAATAATTTAAAAGATAAACGGAATAAATTATTTTCTTAAACTAATTTTTTTTCTTTCAATAAAACAAATTCTCTTTTCAAAAATTGTGTTCCAAAACAAAATCGAATAAATTCTTTATATTAAAAGAAATCAAAATAAATCTTTTTAAAAATCTTTCAAAACTTTTCTTTTTACAAAACGAATCATTTCAAAGCAAATATATTTTTATTTATTAAAAAGCATTACAGTAAAAACAAGATCGTTACAAGCCACAAACCATCTTTGTGTATCACTGACAATTCCTCCTAAGACTCTCCTTATCCTATTAGCCATCTCCTTTGACAAAATCTTACAAGAGCAATTGATCAAGCTAATCATCCTATAATCCTTAAGACCCTTCGCATCGCTCTTCTTGGGATTAGAATTATACTTAAACAATTAAGCCGGTCCCAACTCAGAGTATCAGTCTCTATTGCTCGAAAGAGTCGCAGAATGTCCTCCTTGATAGCATCCCAAAACTTTTGATAAAATAGAATGGGAAAACCATCAGGCCCTGGTGATTTTTCCGCTCCCATCTCCTATATAGCCTGCTTTATCTTCTCTTCAGTAAAGCCCCCCCCAAAACCTCACATCGTTCCAACTTTAACTTCTTCTTCCCCAAAAGTTCGGATGCAACTCCTACCTCATGCCTTTCGCCGTCCCCTTTGAGTCCTTATAAAAGTCCATAGCTGTCTCCCTTATCTTACCTTCCTCTATCAAAACCATACCTCCACTTTCATCCGCCTTATGTAATTAGACCGCCGTTTCACACTAGCCATTTTATGAAAGAAAGCAGCATTTTCATCTTCTTCTAACAACCATTGGTCCCTTGACCGCTAACTCCACTCTGTTTCTTCTTTCCTGTAGACTTCTTTAAGTTCCACCCTCCATTTACATAAATAATCAAACTCACCATTTGATAAGCTTCGATTCTCTTCCTTTAGTTTCATTTCTTTAATAAAGGTAGGTAATTCATCTTTTCTATGATTTTCCAGTAGGTTCCTTTTTCTATCCCATTTACATAAAACGCGTCGTAGACGTTGCAATTTAGCAACGAAGTTACTTGTTGTATCCGTGCAAAACGTCGGGAATCCACAGCTTTCTCGAATCAATTTACACACTTCCTCCTCCTCCAGCCACCTTTTCTAGAACCTGAACTTCCTCTTCCCCTTTGACACTTCCCGGGTTTCATAAAAAAATACAATCGGCACATGGTCTGACATATTCTTCATTTCTTCTCTAGCAAACACAAACGGATGTCGAGTCTCCCAATCTAAGGATACCAAAGTTCTATCCAGTTTTACCAATCGTGCTCTCCGATTATGGCTAGACTGTATAAACTTTTGCTCCTTCACCGAAATTTCCATAAGATCTAGGTTGTTGATTAGCTGATTAAACAATCCTCTGTCTCGATCATCCTTCATGGTCCCCACCCGTTCTTCCGAAAACCTGACCACGTTGAAATCACCCCCTATCACACATGGTACATCCCATTTTACTTTGATATGTCGTAGCTCCCTCCAAAACTCCTCGCAGCACTCTTTC
Organism: Agapanthus africanus; assembly: GCA_030015575.1. Lineage (NCBI taxonomy): Eukaryota > Viridiplantae > Streptophyta > Magnoliopsida > Asparagales > Amaryllidaceae > Agapanthus > Agapanthus africanus. The sequence goes on along the minus strand of JASDDO010000022.1, from coordinate 722,544,082 downwards.
TTAGGCGGCCCATACACAACTGATACCATTTGCTTCTATCCATCCACCTTACCCTTAATTACTGCCATGATTGAAAAATCTCCTACAAAGGAGTCCTTAATTTCCATCATCTCTTGATTCACCCCAAGTATTATGCATCCACTTGCTCCATTCACCTTTTTCACAATCCATTTAACTTCTCCATCTGCTCCCAACGTATTCAGAATTCTAGTAGTCGGACAGCCAAGCTTAGTTTCCGATAAACCAATTATCATAAAATGCCCTTTCCGAACCACCTCTTTAACCATTCGCCTTTTAAGAAACATACCCAAGCATCGGACATTCCAAAAAATGCAATTCATAAATAACTATATAGCATTACGGACCCCGCCCTTACCCTAGCCTGCTAAACCCACCTTCCTAATCGAGGGTCAACCCCTCTCTGTGCAAGCTCGATACCCCCTTGTGAGGAGGAACACCGACGCCCTTCTTTTCGCACTCAAAGATTTTAACAGCAGCCAAATTAAGTTCTGTTTCCTCTCATGGCATACCTATGTTTATGCCCGACGCTTCACAGTATTGTAGCAGATGACTAACAGGTAAAGTGCCAAAAATTGAAACTAATTTAGTAAAGTACCCAAAGAAGTTTCTTTATTCTTCGTCCTCTCTTAGCCTTTGTCACGTTCGCACGCTCCTTGCTCAAACTCAACCTTTGCTTTGCTAAAATTCTTCCACTCTTGCAATTAGCAACGACTAGGCTACCCTCTGGCGCTGCTTCCTTACCTGACAGTTCATCCACTTTGTTCGTAAGATCATCACCATTATCCTGTTCTCTTCCAAATTACTCGACTGTCGGGCCAGTATATTTATCCCATTCTCTTGGACTATCCCTCCTGTCGATGTCAACTTCGCAACCGCTTCCTCTATTTCTATTGTAATCAAAGCCTGTAGGTCCGAAGACAACACGTCCTCTAACTAACGTGTGATAATTGCCTTCACTTTGCCTTCATCCACCACTCCTTCCTTCCCACGTTCCGTCGTGTCTAACTCAATCTCACGACCTACCGCATCTATCCGCCATCCATCTTTCGTCGATACCTCTTTACTAGCCCGATCATCACCACCGTCATCATTAATAACTTTATGAGTATAGTAATCACTTTGCACATTCGAATAAGAGTCTTCATATAGAATTGCCTTCAGATTCTCCTTCGCCTTTTCCCAATTCCCATCCTGTTTCTTTCGCAAATCACCGTACGTTCCAACAAAACTTGATTCCTCCCCCACACTTGCCAAGATTAGCTTTTCGGTTATCTAGGCCCCTTAGCGCAGCCTGATCAACCTCCATCATTTGATTTCCCCCACCTCTGAAGGTCTCGGCCCACTTTGCCCAAGATTTTCCCCACTCTTAGTTTGAACTTGAGCGGGGGCTATCGCCGCAATCTTGTCCCTCCATTCAATCTAAAATCTCTCTCTTCAGCACGTGCCTTTGTTTATTGGTTTTTCTCGACCGACTTGGGGCTCGATGGTTTGCCGACCTTGACCCAGGCCTAAACCGACCTTGCTTGAGCCGGACTCGGCCGATCATCTTCCTCCTCTCTACTACTTGGTCCTTCAAACCCTAGTTCCCTCTCTAGGTCCCCACCGCCTCTTCCGACCATCTTATTGTCCTTAAAGTTCACCGCCGGCACCCTCGTAATAGAGGATGCCCCCTCCACTGAGAAAAACACCTAAAAAACTCGCCCTGCTATCATCACCTTTTTCTCTTTTGGAATAAAGCGACTTCCCTCACAACCCACGTGAATACGCGCCATGTTACCGACGACCCTAGCCTCGGTAGCTTCATCAATCTCTAGTACGACTCTAAATCTTTTTACCAATCCCTCGAAAACAAACTGTTCCCTCATAAAATTGGAGAGAAAAGGGAAGAAAATCCCCCACGGCTCAAGCCTCACGTGTTAAATACGTGAGCGCCTATATGCAGAGCATATAGGCGCCGCAACCAAACAACTAAAAGCTAAATGGACATCACGTGTTAAACACGTGAATGCCCATGTGTAAAGCATATAAGCACAAAGAAAAATCCTCACTAGGGTCATATGTTAAACACGTAAGAATACCCTTTGGAAGCATTAGCTTCAGATAGAGTTAAACTCTATGAATAGAATTAAATTCTATTTTTGTATGCAAAGCATATGAGCATTAAGAGTAAATGGCCAAAGGCCAAACTGACCCACGTGAGCGCCCACGCAAGGCATATGGGCGCCAAATGAAAGAAGATAAATAAGCCTCACGTGTTAAACACGTGAGGGCGCCTCCTTATGTAGAATTAAATTCTACTCTTGGGAAAGATCCTCTCTGTTAAACAGAGAACCGTTGGATTTTCGATCCAACGATGATTAAACATAGAATTAAATTCTATTAGGGGAGAATATCTCCCTGATCTTTCTAAATGAGAAGGATATTTTTTGTTAAACAGAAAATTTGTGGATCAAAGATCCAATGAGATGGAGAATATTTTCTATATCTTTACAAACAAAAAAAGATTGCTCTTTGTAAAACAGAGAGCCCTTGGATTAAAAATCCAATGGTGATTAAAAATCACCATTTTGCAGAATAAATTTTGTATATGGGAAAATATTTCCCCAATTTTGCTAAAAACAAAAAAACGCATTCTGTAAAACAGAAACATTTGGATCAAAGATCCAACGATGGGTAAAATTCCCCAAATCAATTTTAAGACCAATTATATCAATTGGAATCTCTCAATGAGAGATTTTCTCAAAACCAATTAACAATCTGCCTCTACTATATAAAGAACCCGAGACTTCAAGTCTCACACACGCTCGGATATAGAGGGAACCCCCGATATGCTTCTGCAAAAAAAAATACAGTGAGCTTCTGAAAGAACAGAGAATTTAATTCTTGAAGAACAAGACTTGCATCCTCAAAACCCTAGGTAAAGAAAACACAGAGATAAAAATATCTTTTTTTACCTATCTAAGGGTTTAACCCTTCTCAAAGAACTTAGTTCTTCCTCTGGATCAGAGATCCACAAGACAAGTCTCCCACAAATTGAGAATTTAATTCTCATCGGGAAGATCTTGTTCTTGAGAATCAAAAATTCAGAAAAAAATACTAGGTTAAAAAGAAAGAACAAGAACATATGTTCTGGAATTTAATTCCTCCGAAATTAGGGTTTAACCCTACATAAAGAACTTAGTTCTTATAAAAATAAAAGAAGAACTTAGTTCTCCAATTTAAAAAAATGATGATCCAAGATCTTCAAAACAAAAATCTTAATGATCATCAATGACTAAAATGTCTTTAACAGAGATTAATATCTCTAAAAACAAGAAGAACTTGGCGTCTCACGTGAAACACACGTGAGTAAAATTAGTGCCTAGCACTATTATAGTGCCTCACGTGTTTCCCACGTGAGTGCTTAAAATAAACAAAAGAAAAGCTAAAACGCCTCACGTACTTCCCACGTGAGCATCTAAAAAAAACAAAGAACAACTCCTTTGTTTTGATTAGGCAACCAGCAAATAAAGCAGCCCAGCACCCAAAAATAAAGCAGTCACGTGGAATATACGTGAAACACTCTTGGAAACCCAAAATCTAGTGCCTCACGTGCTTCACACGTGAGCACCAAAACTCTAGCCAAGTGCTTAGCATTTCTGTCTAAAAAAGGGGGGTGAACAAACAAAACTCGAAATCAATGCTCAGAGCCTCACGTGCTTCCCACGCGAGTGCCATGCAAAGTGCTTAGCACTTTATATTCAATCAAAATGACTAAAGTGCTTAGCACTGATTGGGCAGCACCCATATCCGAGCCCCTCACATGTTTCACACGTGAGCGCCAGAAAAAATTAGTGCTTAGCACTATTCCAGTGCCCCACGTGAAACACATGTGAGTACTGTATATCTTAATGCTTAGCACTGCTGGATAGTATAGAAACCTAATCTCAGCCCAAATTGGCTAAGTTTCCAGAGGTTAAACCTCTTTGATTTTAAATCAACCGAGCCCGTATGCTCATGATTTCCAAACTGATCTTAGTCTCAAACATGACTAATGATCTCTCATTGATAATATCCAAAATGATATCCATCCCATATTTCCTAAGGTAATCTTAGTCTCAAATATGACTAATGATTCTTAGGCCCACCACAACCCATTTTTCCCTCAAATACGAGATTTGGTTCAAGGGTACATTTTTCCACACCTCTGATATATATCGTTGTAATTCCTCAACGTCATCAAAGAGGTGGCAGGTCCCGACAACCAACAACTCTTTTCTCGTCCCAACTTGAAGTAAAATTTCATCAAGACAGGGAATGATACATCCCACATCGATACACTTCCAAATTGATGTGCACACCTCAAATCGGATAGCGCCCCAAATTGGGCGCATTCCATATCACCATCATTCACTCCGCCTGTAACAAATACACATGTGCACAAGATGAAAATTGGACCGAAAAGTCCTTAAACTAATACTCGCCTCAAACACAGCGATAATGGACCGAAATGTCCTTAAACTAATATTCGTCCCCAAAATGGGAATGATGGACCGAAATGTCCTTAAACTAATATTCGTCACCAAAATGGGAAAGTGGGATCGAAATGTCCTTAAACTAACATTCGCCCCAAACACGGCGACAACGGACCGAGATGTCCATAAACTAACAATGGACCGAAATGTCCTTAAACTAATATTAATCCCTAAAATGGGAATGTTGGACCGAAATGTCCTTAAACTAATATTCGCCCCCAAAATGAGAATGTGGGACCGAAATGTCCTTAAACTAATATTCGTTCCCAAAATGGGAATGTTGGACCGAAATGTCCATAAACTAATACTCGTCCCCAAGAAGGGAATGTTGGACCAAAATGTTCTTAAATTAATATACGCCCTAAATACGGTGATAATAGACCATGATGTCCTTAAACTAAGATAATTGAGTCCATATGGTCATTTGTTTCTAAGCTGGTCTTAGTCTTAAATATGACTAACGATCCTTAGATAAAACCAAATTAAACAAAAATACACACGACGCGAAGTGAACTGTTGGAGTAGGAGAAAGTAGTTATCGCAATGCGATAACGTAATTAACTGCAGGGGCTTGCACCTGTAGGGAAGGGCGTCCCCACAATCAAAAACCACACACAAACGAGGGGAATCTGATGAAGTCTGCTACAACAGTCGCGTCTGTCCAAACCTCCGATACATGGTGCCATAAATCAACTCGGTATCTTCAGAGAGGTGGATGGATAAGTCTAAATAGCATCTGCTCCTAAAATTGAGGCCAGACGTCCCAACATCTCGGTCCGGTCTTTCGGCGGTGAACACAAACCAAGACCTCACATGAACTGGCAAATTCTTTACCCGTAACTAAACCTCCGATTGATATCAATGAGTAGTAAAGCCTTCATACCCCGTCCATTTTGTAATACTGAACTGGAAGTGGTGGACGATGTCTTCAATCGCATAGCACTTTACCAATTGCTCGAGCGACTCCGCTGAAAGAAAATGCACGACGTACCCTAAAGGGTGCGGAATCAGAGCCCATTGGTGAGTCTTATACTTTCCTGGTAGCTCCTGCAATTTCGCCACTACTAACCTCGCCGAAAGAGTCCCATCTCTCGCCTTTGTCATCCTAATCACCCCAAGAGTTTTCGCCAAAGTTTTCATTCTTTGCTCCATCTCATCATTATATAGCACAATGAATTCCTTAAGCTCCACCGTCTTCTCCCGAACTCTTTTTCGATCTTCCCTCTCTGGTAAAGGGCAGTGCCTTTGTCATTCCCCGCTTCCCAGTGGACGGAAACAGTGACATGGTAAGCCCGCAACGTATTTACTATGAAAATACGTTAAGCGTAATTAAGCAATATAACAATATACAAGAATAACAAGAGTAATAAAATAAAACATCAACTTTATTTACATTCAAATTTATATACAACCGTTTGTAATGAAAAGATACAATGATAAAGCAAATGCCTAAATAATGGCATACTAGAAGTAAATACAAACATGAGCTAGAAATCAGGCTGAGAAGCGAACTGGTTCAAATTTTCCAGGCTCGGCTCCATACCCTCAGAGTTTGGTCCTCCTGATGAGCATTCCAAAGAAAAGAAATAAAAAGAAATGTCGTCAGCGAACTAGCGCTCGGTAAGTCCCAAAAAAAAATAAGTAATGATGAATGAAAATGAATAAAAATCAAGTGAATGTGAACAGGCAAGGTTATATATAAGAGAGTATGTAAGCATGTTTATTTACCGGTATAAGATAGTTATTCTAACGTGGTTATTTGTAGTTTGATAAAGAAAGTATTCATGTATACGAGAGGGGTCCATCTTACCCCGTGGACTATGGTAACATGCAGTACAAGACCTCGTCATAACCCACGGGACAACGGCATGTGAATTCATGTAGGTGTCTTTTAAAGTGACCTCTCGTGTCATGATATACGTTCCGTACAAATCTACCCATTTATCCCTGCGTATTGTATTGTATAGATTAAGATTACAGGTCTTGGCCGAATCCATGGATATGTACAGGTTCATGTTCAAGATGTAATCATGTGTTCAGGTATTCATGTCAAGTTATAACCATGGTTTGGTCAAGTCGAGTCAAGTATTTAAGTTCAAGTTTGATATTTGAATTCGAGTGTTCAGGTTCATGATCAAGTATTTAAGTTCGTGTTTGATTTTGGATTCTGATTTGAATTTGGATTCAGATTGAAGTCAGAATCTTATGAAAGGATTTAGTTCTTGAAATTCTTAGGTTCGGGAGTAATCGGCAACTGCTGCACATGGACAGCAGGATTTGTGTTTTTTTCCAAGACAATTGCCATTGTTAACTCCGTTAAATTGTCTAACTTGAATAGGCAAGCACTCACTTTCTCCGGCTCCCCGAGGCTCAAGAGAAATGATACCGCTTAAATCTATATTAGTCTATAGTCCTTAAAATATTGTTTACATATCTCGAAAGGGTTTTATGAAAAATACTTTAATATAGTTTTAAAAATAAATCTCGAGGGTGATTTATAATATTTAGGGTTTTCATGAATATGTATTTTAATTATTGGGGTGTTTTAGTGATAAAAACCTAGCTTTTAAAAGTTTATGATATTTTTATGAAAACTAGCTATTTTGGTAACTTTTTGGTATTTTATTAAAAAGTCTGATCTTTCATTAAAAATATAGTTTCAAAATTTGTTTTTTATTGAAAATACAAATTCATAGTTTTATAAAATTTCCAAAGTTTAGTTTTTATTTAGAATAGTCGTATTTTTAAAAAATCGTATTTTTATTTCCTTTCGAGACCGAATACTCCGTGAGGAGTTCTGCATCTCGCTTTACTATCCCAAGGATGTTTGATAATCCGCACCATCTATTAGCGGGTCCCCTGAAAAGGGTTGTAGAGATGTATTTGCCAAGAATTTAAAATGTCGATTTAAAAGAAACCCGTTTTGAAAAAAATTGTAATTTAATGAAAAACTTCTTCTTTGAATGACCCATATACTTAGAATACTGTACTATGAAACCATAGTGTGTGGGGGGGCAGGTTGTTACCCCGTGAATGATCTAAAGTTTTATACTCTAGTTATTGAAATTACGGTTATATTAAAGTTCATGGTATTTTAATGAAAAAGTTCGTTATATGAGTATTTTATATGGAAATTTTCATTATGCTAAACAGCTAAATGATATGAATTAGGTTAAGAGTGGTTTTATAATGTTGTTGTGATTTTTTTTGCTTATCAAGTGGGTGAAAAGGTTTGAAAAAAAAACAATATCGGTTCTAACTCCACTTTACCGATATGCTTTAAGAATGCGATTTTAGTTGAAAAGAAGGAAAGGAGAAAGGGACTTATGGTTTTATAACGTGTAGAAAAGAGTAAGAAAAAGATAGGGGGCTCTGTGGCGTCGCGGTAGCTCCGGGATTGACTCCGATCATCAACGAAAGTGAACTTGGTTGCTAACTCCACTTGACTCCTTTTGCACTTAGAAAATTTTGGGAGAAATTGGATAGAAATTTCAGAATGGAGGAAAGCTAGGGCATGAGATGGTATTTATAGGATAAAAAATGAGAGAAGATGTGAAATAAAATGAATTAAAATGGATTTAATGGTGTTAATTAGAGATTTGAAGAGTCTTTGTTTGATTGCAGGAAAATCAACAGTGCGGGAGAGTTGAGAGGAGTCGAAAGGACTTATGTGCAAAGCACAGAATCATTTGGATCAAATCGGACCGTCGGCGGCGGCCAAAATGGAGAAACAGGCAGTCGGATTTGAGCCAATTGCCTCGAAATTCGTGCTGCGTGCTTTAATCAGTGTTTACTCCTCATCGCGCCTGTTTGATTTTTCTGAAACCTTTCGTTTCTCCGTGTATTGCACGTGCAACTCTTGGGCTTCCGAAAAATTAAAAAGAAAAATCATAAAAAAATAATTTGGACTAAGTGGAATCGAACACACAGGCTATGTCACAGCAGTGTAGAGACTTAACCAGTGAGCTAAGAGTTGCTTCTTGCTTTTATTGAACAAAAATAACTTATAACTTTACAGCGGGCTGAAATACCCTTTCTATACAATAAACAAGTAATTTTTGTACAGGGATTTCAGAGTCGTTACATTCCACCCTCTTTATAAAAATTTCGTCCTCGAAATTTACATAAAGGACTAATCTTCGAATAGCTGAGGGTATCGTGCATGTATATCGTCTTCTCTCTCCCATGTCGATTCTCCTGGCGAATCTTTTCTCCACATCACCAAGACCAAGTTCACTTCCTTATTCCGTAAGGTCTTTACCTTTCGATCCAAGATCTTGACTGGCTGCTGCTCACAAGTCAGATCGGTCTGTACAGTGAGCTTTGAGTGATCAAGTATGTAGCTAGGGTAACTCACATATCTTCGTAGTTAGGATATATGGAACACATTATGCACTCCTTCCAATGAGGGTGGTAGTGCCAAACGGTATGCCACTTCTCCAACTCGTTCAAGTATATCAAACGGTCCTATATACCTTGGACTTAGTTTACCCCTCTTGCTAAAACGTATCACTCCTTTTTTTCAAGAGATCTTGAAGAATACATGCTCTTCGGGTTGAAACTGCATGTGTCGACGCTTTGCATCTGGCCAATGATTCTGTCGGTCCTGAGCTATGCGCGTCTTTTTCCTGATCGTGCGAACTGCATCTACAGTCGCCACGATCATCTCTGGTCCAAGGAGTTCATGATCTCCTATGTCATCCCAACTCAGCGAGGAACGACACTTCCATCCGTAGAGTGCTGCGAATGGTACTATCTCAATGCTTGCCGGGTAGCTATTGTTGTATGAAAACTCCACAAGGTGTAGGTGATCTTCCCATGAACCTCCGAAGTCTAACATACAGGCTCTCAACATATCTTCTAATATCTGAATTGTTCACTCGGACTGTCCGTCCGTTTGCGGATGATATGCCATGCTAAAATTCAGACTCATTCCCAGGCTAGCTTGCAGACTCTGCCAGAACTATGATCGGAATCTCGTATTACGATCGGAGACGATACAAACAGGTACTCCATATAATTTCACGATCTCCTGCATGAGTTTATGGGTATCAAATATGGTACATCTTGAAGGTTTAAATCTTACTTTAGATTTATACTCACCTCCATGTACTTTCTTGCTAACGTCGCAGTTGACTGGCCAACTCTGAATTGAATAAAGTGAGCCGACTTGGTGAGTCGATCCACAATAACCCAAATTGCATCGTTACCCTTCGTGCTGCTAGGGAGAGCAGTCACAAAATCCTTGGTAATGTGCTGCCATTTCCATTCTGGGATTGGTAACGACTGAAGTAGACCAGCAGTTCTGTGATATTCGGTCTTCACTTGCTGACACACCAAACACTTAGCTACGCTCCTTGCTAATTCGCGCTTCATTCCATACCACCGGTAGTGTTGCCGTAGATCCTTGTACATCTTCGTACTACCAGGGTGTACCGAATACGGAGAGCTGTGAACTTCTTTCATGAACTTTTCTCAAACAGAGCTAACTGGTACACATAAACGGCTTCCATATCGCAAGGATCCATCTTCGTGGATGATGAAGTCAGTTCGTAGTCCATTTCCACTTGTTCTCGAATCTTTTATAGCTTGGCATCATTTGCTTGAGCTGCCTTGATCTGATTTACAATAGTGGACTGGACTTGTAAGTTCATCAAAAATGAAGTGTTACCTGGTACAACTACTTCAATCTCTAATCCATGCAGTTCTTGTTGTAGTCTCCACTGAGCGGTAAGGTTCCTTGCTAATGGCTGGCAACTAAGTGCATCAGGAACTACGTTCACCTTTCCAGGATGATACTGTAGGTTGATATTAAAGTAATCCATGAGTTATAGCCATCTTCTCTGCTGCATATTGAGTTCCTTCTGAGTAAATACAAACTTCAGACTTTTGTGGTCAGTGTATATATCCACTCGTTCTCCCAAAAGATAGTGGCGCCAAATTTTGAGTGCGAAGACCACTGCTGCCAGTTCCAGATCATGTGTTGGATAGTTGCGCTCATGGACCTTTAACTGTCTTGATGCAAAAGCCGCAATTTTTCCATGCTGGTATAGAACACATCCTAATCTTTTACCGGATGCATCACAATGCACATCGAATCCGCCATATTGATCCGAAATTACGAGAATAGGAGCAGAGGTTAAACTCGACTTGAGTTCTTCAAAAGTCTTCTCACATGCTTCTGACCACACGAATACTTCGTCTTTACGTATGAGCTTGGTCAAGGGTGCTGCGATCTTTGAGAATCCTTCAATGAATCATCGGTAGTATCCTGCTAAGCCTAATAAACTTCTTATATCTTTCACTGTATTTGGTGTCGGCCACTCACTAACAGCTGACACCTTAGCTAGATCCACAGAGATTCCTTCACCTGAAACGATATGTCCGAGAAATTCGACTTGATCTAGCCAAAATTCACACTTGCTGTACTTGGAGTAGAGCTAATGTTGTCGTAATGTCTCCAGGATAATCCGTAAGTGGTCGGTATGCTCTTTCCGATTCTTTGAATACACCAGGATGTCGTTGATGAATATAACAACAAACCTGTCTAAGTACTCTCGAAAAACTTGGTTCATCAGGTTCATAAAGATGGCAGGTGCATTGATCACTCCAAATGGCATTACGAGATATTCATAATGGTCATAATGAGTCCTAAACGCCGTCTTCGGAATGTCGGACTCTTTGACTTTCACCTGATGGTAACCCGAACGAAGATCTAGCTTTGAAAAGACACAAGATCCACTTAACTGATCGAAAAGATCACCGATGCATGGTAGTGGATACTTTTTCTTAATTGTCACTTCGTTCAGAGCTCGATAATCCACACACATCCTGTAGGAACCTTCCTTCTTCTTCACTAGTAACACCGGAGATCTCCAACTTGAAGTACTGGGTCGAATCCAGCCTTTCTTCAGTAGTTCATCCAACTGAATATGGATCTCTTTCAATCCCTCTGGACTTAACCGGTATAGAGCTTTGATTACTGGTTGTGCACCAGGTTGTAAATCAATACTAAATTCAAGAGCTCGATCGGAAGACAAACCTGATATGTTTTCAGGGAACACATCCTCGAACTCTCAAACTGCCTCAGGTTTTTCTTCTTTAGCTGGCAGAGGGAACACTTCTGCATTCTTCGGTTTAGCACGGTAGCTTCCTGGCTCCAAGGTTCTATCTCCACTTTTGAAATAGAAGACTGGGTGATCTGATATCTTAAATACTACCCTCCTTTGACAACAGTCAATGGTAGCATAAAATACTCATAGCCAATCCATTCCCAACACAATATTGAAATTTGGTTTGTCCAGTACTTTAAAATTTGCGTAGAATTCTCGACCGCAAACTACAACTGGGCACTGATCATATCCCAAAGTTGCCTTCAAGACTCCATTCCCGGAACTGACATTCCAGCTTGTAATGGTGGCTTCACGGGAATCGCGTGTGTTCTCACGAATCGTTGTGGCATGAAGCAGTATGAAGCTCCAGTATCGAAAAGAGCGAGTGCCGGAAGGGTGGCTACTAGTATAGTACCTAAGTGGTGTGAGGTTGTGTTTAGATATAGGGATAGTATATCGATGCACAAGAATTGAAAGGTTGAAAGGATGGGAGAATTTACCGGTGATGACTTGTCCTGTGGCTTTGGCCTCCTCAACCGTCATTGTAAAAGCCTATCGTCTCGGTACATCCCTCTTCGCCGGAGGCACATTCCTCTGCCTTTGAGGCACGTTTCTCTGTGTCTGATGCAATTGACGCTGAGGCTGTGCAGGTGGTCCACATGGAGTTGGTGCAGGAAGAGCTAGGCGGGGTACAGATGCCTAAATGGCTGGCCTCTGCGGAGCTGTAATTGCGGGTATGGATGTTGGTGTTGTGTTAATACGATATGGGCATGCTCCTATAGCGTGAGTAGATGCGCCACAAATCAAACACATGCCATTTGCACGCCTGCAATCCTTCGCCAAGTATCCAGTTTTCTTGCAGTAGAAACAAAAATCTGGACTGGACCGCTTCTGGCTTCTTAGGTGCAAAAGTTGGCCTAGAAGAGACTCCTCCTATCATCTGGGTAGCAGGGTGTTTGATTATGGCTGTTTAAGACTTACCCTTCTTCTTGACCACAGCTTCATAACGGCGTGTTGCCTTCAGTGTGAGTTCATGAGTTGGATAGTCGCCTGTGGCTAAAACCGTCTGAATCTCCGGGTCTAAACCCTGTTGGAATCGTCTAGCCCGAATCTCATCGATCGGGATAAAGTGTGCGGCGAACCTGATAAGATGTTGATGTTGGGATAGTGATGTGTTTTACGGAACAAAATTTGATACGAATTCTTTACTTTATAAGCATGATGAATTCGGCATTATATTCATCTACTGATTTTACCCACATAGAGCCTTGTTGTAGGTGGATGAACTGTTGTTCCATCTCAAAGCGAGCAGACTCGGGGAAAAACTTTGCTTCGAACAGATCGCGGAACGTCTTCCACTTTATTGGTTGTGTGAGATGGCTTTCCTTGGCTTTCCACCAGACTCTTGCATTGTCGGTGAGCTAGAGCTTCGTCACACGAACCCAAGCTATGTCTGGTACCTGCGTTGCTGCAAGGTCATCCTCGATACTTTAGGCCCATTCTTCCGCCTCAAGAGGACTCTCTTTCCCTAAAAAGTTTCTTGGATGCAACCCACAAAATTGCTTTACGCTAGGTGCCTCGGCTTCAGGGCGGTTCATGAGAATAGCAGTCTGCTGCTGCTAGCCCTCCAGAAAACTTTTGATAGCTTCTAGAAGCACCGTCTGTTCATTGATCGAAGCAGCAATGGTAGGGGGAGGTGGTAAGATAGGTGGAGGTGTGCTGCCATTGATGTTGGTGCTGGTGTTGTTAGGAGAATCCTTTACCTTGATAGAAAAGGAACTGTTGGGATAGATTCAAGAAATTTGAAATGTAAGGAATGCATAGTTGTTGATTCTTATAATTCTTGTGATATATTGCTTAAGATTTCATGCAGAACTGACCTGCATGGGCCACTAACAAAACCTGCCACGCCCTGCTTCCCAGTGGACGGAAGCAGTGACGTGGCAAGCCCGCGACGTATTTACTACGAAAATACGTTAAGTGTAATTAAGCAATATAACAATGTACAAGAATAACAAGAGTAATAAAATGAAACAACAATTTTATTTACATTCAAATTTATGTACAACTGTTTGTAATGTAAAGATACAATGATAAAGCAAATTCCTAAATAATGGCATACTGGAAGTAAATACAAATATGAGCTAGAAATCGGGCTAAGAAGTGAACTGGTCCAAATCTTCCTGGCTCGGCTCTATACCGTCAGAGTCCGATCCTCCTGACGAACATTCCAAAGAAAAGAAACAGAGAGAAATGTCGTCAGCGAACTAGCGCTCGGTAAGTCCCCAAAAGAAATAAGTAATGATGAATGAAAGTGAATAGAAATCAAGTGAATGTGAACATGCAAGGTTATATATAAGAGAGTATCTAAGTATATTTATTTACCGGGATAAAATAGTTATTCTAATGTGATTGTTCCCATAATATTTAAACATAATAAAAAGAGCTAAGCTCTGTTAAAATTCAATGAGGCAGCGCCTCACATGCTCCACACAAGGGCACCAGCACCAGCGCCAACCTCTTAGGATTAAATCCTATGGTGGTGTCGCACGTGAAATTCACGTGAGCGCCAATGTGCAAAGCACAGGAGCGCCTATCGTATATAAGAATTAAATTCTTAAGTAGCGTCCACGTGCACAACAAGTGAGCGTCGGCGCCCAAATTAAAAGCAGGTAGAATTAAATTCTGCACAGAGGATATTTCTCTAAAATCTAGGATATTCTCTGTTAAAAAGAGCCGTTGGATTAAAAATCCAATGGTGATGATAAATCATGAAATAAAAGAATTAAATTCTATTAGAAGAAAATATCTCCCTAACCTTTCTAAGTGAGAAAGATATTCTCAGTTGGATCAAAAATCCAATAATAGAATTGAATTCTATTTTGGGAATATATTTTCCCAATCTTTCTAAACAAAGAAAGATTGCTCTCTGTAAAACAAAGAGATCTTAGATTAAAAATCCAATGGTGATTAAAAATCACCGCTTGACAGAATTAAATTTTTTGTATGGGAAAATATTTCCCCAATCTTATTAAAAACAAGAAAACATATTCTGTGAAACAAAAATCACTGGATCAAAAATCCAATGGTGGATAAAATCCCCCGAGCAAATTTTGAGACCAATTAAATTGATTGGTATCTCTCAAATGAGAAATTTTCGTAAACTAATTAACAATTTGCCTTTACTATATAAAAGACCCGAGACTTCAAGTCTCAGAGGACACCACAGACACAGAGATATAGAGAATTGATCCCATAAGTTTCTCCACAAAAAGAAAACAGAGAATTTAATTCTCAAAAGAAGAAGAAGATCTCTCTCCTTTCAAACTCTGGATAAAGAAAAACACAGAGATCAAAACATCTCCTTTACATATATAAGGGTTTGACCCTTCTCAAAAAACTTAGTTCTTTCTCTGAATCTAAGATCCACAAGACAAGTCTTCTACAAGTTGAGAATTTAATTCTCATCGGGAAGATCTTGTTCTTGAGAATCAAAAATTCAGGAGAGAACATGGAAAAGATGGAGTCTATAATACTCCAGGAACTTAGTTCCTTCAAATCAAGAACTTAGTTCTCAAATAAACTCAATCCCTGATTTGTTACGTTTTTGGGTATTCTTAATTTTTAATTACCGCAATCAAGACGGTGTCGCTTGGTAGCTAGCCGGTTGAGTACGGGTCGATCCACAAGGAGATGGAATCTTTTTCTTTATGTTTTAATGAGTTAAATCCAAATATTTTGAGTTTTGTTTTTAAGATCTACTAACGAGATAAAAGATGATAAAGAACTTGCTAGGGTTAGAATTAGGTTAGTTCGAGTCAGGAATTTCTCACTCTTTTCATTGCCTTTCTTAACATCGGTGTTAAGGTGATCGGCAACAACGGGGATTAGCACGACCAAGAAGAAACTTGCAAGTATAAGCTAGGCTTTCCATGCTTAGTTTCTTCCTTTTGTTCATTGTCCGTCCGTTCTTGTCTCTTAGCCCTAACCTCCCTTTAATTCAACCACAACCGGTCTAACTAGGGAATCGCCGCTATCATATAGGATAAGGTGCCATAGTGAGCGGAATGTGGTTCAATTAAAGGGGGTCTGAATTAAGGTGTAAGGCAAAGAAAAGAATGAGATAGATTTCCTTTTCTCAAACTTTCCTTCTCCTGTCCTAACAAGTGAGAGATTACTCACCCATTAAAAAAATAACAACAAAATAAAGCGAAGAAGAGAAAACAAAAGAAAAACAATGATAAAATAAAGCGACTAGATTAGCAAATAAAAATTGCAGATAAATAAATGGAGATGCAAGATAAATAAAAGAACTTACTTTTTTTTCTTTATTGATCACCACTCAAAAGCTCATTTCAATTTTAATGGAGAAAGAAAAACTACAGAAATTTAATCCTAAAACCTAATTAAAGAAAATGCACCACTTATTTGGTTTTGAGCTCTTCTATTTATAGATAGGAAGATGAAACCCTAGGTTACATTCTGAGCTAAACATGAGATTACAAAACTCCCCCAAAAGAGCCGAGTCAACGCTGCTTCAACTGCCACCGACATTGCTTCAACGCGGCCGCGGAACCGCGGCAGAAGTGCCTATTTGGTCGCGGTTCCGCGGCCATTTGGTGAATTTAGGGGACCATCTTTTTAGGGCTTCTCCATGTTGCTTTTATCTTATGTTTTGTATTCTTGGTTTCTCAGAATCTCTTCAGTTCTCTTCCAGATATTCAGCAGTGTAAAATGATGTGGACTTTTGCCTTGAACTCCGCATTGAAGTCTTGGATCATATGCTGCCCTTGTGCTTTGTGCATTGAAGTGACCAACGATTTTCCATTTTTTCCCTTGTACTGGTAGGCGGCATCATACGGATGGTTAGCGGAGATCAGTATTCATCTGTTGTAGGTCGTAGTCCCGCATTTGTTGCAACTTTTCATGAATTTCACTATAAAGGGCTGAGAACCTGTAACCTGCAATTATTCAACAAACACAGATCAAAAGCACCAACCTATATGCAATGTGATTAAGAATGGGTGGTATAAAAATGCAAAAATCTAATATTAATAAATACCCCCAAACTTATCTTTTGCTCGTCCCGAGCAAAGCCAAATTTATTCTCAAAAAATCATAACCTCGCTTTCGCAGGGAACGCGATTGCACTAAGCTCGTGCAACAAGCCGTTAAACCTCTAGGTGTCCCTAGTAGGAGGAGTGTAGTCTCCTGAGGGTTTTCAGCGGATGCTACCCACAAAATCCGATCAATTTGGCTGTTGACTCTAATTCTTCAATTCGGTATTCTAGCGAGGAATTCTACTATCTTCAACTTAGGAATCATCAACCTGTATTCTTCACACTTCCTTTTCATTTAACTTTTAGATCATATACGTTTTACCAGTTTATAAAGCTTTCAGCATCTCCTAAGTTTTTTTTCTAAGGCGCAATCTTAACTCAGGAATTTTTATCATCTCTACTGAATATATAAGCCCTATCTTTTATTCCTATCTCTCCTCCAAATTCCAATCATATATCCCTACGTGTGTGTAATTATCACCCATACACTTGGAAATTCAATTCAAGCTATCACACTCTTGTTTATCTTCCAAAATACTTTTTAATCGGTGAATTCTAGATGAAATTGCTTACACATCATTCATGCGACCGTTAATACTTCTTGAGGTACTAAACGACCGATTACAAAATGTGCTTGCGCATTTAGGCGTAATTCCTCGTCTTGCAACACCTAAGGCTTAGTAGTGACTCCCAAACCAGTTGGTCTAAGGCACTGGGTGATAAAGCACCCTCGCTATATTTTTTATTTATGCTGCCTTAAGCAATTACAAAACCAGTGTTCATTTTTTTTATCTCTTTATTCACCATTTATACTTTTATTTTATTTTCCTTTATACTAAGGATTTTAGACAAGAGCGTTTCAAGGTATCCTCTACTATCCTAAGTTTCAAGATGTGTGTAAGTGCGTATAGTAGGGTATATATCTTCAGAATTTGGACTTAAGGTTCAGAATTATTTTTCAGACTTATACTTCAAATAGTGCTTTCAATACTCTTCCATTATTTTGATTTAGCCCAAGAACTGAACTCAAAATTTGCCTATTTCTAAATAAACTACAAGGGCGTTTATTTTCTACAGTTAAACCTTAAGAAGGGTTATTTTTAGGGTTTTTAATTTACTAAGTTTAGCATCTAGTTTTTCCTAACTAGTCAACCGTTATGTTGAACTTGACTCAAATATAGCCAAAATTGACATTTTCAATTTTTTTATTTTTAAAATTTTTCAATTTTTATATATATTATTTTTATTATTTTATATATATATATTTTTTTTAAAGATGCAATGAGAATTAAATATGCAAAGAAAAACAAATATGTACAAAAAAATAAAAAATATGCAGATGCAATGCAAAAATAACTATATACAAACAATCCTCACTCCCAAACTTATTGACAGCAGTGTCCTCACTACTCCATGCGGCGTCTACTAGACGTGGCCTCACTAGTCCCAGCCCCACCTCTATCTGCCCCTCGTCCCCTCGATCGTGAACGGGATCGTTCCTCTCTTTCTAGGAGGGTGGATATTCCATGTTCCAAGCTCGTTATACGCTGATCAAAACAGCATCCCTATCACTCTCTCTACCCCCCTATGGGTTCGTTGAATTAAGCGTGCTTGCGCAGCAGGGGTAAGCTCTTCGTCACTCGTTGTGGAGCTCGAGCTAAGGGGTCTTGGCCATCACGTCCTCGGCCGGCTCGGTGCGCGACCATAAATCATGTAAACGTGTGTAGGACGTGGAGACACCCTCAAGAAGGGGTCGAATTGGAATCCCACCATGCATATAAAATTCAAATTGCTCAATAGGGAGGAAATGGCAACACAGTTGTGTCACCAACATAGGGCATGGATAATTGCCCCCCCCCCCCCGTTTGCCGGCGCCAATCGAATGAAGCAATACAGTGCACATGTCATAGCTAGGGTTTCGTGTCATCAATGTGTGCACTATATGTAGGGATGGTGTAAAAATGTTGTGTTGTGCGAACTTCCAAAAATATTATTTTGTGCCCAACGGCACACAATTAAAATGTTCGCAAAAACTGTGCGAGCCTGAATGCCCTTTCGGGGCTCCCTAGAACAGTCGTTTCCCATTAAGGGTAGGTAGTCTTCAAATCGGAGGGGTTGAACATGAATGAGGAGTCGTGGTATTAAGGTGACTTCATAAATGAAGTCCCTATCAATTAAAATTTCCCTATCCCCCCACAGTAATCTAATATACCCATGTTTTGCAAGACACCCGTCCTCCATACATTCATAGAAATGTGCAACACGATCCGGGAGCGCAAATGCATTCGGATGGTTAAATATTAAAAAGTTCCATCCGCGCTTTCGGATCTCATCGCCGAAATAGCTACCATACAAGTTATGGGCGAACAATTGTGAAAAATCCCTATCAAACTGAAGTGTAGGGGCCATGGAATTAATTTGCAGAAAGATAAAAATTTTACAGAGGGGATAAGAGAAAAACAAACCTCCTCTGAAAATTTCAGAGGGAGAGGACACCAATCGGCGGCGGTTGCGCAGCAGAGGAGGGGTTGGGCGGCGGAAGCGCGGCGTAAAAGATGGATCTCTCTGCAGAACTTGGAGCGGCGGCTAGGGTTTTGATGGAGGGATAAATTAGGGTTCTGTAAATGCAGCAAAGGGGTTGGGTTGTTTTTATAGGGGTTATTTGGTTATTTGTACAAAAGCCCCTGAAAAAGAGGAATTTATTTTGTAAAAAAAATTATTATTTTTTATTTTTTAATTAATATAACTGAATATTTACAAAAATACCTCCCCAAAATTTGGAATTTTTTTTTAATTTTATAATTACAAGTGTGACATACCCCCAAACTTATTTGAAACAGTGTTTCCACTATTTATGGCTGGATAACCGAAGTTTGGTGGTAAGCAGAGGAAGATTAGTCGATGTAAACTGGCTCCTGTAGCATCAGGAGCTCATCCGATGGGTCAGCGGTGAGAAACGGTTTTAACCTGTGTCCGTTCACTTTGAATAGTGAACCATCCTCTGGATTTTCTAAATTCACCGCACCATGCGGATATACCGTCCGCACAAAGAATGGTCCTTTCCATCGAGATTTGAGCTTACCGGGATGGAAATGTAACCGGGTGTCGTAGAGAAGTACCTGTTGACCAGGTGTGAAAGTTTTGCGCATAAGGTGTTTATCGTGAAACACATTCGTTCGGTTCTTAACGACAACCGTGTTCTCGTAAGCTTCATCCCGAAGCTCGTTTAGTTCATTGATCTGCAGCTTCCGATGGCTGCCCGCATTATCAAGAGATAGATTCAGCTCCTTAATTGCCCAAAATGCTCTATGCTCGATTTCCACTGGAAGGTGGCAAGCATTTCCGTAAAAAAGCCGATAAGGAGACATGCCAAGATCAGTCTTATATGCAGTTCGAAATGCCCAAAGGGCATCAGTGAGTTTTAAAGACCAATCCTTACGGTTCTTAGAAACCGTTTTCTCCAAAATCTGTTTGATTTGACGATTAGACACTTCGGCTTGCCCACATGTTTGAGGATGGTAGGGCGTCGATAGCTTATGATTAATGGAGTATTTCCGCATTAAGGCTTCGAAAGTCCTATTACAGATGTGTTCCATTGTCACTAATGATTACATGGGGGTGTCCAAACCGGGAAAAGATGATTTCCTTAAGGAATCTAATGACAACCTTGTTGTCGTTAGTCCGGCTGGGCACGGCCTCGACCCATTTAGAGACATAATCAACAGCTAGAAGAATATATAGGTTCCCAAAAGAGCTGGGAAACGGGCCCATAAAATCAATCCCCCAAACATCGAAAATCTCGACAACCAAGATTGGTTGGAGAAGCATCTCGTTTCTCCTGGATATCCGGTCCAAGTTTGGGCACCGGGAGCAAGTCTTGTAGTAATCATTAGCATCTTTGAAGAGTTGTGGCCAGTAAAAGCCACACCGCAAGATCTTCTCGACTGTCTTTCTTGGGCCAAAATGCCCGCCACACGCTTGATCGTGGCAAAATGACAGCACACTCTTGAATTCATTATTAGGCACACACCGACGAATAATCTAGTCGGGACGGTATTTGAACAAATATGGTTCGTCCCAGTAAAAGTGCTTTACTTGGGATAAGAATTGAAGTCTGTCCTGACTTGACCACTCGTTTGGTAGTAATCATGTTGCTAAGTAGTTCACAATATCTGCGAACCAGGGTTCGCATGATACTGTCAAGAGCTGTTCATCCGGAAAAACGTCGTTTATTGGAAGTGAAAGCGTCGGCGAAGAAGGAAGTCGTGAAAGATGGTCGGCCACTACGTTTTCACATCCTCTTTTGTCTTTGATGACAAGATCAAACTCTTGGAGTAAGAGGATCCAACGTATCAGCCGAGATTTTTTGTCCTTCTTTGCAAAAAGATGCGAAGAGCAGAATGGTCTGTGTAGACAATGACTGGAGAGCCGATTAAGTAGGGCCTGAATTTTTCTAATGGAAACACAACAGCCAAGAATTCCTTCTCGGTTGTTATGTAATTTGGCTGGGCATCGTTCAGGGTTCGGCTAGCATAATAGATTACGTGCGGCATCTTGTCGATGTGCTATCCTAGGACAGCACCAATGGCAAAGTCGGATGCATCGCACATAATCTCAAATGGATACGTCCAGTCAGGAGAAGAAAGTATGGGAGCAGAAGTGAGTGAGCTTTTAAGTGATTCAAATGCGGTCACACAGCTCAAATTGAAATCGAATGTGGTGTCCTTAGCCAACAGAAGAGTCAAGGGTCTAGCAATTTTGCTAAAATCCATGATAATCTGTCTATAGAAACCGGCATGGCCAAGGAAAACTCGGATGTCTCTGACGCACTTGGGAGGAGGAAAATTGGAAATGACCTCAATCTTAGATTTATCCATCTCAATGCCATTTTGCGAGATGATATGCCGTAAGACCATACCTTCGCGCACCATGAAGTGGCACTTCTCCCAGTTCAAAGTTAGGTTTTTATCCTTACACCGGGTAAGGACAACGTCGAGATGCTGTAAACACTCATCAAAGGAATTGCCGAAAATGGAGAAATCATCCATGAATATCTCCAAGAATTTTTCCACCATGTCTGAGAAAATTCCCATCATACACCGCTGGAAGGTAGCGGGTGCATTGCATAACCCAAAGGGCATGCGGCGATAAGCAAACGTGCCGAAAGGATAGGTGAACGTGGTTTTGTCCTGATCTTTTTCGGCGATGGGAATCTGGTTATAGCCGGAGTAGCCATCCAGAAAGCAGTAGTACTCGTGTCCAGCCAATCGTTCAAGCATTTGGTCAATAAAAGATAGCGGAAAGTGGTCTTTCCGCGTCGCGGCATTGAGTTTTATGTAATCAATGCACACTCGCCACCCAGTTTGGGTGCGAGTAGGGATTAACTCATTTGCCTGATTGGTGATGACCATTTTGCCCGACTTTTTGGGGACAACATGTATCGGACTAACCCATTGATTATCAGAGATAGGGTAAATGATACCACTATCAAGACATTTGACGATCTCTTTTTTCACAGCCTCCTTCATGACTGGATTGAGTCGTCTTTGTGGATCCCTGGGTAGTTTGGCATCATCCATCATATGAATGTGATGTTCAACGATCAAGGGACTAATCCCCTTGATGTCCGCCAAAGTCCAGCCAAAAGCTTGCCGATTGCTCTGAAAGACCATCAGAAGGGCTTTCTCTTGCTCTGAAGCTAGAGAAGCCAAGATGATGATAGGTAGGGGCTCGTTCTCACCTAAGTAAGCATACTTGAGGTGAGACGGAAACGGCTTGAGTTCAAGCGTTGGAGGTGAAACGATTGAAGGCAAAATCGGCGAAAATGTCTTGAACTCGAAGGATTCTAACAAAGGCCCAATACGAGTGTACGCGACCGAGTCGGATGGTTCAGCTAACTCATCCGAAAATTCAAAGGATTCAAGCTCGGGTGGCGACAAGTCAAGATCATTCAAGAAAGTGAAACACTCATAATCATTGTCGGGAGCAGTATCAGATTCAAGGAGGAACGCACTAGTGGCGTCAAGATTGCTATGATCGAACAGAAATTTCTCGAACTCACAGTCCTCAGGGACGATCTCCTAGATCGAACAAACGTCTAGTATATGAGCATCAGGTTCGGAGGGCTGATTCTCCAACCTAAAAATGTTGAGTTCAATTGTCATGTTTCCAAAGGATAGGTTCATCGAACCATTTCGACAATTGATCACAACATTCGAGGTCGCTAGGAATGGACGACCGAGTATCACCGGAATTTGATTCCGGGGGTTAGCTACAGGTTGTATGTCTAAAACAATGAAATCAATGGGGAATATGAAGTCTCCTACCTTTATTAACACATCCTCTAGCTCACCTCTAGGATGGGTGATAGATCGGTCGGCCATTTGGAGAGTACAGTGTGTGGGTTTCAGCTCTCCTACACATAATTGCTCAGACACCGAATACGGAAGCAGGTTAACACTGGCACCAAGATCCAAAAGTGTGCGGTTGATGTTCTTATCCCCAATAGTTATTGAAATCGTAGGACAGCCAGGGTCTTTTCGTTTTTGATGTAAAGCTTGGGTAAGAGCATCACTCACGGCACTAGCTAAGAAAACCTTCTTGAGTACCTGAGATTTTCTCTTCTTAGTGTACAAGTCCTTCATGATTTTTGCGTAGGAAGGGACTTGTTGGATTGCATCTAAGAGGGGAATGTTAATGTTAACCTATTTAAATAACTCCACAATCTTCTCCATTTGTTAATTTTGTTTATTGGATCTCAACCGGTTTGGAAAAGGAACATTTTGAAAATTGGTTGAATCCAATGTTTGTGGAAGAGAATGTGGAGCAGGAACGGACCCCGGAACTGGTGTTTTCGTGGAGTGAGAAGTGGGTACGTTCGGAATAGCAGAAGAAGTAGAGCCTTTTGAAGAATGGAGAATAGGCTCAGAAGACGAAGAAGAAGAAGAAGAAGAAGAAGAAGAAGAAGCGGAAGAAGCGGCCGGGATGTCATCATTTGTGCCAACGTTGTTGTGCAGTATCTTCCAGATCTCAACATAGTCACGGCACTCACATTATGGTTTTGTTGTTCAAGAGCAACATGTGCATTTTGTGGGTGACCAGGATTTGGGAGTGGTTGAGATGGAAGCTTCCCCTTCTCTCACTCACTTAAAACTGCATTCAGTTGTGCAATCTGGGCTTCGATGGTTTTGATGCTTTGCCCATGTGAAGCAATGTGTTGCACCAAAGACTGAATGGAAGACTGAATGTTGGCGGAGGATTGAGTTGATTGCTTTAAAAACGCCTCCCGACTTCGTTCTAACGAGGAAACCTTATCGTTATTTGGCGAAACAAACTTGTTTTGAGGAAAAGAATTGTTAGGTGCAAAATTGTTCGTCTGATTTTGAAAAGGTTGGGGTTGGAAAGGCTGCTGATATTGATGTTGAGTTTGTGGCTGAGCTTGTTGTTGAGGAGGAGGAGGCCTCTGGAAGTTGTTGTTGCCTTAGAATTGTTGTTGATTCTGATTCCAGGCAAAATTGGGGTGGTTCCTCCAACCAGGATTGTAAGTTGAAAAGTATGAATCATTTCTTTGTCTTTGCTGAAATGCAGCATTGGCTTGATCTTATCCTTGAGCAGGTGGATTGTAAGGAGACTCTTCGGTTAAATGTGATGGGTCTGAAAAACAAGCGCAGATAGTACAAGGGGGAAGAGCAGGGGCAGGAGAAGGCGATGAGAATTTGCTCTCAATTGCTTCTAGTTTTCGTGTAATCGCAGCCATTCCAGCCTTCATTGCAATCGAGAGATCAAGTTGATGAACACCTGCCCTAGAAGGACCGGAAGAAGTAGAAGAAGTAGATGAAGTGTTCGGTCTGGTGCTTTCCCACTGAAGCGTTTGCTCCGCGAGATCGTCAAGAAATTGCCATGGTTCCTCGTCAGATTTGGATAGGAAGTGGCCTTGACAAATGGTCTCCAGCAACTGCTTAGTTGCTGGGTTCAGTCCCTCGCATAAGGTCTGGCAAAGTTGCCATCTCTCAATACCGTGATGAGGGCACTGAACAAGAAGGTCTTTGTAACGGTCAAAGCACTTCCAAAAAGGTTCAGCAGGAGGCTGGGAAAATTGGTTAATTTCATTTCATATTCTCGCGGTCTTATGATTTTGGTAGAATTTTTTTAGAAACACTTTTACAAACTCTTCCCAACTGTTTATAGAATGCGATGTGGTACAATACAGCCACTTCTCAGCTAGGTCATACAGAGTGAAAGGAATGACTCGTAGCCGTATAGCATCGTCGGACAGTTGGGTGGTCTTCATCATTGCACAAACATTCTGGAACTTATTAATGAAGATATAGGCATCATCGGATTCCGGCCCGTGAAATTTGGGCAACATGTTGATGAAGTGGGGCTTGATTTCGAAATTATCCCCATTAGCCGGCGGAAGTGAAAGACAGATAGGAAGTGCGGAGCGGGTAGGATAGAAACGATCCTGGAGCGCGATTCGCTGTGGCGCTTCAACAAGAGGTGGTTGCGGGTTATTCGCATCCAGATAAGGTGGAATCAATCCCGGGGGAGGTAAAGGGATGTTAGGAGGAAATCCTGACATCTCAGAAGAAGAATTTGTTGATGACGATGGTGAAGGTGAAGATGTATGAACAGAATTCTGGTCAACGTCGGAGTTGATCGGCAAAGGTAAAGGTGAAAGAGGTGTAGAGGGAGTTTCGACTTCGGAGTCGATCGCGTAGTCGGTAGCGACTAACGAAACACGGACTAGGCGGGCACTATTGTCCCGAGTCCAACCGGACATACACTAAAGCGAGTTTAGTGTAGTCAAAGCGTAGAATGTAAGGGTAAGAAAACGTCAATGAAGAAATGCGAATGAGAGGTGGGTGAAATGGGATTTTAGCGACAAAGGGTAAGTTTTTATAAAAGTTTTTGTTTTGTGTTTTTTTTTTATTTAAGAAAGAGTTTTGGAAAAAAAAAATGTGTACGGACTTACGGACTTACTTCAAACAATCACAGTTAAAATATACACAATCAAATCTAGAGCTATAGTCTTCTAAGTCTACTAGACTGCTCCTAACTGTTCCAAAGTGACAAGTTGTGAGATAACCCTCAAATCGTCTCTTCACTGCCAATTGTGGCCAGGTAAGCACAAATGAAGAAAGGAGGGTTCCGCTCACGAATCTCCGTGAGACGGGCCTTTTAAAATTACATTTCTCACTTGTCTAGCCTAAGCACCACAAAGTCAAGTTTAGATAAACGATTGAATGCCCACAACCTTCCTCTGTCCTATTGAGCACGACAGTCCTTAGTTGGCTGAGTCTAGATATTTTTTAATTAAGATCAAGGGTGATGCATATGCTCTTAGTGATTTTTGGGGTTTTAGGAAGGGTAATGAAATCCCCACCCAATCTGAATTGGTGTTATAGCCCCTTAAAGTCCGTATTAGTTATGCAAAGCAGTAACAACCAAAAATCTAAAACACTTTCAAGAAATTTATTTTGGTTGCGGTGCAAAGAATCCTGCACAAAATCAGTTTATTGGAGAGGGGAAGAGAATCTGTGTAAAGAATCCTGCAGGAAAAATATTTCAGTGGAGTGGAGAGGAGAGGAGAAGAGAAAAGAGATACTCACAGAGAGATTTTAGTTGCTGACGTCACCCGTTGACCGCGGTTCCGCGGACAAACCCTTGCTTCTGCCACGGTTCCGCGGCTGAACAGTTGATTTGGATCTTCAAATTTGGTCCCTGTGCTTAGTTGGTTCTCCTCTTTCTGTTTAGATCCCCTGAATCTTGATTTGTTCACTGAGTTTGCTCCAGAACTGAAACAGAGTTTGCTCCATGCCTGCACACTTGCACAAAAACTAATCAAAAATAACAAGATGATTTTTTTTTGGTTTGGTTTTTTCAATTTTTATATTTTTATATTTTTTAATTAACCCGAAACTACACAAAGAAATAAACTACCGTCTCCCCGGCAACGACGCCATTTGATTTGTTACGTTTTTGCGTATTCTTAATTTTTAATTATCGCAATCAAGACAGTGTCGCTTGGTAGCTAGTCGGTTGAGTACGGGTCGATCCACAGGGAGATGGAATCTTTTTCTTTATATTTTAACGAGTTAAATCCAAATATTTTGAGTTTTGTTTTTAAGATCTACTAACGAGATAAAAGATGATAAAGAATTTGCTAGGGTTAGGATTAGGTTAGTTCGAGTTAGGAATTTCTCGCTCTTTTCATTGCCTTTCTTAACATCGGTGTTAAGGTAATCGGCAACAACGGGGATTAGCACGACCAGGAAGGAATTTGCAGGTATAAGCTAGGCTTTCCATGCTTAGTTTCGTCCTTTTGGTCCTTGTCCGTCCGTTCTTGTCTCTTAGCCCTAACCTCCCTTTAATTCAACCACAACCGGTCTAACTAGGGAATCACCGCTATCATATAGGATAAGGTGCCGTAGTGAGCGGAATGTGGTTCAATTAAAGGGAATCTGAATTAAGGTGTAGGGCAAAAAAAAGAATGAGAGAGATTTCATTTTCTCAAACTTTCCTTCTCCTGCCCTAACAAGTGAGAGATTACTCGCCCATTAAAAAAAATAACAACAAAATAAAGCGAAGAAGAGACAACAAAAGAAAAACAATGATAAAATAAAGCGACTAGATTAGCAAATAAAAATTGCAGATAAATAAATAGAGATGCAAGATAAATAAAAGAACTTGCTTTTTTTATTTTCTTTATTGATCACCACTCAAAAGCTC
Organism: Agapanthus africanus; assembly: GCA_030015575.1. Lineage (NCBI taxonomy): Eukaryota > Viridiplantae > Streptophyta > Magnoliopsida > Asparagales > Amaryllidaceae > Agapanthus > Agapanthus africanus. Next base: position 722,516,644 of record JASDDO010000022.1, on the reverse strand, counting down.
ATTACAATTTTTAATGGAGAAAGAAAAACTACAAAAATTTAATCCTAAAACCTAATTAAAGAAAAGGCACCACTTATTTGGTTTTGAGCTCTTCTATTTATAGATGGGAAGGTGAAACCCTAGGTTACATTCCGAGCTAAACATGAGATTACAAAACTACCCCAAAAGAGCCGAGTCAACGCTGCTTCAACTACCACCGACACTGCCCCGGACACTGCTTCAACGCGGCCGCGGAACCGTGGTAAAAGTGCCTATTTGGCCACGGTTCTGCGGCCATTTGGTGGATTTAGGGGACCATCTTTTCAGGGCTTCTCCATGTTGCTTTTATCTTCTGTTTTGTATTCTTGGTTTCTCAGAATCTCTTCAGTTCTCTTCCAGATATTCAGCGGTGCAAAATGATGTGGACTTTTGCCTTGAACTCCGCATTGAAGTCTTGGATCTTATGCTGCCCTTATGCTTTATGCATTGAAGTGACCAACGATTTGCCATTTTGTCCCTTGAACTGGTAGGCGGGATCATACGGATGGTTAGCGGAGATCAGTATTCATCTGTTGTAGGTCGTAGTCCCGCATTTGTTGCAACTTTCATGAATTTCACTGTAAAGGGCTGAGAACCTGTAACCTGCAATTATTCAACAAACACGGATCAAAAGCACCTACCTATATGCAATGTGATCAAGAATGGGTGGTATAAAAATGCAAAAATCTGATATGAACAATCCCAGATTCTCAAAATAAAGATCTTAGTGATCATTAATGATCAAAATGTCATTAACAGAGATTCAATCTCTAAAAATAAAAAGAACCCAGTGCCTCACATGAAAAGCACATGAGCATTCAAGACTAAGTTACATAGCGCATCACGTGAAATACACGTGAACACCCAAAAGATCCCTCCCCAACAGAAGGCTAGCGCCTCACGTTCTTCCCATGTGGGTGCCCAAAGCAGAAGGCCAGCGCCTCACGTGAGATACTCGTGAACGCTGAGTAAAAGTGCTTAGCACTTCATATACAGTCAAAACGACTGAGTGCTTAGCACTGATTGGGCAGCGCTCAGCGCCTCACGTGAAAAACACGTGGGCGCCCAACAAAATAAAATAAGACAGCGCCGTACATGCTCCTCACGTGGGCGCCTAACAAAATAAAATGAGGCAGCGCTGCACGTGCTCTTCACGTGGACGCCATACAAAAGTGCTTAGCACTATTCATATTCAGTCATAATAACTAAAGTGCTCAACACTTATTGGACAGTGCCCATGTCTGAGCACCTCACATGATACGCATGTGAGCGCCAAAGCTCCAAATAAGTGTTTAGCACTTCTGCATAAAAGGAAAAAGGGGCTAAGCAAACAGAGCCCAAATAAGTGCTTAGCACTTTTGAATAAAAGAAAGAATGAGCAGACCAAGCTCAAATTGGCTAAGTCCCTCTGGAGTCAATTGCAACTGAGCCCAAATGCTCTGTTGTTGGATCTCAACTAAAATTTGATGATCCTTAAACATTGTTAAGTTGATCTTAGTCTCAAATAAGACTAACGTGTCCTTAGTAAAAAAATAAATTGAGCTCAAATGCTCACATGTTTAAGCCGATCTTAATCTCAAACTAGATTAACAGTCCTTAAACAAAACAAAATATTTTTGAACTAAGAAAACATACAACCTAAGTTCAAAACCTATATCTAAAATTTACGGATTTAGACTAATCCGAGCCCTACGGGCGACGACATAAATTAGTCTCCGTATACAATCCACGGGCATCCAAAATAAAAAAAAATAACACACGACACGAAGTGAACTTCCGGAGAAGGAGAAAGTGGTTATCGCAACGCGGAAATGTAATTAACTGTAGGGGATTGCGCCTGCAGGGAAGAGCGTCCCCAAAATCAAAAACCCCTCACAAATGAGGGGGAATCTAATGAAATCTGCTACAACGGTCGCATCTATCCAAACCTCCGATATACGGTTCCATAAATCAACTTGGTATCTTCGGAGAGGTGGGTGGATAAGTCCAAACAGCATCTGTCCCCAAATTCAGGCCAGACGTCCCAACGTCTCGGTCCGGTCTTTCGGCGGTGAACAGTGGTTATTTGTAATTTGATAAAGAAGGTATTCATGTATACGAGAGTAGTCCATCTTACCCCGTGGACTATGGTAACATACAGTACAAGGCCCCGTCATAATCCACGGGACAACGGCACGTGAATTCATGTAGGGTTTTTTTAAAGTGATCTATCGTGCCATGATATACGTTCCGTACCAATCTACCCCTTTATCCCCGCGTATTGTATTGTATAGATTAAGATTACAGGTCTTGGCCGAATCCATGGATATGTACAGGTTCATGTTCAAGATGTAATCATGTGTTCAGGTATTCATGTCAAGTTATATCTATGGTTCGGTCAAGTCGAGTCAAGTATTCAAGTTCAAATTTAATTTTTGAATAAAAGTGTTCAAGTTCATGATCAAGTATTCAAGTTTGTGTTTGATTTTGGATTCTGATTTGAATTTGGATTCAGGTTGAAATCAGAATCTTATGAAAAGATTTAGTTCTTGAAATTCTTAGATTCGGGAGTAATCGGCAACTGCTGCACATAAACGGCAGGATTTGTGTTTTTTTCCAAGACAATTGCCATTGATAACACCGTTAAGTTGTCTAACCTGAATAGGCAAGAACTCACTTTCTCCGGCTCCCCGAGACTCAAGAGAAATGATACCGCGTAAGCCTATATTAGTCTATAGTCCTTAAAATATTGTTTGCATATCTCGAGGGGTTTTATGAAAAATACTTTAATATAGTTTTAAAAATAAATCTCGAGGGTGATTTATAATATTTAGGATTTTCATGAACATGAATTTTAATTGTTGGGGTGTTTTAGTGATAAAAACCTAGGTTTTAAAAGTTTATGGTATTTTTATGAAAACTGACTCTTTTGGTAACTTTTTGGTATTTTATTAAAAATTCTAATCTTTCATTAAAAATATAGTTTCAAAATTTATGTTTTTATTGAAAATACGAATTCATAGTTTTATAAAAATTTTAAAGTTTAGATTTTATTTAGAAAAGTCGTATTTCTTAAAACCCGTATTTTTTATTTCCTTTCGAGACCGAATACTCCATGAGGAGTTCTGCATCTTGCTCTACTATCCCAAGGATATGCGATAATCCGTACCATCCATTAGCGGGTCCCCCGACGAGGGTTGTAGAGGCGTATTTGCTAAGGATTTAAAATATCGATTTAAAACAAACCCGTTTTGAAAAAAATGGTATTTTAATGAAAAGTTTCTTCTTTGAATAACCCATATACTTAGAATACCGTGCTATGAAACTGATTGTTTGGTTTTTTAGAGAAGTGTATGTTTATGTAGTAACCGCAATCAATAACGGTATCGCGTGTAGCTAGACTGAGATGAGTACGGGTCGTCCTCAGGGAAACATTGAATCGTTTAATCTTACTTTAGACGTGTTGATTAGGAAAGGAAGAAGAATAAAGAATGGTGAAGAATGGTTGTAGGTTCTAGATCTACGTCAAACATGGATGCAGGATATAGATCTAGATTAACTACGGATGTAGGTTTTATATTAGAAGGGAGCTTGTAGGGTTCGTTAAGATTTAGTAGTCATGGATGATTAATTAAAGATTACTCTTTTATCCTTTAATAGATTTAAAACTAGATCGACAGTGATGCATGTAGATTAGGGTTTCTGGAGGGAAAAGAGTTCCCACTCTTAACCCCTACCTTGACATGGATCTCCGTTCATGTCTAGCCTTTACCAAAACAATCATTAATCTAATCTCTAATCGCGGTCGTGGCTCCCAATGAATTGGTAGCACGCCCGATTAGGATGTTAATGATTCTTTTGGTAAAGTTCAAAAACTTTATAGGACGTAAAAAGAGTTTAAGGATCTTTATCATCCATTAATCTACCCTAATCCTACGAATCCTAACAAGTGGAGAATTACTCGCGCATGTTGGGAAAAGAAAAGATAGAAAGGGAAATCATATTGAAAACTACAGAAAATAATATGATATAAGAAAACAACTACCTTTATTAATCAACAAGATCAAGTACACTTTGTTCCTTTAGAAAATGATTACAAAACCCTAGTTTGCTTCTCGATCTTTTCTAAGGAGGTAGATGAATTGTCGATGATCAACCAGAATTCTTGAGCCGTCGTGGACTTCGTGATCGCGTCGGTTTGATTATTTTTCCAAGAGGCTCTCGGTCCTTATTTATAGTTACAGAGCCAGAACCATAGTTTCCTAATATGGTGACTGGTTGTTAGGATCCCAACCAGAAAATCCAGAGCCCTGACTCCTCGATATTGCGGCGGAACCGCGGCCATTTGGTGGGTTTGGCCGCTGATCCGCGGTGGGTTAAGTGGTTCGTTGCTTCAAAAATCTTGTGGCCTCTTCTGATGACACATGTAGACTATTTTGATATCTGGAATCTGAAAATCTTCTCTAAGTCTCTGCCAGAATTGATTTTTTCGATTTACTTTAAGATTTTGGCAGATTTGATCTTGATAACTCAGATTTCCTTGATTCCAATCCTGATATAATTTCTGCACAATAACTCAATAAATAATGTTAGTAGAATTTGTTTTTATTGAGATATTATCTTAACCATTTGACATGATATTATAGTTTTAAGAGAATTGGTCAAAGATATTTGATATGGTATACATATTTAAATGGACTAAATGTTACATAGATATTATATGCTTACATTTTCCTTCATAATGTTAATTATAATATATAAACACATGAAAATAGTATTTTTTACAGATAAACCCTCATATGTGTCATATTTATAATAAATACCTTTTATTATATAAAAATGGTAAGGAAAATGTCATATCAAATGCATAATATTTTCGACTGAACAGAAACCATAGTGTGTGGGGGGTCGGTCGTTACCCTGTGAATGATCTAAAGGTTTATACTCTGGTTATTGAAATTACGGTTATATTAAAGTTCATGGTATTTTAATGAAAAAGTTCGTTATATGAGTATTTCATATGGAAATTTTCATTATGCTAAAAAGCTAAATGATGTGAATAAGATTAAGAGTGGTTTTACAGTGTTGTTGTAATTTATTTTACTTATCAAGTGGGTGAAAAGGTTTGAAAAGAAAGTAATATCGGTTCTAACTCCACTTTACCGATATCGGTATTAGTGAGAAGTGGAATTTTATAGAAAACCGAATCGGAAATCGGATTTGTTCCGATTCCGTCGGGTTTTTTAATTTCGTATTTTGAGAATAGAAGAGAGAGATAGAAAAGGACTTACGGGTTTTAGGTTAAACAAGGGAGTAAGAGGGAACTAGAGGGACCATCGATATATTGCGTCGTCGCCGGTAGTTCCTTAAAACGGTAGCCGGAAGTTCCGCCAGGAATTCGTCGGAGCTTCGCCTCGAGCTTGTTTTCAAAGTAGATGACTCTTGGAAATTTTTTGAGAGAGTGGGCTCAGGATTTTAGGGTGAGAGGGTAGATGGTAGGTGTTCAGTTGATAAAACTGCGCATTTGTTATTACATTTTTCCTACTATTTCTATATTAAAAAGGTCTTTATTATAATATATCATACATATGAGGGTTTATGTGTAAAAATACTATTTTCCATGTGTTGATATATTATAATTAGAATTTGGTAGGAAAATGTATGCAAATAACACCATTGACCTAATCCTAGTAGAACTAAGTCTACTAAATATTATTTAAGTTGTTGTGCAGAATTTTTAGGTCTTAAATCAAGGAAATCAAGTTGTTAAAAGCTAACCTGCCTAATTAAGAAATCAAAATTAAGAAATCAATTCTGGCAGAAGAAAAGAAACGATTTCCAAATTCTGAAGGTTCCAAGGATCGCCAAATGTCACAAAGAGCCAGACCCTAAAAATTGATCAATGGATATGATCATCAGGCCGCGGATCCGCGGCATTAGCCCCTTGATGCCGCGGATCTGCTACGTTATAGTGGAGTCAAGGGATGGAATTTCTCTGTATGGATCCTAACTACCATTCCCCAATTTAGGCCTCTAAATTTCTGGCTTTGGGACTATAAATAAAGACCGAGAGCCTCTTGGAAAAAGCATCAAGTCGACGAGATCACGAAGTCTAAGACGGCTCACGCATCCAGACTGATCATCAACTGTTCGTCTACCTCCTTGGAAGAGATCGAGAAGCAAACTAGTCTTTGTAATCATTTTCTAAGAAATCAAAGTGTAATGAATAATGTTGATTAATAAAGGTAGCTTTCTTTTTCTTATTCTATTTTTTCGTAGTTTAATTTTGCATTTTCTCTCCATCTCTTCTTCTTCCAACATGCGCGAGTAATTCTCCGCTTGTTAGGGTTCGTAGGATTAGGGTAGGCTAATGGATGATGAACATCCCTAAACCCTTTTTAAGTCCTATGAAGTTTATGAACTTTATCAAAAGAATCATTAACATCCTAATCGGGCGCGCTAACAATTCTTTGTTAGTTCCGACCGCGATTAGAGATTAGATTAATAATTGTTTTGGTAAAGGCTAGATATGAACGGAGTTCCGTGTCGAGATAAGGGTTAAGAGTGGGATTCCTTTTCCCTCCAGAAACCCTAATCTATACGCATCACCGTCGTTCTAGTTTTAAATCTATTAAAGGATAAAAAGGGTAACTTTTAATTAATCGTCCATGACTACTAAATCCTAACGAACCCTATAAGCCCCCTTATTATATTAACTACATCCCTAAAATAATCTAGATCTATATTTTTGTATTCTTGCTTAACGTAGATCTAGAAACCATTCTTCAATATTCTTTATTCCCCTCCCCACTCTCTCAACACATCTAAAGTAAAAATAAAAGATTCAACGTTTCCCAGAGGACGACCCGTGCTCACCTCGGTCTAGCTACACGTGACACCGTTATTGATTGCGGTTACACTACAAACTCTAAAATACACTCAAATCAAATGGCACCGTTGCCGGGGATCGAATCCGAGTCCCCCGCGTGACAGGCGGGAATACTTACCACTATACTACAACGACCATTTGATTTGAGTGTATTTTAGAGTTTGTAGTGTAACCGCAATCAATAACGGTGTCGCGTGTAGCTAGACCAAGGTGAGTACGGGTCGTCCTCTGGGAAACGTTGAATCTTTTATTTTTACTTTAGATGTGTTGAGAGAGGGAGGAATAAAGAATATTGAAGAATGGTTTCTAGATCTACGTTAAGCAAGAATGCAAAAATATAGATCTAGATTATTTTAGGGATGTAGTTAATATAATAAGGGGGCTTGTAAGGTTCGTTAGGATTTAGTAGTCATGGACGATTAATTAAAAGTTACCCTTTAATCCATTAATAGATTTAAAACTAGAACGACGGTGATGTGTGTAGATTAGGGTTTCTGTAACACCCGAGCCCAATGCTACTAATCTCTGTTACCGTTTGAACGTAGTGTGGCACTCGTTTCATTTATCTTGCTTGACTGTTGCTTACTGTAAATTTTTACCCGGCAAATTCATTTCTGTATATAACAATTTTGGCATCGAAAATAAAATTAAAAATATTCATCTTGGCCTGCTTGACACCCCTAACCCTGTTGTAGCGTCCGTGCATCGTGTTCTCGTCCCGTTCAGTGAAACGGGCGAGTTTGGACGGCTACGGGCACGTACGTGTGTCCGTTTTGGGGGTATACTTTTTGATCTTAAAACACTTCATTTTCACTTTTGGATCCCGCTTAAAATCCTATTATTTCAATTTCAAATTTTTGGACCCGACCGGGGCGCGATTTGGAAATGTTTTATTTTGCGCCAAAATCCCAAATTTTATATTTTAAAACGATAGCATATTTAAATTTTAAACCAACGTATATCATTGTTTAACCTTTTAAATTCTACTGTTCCTTAAAATCTTCTAAATCTTTAATTAAAAATTTTCCTAACATCCAAATCTTTAATTCCCTCAGCCAATCACGTCCCTCTCCTTCAACACCGTGGGCCCCTTCTCTCTCTCCTCTCTCTTCCCTCTCTCTATCTCTCTCCTCCCTCTCCCCGTCTCCCCCCCCCCCCCTCTCTCTCTCTCTCATATTCCCTCTTCTTCCTCCTCTTTTCTTTTCACGTACCCAACCTCGTCGAACCCTACCGCCGCGTGCCCCTCGCCGCCGCAGCCCAACGCCGACGACACCCTCGCCGGCCTCGTTGCCTCCTCACCCTCACCTCACCACGCCTCCTCTTCCTCCTTTCCCCACATTCCCGTGCACCCAACACCTATTTCTGCGGCCACCTGCACCCCGCTCCTGCATCTCGCCGCCAACGATCACCTCGTCGTCACCTCCCGCCATCATCCTCGTCATTCTCATCTCCATCACCTCTCCTTCATCAACCCCCATGCACCATACACCTGTTTCCGCGGCCACCTGCGCACCCTGCACACGCCAACCCCACCGGATCTGTCGCCGCCGGCGGTCTCGTCTCTGTACCCCGGCCTTCGTACAACCCACTGTAAGCCTTCTTCTTCTTCTTTCTTTTCATTCTTCTTCCTTCTTCTTCATTCCTCATTTTCCTCCATTCTTGAATGCTTGATATCTGTTCTGAAACTTGGTCGGAATCCGACGATGCCGATGACGCGTCCCGACGTTCCAGCGAGGTACCCCGACCCGTGTGGTTCCATTGTTCGTCGTTTGGGTTCATTCCGTGAACCGTGCACCCGTCACGAGTTTCCCCGCCGACGTTTTACGTTCCGTTTTTCCCGGTTCGCGACCCGTCGAGGCAAGTACCCCTTGCTACATGCTATACAATATTTACATATATATTATGACACCCTAAACCTGTAAATTTAACTTTGGTACAATCATTTCTCATTTTCATGTACAATATTGGTATATATCATTTTATCTTTAAACTTGGAACCTATAGTTTGCAATTGAACCTAATAACCACATTTACCTGTATAAACACATTTTTAATATTAACATAGCTTATGGAATTCATCTTTATAGTTTTGTTCCATTCGGACGCTCGTATGCATTTTAACCTGTAATAGATGTATTGAACCTTTACATAAATCATTGCACCTCTAAAGTGCTTAAACTCGTTAACATGATTAAAAGGCCAAATTGTCATACTGCATTCGCATAACATTGAAATCATCTCTGTGACACGACTGATTATTGTACTGCAAATTGAGTAAATCTGCCTATTGCTTAATTTATTGCTTATATCATGTTGATGATAACCATACTTGATTGTATAACTGATTGTGAGCACACCCATGATATTGTTTATACCTTGACCTGAATTGATACATATGTATTGATCTACCCGACATGGTACCGTACTGCTTGACTTGACTTGATGTACCATGACCTGATCTTGTGTCTAATGCCAACAAACCTGACATGTAGTCCTCATGGACCGTTCATGTTGTCTATCCAGACAAACCTGTTTACCTGATCCTGTGTTGGCATTAGTTTCTTGATTTCGGGATACCTGACTTGACATACACATATAACTTGGGGGTATGGGGAAATCAAAGGTGTAACCTGACTTATAACTCAACAGTTCACTACCTGTACTAATCAATTTTAGAGGCCAGGCCCGCCTCATGACGATGCTGCTGATATCGTTGGTCTTTATCCTTTCCCTGTTAGTGCCTAGCGGCACGTCTCGGTTTCAGCCCGAGAGTCTTAGACCGTGGTCCCGGGCATGCACGGGATACTATTGAGTTACATCGATGATTCATCAATTGATTTCAAAGACTTTAGAACAGAAAACCTGATAGAACAGTTAGGTTACATACTGCACATTACCCTGCACTGTTCCGACTTATATTATTGTTACTCTTGTTTTATTTATGTTTATATTGCATTGCCTGCTACACTGTTCATATTATATTACTTGATGACTTGACGCGCTGACGTCTGGGTTTTGCATGGCCCAGATTCCGTACCGCTGTTGCAGTCCGAGCAGGAGTACTTTAGCCAGCAGGCTGAGCTGTGAGGTGTCAGTATTAGTTAGTTTTTCTTTCCTGCATTTTATTCCTGATGTGAGCCCGCATTATGGGACATACATTACAGTTATTTGTATTGGATCTTTCGCTTCCATATTTTATTATTCTTGACTCATGTTATATTGTATTATGGACATGTTTAGATAGTTTTATTTTGTTCTTGATATCTCTACAGCCGTAATGTGACTGTGGATGGATACTTCCTACCTACAGGTAACATGGTTGGTTATGTCACGTGCCCATTTTTAGCGTACTCTGGGAAGCGGGGCGTGACATGGTTCTTTTGGTATCAGAGCCATAGGTTAGTCGGGTTGATTCTTTTGTAGTTGGGTATTGTACCCAATGCACGAATCAGAATACTCGTGTTTAGGAAACATGTCCTGCCACCTTGCCGTTTACCATTCTTGAATCACATTCTTCCGGATTATATCTTTTACGATGTGCAAACTTCCTTTGCATATCGACTCGAAACCTGATTCCTTTTTATCTCTAGGACTTAGGCGACTTAGGTGGAGTTATGTAATTGTGGCTATGATACCGCGGCATAGTTACAATGCGGCACTCTATTTAAGTATCTTGGAGTTCTAGCCTTGATCTATATTCAGAATCTATTATCATGCTAATGTTGGGTATTTTGATTCCAGGAATATGGCCGGTAAGAATTTGAAGATGTACCAAAGACGTGCGGACAAAGCCGCCATGCGTAGAGTGATAAGGCGATTGCTGGAGAATCTAAAGAGACAGACCGAGCTGAAACCAGCGTATGCACTGAACCAAACGTCCGTACGCAGAAGTGTTCCGGTGAACAGACGCAGCATAGCACCAATGAAGAAAACAATTGTGGTTGATCGGAAAAGGAGCGTGATTTGTAACTACTGCCATGTACCCGGACATGTGCGAAAGAATTGTCGAAGGAGGCTGGGACTTTGTTTTGGTTGTGGAGCGGCAGATCACGCCGTTAGTGCTTGTTCGTCGAAGCTTCGTGCGAGGGATGATATTCAGAAGCCTCCGCAGAGACCGTTCCAGGGACAGAAGCAGCTGACCCAAGGACCTAATCAGGCTCGAGCTTTTACCTTGACAGCTGAAGAAGCTAAGGCGTCAGGAGAAGTTGTTTCAGGTACTTTACTCATTCATGGTTTTCCCGCATTGGCGTTATTTGATTCTGGTGCATCCCATTGTTTTATGTCATCCAAGTTTATAACTACACACTCGATTGGCTACACGACCCTGTCTAGTTTCTGGGACATACACACTGGAAATGGGAAAATCATAGCTAGTAGGGAATGTAAAGATTGTACAGTTGTTGTGTGCGGACGGGAGCTTTTTGCAGATTTCTTGGTGATTGATACGGGCAGCTATGAAGTCGTCTTGGGAATGGATTTTCTTGGCACTTTCCACGCTCACATTGATTGTAGGGCAAAGAAAGTAATTTTCCAGATTCCCGGACATCCCGAGTTTAGCTTCACTGGAGGAAGCAGTTCTGTCGGGCCAGTCGAGTTTAGGGCTAGGCCGACAAACCATATTCTTGCAGCAATGGAAGTTGATGAAAGTGAAGAACCGGCTGTTGTTCGTGATTTTATGGACGTGTTTGAAGATATATCGGGATTACCGCTGAAGCGAGACGTGGAGTTCGCAATTGATCTTATTCCTGGTGCAGCGCCAGTGTCCAAAGCGTATTATCCAATGGCACCAGTAGAGTTGGAAGAAGTCAAGAAACAGGTTACTGAATTGCTTGAGAAAGGTTGGATTCGAAGCAGTAACTCGCCTTGGGGAGCTCTAGTTCTTCTAGTAAAGAAGAAGGATGGAATAAGAAGGATGTGCATCGACTATTGAGAATTAACCGGGTGACTATTAAGAACAAGTACCCGATCCCTCGCATTGGCGAACTTTTCGAGCAACTTAGTGGCGCGAGGGTATTCTTAAAGCTGGATTTGCGATCCGGATATCATCAGGTCCGAGTGAGAACAGAAGATATTTGCAAGACGGCGTTCCGAACTCGGTATGGACATTACGAGTACTTAGTGATGCCCTTCGGAGTAATGAATGCGCCGGCAGTATTCATGGACTTGATGAACCGAATCTTTTCACCGTTCTTGGACCAGTTTATTGTGGTATTCATCGACGATATTCTGGTTTACTCGAAGAGTTTTGAAGAGCATACTGAGCATTTGAAGACCGCACTGCAAACGTTGAGATAAGAGAAGTTGTATGCAAAGATGAGTAAGTGCGAGTTTTGGCTGGAAGAAGTAAAGTTTTTGGGGCATGTTGTGTCTGGCGATGGAATTGCCGTCGATCCAGAAAAGATTTCAGCAGTACGAGATTGGCCGATTCCAAAGAATGTTGCGGAGATAAGAAGTTTTCTTGGACTCGCCGAATGTTACAGGAGATTTATGGAGAACTTTGCTCGTCTGGCGGAGTCGTTAACCAAGCTTACGCGCAAGGAGGTATCTTTTGTTTAGACGGACAAATGCGCGTTAGCTTTTGAGACGTTGAAGCAGAAGTTGATAATCGCCCCTATTCTGACCGTGCCAGACATTTCCGGAAGATTGGTGATTCACAGCGACGCATCTGGGAAAGGATTGGGATGTATTTTGATGCAGCATGGGAAGGTTGTAGCGTACACATCGAGACAGTTGAAGACCCATGAGAAGAATTACCCAACTCATGACTTGGAAAATGCGGCTGTGATTTTCGCTTTGAAGATTTGGAGATACTACCTTTGGGGCGAAAGGGTCGAAGTTTTACTGATCATAAGAGCTTGAAGTAAGTATTCACACATAAGGAACTTAACATGAGGCAGCGTAGATGGTTGGAGCTGATGGCTGACTACGATCTTGATCTTAAGTACCATCCGGGGAAGGTTAACGTCGTGCCGGATGCGCTTAGTCGGTTACCGGCAATTCAGGTGTTAACTACGCAGAAGGAGATCGTTGCGGATTTTCGAAGATTAGACTTGGAGGTTGTGCTACCGCATTCTACGGGGCAGTTGATGCAGCTGCAAGTACATCCATCGTTGATCGAGAATATTAAAGCAGCACAATCGCAGGATCCTAGACTGCAAAAGTTTCGAGAGCAGGTTGAAGCCGGACTACGAACAGATTTATTGATCCACGAAGATGGTTCGTTGAGGTATGGTAGTCGTTTGTGTGTGCCAAAGGGAGATATTCGTGAAGAGCTTATGAAGGAGGCACACAGTTCAGCTTATTCTATACATCCTGGAGGCATAAAGATGTACCGAGATGTTCGACAGCATTTCTGGTAGGAAGGCATGAAACGAGAGATTGTTCGCTTTGTGGCTAAGTGCTTGGTGTGTCAGCAAGTTAAGGCTGAACATCAAAGGGTTGCTGGTTTATTGCAACCACTTCCGATTCCTTAGTGGAAGTGGGAACATATAACCATGGATTTCGTGACGGCTTTACCGCGGAGTCCAAAGGGCAACAATGCTGTATCGATGATTGTTGATCGATTGACCAAGGCAGCTCACTTCATTCCTTTTCGGGTTGGTCAATCAACAGAGACTTTGGCAGAGCGGTACATGCAAGAGATTGTAAGACCGCATGGAGTACCGGTGAGCATCGTGTCCGATCGGGACACTCGGTTCTTATCACACTTTTGGCGGAGTCTACAGGAAAGTTTGGGGACTCGATTGAAGTTTAGCACAGCTTATCATCCTCAAACTGATGGTCAGTCGGAGAGAACGATCCAAACTCTTGAGGATATGTTGAGAACATGCATGTTGGACTTCAAGGGTTTTTGGGAGGATCATCTACATTTGGTGGAGTTTTCTTACAATAACAGTTTTCAGGCAACTATCCAGATGGCTCCATTTGAAGCTTTGTATGGTCGTAAATGCCGTTCACCTGTTTGTTAGGACGATATCGGTGAACGAAGATTATTGGGACCAGATTTGGTTGTGCAGACAGTTGAGAAGGTTAACACTGTCAGAAATCATATGAAGGCAGCACAAGACAGACAGAAAAGTTGGGCTGATACGTCGAGAAGACCTCTAGAGTTCGCCGTGGGTGATTTGGTATTCTTGAAGATATCACCAACTAGAGGGGTGATTCGTTTTGGAAGTCGAGGAAAGCTTAGTCCTCGATTCGTTGGACCCTTTGAGATCTTGGAGCGTGTTGATGAGGTAGCGTATCGTTTGGCGTTACCGCAGTCCTTGGCGAGTGTGCACGATGTGTTTCACGTATCTCAACTCCGTAGGTATGTTCGAGATGAAACACACGTATTAGATCATTCGGAACTAACAGTACGAGAAGACTTGACTTTTGAGGAGCGACCGATTGAAATTGTGGATCGAAGGGAAAAGGTTCTTAAGAACAAGGTGATCCCTCTTGTGCTTGTTTCTTGAGGTAATCGCTCGCATGGAGAGTCCACTTGGGAAAGAGAAGATGAAATCCGGCAAAAGTTTCCTCACCTTTTCTTGTAGTTTTCTATCTTTGTATTCTTGGAATTTCGAGGATGAAATACTTTTTGTAGTTGGGTATAATGTAACACCCGAGCCCAATGCTACTAATCTCTGTTACCGTTTGAACGTAGTGTGGCACTCGTTTCATTTATCTTGCTTGACTGTTGCTTACTGTAAATTTTTACCCGGCAAATTTATTTCTGCATATAACAATTTTGGCATCTAAAATAAAATTAAAAATATTCATCTTAGCCTGCTTAACACCCCTAACCCTGTTGTAGCGTCTGTGCATCGTGTTCTCGTCCCGTTCAGTGAAACGGGAGAGTTTGGACGGCTACGCGCACGTACGTGTATCCGTTTTGGGGGTATGCTTTTTGATCTTAAAACACTTCATTTTCACTTTTGGATCCCGCTTAAAATCCTATTATTTCAATTTCAAATTTTTGGACCCGACCCGGACGCGATTTGGAAATGTTTTATATTGCTCCAAAATCCCAAATTTTATATTTTAAAACGATCGCATATTTAAATTTTAAACCAACGTATATTATTGTTTAACCTTTTAAATTCTACTGTTCCTTAAAATCTTCTAAATCTTTAATTAAAAATTTTCCTAACATCCAAATCTTTAATTCCCTCAGCCAATCACGTCCCTCTCCTTCAACACCGTGGGCCCTTTCTCTCTCTCCTCTCTCTTCCCTCTCTCTATCTCTCTCCTCCCTCTCCCGTCTCCCCTCTCTTTCTCTCTCTCTCATATTCCCTCTTCTTCCTCCTCTTTTCTTATCACGTACCCAACCTCGTCGAACCCTACCGCCGCGTGCCCCTCGCCGCCGCAGCCCAACGCCGACGACACCCTCGCCGGCCTCGTTGCCTCCTCACCCTCACCTCACCAAGCCTCCTCTTCCTCCTTTCCCCACATTCCCGTGCACCCTACACCTGTTTCCGCGGCCACCTGCACCCCGCTCCTGCATCTCGCCGCTGACGATCACCTCATTGTCGCCTCCCGCCATCATCCTCGTCATTCTCATCTCCATCACCTCTCCTTCATCAACCCCCGTGCACCCTACACCTGTTTCCGCGGCCACCTGCGCACCCTGCACACGCCAACCCCACCGGATCTGTCGCCGCCTGCAGTCTCTCCTCTGTACCCCGGCCTTCCTACAACCCACTGTAAGCCTTCTTCTTCTTCTTTCTTTTCATTCTTCTTCCTTCTTCATTCCTCATTTTCCTCCATTCTTGAATGCTTGATATCTATTCTGAAACTTGGCTGGAATCCGACGATACCAACGACGCGTCCCAACGTTCCAGCGAGGCACCCCGACCCGTGTGGTTCCATTGTTCGTTGTTTGGGTTCATTCCGTGAATCGTGTGCCCGTCGCGAGTTTCCCAGCCGACGTTTTACGTTCCGTTTTTCCCGGTTCACGACCCGTCAAGGCAAGTACCCCTTGCTACATGCTATACAATATTTACATATATATTATGACACCCTAAACCTGTAAATTTAACTTTGGTACAATCATTTCTCATTTTCATGTACAATATTGTTATATATCATTTTATCTTTAAACTTGGAACCTACAGTTTGCAATTGAACCTAATAACCACATTTACCTGTATAAACACATTTTTAATATTAACATAGCTTATGAAATTCATCTCTATAGTTTTTTTCCATTCGGACGCTCGTATGTATTTTAACCTGTAATAGCTGTATTGAACCTTTACATAAATCATTGCACCTCTAAAGTGCTTAAACTCGTTAACATGATTAAAAGGCTAAATTGTCATACTGCATTCGCATAACATTGAAATCATCTCTATGACACGACTGATTACTGTACTGCAAATTGAGTAAATCTGCCTATTGCTTAATTTATTGCTTATATCATGTTGATGATAACCATGCTTGCTTGTATAACTGATTGTGAGCACACCCATGATATTGTTTATACCTTGACCTGACTTGATACATATGTATTGATCTACCCAACATGGTACCGTACTGCTTGACTTGACCTGATGTATCATGATTTGATCCGTTACCTGATCTTGTGTCTAATGCCAACAAACCTGACCTGTAGTCCTCATGGACCGTTCCTGTTGTCTATCCAGACAAACCTGTTTACCTGATCCTGTGTTGGCATTAGTTTCTTGATTTCGGGATACCTGACTTGACATACACATATAACTTAGGGGTATGGGGAAATCAAAGGTGTAACCTGACTTGTAACTCAACAGTTCACTACCTGTACTGATCAGTTTTAGAAGCCAGGCCCGCCTCGTGACGATGCTCCTGACATCGTTGGTCTTTATCCTTTTCCTGTTAGTGCCTAGCGGCACGTCTCGGTTTCAGCCCGAGAGTCTTAGACCGTGGTCCCGGGCATGCACGGGATACTATTGAGTTACATCGATAATTCATCAATTGATTTCAAAGACTTTAGAACAGAAAACCTGATAGAACAGTTAGGTTACATACTGCACATTACCCTGCACTGTTCCGACTTATATTATTGTTACTCTTGTTTTATTCATGTTTATATTGCATTGCCTGCTACACTGTTCATATTATATTACTTGATGACTTGACGCGCTGACGTCTGGGTTTTGCATGGCCCAGATTCCGTACCGCTGTAGCAGTCCGAGCAGGAGTACTTCAGTCAGCAGGCTGAGCTGTGAGGTGTCAGTATTAGTTAATTTTTCTTTCCTGCATTTTATTCCTGATGTGAGCCCGCATTATGGGACATACATTCCAGTTATTTGTATTGGATCTTTCGCTTCCGCATTTTATTATTCTTGACTCATGTTATATTGGATTATGGACATGTTTAGATAGTTTTATTTTGTTCTTGATATCTCTACAGCCGTAATGTGACTGTGGATGGATACTTCCTACCCACAGGTAGTATGGTTGGCTATGTCACGTGCCCATTTTTAGCGTACTCTGGGAAGCGGGGCGTGACAGTTTTTGGAGGGAAAAGGAATCTCACTCTTAACCCTTATCTCGACACGGAACTCCGTTCATATCTAGCCTTTACCAAAACAATTATTAATCTAATCTCTAATCGCGGTCGGAACTAACAAAGAATTGTTAGCGCGCCCGATTAGGATGTTAATGATTCTTTTGATAAAGTTCATAAACTTTATAGGACTTAAAAAGAGTTTAGGGATGTTCATCATCCATTAGCCTACCTTAATCCTACGAACCCTAACAAGCGGAGAATTACTCGCGCATGTTGGGAGAAGAAGTGATGGAGAGAAAATGCATAATTAAACTACGAAGAAATAGAA
Source organism: Agapanthus africanus (assembly GCA_030015575.1). Taxonomy (NCBI): domain Eukaryota; kingdom Viridiplantae; phylum Streptophyta; class Magnoliopsida; order Asparagales; family Amaryllidaceae; genus Agapanthus; species Agapanthus africanus. Next base: position 722,498,956 of record JASDDO010000022.1, on the reverse strand, counting down.
TAAGAAAAAGAAAGCTACCTTTATTAATCAACAATATTCATTACACTTTGATTCCTTAGAAAATGATTACAAAGACTAGTTTGCTTCTCGATCTCTTCCAATGAGGTAGACGAACAGTTGATGATCAGTCTGGATGCGTGAGCCGTCTTGGACTTCATGATCTCATCGACTTAATGCTTTTTCCAAGAGGCTTTCGGTCTTTATTTATAGTCCCAAAGCCAGAAATTTAGAGGCCTAAATTGGGGAATGGTAGTTAGGATCCACACAGAGAAATTCCATCCCTTTACTCCACTATAACGCGGCGGATCCGCGGCATCAAGGGGCTAATGCCGTGGATCCGCGGCCTGATGATCATATCCATTGATCAATTTTTAGGGTCTGGCTCTTTGTGACATTTGGCGATCCTTGGAACCTTCAGAATTTGGAAATCGTTTCTTTTCTTCTGCCAGAATTGATTTCTTAATTTTGATTTCTTAATTAGGCAGATTAGCTTTTAACAACTTGATTTCCTTGATTTAAGACCTGAAAATTCTGCACAACAACTTAAATAATATTTAGTAGACTTAGTTCTACTAGGATTAGGTCAATGATATTATTTGCATACATTTTCCTACCAAATTCTAATTATAATATATAAACACATGGAAAATAGTATTTTTACACATAAACCCTTATATGTATGATATATTATAATAAAGACCTTTTTAATATAGAAATAGTAGGAAAAATGTAATAATAAATGTGCAGTTTTATCAATTGAACAGTAAGGTTGATATTTATAGGGTTAGGCTAGGATTAGGGTAGATGAAAAGTTTAAAATAAAAAAGTGATAAAATGTAATAAAAATGTATTAAAAGTGGAGTAATTGAGGTTTTTTAAGAGCTCTGGAAATGGTCTGAGGCTGAAATTTTGCAGGTACATAGGGAATATGAAAAGACACAACTTTCATGTTTGGGCCGTCGCCGGAATCGGCCGAGTCGGCCGTAACTCGGCTGTGACTCGGTCGGAGGACTGAGTCAGACCGAGTCAAGGACGATTTGGCCGATTCCCGGCCGAGTCAGGCGGTCGGGATCCCCCCCGACGGTTCATCTAACTCCTGGAAATGTTACATTTTTGGGTGTAGTGGGTTTTTTGTGAGATATACACGTGTAAACTCTTGGTATTCTAAAGGTTTTTAAAAAAATCAATATTAAAAATAATGTGGGGTATAGGATTTGAACTCTGGTGGCTTGGTTCAGCAGTGCAAGGTGTTACCAATGAGCTACAAGCTCCTTCTTGTAATTATGGAGCTAATTAATTACTTAAAGTAATAACAGTAAATGTAAATACCCCAAGTATACATTAATTTTAAAGCAAATTTTTGTACACTAAAAATGGAGTTGTTACATTCTTTTAACTTGTAATTAAAAAGCAAAATAATTACTTATAACTTGTTCTCGGGCTAAAATACCCCTTTATGGATTTTTTGAATTTTTTTTTGTAAAAACTTGTATTGGAAATTTGGGGTTGTTACAAAAAGAAAGAAAGGGGAAAGAGACTTACTACTTTATAACGTCAAGAAAAACGTAAAGAAGAGAGAGGGGCACCGTGGCATCGCGGTAACTCCGGAATTGTCTCCAATGTTCAACGAAAGAGAACTTGGTTGCTAACTCCACTTGACTCCTCTTGCACTTAGAAAATTTTGGGAGAAATTGAATAGAAATTTCTGAATTGGGGAGAGCTAGGGCATGCGGTGGTATTTATAGGGTAAGAAATGAGAGAGGGTGTGAAATAAAATGAATTAAAATGGATTTAATAGTGTTAATTAGGGATTTGAAGAGTCTCTATTTGATTGCAGGAAAATCAAACAGTACAGTGAAGTTAAGATGAATCGAAGGGACTTGAGTGCAAAGCACAGAGTCATTTGAACCAATCGGACCGTCGGCGGTGGCCAAAATGGAGAAACGGGTGGTCGGATTTGAGCCAATTGCCTCGAGATTCGTGCTACGTACTTTAATCAGTGTTTACTCCTCATTGCGCCTGTTTGATTTTCTGAAACTTTTCGTTTCTCCGTGTATTGCACATGCAACTCTTGGACTTCCGAAAAATTAAAAAGAAAAATCTTAAAAAATAATTGAGACTAAGGGGAATCGAACACACAGGTTATGTCACAGCAGTGTAGAGACTTAACCAGTGAGCTACAAGTTGTTTCTTGCTTTTATTGAACAAAAATAACTTATAACTTTACAGCAGGCTGAAATACTCTTTCTATACAATAAACAAGTAATTTTTGTACGGGGATTTCAAAGTCGTTATAGCCTTGCTAGGTGTCCCTCCCCTAGCAGTTATAGCATATCAGTCCAAACTCACATTCATATTGTGAGTGCCCCCATTGTTTGCGGTTTAAACAGCTCCTATTAAACCCAGTAAACTCAGTCGGCGGCGATTTCCGACCATTGAAGGTTCTCACCATGTTAGTCTCATTCTGTATATCTAACAGAGACCGATTCCAACCATCTTGATCAATCAATCAAACCCCCTCCGGTGATATATACCCTCTGAACCCATCAGGATCTCTTTCCCGAACCTGTCGCCGGCCGGACGCCTCCTCCACCACCTTAATGATCTCATCCTTGGCATATTGCTTCCCTCGGATCCATATATACCACCAACATCCTTCTCTCTTCTATGCCATTGTCGCGAAGAGTCCTCGACGATGATCTGTGGACCCACCACTTGACGTCCCTCCTTCCATGCTACACCATCTTGGCGACTCATCTCTCGGCCGGATCTCATAGAGTCCCTCGATCGAGAGTGAAAGCTCAGTGTATTCATTCGCCTATTTGGCCCATCCACCTCCACCAATCCGTAAGTACTAAACGGTTCCTCATGACGACCACCACCTTGTTGCCGAGCCCTAGGCGGAGACCTACCTCGAGCCGAAGACCTTTCCTCATCGAATCGGTGTTGACGCACCGGCGTTGAAGGCCTTGCACGAGGAGAGTGATCAGTCAAAAATACTGCATCTTATAACCGGCAATTTCCCTATCATTTGCACTCATTTAGAAGTGTGTGGTATTCATATTTCACATATTAGCAAATCAGTCGTTAAATATCAGATTGCATGTGTTAGACTCTAAAACCAGCACTATAAAGGAAATTGACTGCATTTCATGGCATCGCATCATCCCTATATTGTGCAAACACTTGTCTTGAGAAATTGTGCAGGAAAATCCAAACAAAAGCCAAAAGAAGCTGAAAACATTACACAAACTCCAAGTTTTGAGATCTGGTAGCAATTTAGAAGGAACAATAAAATTCAACATGTCAGATAAAGCCCCAAACTTCAGCCCAAAGCAGCACCAGAAGTTTCAAAGCCTGAAGCCAACACTTGGCCGCGGGACCGCGGCCAAAGCCGGCTTGCGCCGCGGTTCCACGGCAGTCTTGCCACGTCACCTCCTCAAATTTGGTGCATTATTCTTCTGCCAGTGCCTACACTTCAGAAAGACATGTTAAATTCCAGAATACCCTAGAAGCTTCTGCCAGTTCAGCAAACTAGGGTTTCTAAAGCTTAAACAACCCTAGCTTAAAGCCTAAGCTAAACTCCTAACAAACTATTTCTAGAAGCTCCTCAACAAACTTTTGGAGGGAATTGTAATTTCAAAACCTAGACCTAGGGTTTGGGAAGTCTATAAATAGAAGCCTAGACCTAGGGTTAAGGGAATGCCATCTAGAATCTAGAGTCATTCAATCTCTACTTAGAAAAATCTCTAATCTTTACCTCTTTCTTCATCTTCTTCCACAAGTCTAGTGACAAGACTTGTGTGAAACCCTAACCCTAATTCCAATCAAAATTCAAGATCCCGAGTACCAAATCAAGCAAGAAGCCCTCCAACCTTTTAGGAGCGGAGCCGATCTTCAACGGAGCAAGTGGTCCAAGCCGATCCATGACTCACGGAGAAAAGCGAAGCCAAATCAACAATCGAGTTCTTCCTCTTGTAGTTCTTGAGGGACTGTAATGAAATTGTTGATATAAATAAAAGGTGAAATTCTTTTATCTTGTTTTCTTCAAATTCTTGCATCATGATTCGATCTCAATTTGTAATTGTAGTTCTTATTATGATGTTTGAGTAATACTCCGCTCGTCGAGGAGTCGAGACGATCAATAGAATGATGATGTACAAATCTTAAAACGATTCTTGAGTCCTACGAGTTTTGTAAACCCTAGCAAGTTCAAGAATCGACGACCTAGTTTCGTAGAGATACTTTCTTGATTGTTATCGCTCGAAATTAGGGATTTACAATCGTTTCTTGAATTTACTAGAGGCTAGAATGTGAATGATATCGACGAAAGAACAAGGGATAAATGATGAAACCCTAGTTTCACGAGAAATCCCTAACTCTCGTCGATCATCATCGATCTAGTATCAACTCTTCGAAGGACAAGAATACGACATCTTGAGATTACATCACATCTATAGATCCGATCGATTCCTACGAGCCTCATTTAGATTCTTGATATTTGGTTGGAAAAATCATCGAAACTCAATTCTCGATTGTTTATCAATTTTCTTGATTAGAATAGTGACACTTGAATCTATCGATAAAATCTTGAATCATGTTTTCTTTTCTTTTCGATTAACTTTTCAATTCAAACAAATCAAACATATAAACGAATCGCACAATCCCTGTGGACGATCCGCATTCGCTTACGATCTACAACTGACACCGTAGTTGATTGCGGTCAAAATAATTCTTTGATTGTGAATTTTATTCATTTTCTAAATACCGACACAAAGAAACTTATTCGAGTTACACGACACAGTCATGAATTTCATTTCAATCAAATGGCGCCGTTGCCGGGGATTACGCGCTAATTCGTTTTATATTGAAATTTGAATTGAAAGATTTATTCCATTGTAATTTTGTGATCAAAATTCGCGCAAAAATCTAAACAATTTGTTGTGGTTTATTGCAAGGAAATCTGGAGCTGCTGTGAAATTAAAGAAATTTTTTGGAAATTTCCAGAGAGCTGGAGGAATCAACAGCAAGCTGCTGTTGAATTTTGGTGCAGGGAGCAGCACATACGACCGCGAAAGCGCGGTGGGAGCCAGCATTTGCGGCGGTTCCGCGGCTTGCTAGAGGGGTCTCTGTGCAAAATTTAGCAGGTAACCTCTTACTTTCTTATCTCCTTCTAAAAATCTGCTCCAATTAATATTTTCTGCAGGTTTCTTTGCAAATAATCGCAGCTCGCAAATAGCAAAATTAAAATTGTGCGTGTTTTTTTTTGTTTCGTGGTTGTTTGTATTATAATACGGACATTAAGGGGCAAAGACCAAATCCAGATTAGGTGAGGAGTTCATTACCCTTCCTAAGCCCCGAAAACCACAAAACTTGCATCCGCATTTTACCCCAATTAACTAAAAAATATCTAGAGATGACTCTAAGGACCGTCGCGCTCACTTAGGACAGAAGAAGGCCGTGGGTAATTCATTGCTTATCCTCGTTTCTCTTGTGGTGTTTAGGCAAGTATGTCGAAGGCTAGTGGTTACTTAATTAGGCCCACTACTTACGTAGTGGAGAACCTCCCACTTACCTGGCACTTACCTGGCCACAGGAGAGACAAAGAGGCAGTGGAGGATTTTATCCTGCGTCTTGTCTTCTGGCAGTTAGGAGCGGTCTAGAGATCTGACATAGGCGACCTCTAGAATTAGGGTTTTGTGTGTTGCATTTGTTGTGTCGCATCATTTTTTCAAAAATCCGTATCTTTTCAAAACAAACACCGCATTCATTCATTCATTGCCCCTAATTATAAAGCAACGTTGCCACTTGTACTAACCCTTTTTAGTACAAGATAGGCTGGACACGGGATTCTAGTGCCCGTTTAGTCCACGTACCCTTTATCGACTCCGAAGTCGGTATTTCTCCATTTACTTCTTCTTTACCCACTACCACACCCACATCGATGGATCCACATCCATCAAACTTCTTTAACCTGAATCTACCGCCGTCCGTTGGTGCGCAGAATCCACCCCGTATCTCTCTCCAAGAGAGGTGTTATCCACTGCGAGGTCCTCTTTCGACCTGCTTATCCATTCCACCAGCCAACGGGGATAATTTTGAAACTAAACCCCAATACATCAACCTTTTACCCAAATTCCACGGACTTGAGACTAAGGACGCTTACGTTTTCATTACTAAATTTGAAAACGTATGCGCAATGATGGGTACTTCATAACTTTCAGTGGATGCTATGCATCTACGACTTCTTCCATTTACTTTGTGCGATATAGCCGAGAAGTGGCTATATAACACTACCGCACACTCTATCACGAATTGGGAAGAATTCATCGCGGCATTCCATAAGAAATTTTACCCAATGCAAAAGACAACTCGAATCCGTAGCGAACTGAATCAATTTACCTAGCTCCCTACCGAACCATTCTCTAAATGCTTTGAACGTTTCAAGGATCTATTGGTTCAATGTCATCATCACGGCATCCCGAGATGGGATCTTTGCCGAATCATTTATGAGGGCATTAACTCAAACACTAAACAGAACCTTGAAAACATGTGTCAAGGTACTTTTATGACTAAGGATGATGGGGAAGCTTGGAAGTTTTTAGAAGAGTTCGCTGAAAAATCACTACAGTGGGAGAGTGGAACCCAACCATTGAATAGGGGTGGCGTGCACCAAATAGATGTGTCCATAGGTGTTCGAGCTGAGATGGCAGCAATGCAAAAGAAGCTCGACGCTATGGAACACAAATTTTCTGCAGCCTCCCTAAACCCAATGTCGCTTCCCAAAACTGTATGTGGCTGTTGTTCTGATCCGTCTCACTTAACGGAAGAATTTCCATTAAACTCTGCGTTTCAAGGTCACGAGCATACAAATGCCGCATTTCAAAGACCTAGAAACGATCCATATTCTTCCACGTACAATCGGGGTTGGAGGAATCACCCAAATTTTGCTAGGAACCAACAACAATCTCAAAACACAGTTCCAAGCTAAAATAATTTTCAAAGGGCTCTTCCACCACAACAGCAACCACTTCAACTCACTCAGCACCCCTACCAGTCACAAAATTTCCAAAACTAGGTCAACACTCCTGCACAGTCTAATCCTATGCAGTTGTCCTGTTCTGACGAATTCTCTCAATTCACTCAAACCATGAAATCACTTTTGTCAAATTTCATAGAGGTTTTGGTTGAGGTTAGAACTTCCGTCAGTGAGATAAAGAAAAACTCAGCGTCCCAAGCTGAGAGTATCAGATCGATGGAAGCTGAAATAGCCCGACTTAAAACCGAAATGAGTGCGAGAGAAAAAGGGAAACTTCCCTCTCAACCCCTACAAAATCCTGGGCATTACAATGTAAATGCCGTCACAACGTTGAGATCGGGAAGAGTGCTGAACAATCATGTCGCGGAATGAATTGATGATACTGAAAATCCTATCAATAACACCCCGGCTGAGACATTTCCTCACACACACACTTCTAATTCTGATCCTTGTTCTTCTAACCCACCACCTTCTCGCGAGCCTATTCTCCATTTCCCACTAGGCTCGACACCTCAGCCCAACCCTTATAGTTCTCCACAGACGTTCCCCACACCTCTTTTGGGATCTCGTCTACCCCATCTTCCTTCTCCTATGATGGACCCGGCGCTTATTGCGAAAGCTCCTTACCCGAATCGGTTAAGGGGTAATAGAACGAGTCCTCATATGGAGAAAATTATGGAAATGTTCAAACAGGTTAACATCAACATCCCTCTCCTAGATTCTATTCAACAAGTCCCCGCTTATGCGAAAATTCTTAAGAACTTGTGCACTAGGAAGAGGAAGACTCAAGTGCCGAAGAAGGTCTTTATGTCTAATAATATTAGCACTACTTTTATTCCCCAGCTACCAAAGAAAAGAAAGGACTCAGGATGTCCTACAATATCAATTTCTATTGGGGGTAAAAACATAAATCGTGCTCTTTTGGACCTTGGCGCAAGTGTTAACCTACTTCCATATTCTGTATATGAGCAATTAGGGATTGGAGAGCTGAAACCTGCTCACTGCACTCTCCAAATGGCAGACCGTTCAATCACTAAACCAAGGGGTGAACTAGAGGATGTGTTAATAAAGGTCGGGGAATTTTTTTTCCCTGTAGACTTCATTGTGCTTGACACACAGCCTGTAGCAACCCCCGGGGCCAAATTCCGGTGATTCTGGGTCGTCCTTTCCTTGCCACTTCCAACGCTGTTATAAACTGTAGAAATGGTTCAATGAACTTATCATTTGGAAATATGACCATTGAACTAAATATCTACAAAGTTAGAAGTCAGCCATCAGAACCCTCTGCTCATATTTTAGATGTGTACTCTGTCCACGAGATCGCTCCCGATAGTTGCGGAGCTGAGGAACTTTGCTTTACTGATCTCGACGACATTACCACATCTCTATTTGACTTTACACAAGATCTTAGTGAGGATACTTTTCCTACACTTGAGTCTTGCACTCCTGATTTTTCTCCACCCGAGTCTGTATCTTTCACAGACTCTGAGCTTCTTTGTAATTCCAAAAATCACTCAATGATCCCTCCTTCTATCATTTCTCCGCCTGAATTAGATCTCAAAATTTTACCTTCTCATCTTAAATATGCTTATTTAGGTGAGAAGGAGTCTTTACCAGTTATAATATCCGTTTCTCTAGCATTAGAGCAAGAGAATGCACTTTTATCGGTATTGAGATCTAACAAAGAGGCGTTTGGTTGGAGTATGGCGGACATCAAAGGGATTAGTCCCTTGATAGTTGAACATAATATACATGTGATGGATGATGCCAGACCAACCCGAGAACCACAGAGACGGTTGAATCCCGTCATGAAGGAGGCTGTGATGAAAGAGATCGTCAAATGCCTAGATAATGGTATTATATACCCCATCTCCGATAGCCAATGGGTGAGTCCTATACATGTCGTTCCTAAGAAATCCGGCATCACTGTTATAACCAATGAGGCAAATGAGTTGATTCAGACACGCACCCAAACTGGGTGGCGTGTATGCATCGATTATAGAAAACTCAATGTTGCCACGAGGAAAGACCACTTTCCTCTACCATTCATTGATCAAATGCTGGAACGCTTAGCGGGACGAGAGTATTATTGTTTTATGGACGGATACTCAGGCTATAATCAGGTCCCCATCGCCAAAAAGGATCAAGATAAAACCACTTTTACTTGTCCTTTTGGTACCTTTGCTTACAGTCGCATGCCCTTTGGGTTATGCAATGCTCCCGCTACCTTTCAGCGGTGTATGATGGGGATATTCTCTGATATGGTAGAGAATTTCTGGAGATCTTTATGGATGATTTCTCGATTTTTGGAGACTCTTTTTCTGATTGCCCAGCGAATCTTGACGCTGTTCTTACTCGTTGCAAAGAGAAGAACTTAACTTTGAACTGGGAAAAATGGCATTTCATGGTCCAAGAAGGAATTGTTCTTGGACATGTTATTTCACAGAAAGGCATTGAGGTTGACAGAGCTAAGATAGATGTCATTCAAAACCTCCCTCATCCCAAAAGCGTCAAAGATATTCGATCTTTCCTTGGCCATGCGGGCTTTTATAGAAAATTCATTAAGGACTTTAGCAAAATTGCTAGACCTTTAACTCTTCTCCTGGCCAAGGATACGACCTTCCATTTTGACTCGGACTGTGAGACAGCTTTTGACTCACTTAAACACTCACTCACTTCAGCCCCCGTTCTTTCGTCTCCAAATTGGGACTACCCCTTTGAGCTGATGTGTGATGCATCCGATTTTGCAGTAGGTGCAGTCTTAGGACAGCACATCGAAAAGATGCCACACGTTATATACTATGCAAGTAAGACCCTGAATGATGCACAAATCAATTATACAACCACTGAAAAAGAACTTTTAGCGGTTGTATTTGCATTAGAAAAATTCAGGCCTTACTTAATTGGCTCACCTATAGTTGTGTATACTGACCATTCCGCCTTAAAACATCTTCTGGTGAAGAAGGATGCAAAAGGTCGACTAATACGTTGGATCCTTCTGTTACAAGAATTTGATCTTGTTATCAAAGATAAGAAAGGATGTGAAAACGTAGTAGCCGACCATCTTTCACGCATCTCTTCTTCCCCTGTGACCCTGCCGATCAATGACTCGTTTCCTGACGAACAACTCTTGAGCGTATCTAATGAACCATGGTTCAGGGATATCGTGAACTATCTTGTCACGGGACTTATACCGAGCGATTGGTCAAAACAGGACAAATACCGTTTTTTATCCCAAGTAAAACACTTTTACTGGGATGATCCATATTTGTTTAAGTATTGTCCTGATCAGATCATCCGCCGGTGTGTCCCGAAAGAAGAGTTCAAGAGTGTTCTTTCTTTTTGTCATGATCAGGCCTGTGGGGGTCACTTTGGTCCTAAAAAGACGGCGGAGAAGGTTTTGCAATATGGATTTTATTGGCCAACCTTATTCAAGAACGCATTTGACTATTGCAAAACCTGTACACAATGTCAGTACACGGGTAGAATCTCCCAGAGAAATGAAATGCCTCAGCAACCCATTCTGGTTGTTGAAATATTCAATGTTTGGGGAATTGATTTTATGGGTCCCTTTCCCAACTCCTTTGGGAATTTGTACATACTGCTGGCGGTTGATTATATCTTAAAGTGGGTTGAAGCCATTCCATATCGCACTAATGACAGGAAAGTTGTCATTAAGTTCTTGAAAGAGAATATCTTTTCGCGATTTGGACACCCACGCGCTATTATTAGCGATAATGGGACACATTTCTGCAACAGGTCTTTCGAGACTCTGATGCGGAAATACTCAATCAACCACCGACTTTCTACACCCTATCATCCCCAAACAAGCGGGCAGGCTGAAATCTTAAACAGACAAATCAAACTTATCCTGGAGAAGACTGTTGCTAAAAATAGAAAAGACTGGTCGACCAAACTGACGGATGCTCTTTGGGCATTCAGAACTGCATATAAAACCGACCTAGGAATGTCTCCATATAAGATAGTGTTTGGGAAGGCATGTCATTTACCAGTCGAGATTGAGCATAAAGCATTATGGGCTATTAAAGAAATAAATTTTGACTTAAACCTAGCTTGCACCTTTCGGAAGCTGCAACTTAATGAACTAAGCGAACTCCACGATGAAGCTTATGATAACGCTGTGATCATAAAAAATAGGACTAAGGTTTTTCATGATAAAAACATTTTGAGGAAAACATTTTCGCCTGATCAACAAGTCCTTCTTTATGATTCACGACTACACCTTCACGCGGGTAAGCTCCGATCTCGGTGGAAGGGACCTTTTGTTCTGCGGTCTGTATACCCACACGGGGCAGTAGAAGTAGAAAATGTTAAAAACGGCACATTTTTCAAAGTGAATGGACATAGACTAAAGCCGTATTTTTCCACTGACCCCACGGAGGAGCTCCTGTTCTTACAGGAGCCAGTTTATCTTGATTAAAATTCCTCCGTCTCACCTTTATGTCCAGTATATCACTGCATCATCTTTTTGAATGGAGGTGGGTGAAAAGAGTAAGTTTGGGGGAAGTTCTTCACTTATATATTTTGCCCCCACTAATAATTCCTTCCAGACTTACAGGTTTTGTAGATATAGCTGTTGGCAACAGTGAGGACACTGTTGAAAACAAGTTTGGGGGAGGTTTGTGCTTATTTTTGCATCATTTGCATATCATTAGCATAAGCACAAAACATTTCTTTAAAAACTTATAAAAATTTAAAAAAATTCAAAACCTATAAAAATTTAAAATTTTCAAAATATAAATATTTTCACATTTAAACATTTTTTGTACATAAATAAAATAATGAAAGTTTAGATAGTGAAAAATTACATCCATGAGATTAGAAAAATTTAAGAAAACCAAGAAAATTAGAAGTTTTCTTATACGAACTAGTAATAAGTAGTTATGAGCCGTTGTCCCAAGGGTTAGTAAGATGAAAGACGTCACTAATCTGAGGATAAAAATAGGTCTGAAAAATAGTTTCTATTCTGGAAGCCAAATATTTTGAACGTTGATACCCTACTATTCGCACTTACACACGTCTTAAAGCCTGGGATAGTAGAGGATACCTTGAAGTGCTCTTGTCTTAAAGCCAAAAGTATGAAGGAAATAAAAAAAATAATAAAAAATGAAGAAAATATAAAATGGTGAGAAAAATGGACACTGGTTTTGTATCACCGAGGGCAATAAAAAAATGTATAGCAAGGGTGCCTCTTCATCTAGTGCCCTAAGGCCAACTGGTCTGGGAGTCACTGCTATGCCTGAAGTGGTGCAAGACGAGGAAAATACACCAAGTAAGCAAGCACAGGAGTAATCGATCGGTTAGTACCTCAAGAAGTATTAACGGTCGCATGAAAGTGTGTAAGCAATCTCATCTAAATATTCATTAATTAAAATGTACTGAGGCTGATGGGCAAGAGTATGATAGCTTGAATTGAATTCTCCGGGTGTAGGGATGTCTTTACACACATGCAGGGTTATATGATCGATGTTTGGAAGAAAGATATGAATGAAAAATAAGACGATGTTTTATAGAGGGAGGACGTGATTTCCGACATCTTTTCATGACCATTAAGATAGGGCTCATGACAACCGAAAAGCTAGCTTAGTTGGAAACCCTAATTTTCGAAGCTTTTCTTTTACAATTCTTTTCTTTAAATGTAATATTCATGATCTTCCTTTTATTATTGGATTTTGTGGGTGCAATCCGCTGAAAACCCTCAGGAGACAACACTCCTCCTACTAGGGACACCTAGAGGTTTAAAGGCTTGTTGCACGTGCTCAGTGCAATCGTGTTGCCTACAAAATTGTGCTAGTTAGTTTTTCTCTTTCTTTATTTTCTCCTCCTCTTTTTAATAAAACAGTTCGCTCGAGACGATCGAAAATAAGTTTGGGGGAATTTGATCAGTCGAAAATACTGCATCTTTTAACCGGCAATTTCCCTATCATTTGCACTCATTTAGAAGTGTGCGGTATTCATATTTCACATATTAACAAATCAGTCGTTAAATATCAGATTGCATGTGTTAGACTCTAAAACCAGCACTATAAAGGAAATTGACTGCATTTTATGGTATCGCATCATCCCTATATTGTGCAAACACTTGTCTTGAGAAATTGTGCAGGAAAATCCAAACAAAAGCCAAAAGAAGCTGAAAACATTACACCAACTCCAAGTTTTGAGATCTGGTAGCAATCTAGAAGGAACAATAAAATTCAACATATCAGATAAAGCCCCAAACTTCAGCCTAAAGCAGCACCAGAAGTTTCAAAGCCTGAAGCCAACACTTGGCCGCGGAACCGCGGCCGGAGCCGGCTTGCGCCGCGGTTCCGCGGCAGTCTTGCCACGTCACCTCCTCAAATTTGTTGCATTATTCTTCTGCCAGCGCCTACACTTCAAAAAGACATGTTAAATTCCAGAATACCCCAGAAGCTTCTGCCAGTTCAGCAAACTAGGGTTTCTATAACTTAAACAACCTTAGCTTAAAGCCTAAGCTAAACTCCTAACAAACTATTTCTAGAAGCTCCTCAACAAACTTTTGGAGGGAATTGTAATTTCAAAACCTAGACCTAGGGTTTGGGAAGTCTATAAATAGAAGCCTAGACTTAGAGTTAAGGGAATGCCATCTAGAATCTAGAGCCATTCAATCTCTATTTAGAAAAATCTCTAATCTTTACCTCTTTCTTCATCTTCTTCCACAAGTCTAGTGACAAGACTTGTGTGAAACCCTAACCCTAATTCCAATCAAAATTCAAGATCCCGAGTACCAAATCAAGCAAGAAGCCCTTCAACCTTTTAGGAGCGGAGCCGATCTTCAACGGAGCAAGTGGTCCAAGCCGATCCACGACTCACGGAGAAAAGCGAAGCCAAATCAACAATCGAGTTCTTCCTCTTGTAGTTCTTGAGCGACTGTAATGAAATTGTTGATATAAATAAAAGGTGAAATTCTTTTATCTTGTTTTCTTTAAATTCTTGCATCATGATTCGATCTCAATTTGTAATTGTAGTTCTTGTTGTGATGTTTGAGTAATACTCCGCTCATCGAGGAGTCGAGACGATCAATAGAATGATGATGTACAAATCTTAAAACGATTCTTGAGTCCTACGAGTTTTGTAAACCCTAGCAAGTTCAAGAATCGACGACCTAGTTTCGTAGCGATGCTTTCTTGATTAGTATCGCTCGAAATTAGGGATTTACGATCGTTTCTTGAATTTACTAGAGGCTAGAATGTGAATGATATCGACGAAAGAACAAGGGATAAATGATGAAACCCTAGTTTCACGAGAAATCCCTAACGCTCGTCGATCATCATCGATCTAGTATCAACTCTTCGAAGGACAAGAATACGAAATCTTGAGATTACATCACATCTATAGATCCGATCGATTCCTACGAGCCTCATTTAGATTCTTGATATTTGGTTGGAAAAATCATCGAAACTCAATTCTCGATTGTTTATCAATTTTCTTGATTAGAATAGTGACACTTGAATATATCGATAAAATCTTGAATCATGTTTTCTTTTCTTTTCGATTAACTTTTCAATTCAAACAAATCAAACATATAAACGAATCGCACAATCCCTGTGAACGATCCGCACTCGCTTACGATCTACAACTGACACCGTAGTTGATTGCGGTCAAAATAATTCTCTAAATACCGACACAAAGAAACTTATTCGAGTTACACGACACAGTCTGTGAATTTCTCGATCAATCAGAGAGCCACTCCTAGTTCTGGAGCTTCTCCCCTCCTTGCTCAAGTGTCCATCACCGCGACCATCATTCAGGCTAACTCCGCCATGACCCAAGTCCCGTTCGTCAACATCGCAGCCAATCCCTTAGCCATCTCCGTGGCCAACGTCTCCTCGGCCAAGCCCACCACCGTGCCCTCCATCACTGTGACCATCACCACAACCCTCATCCTTGCGACCACCATGGCCACCTCGACCCTCACCTCTGTACCCCTGTCAGCAACACCGTGTTCATCACCCTCCCTAATACCACCACGGCCACCATTACCAACCACACCTATTGAAGTTGAGCCTTTCCTCGCCAGGGACCTACATTTCAAAGATGAAGGACTTATGTCGTCGTCATCATGAAAGGTTCCTAGGCACACTAAGGAGGTCTCACAAGGCATCAACCATGCCAATTTCAAAAATTAGAGGTGCCGAGAAACCCTAATACGGATCGTTGACTAGAAGTTTAGGCGAAACGATAAGCAAGTTAACATCTTAACTAAAAGTAAACGAA
The DNA here is from genome assembly GCA_030015575.1 of Agapanthus africanus. Lineage (NCBI taxonomy): Eukaryota > Viridiplantae > Streptophyta > Magnoliopsida > Asparagales > Amaryllidaceae > Agapanthus > Agapanthus africanus. The sequence continues at coordinate 722,483,661 of JASDDO010000022.1, read as the reverse complement.
CATACAACCTTTGTAGATCCGTTTCTCTACCTCCAAAGCTCCGTGATGAAGTCCTCTCCGCTGTCCAAGTCGGATCTTGGGCTCTAGCGTCGTCTTCGTCGGAGAAAAAGCGGGCTAGGTCATCGACGACGATGCCGAAGATGATCTACGTCGAGGCGTCGCTAGATCAAGCTCCAACTTCACCAAGTCATGAAAACTTGTGAAGGAAACACCCTATACTACTTGGAAAGAGGTAGAGGATGAAGAAATAGGAAGTGGGTTCACTTTAGAATTGGATTTCTCACTCATTTCATCAAGTCACCATTGATGAAGTCTAGGTTTTCTTCTTGAAGAAGAATAAGAAGAAGATGATAATGTTATGATAAGAATAATAAAATAGAAAAGAAAATGAATTCTTATCATAATTTTAACCATGGTAAAGTGTAGAGAATTAACTTGAGTTAGGTTGAATGGTTAGGGTTAGAGAAGAAGACAAGAATGGTTGCTTTGGTCAAAGTTGCATGAAGCTTGAAGAAGCTTCTAAGAAAGAAACCATTTATTTTCTTTTCTCATTCTTTTCATCCAAAAATAAATAGATAAATGAATGAATGAATGAATAAAACCCTAACCATTTACTTAACCAAGGTTTAATTCTTTATACAAACCCTAGCAATCTTGCATCATCAAACATGATACAATCAAGTGCACAAAAATATATCACATATACGATGTGCACATGCGAGTGAGAAAATCCATCTTAAGTGAACCGATACTAGTTAATGCAAAGTAATATATCAAATATATCATTATGCATTAAATCATTAAATCAACGCTTGATTTAATGATCCGGTCATATCGTATATAACCGACTAATATCAACAGTAACAACTTATCGAATCAACACTTGATCCGATAACCCGGCTATATCGCATATAACCGATCAATGTCACAGATCGCGAGAATCGAATACAGTATCATATACTGGTATCATTCTCGGTCCCGCACATATCTCATATGCGCTCCTATTTCGTTTCGCTTGAGCCAGGAAACCTCTGTGTAGGACTCTAAAGACTCGTCAATACGCCGGCAGCAGGTGATGATCATATCAAACACCCGCAAGCCGCAAGCGGTCTGCTAAACGTAACGGTCACCCGGGTATTGAGCGATCAGAAGATCGACGAGCAAGCCCGCTCACACTCCTGTGAATCCAACCAGTAACACTTACCGTACAGTCCGGTCTGATCGTCTGATATGTCGCATATCTCGCCTAGGGGTGGTAAACGTCAGACCCCAATAGCTCGATAAGTCGTGTCGATATGAGGTCTATAACAGTTCGAGTAACTACTGGTAACACTTACCAGTAAATCTCAGCAACCCTGGCCAGGGATTTCCGGTTATAGCCAATCGAACACAGCGCAACATCAACCCCCTATACCGGGAGAGACGAATCCCCTCCTATCGCTCATCGCCTCCATGTGATTCGGGACTGTACCCAAAAACCACCGTTTTGCATGCCCTCTTGGACGTGGTAAGGTGGAAATCAAAGCACAGTGGGAACCACACAAGACTCTATGACGATCTCGGGTCAACAGACTACTCTATACCAGTGTCACCAGAGAACTGCCATCTGACGTAAGGTATAATACCATCTGGGAGTTCTCGGCGAGTCCGTCCAGTGTACCCAGTCTCCACTGAGCACCCGTATATCATCTCTGATGTCAAACACCAATAGATATGGGATCATCCATCGCCCATCTGTATGGGTCGAGAAGGTATACGCTAGTCTACACTGGTATATCGATGCCCCGTCTCGATACACCCACGACTAGGGACTTTGAAGGATGTACTTATGGACTACCATATCCCCACTAGTATGATCCGCATCATAGTCCAGATAGTCAAGTACACATCCTAAGGGCTTTACCAACATGTAACAGAGAGACAATCAGTGTACACGTTAAGGTAAAGAGTAATCAGATAGCATACTATCATGTCGAGCAAGAAAGTCCTCCCTATATATGTCCCAGCATCCACTACAATATACATCCTATGTACAGTAATGGCCTCTAGGGCATACATATAACTAACAATCTCCCACTTGCACTAGGGCCATCTGAAGCAGTGGTTGTAGTATCCCATACTCAACCATCCCATAAAAGTCTCTCTCTGGGAATAGGTCGTCGTGAGTGGATCCGCCGTGTTATCCTCTGAGTCTGCTCTCCTTGCCTCGATCACCCTGGAGATCAACCATCTCCATGATCAGGTGATACTGCCTTGGAATATGTCTGGATCATTGACGGGACCGGGGTTCCTGGCATAAGCCACAACTCCATTGTCTCACAATGGCAAGAACGAAGTTCATCTCATGAACCAATATACACCCAGACTTCCTCTTTGGTAGCATCTTAAGTAGCGATGTATCCAGCCTTTATCGTCTAGTATGTCACGGTATCTAGCTTGGAACTCTTCCAACATACCGTCCCTCTACTGAGGATTAAGACAATGCCTGTGACTGACATTCAGTCGTCTTTATCACCCTGGAACACTTCCAGTGATTCTCCTCAGGATCGATTGATACCATCTCACTACTACTAGTGAGATTCCTAACATCCAATTAGATCTATCTCATAGATCCAAAATCCAGGATTTAGTAGGTATCACTTTGATCCTATATGGAGAATCTTTGTGATAATCGGAGATTGATCGAGCGTAGCATAGGAAACTCCTTCCCTATCAAGAGTGTGTCATCCACGTACTCTACGAGGATCGTCACCATATTCCCTACTACCTTTTTGTTTATACAAGGTTCATCTACCATTTTGATGATGTCAAACTCTTTGACTAACACATCAAAACAGACGTTCCAACTCCGCGATACCTGCTTTATCCTATAAAGAATCTTGCACACGTTTCCGCTGCTCCCACTGTCTACGAAGCCCTCCGGCTGTGTACTTATAGACGCACTCTTCTAAAACATCATTTAGAAAAGCAGTCATGACACCCAACCACCAGATATCGTAGTCATTGTATGTAGCCGTGACAAGTAGGATCTGGATGGACTTAAGCATAGCTACTTGAAAAGGTTTCATCATTATCCACACCTGGTCAATGATGCAAACTTTTAACAAGTCTAGCTTTGAAAGTCTCAACTTTTCCATCTACACCAAGTAATCTTCTCAAGATATACTTGCTCCTGATGGGGATTTAACCCTTCAGATATAGCAACTAAAGTCCATACTTTGTTGGTGTATAGGGATTCCATCTCAGATCGATAAGCATCCAGCCATTCTTACAGAGTCACACTCCTGATGGCCAGCTCGAAACTAGTTGGGTCATCATCTCATGATGCAATCCTCGCTCCCACTGTCATAGAGAAACCGAAGTAACTCTCAAGTGGGTGAGGAACCCTGCTAGATCGGCGGAGAGGCTGAGGTTCGTTGGTTACTATTGAATCCTATGGTTGTACCAAATCATCTGCTGTATTTTGCATAGCTGGAACCTTTCCAGTTCTACATAACAGACCTTGCCTCGAGCTTGTCCGGATTTTGCTTTTAGACATAGGCCGGACAACCCCAAATCTTAACTGGCTTAAGACATGGGCTCTTCCCATACCATATCTCATATGGAGTGGTAGGCAACTGATTTGATTCGAACCCTATTCAATAGGTATGCAGCTACTCAAGTGCATAACTCCCTAAAGGAAATAGATAACTCAGTAGTACTCATCATAAAGCACACCTTATCATATAGGGTGTGATTGCTCCGCCCCGATATACCATCTTGCAATGGTGTATACGGAGGAGTGATGCTGAGAGAGAATCTCATTCTCCTTTAGAATAGACCAGGATTTCCGTGCTCAAGTATTCTCCTCCCTGATCACATCAAAGGACATAATATTTATACCCTTATTTTGGTTCTCTACTTCTAACTTATATTCTGTTAATATCTCAAAAGGTTCGGACTTATGTTTCAACAGGAACATATGTCTGAATCTTGAGAGATTATCAAAGAATGTAATGAAGTACAAAGAACCGGTCTTGGTATTTGTAGACAGGGGACCTTCATACATCAACATGTATCATCCCAAGAGTTCACTAACTCTTTCTCTGTTTCCAGTAAACAGAGCTATGATCATCTTATCTCTGTGACATGACTGGCAAGTTTCATAAGATGTAAATTCAAACTGATTTAAATATGCATCTACATGCAACTTCAGCTAGTCGGGTCGCATTGATATGACCTAGTCTACAATGCGTCAAGAAGAATTCGTTCATTTCTGAACTGTTCCTCTTATGTGTGTTCCATATACTAAGAACTGTAGTTTGATTTAGAACATCAATGCTTTTAGATAACGTGCCTGAACCGATCAACTTTTGATATAGGAAATGTTCAAAACATTATCCAACAATACAAAATTATATCCTTTCTTTACTAATAAAGAGACTGATATGATTTTGTATATCAGGTTCGGTATCAAATAACATTTGTTCAGAATCAATGTATCGGTAATACAGGGTGACAGTGACCAACAGACTTGGCTGCAACACTTGCCCCGTTTTCCGTCTCATGAAACTTATCACCCGTTCTCAGTTCTTCTACCCTTTTGTAGCCCTATGTAACAGATTACATATCTGGGATCCTGATCCGGTATCAAATACCCAGGATGCAGAGGATACTGAGAAACAATTCTTTGTAATGAACACACCCGAAGATGATGCATCAGCATGCACTCTCTTCGTTTGGGCGGCACGGGAAATCTGGTATTCCCCAATTTCCTGCTCTGTCTTATAACAATTATAAGTTGGAGCGGGACCAACGTTCCCCGGCTCAGTATAACAAGTGGGTTCGGTCAATATTCCGTATTATTATCTTGATTAAGGCGTGATATGGTCGCTACCTGGAGAGAGAGAGAAGAAAACACTCAGCGTGCGCTCTTGCAAGAATAGATTGGTTTTTATTTTATCTAATCAGGATGGCTCCCACTGCTTTTTATCAAATCTTCCTTCAAACCCTAAAAGGAAAGACTAGCCGGGATTAATTACACACTGCAAGTTCGCCAATCTTTCAGCCAGGCCAGTGTCGGTACTTTGAGGGAGGTCCCCCGTGCTTTCGCACGAACCTAATTAATGTAAACCTCGTTTTCCCATAGGCGTAACCTCGTTAACACCTTTCTAGACACCTACTTGATCGGCTAATTGTAATGTATAAAACACTCCCAGGAGTAACTCTTACTCGCAGCGGGTATCGGGATCCAACTATCTTATAGAAGGTATGCAATCTCATTGCAAATTTCAACACTTGAAATTCCCGATAATGTTTTGCCCCTAGCGTCCTATGACCTTGACGGAGGCCAAACTACCCATAGTCCGCTAGTCAAATTCAACCCGTCATTTCCTGATTGAATTAAACCCACCCGCACGACCCTTGACGGAGGCCAAACAACGTCGTACGAATACCCTAATCCAATCGCATCATATGCTAGCAGATAAGCACTAGTTAGCTACCGTACACTACGCCTTGACGGAGGCCAAACTACCGCAGCACGAATACTAACTAGTACTTATCTGAAATGACGGAGGGCTACGACAGGTTTTTCTGAAAACCTATTGCGTAATGAACTTGATATCGTTGTAGGATCGAATGAATTTTGAAATGGAGTGTTTTTTAGGATTTTCTAGTTTTGCTAAAGGAGTCACTCCTGGTGAAGGGATCGTCGGTCCTTTCCTCGTCGAATGAGGTGCGGGATATATCATATATATCACTGTGCAAAGCAAAAACTCTTAAAAGAAATCAAAAGACAAACCGAGTGTGTAGCATCTGCCAGTTATTGCTAAAGGAGTCACTCCCGGTGAAGGGATCTCGGTCCTTTCCCTATCGAATAAGGTGCAGGATATATCATATATACCGCTGTGCAAAGCAAGAACTGTAGCTACCTGTTTTATTTTGAAATTCGATTCTACAACATCTTAGGTTTCTTTTATTTCTTTAATCTCATTAATGAAGTCCCATCATTTAAGTACCTAAACATCACAGATAAATACGACGTACACTTATGCCATCCGCATTCGCCTCGATGTCCCCTCGTGCACCGTTAGGTTAGGTGACTAACGGCAGAGCAGGGCAGGGCTAGCGCGGGTGTAAAACATAAGTAACGTCTATATAATATATCATATATACTATATATAGTATCTATCACAAAACATCACATGATCACATCACAGATATCGCAGCAGAAGAATCATATGAAATATTGGATATACTAGGACGTCCGTGTTTTCAATACGAGCCAGTATAAAACACGGATTCCACGGTCGTGATGAATAGCCAAACCCACACCCCTAGACCCCTACGAGAGCGGCAAGCAACCCTACCAATTCTAGAGTTAGGAGACCCGGACTCGACTCCTCGAGTTGGTCTCCCACTGGACTCCAGAACCCGGTTACTTGTGCTCCCCTCCTTGGGTCTATCCTAATGCGGAAAAGTAAATAATATACAAAGGGTGATATCTTCCGCAACCTAGAAGTGCCCCAATAAAAGAATATTACATACAAGTTTTTACATGAATGAAAATGAAAAACACTCATCTCACATTAAAAAAACCCCGGCTATTCAAACAGGACGATCCAATATAACATATCCAGCAACACATAACATCACATGTCATCAACGTAAGTAAATATGCGCATCCCAATTGTCGTTGACATATAGCAACGAAACCGGCGATATCACATATTACACTTACGGTCACAGAAAAGAAAGTGTAAAACTACAACAGTTGGAATCCGCAATCTCTTTAGACATCACATGCCTAATCAATGAATTCCTTAGACATCACATGCCTAACAATTATAAACCCCGCATTTTAGTCTCATTATCGAAAACACTTTTCAATATCAAGTCGGGCAATTCAACAAGATTCCCGACATCATGATCGAATGCTCGTCGCAAACTTCAGTAGACGGCCGCACCCCCGATACCGTCGACGAAGTGCACCAAGGCGGAACACCGCTACCGGGAGCACCCGAACGGATGCTTTCGGCGACGGGGTTCTCCTACAGTCACTTGGTCGGGGCTATGGAGTGAGGCTGTCTATTAAGTTTACCCGGCGAGTATCCGCGTACGCTACGTGATTGCGACGGACTTTTGATCACATCAAAATTCCGTGGCAACCGATCAAGTGAGACTAAACCGCTAGATTTATAACATTCATTCAGTTATCTCATAACTTATTGTGAATTCCAATTATTGTATCACATTCTAGATAATTAGAAAATATTAAACTTTCCGATCGAACATTCAAACACCCAAGTTTTCCCGATACAGATCAACACATGAAACAAGTCTAAAAACATTCAGTTTATGCCTCAGTACCAACGGTCCAGCCGTAGAAGGGTCAAGCCAACGCCTCACATGTGGCACGCCGTACTGCCCCAAACCCGAAGGTTCAAAGGGCAGTTCAAGACGGTCACATAATCGAGTTAAGGTTTGTTGTCTTCTAGAGGGACCATCGCGTTACTTGCACTACTTAGAATGTCTTTAAACCACGGAAAAATCCAACACTTGGAAATTTCCCGGCAGGGGAAAATTTGGGTATTTATATCCAGTCGAACTTTTTAACATATTCAAAAATTATCCGGAATCCACATAAACAAAATCTGATAATCCGATCGAATCATCGAATCCTCAAAACAATCCCAGAAAATTCAACTCTTGAATAAATATTAAAAATTCCCAGGAAAACCAGCACTGCAAAGTAGGAGTTACTGTGCAAAATTCAATGCATGAAGAGACTAAAGGGCCGCGGAACCGCCGCATTAGCATGCTAATGCCGCGGTTCCGCCGCTCTTTGGTGGATTTAGGTGCTCGAACTTCACAGTAATTCTTAGAAATACATGCTGATTTTTCTGCATATTTTTAATTCTCAAAAATCCACAAATTCAGAAAATGTCCAGAGAGCATGGAAATATTGGGGTTTCGGTTCGATCGGACTTCAAACTCCGTCTAGACTTCGCCTAAGGCTCTAGCTAGGCTCTGATACCAATATAGGTCAGGCAGCCACCCCATCCAATGGGGTCGCCGTGGCACCAACGGGTCCCTCAACCGCTATTTTTTACGCATGCCCCCTCGCGAGGACTACAACCCGCCGGAACACCTTCCGGTCTCGGGACACCCTAGGGGTAAGAGCCTATGCTTCGCCACACTGTCACACAGTAAGAACCCCCTATAGGTCGACATCCAATGCCTAGTAGCTCTGATACCACTGTAGGTCAGGCAGCCACCCCATCCAATGGGGTCGCCGTGGCACCAACGGGTCCCTCAGCCGCTACTTTTTACGCATGCCCCCTCGCGAGGACTACAACCCGCCGGAACACCTTCCGGTCTCGGGACACCCTGGGGGTAAGAGACTATGCTTCGCCACACTGTCACACAGTGAGAACCCCCCATAGGTCGACATCCAATGCCTAGTAGCTCTGATACCAATGAAAGGTTCCTAGGCACACTAAGGAGGTCTCACAAGGTATCAACCATGCCAATTTCAAAAATTAGAGGTGCCGAGAAACTCTAATACGGATCGTTGACTAGAAGTTTAGGCGAAACGATAAGCAAGTTAACATCTTAACTAAAAGTAAACGAACATACAACCTTTGTAGATCCGTTTCTCCACCTCCAAAGCTCCGTGATGAAGTCCTCTCCGCTGTCCAAATCGGATCTTGGGCTCTAGCGTCGGCTTCGTCGGAGAAAAAGCAGGCTAGGTCATCGACGACGATGCTGAAGATGATCTACGTCGAGGCGTCGCTAGATCAAGCTCCAACTTCACCAAGTCATGAAAACTTGTGAAGGAAACACCCTATACTACTTGGCAAGAGGTAGAGGATGAAGAAATAGGAAGTGGGTTCACTTTAGAATTGGATTTCTCACTCATTTCATCAAGTCACCATTGATGAAGTCTAGGTTTTCTTCTTGAAGAAGAATAAGAAGAAGATGATAATGTTATGATAAGAATAATAAAATAGAAAAGAAAATGAATTCTTATCATAATTTTAACCATGGTAAAGTGTAGAGAATTAACTTGAGTTAGGTTGAATGGTTAGGGTTAGAGAAGAAGACAAGAATGGTTGCTTTGGTCAAAGTTGCATGAAGCTTGAAGAAGCTTCTAAGAAAGCAACCATTTGTTTTCTTTTCTCATTCTTTTCATCCAAAAATAAATAGATAAATGAATGAATAGATAAATAAAACCCTAACCATTTACTTAACCAAGGTTTAATTCTTTACACAAACCCTAGCAATCTTGCATCATCAAACATGATACAATCAAGTGCACAAAAATATATCACATATACGATGTGCACATGCGAGTGAGAAAATCCATCATAAGTGAACCGATACTAGTTAATGCAAAGTAATATATCAAATATATCATTATGCATTAAATCATTAAATCAACGCTTGATTTAATGATCCGGTCATATCGTATATAACCGACTAATATCAACAGTAACAACTTATCGAATCAACACTTGATCCGATAACCCGGCTATATCGCATATAACCGATCAATGTCACAGATCGCGAGAATCGAATACAGTATCACATACTGGTATCATTCTCGGTCCCGCACATATCTCATATGCGCTCCTATTTCGTTTCGCTTGAGCCAGGAAACCTCTGTGTAGGACTCTAAAGACTCGTCAATACGCCGGCAGCAGGTGATGATCATATCAAACACCCGCAAGCCGCAAGCGGTCTGCTAAACGTAACGGCCACCCGGGTATTGAGCGATCAGAAGATCGACGAGCAAGCCCGCTCACACTCCTGTGAATCCAACCAATAACACTTACCGTACAGTCCGGTCTGATCGTCTGATATGTCGCATATCTCGCCTAGGGGTGGTAAACGTCAGACCCCAATAGCTCGATAAGTCGTGTCGATATGAGGTCTATAACAGTTCGAGAAACTACTGGTAACACTTACCAGTAAATCTCAGCAACCCTGGCAAGGGATTTCCGGTTATAGCCAATCGAACACAGCGCAACACCAACCCCCTATACCGGGAGAAACGAATCCCCTCCTATCGTGTCACGTCCCGAAAGTACGGAAAATGACCGGCACTTAAACTACGAAACGTCTCGAGGCGTACGTAATCTAAGTAAGCCGAAAACCCAGAAATCCAAACCAAGAAAAATAGTAGAGTGAAGGAAAACCAATTTAAAATCAAGTAGTTTTAATAGCATAAGCCGAATTATGCGGTTTTTAAAAAAAAACATCAAGTATTTCCTGAAAATTTCGGCAGAGTCTCCTTTGTAATTACTGGCTCCCAAACGGGATACAACATGAATAGTATACGAAATCAAAAAAAAGGCATCCCCAAGCGGGAGCTGGCTCTTCGTCAATCGACGGTCACAACCACACAAGCAAAATAATATACAACGCCAAGGGCGAGGATCAAAACTCAAAAGGAAACTCAAAACCACCAGAAATATAACGAGCGACTCTAAGGTCGAAAGAATAAACAACACTGGTCTCTAACTCAATAAATACATGTTTGGTTGATGGAATTTACTAGATACAACTGAATAATATCATACAAGGTAAATAATGGGGATATGATACAAGTAAACCCACCTACTAGCAAATCACCCGAATGAAACTATGCCCGCAAAGCCGTAAGGAACCTGTACGGCAACCTGCAAGAACTGGGGCACAACGGGGGTGAGTTGCCAACTCGTGAATAGAAAAACATCTACGCACAGAAATCGCATAAATAACGCAACCTAGGTCAATGATCATAATATATTCTCAAATATAAGTATAACAGGCAGCCTATAACAATGACTAGGGTAATATCTAACCCGAGTAATATTTCATGTGCCCGTGTCAGTGCCTCAGGTAGCAATATATCATATGAATGAGGTATGAATGCATGAAACAGAATACATGTAAATGAAGAAACTGCTTTCATAAATTAGTGAGATTTCCTTCGTATTTTTTAAACTGATGTATCATAATGAAATCAGTATCAACAGTGTCTAGCATCGACACAAAACATAAATCTCACTGTCTCGAAATATCAATGTCTCAAGCTCAATATCTAGGGCGCCGTCAGTCCGGACCGGCCCCTACCATCCATCTCAAGACCACGACGGTATCCTCCGGATATCCGACGCGTCGGGTAATATCACCGGTAGGTAATCTGTCCCCTGCCAGGCTCAACGTCAACACCACATTCATCTTGCCCCGGGGTACCATACCGGGCCCACCATATACCCGTGACGGTTCCTCCACTCCTCGACACGGATCTCGAAAACCACAGCAAACTCATGGTGGACGACACTTACATCACTAGAAAACCGCAATTTACATATTTTAAAAGGTTAATAAGTTTAGAAATTTTGCGGCTTTCCCCCGAAATCCAGAAATATCATAAATCTCAAGAAGTCATCACAAGTGCATATGTCAATGCTAATGAATGTATATGGTGTCAATAACCAAGTTGTAATGTATGATTAATAACTAGGCATGAACAATGGAATAACAGTATGCATGAAGTGACAAGTAATAACTACAATGTCTAAACTGGCATATAACCCAGGTACACTAATATCATATCAACCTACTAACTAACAAGCTAAGTCAAGCAAATATATTCTCTAAAGTGTACATGACATGGCAATTACCGATGAAGATGTGTGTGAGCCGGCAAGTAGGTGTACGTGGTACATACGCATCATCGGTAATGGTGCTGGTGTCCTAACAACATGCTATTAATAATGCAATAAGAAATTATAATATAAGTATGCGATGCGGAGAGAACAGTAAAAATGAGCGGGAGCTGAATACTAGACACAACGATAACTAAACTGTAATAATCTAATATAAATCCTACAAATGGTGCCTTTTGAAATAACACAAATCATGGGGTTTTGAAAATAGGGGCTACGGTGTTTTTATGAAAAGATGAGTCTTTTGAAATATCCGTAGGATCCCTTGGGATGTCTTTTAAAATACCCACGATTCGTTAGTTTTTGAAATAGGTAGGAGTCTAATCTAATCTAACAGCTACACTAAACTATACGGCTGAACTAACAAGCTGAACTACAGGTAAGGAAACCGCCTATCATCTGAGTCGATACATATGCATACCTCTATATATATTAGTCGGTGATCCCGCCTCAATAATATCATATCCGATACCATATCTATAATCAGACATCCCAAGTCAAGAGTGCGGATCAATCATCAAGATATAGCTCGTACGTAAATCCGTCGTACGGCATCCCCCAATTCTGGGTACGGGTCAAAATCACATTCATCATACTATTTACCTGGTATCCTCTTTATCAATATCATGATCTGGTACTGATCTACGTCTAGTACAATACTGAAATCGCCTAAGTATGCATGCACGTGTGTAAAAACTACGTCCAGGACCCGCTACAACGTCATGTCGTATCTAAGATACGAACCTTGCTATATCACCGATCTCACGGCCTCAAATCAAATCTCATCGACTCAGCTCAACCCCAAGTATCATCCTCAATCCGTATGTGAACACATAGTCCCATATCCATGTGAACACATAAATATATTCCCATACACGCACATATGAAATAAGGAATGTATGCAAGTATGTATATGTGTGTATGTGTAAGTGTAGTGCACCCATTACCTAAGGTTTCGTAACCATGCACCAATCCAACACCAATATCCATCTAAAATCATCAATAATAAATCCTAACAACATATCATAAATTGTTGGTGTGTATACGCATCCGTATACATCACCACGGACTGCGGGGGTGCACGCCATCCACCCGACTTCTCTCCGTAGATATAAATCTACTCACCTGGTCCTCGCTAGCCGGTGCCGACGTTGCCACGCGCTTGCTTGTCGTCTCGAAGTCCACATGGGGGTACCTACATATCATAACGCACCATATCTCATTAAAATCTGACTCATGATCAAAACGACGCACGAATCCCACATAGGTCAAAACCTATGGTTGCTTTCACAAATCAACCCAAAAACCCTCGACGTCGGCGTACAAATGCCAAACCATCGAGAAAAACCCAAATACACTCATTTGCACATTCACGAACACTAATTTTAATATAAACTAGGTTAAAACTCACAAAAACGCCAATTTCACTCAAAAAGTCATTTTTCCGAAAATCTAGCAAGCACAATTCGCCGTTTTTGTACAAAACACGATATTTAAATGAATGTAGCGGCCAATATATTTATTAAATATCTTAAATAAGTCATAAAAACCATTTCCATAATTTAAACTCATAAATTTGCATAATTTCCAAAATCCTAGTTTGCAAAATATCAAATTTAACACCCTTTAAAGCAAAATTCACAATTCATCAATTAAGCTTCGTTTTGCATGAACCAAAGTCATTAAACCACTCATTATAATAGTTATAATGACATGAACACTTAATTATATTTTAATCTAAGCATTTGATAATTTTTCAAAAACTCTAGTTAGCAAAAACAAAACTTAATTTAGACATTTCCATGCAACAATATGAAATTTAACTACTAAATTACTTTCTACAAATTCTAAGATGGTAAGCTACCCATCACAACCATACACCAATTTTACAAAACCCTAACTTGCATTCAAATTCATAACTTGAATTCCAAAACTTGCAATTAAACTCACATATCCAAATTAACACTTAATTAAATTAGCTTAAGAAATTAGTAACAAATTAAGCAACAAAAATGTTTAGAATTATACCCAAAACATATGAAGATCCACAAGCATCCATGGCCTTCCAAAATGCTCTCTTTTCACAAGGATCCATGCTATACGGGCTAAGCTAAAATGGGTAGGAGTCGGATTTGGGTTTTGGGATTTTTTTTGATGGATTTGAGGCAATTTTTGATGAAGTTTGAAGAGAAAAGAGAAGGGAATTGGGGGGGGGGCTGCTGCTGCTGTAGGAGGGGGGCTGCTGGAATGGGAGTGGGAGAGGAGAGAGAGGGAGGTAGAGAAAGTGGGGGAAGAAGTCAAAGTCAATTCAAGGTCAAAGGTCCACCTCATTTCTCCATTTTCTTTTCTTTTCTTTCATTTCTTTCCTTTGAAATTCAAGTGGGGAAAATAAATGGGGGCTGCTGAATTCAGCCATGAGGAGGAGTAAGTGGGGGTGTGTGGGTGTGGGTACGGGTGTGGGGTGATGAAAAATGATAAATACAATACCCCAAACATCCATTTACGCTAAAAAAAAGCCTTTTTTCCTCAATAATTTCTAAACCGTTTTGGCAAATGATTTCGTTCCAAAAACCACATGATAAAATTTTATTTAATGTTTTATGATGCACAAAATTTGTTTCAACTCATTCCAATTTGTAATTTTCCCTAATTAAATGTATTAGTGACGGCTTAAAATAATAATAAAATAATATTTTTTCAGAAAATTTGAAATTTCACCAGCGGCTCAATAAACACCAAATAATAGCAATTACATAGTTAGAATATGTATATTTAATTTTTTATAATAAGATATTTGTATTTTGACTTTTTACAGAAAACCCTCTCATTTTACCGATTTTCCGAAATTTCACCGAAACGATTTTCAAAACGCTACATATCGCTCATCGCCTCCATGTGATTCGGGACTATACCCAAAAACCACCGTTTTGCACACCCTCTTGGACGTGGTGAGGTGGAAATCAAAGCACAGTGGGAACCACACAAGACTCTATGACGATCTCGGGTCAACAGACTACTCTGTACCAGTGTCACCAGAGAACTGCCATCTGACGTAAGGTATAATACCATCTGGGAGTTCTCGGCGAGTCCGTCCAGTGTACCCAGTCTCCACTGAGCACCCGTATATCATCTCTGATGTCAAACACCAATGGATATGGGATCATCCATTGCCCATCTGTATGGGTCGAGAAGGTATACGCTAGTCTACACTGGTATATCGATGCCCCGTCTCGATACACCCACGACTAGGGACTTTGAAGGATGTACTTATGGACTACCATGTCCCCACTAGTATGATCCGCATCATAGTCCAGATAGTCAAGTACACATCCTAAGGGCTTTACCAACATGTAACAGAGAGACAATCAGTGTACACGTTAAGGTAAAGAGTAACCAGATAGCATACTATCATGTCGAGCAAGAAAGTCCTCCCTATATATGTCCCAGCATCCACTACAATATACATCCTATGTACAGTAATGGCCTCTAGGGCATACATATAACTAACACATCATGCATGGTCGATGCCGCTCTCACTCTCGAAGGGGACCTTCCCCGAGGCAAGACTTCATGCCAATATTAAACACCACTGTTTCCACGTCGAGGGGCTCTGATCGCCTCACTTTCGCCCCCGGCAGCCACATAACCCCGGCGACCCTCCCCCCCCCCCCCCCCACATCATGGAGATCTGGACCTATTGTGAGGGTTCCTACCCTCCTTGCTCGACCCACTTTCTCGATCGCCAGTTTCCCTCGCTACCCAGGATCCTTGCATCGTTGTGAAGATCAAAACCCTAGCCGGATCAAGTCGCCGTCTCTCCTGCCGAATCTCGTCATCAAAGACATAGCGAAAACCCTAATCTCCTCAAATGTTGTTAGGATTGAGACGAAGAAGATGGAGCCATATGAATTGTTTGTAGAGGATAAAGAAATGATTTAGTGAAGTATGTAGAAGACAGACGAGAACTCATGTCACAACTTATTTCTTGTATCCATGGTTAAAAGATTTTTATCTTAGTTAAATTTTAATAACAAAATAGATAATGTGGATATTTTTGATTAACTAAAATCCTTTGAGGGAAGAAATTTGAAATTTCCAATTTTTGGGGATGAAATGAGAAATTAGTTAACTTTTGAGGGTGTCAGATGAAAAACACCTATTTAACTAGGAGGCGTTATACCACATCTACATGCCAGGCGGCATGGCAATCCTCAAGAATGGACGTGAATTTAAAGGGTTTTTCTATGGCTATAAAGGACATGCATTGACCTTACGGCCCCGCCTGCAGTGGCCTCATCCATTACGGAAGGTGACCAAGTGGGTTAATTGCAAAATACCACACCACATGCAATGGGTGAGGGGCAGTGGCCCCGATTGCTCTTTTTTTGTTTTGTCATCTTCAAATCTTAGATAAATATTCTCCATCACCCCAAACCTCGGGTATTTCAAAATATCCCCTCCGATTATTTATTCTTTCGAAATTTAAAGACCCAGGGGCTGTCTCGGGTTAGATCATATATTTTCCCCAATTCCCCAAATTTCTCAAAACCCTAGTAGCCCCAACTGTACGAGCCGCCTCCTCCTCCCTACTCTTCTTCCGACGGCGACCGCCTCCGCCTCTTCTCTCCGCCTGCGGCCTCGAGCTGTGCTGGCTGCCGTCTTTCCTCCCTCTAGTTCGCCGCCTCGTCATCTCCTCCATCTCTACATAAATGTATTTTTCTTAATTTTTTATTTGTTTTTTTTTTCATTTCTAATTAAGTTTTTAGTTGATGTTGTTGTGAGGATTGCGTTTATTTGTTTGGTTGATGTTGTTGTGAGGATTGTTGATGAAGGGGTGGATTGTGGTGAGGTTTGCTGATGGTGTTGATGTTGTTGCATTGTTATTGATTGAGTGAGAGAGAGAGAGAGATTGTTGGTTGGTTGGTTGGTTGGTGTTTTTAGAGAGAGAAAGGAAGGGGGGGGGGAAGGAGGGGGGGGGCACGGTGAGATGAAGGGTTAGGGTGGAGAGTGGAGTGGGAAGGATCGGTTTTAGATGTAGTTATTTGAATACTATATATGTAGTTGGGTTGTTCTAGATGTAGAAATTTGAATCAGAAACCAAAACTTTAATTGTTGATGATAATTGTTAGAATCAAAATCAAATCTTGGAAACGAAATCACTAGACCCTGAGCTTGTTGTTGTGAAACCATAAACCCTAAGCTTGAATCGGAAATCCTAAACCTTAAGCTTGATGTGAAACACAAAACCACAACTTGAAACCAAAACCATAAATTTAAAATAAAAATCCTAAATGTGAAAATTTTGACACTATTATCGAGATTCTCACATATTGTCGAGAAAACTTGAGATAAATAGTTATCAAACTAATAGCACATCTTAAACCCCGTCTATCAGGTATGTCCGTACGGTTTTACATAAAACCACGTGAAGGTTATCAACAATGAGTGTAAATCGTTCGTTGCTTTTAAGACATTTAGTTAAGATAATGAAAATATCCACATAGAACCTTTATTTTGATACACGTTCAAAATTACTAGTTTTAATCAATGTTGAAAATATCACAACACGTAATCTAACGCTCTACCCTGAAAAAGTGAAAAGTGGAAGGCCTTGTTTGGGAATGGGGTTAAGTTTTCTAGTGTTTTAAATGTCGTCTGACATCGTCGAAATGTTGGTTTTGGAAAGAAACCGACACAGATATGCAAAATTATTTCGGTTACCAATATTTTGTAAACGTCGGGCAATATTTCATGATGTCGGCCGGCATGTTGTGATGTCGGCGTTTTACCCGACATTTACCAATATGTGGAAAATTTTAGTAGGTAATTTTCTTTTGGGTTTTGGATTTTAGGTTTTATACATTAAGTAATTAACCCAATAGCAAAATTGAAGAACAAAAGACATCGCCATTTCCTACAACCGTTCCTTAATAGACGACTGCTTTACCACTGAGCTATTGAGAAGGATATAAATTTAATAAAACTAAAAATCTGAATAAGTTAATATTTTTTTCAAAAAATAAGTTATATAAATGACGTTTACATTACAAAATGTAGAACCCGATATTTGATAAAACCATCCGACGTTTTATGATATCTGCTATATGATATCAAAAATTTTAGGCCGACACGACACCGACACCCGAAATTTAGAACATTGAAGTTTTCTAAACTGGACAGTCATGAAGTAAAAAAAACTTAACTCCAATATGCTAACCTTAGCATGTTTTGCAATCATTTTGGAGTTGAGATAACTGTAGCTCTGATTTTGAGATCCAATCTGATCTAAGTTATCTAAACTCCCTTTTTCGTGTTTGGGGCTTACAAACTGCAATTTGCATACCTCCTACCTCCACTTAAAAAAAATATATAGTTATCCTAACTTCATATCCAAACAGGCCCTGAATAGCGTAGGTTAGATGAATTCTTAATATTCTTAAGATTAAAATCCATTATCTCCAAGACATCATATCAACATGCCTAAAATTCAATGACGATTTTTCCTTGAATATGTGATTTGCATTCCTGATGACAAATAGATATAGTTTTCCCTTGATATTATTATCAATCTACAGAAATATGGATTGTTTCCGATGAATGTTTTCTTTTTGTTATCGGCAGGATGTTGCCCCTTGATTTACCAAAGAAGAATTCTTTCCAGCGTCTTATCTGTGATGGGGATCTCATTATTGTTTACGAGAGGCACGACAACATGAAGGCGATCAAAATAAAGAACGGTTCCGAGTTCCAAAATAGATTCGGGGTTTTCAAACATTTGGATTGGATAAGCAATCGATTTGGATCCAAGGTACTGAGTAACAAGGGTGGATTTGTGTATTTATTAGCCCCCACACCTGAATTATGGACTTTGGTCTTGAGTCGTAGGACTCATTTTATATATTGCGGATATTAGCTTCGTGATTATGTATTTCGAGATTGTTCCGGGGTGTTTGGTTCTTGAGTCGGGAACGGGAAGTGGATCACTTACAACCTCTCTTGCTAGAGCAGTCGCACCCTCAGGTCATGTTCATACGTTTGATTTCCACGAGTAAAGGGCTTCTATGGCTAGGTAAGTCGTAACTTACTTTTAAATTGTTTTGGCAGTTCAATTGCAAGTACAACTTTCAATTATTTCTAGTTAAGCCCTTATCATCATTCGACTGGTTTCTCTATTACCAGAAGAAAAAAATTAACCTGATTGTCTAACTCAGGGGTGTTCTGTGCTAATAAAACGGTTTAAGGTAATAGGTATTGGATGAGGTATAATGCCACATGCAAAATTTATTCATTTATTATTATTATTATTTATTTATTTTTTTGAATGTAAAGATCATTTTTATTGTCGACATTGAAAGCTATGTTCAATTGTAGTAGCCACTAACCATCATAATGATTGGACCAAAAAAGGAAGATATTGGTAAGACCAAAAACCCGGCCTCCAACCACATCTAGGATTGAGCGAGTACTTGAGATCAGGTATATTCATGAGAATTTTATAGGGGACTCAACCAAAACGTTGTATAGATTTACCCTCTTAGCCATTTCAACAAGTCAGACTCATTTATATTAGAGTTAGGTTAACCCTTTTTTGAAATAATGCAAGCCGGCTTATATATCCATGCACATGATATATACACCTAGAACACTCTGCCATTTGCAAATAGAAATCTTGCTGCTACTCTGGAATGATGCAGAGATCAAAATGGTTAGTTTAGGATTATAACGATCTTTGTGCTTGCTCTTTAGAACCTCCAACAAACTGCTGGTGTGTGTATTAGTTCAAAAAAAGCTATGATAGCTGTAAATGCGTACAAGAAATCTAATCAAAATCAAATTCATCCCAGTTTATCCTAGATTTCAGACCTTACCTTATTGTGAAGGTCTCTATATTTGATCATAATTGTTTCTATGAAAGAACATAAGATATTATAGATTCATTATTCTATTAAACACTAATATCTGTGAATTTGGTTGGTTAGATTGTCGGCTTCAACATTGTTAGCAACATGTAATAAAATAGGATTTTTAGAAGATTTCTCCTTAGGTGCTTGTTTATTATTTGATTGTTTTTTATAGTATTGAATCTAATAATTTTTCATTTCGCTTATTTGAAAACTCAATGGTGTAGGCATCACGCAAGAAAATGTTCATGTATCCATTCCCAAATATGATTGGAAATTCCCAAAGAAATTATGCATCTATTCACTCCAATAATAATTGGAAGTATTTTTAATCTATGTTGCACAAATTCATATCAAATATGGTTAGGACTCCTTTCAACACCTCCACAAAGTTGTATTATATTCTGAATGTATCAAACATGTATCAATAACTATATTTGGGAAGGTCTCTATATTTGATCATAATTGTTTCTACTAGAGAACATAAGATATTATAGATTCGTTATTCTATTAAACATTAATATCTGTGAATTTGGTTAGTTAGATTGCCGGCTTCAACCAGGGGCGGAGCCAGGGTAGGTCCAGGTTGGGCAGCAGCCCTACCTGGATCGGGAAATAGCCACACGAAAAATATATTAGAAACCAAATAAATAAATAAAAAAGTTTGCACACTTTGCCAAACATCAACATTAACCCATTGGAGGAGTTCGGCCCTACCCAGCAGAGCAGCCAGGTTTGAATCCTGGATGTTGCTTATTCTAGCTAAAAAGTATTTTCAGACTCAAGTTAATCTTTTATGTAGAAAACACCTCCAACCTTTATGTATTACTCTTCACTCGCTAATAAAAAATCCAATAGATATAAATTATTTCATTAGACTGCAACAGATTCATGCTGATGAAAATTTAAGTTTCTCTAATTTTTCCAATAACCTAATATTTTCTTTCTTTAATTAGTCTATAAACTAAAGCTCTTAAAACTAAAACTACATATATCTTAAAACTCAGAACGTAGGTAAAATCAGAGGACAAAGCACAAATTCTTAACATTAGGCATGGCTCAGCTAATCGTCCTTCAAAATTTTTTTGGATTCATTCAAAAAGTCATGTCTCTGCTGATCATACAATATTAAAGGAGTTTCAAGATTAATTTTAGTTTTTTATTTTATCCATATAACTTTGCCCTACCCGACTTGAAATGATGGCTCCGCCACTGGCTTCAACGTTGTTAGCAACATGTGATAAAATAGGATTCTGAATGTATCATACATGTATCAATGACTAAAACGCAAACAATTTATGCATCAATTTATGCATCGATACCAACAAATTATTTGTATTAAAAGTTTAGATTTTGCTAAAATGACAATTGTGTGTGTGTGTGTGTACAATAAAGAAAACTATTGTATCCCAACGAATCATGCCCAAATCTGTGAATCCAACTCGTACAGGGTCCCCTGTCCGTATCCAAATCTATGTTGCATAGTTTCCAATTATGACGACTAGTATTTTTATGTGCGATGCACGCATAAACATGTTAGATATCATGGAAAAAGATTTGATATGCTCTAAAGAGTGTAGACCAGAATAGTAGAGGTTGGTTAAGATTTTTTGTACAGACGTTTTAAGAATTGAGAAATTTGAACCACCGAATATAAAAAATCCAAGCATAATTTTTGTTTTCCATTTCAAAATTATTGGAATTTCGATTTGAGACCCCTTATCCTTTTGAGTAAAAGCAGTAGAGATCTGTAATGTGGATGTTTCAACTTTCAAGAAAAATGGGTTGAGTGGTTTGATAACGGTTTCTGTTCGAGACATTCAAGGGGAAGGGTTTCCTGAAGAATTCTGTGGTGCAGCTGACTCGGTGTTCCTAGATCTTCATCGGCCATGGTTAGTGATGCCTTCTGTTGCAAGAATGTTGAAGCAAGATGGCGTTTTGTGCTCATTTTCTCCTTGTATTGAACAAGTGCAGCTCTCATGTGAGACTCTAGATCAAATTTCACAGGTGCTCTATCTCTCTGCCATATGGGTTCTCTTATTCCAAGTAAATGGAATAGTGTGCTGCTTGACTAATACAAGACATAGTAACATAAAGCAAGAAACAAAAAAATTTAATAATATTTTACTGCACTCTATAAAGTTCATGGTATTAAATGAGTATTATTGTGTGATTGAGCTTGTACAGGGATCTTTCTTTATTCCCATTGTGTTTGCGAATATTTTGTATTTTCTGTCTCGATATTTTATTTTATTTATTTGGCTAGGTCTGCAGTAAACCTTCCCCGTACAGTAGTGCGAATGTTGCATCGTTTATCCGTATGGCTTTCCGTCGTGCAGATATAAGGACTTTTGAGATCATGCTACGGACATGAAATCCGAGAAGAGAGAATAAAGGTTGAAGAAGGCGATTAACTTTCTCCTGTGGGTCCCCTTCCTCGCAAGAGAAGGCAAGTTTTATCTAGTGAAGGAAATGTTGAGAGCATGGAGAAAACTTCATCGATCATGGTGAGGCCTTGCGGTGAAACTAAAGGGCACACGGGATATTTTACATTCGCCAGACTTGCATGTATTTGATTAACGAAGGTTTACCTTTGGAATTCTATTTATTTGTCATTGCGGCCTTGTGAACGTAATGTTTGTAGCGATTTGTACCGAATTGTTCACGGGAAGAATTTTGGAGGATTAAGTAGAGAAAGCATGAACTTCTGCTGCTTCATCTAAAGCATTATTCCTTTCTTTTGGTTTGTTAATTTAAGATGAAAATAGAACATAGGGGTTTGTTGATAATAGTTTCTAGCGAGTATTATGTTTAGATATTAGTCATTACTGTATATGCTGGTGACGTCATGCACAGTATGGTTAATATTAGTCTCTGTATGTGTTTGTCTTGACCTTTTATTGTGCTACTAATTTACATGTAGTTATGCATAAAATTATACAGGCATTGAGAATTGACTAAATTTCGGGTACTACAATGCCACTACAGGTCCAAAACTGAAATACTTGGACTCATGGGCTGGTGGGCCCTTGGTAATTTGTAAGAAAACCAAGGGCCTACGACAACTATAATTCTGGGCATGCTACAACAAATTTTTAACCAAACTAGCTAGGACTGCACGTACGAAGTTCAAAGTTACGAAAAATTATATTAATGTAAAAGTTAGTTAAAAGTAGTTGTAGCATAATTCTTGGCCTACGGTGCTCATGAGTCTCCGCACCGCAATTTCCTCAAAATTCTAGGCTTACTACAACTTTAATTTTTGGCACTTTGCAACAGTTAACCTAACTAACAAGGGCGTGTGCGGTTACTAAATTCAAAGTACAAAAAGGTCCTATTAATTTAAAAGTTTAGTGGTGTATGATTTTGCAAGTGGTAATATCTTATATATGGATTTCTTTCATATGTAAAATATACGAAGCATTAACTTGCAATATTCAGGGATTTGTCTTCCACTTTTCAACATTTTCCTTGCTATGGCATACGGAAATAGCAAAAATTTTAGAAATGTAAAAAAAAAATTGGTTGTTCAATATTTTACTTGTAGCATATGAGAATCATGAAATGTATAAAAATCCCAAATTTATCTTCGAACTTTTAACATTTTGCATGTGGCGCACACAAGTGAAATTTTAAAGATCTCTAAATTTATGTTTTTTTTCGGTTTTCCAATAATTTTCTTGCACAAGAAAATCATGGAATTTTCAAAAATAAAATTCTTTTGTATTCATTGGTTTTTTTAAAAAAAATTTCCATGATATAGCACACGAAAATCGCAAAATTTTCAAAAATCTCAAAAAATTCTATTTTTTTAATATTGTGCATGTTATATATATATAACACATGAAAATTCATGATTTTTTAAAAAATAATCTGTTTTCTTCGGTTTTCTTAACATTCGAATGCTACGGTGACAATCGCGAAATTTTCAAAAATCCTAAAATTATTTGTTTGCTTCAAATTTATAATATTTTGCACGCTACCACAAAAAAATTGCGTAATTTGCAAAAACCTTAAACTTTTCAGTTTTTTTCAGGTTTTTTTATATTTTGCTTGCTATATATAGCACAAGAAAATCGCGAAAGGTTCAAAAAGCTTAAAATTCATGTTGCTTAAATTTTTCAGCAGTTTGCGTGCTTTATACTGTACACGAAATTACGGAAATTTCAAAAATCTCAAAAATTTCTATGCACTTCCGTCTTTTTAATATTTTGCTTGCTTACAGCATATAAAAATCATGATATCTTCATAATCCATAAAAACAATTTATTTCCTTCAATTTTTTAATATTTTGCATGATGTTATGGCACACCAAAATCAAGAATTTTTTAAAAATTCTAAAAATTCATGATTTCTTTAAATTTTCAATAGCTTACCTGCTATATGGTACACGAAAATCACGAAATTTCAAAAAATCTCAATATATTTTGTTTAATTTGATTTTTAGTATTTTACTTGCTATATATAGTACACAAAGACATCAAACTTTTCAACAATATTAAAAAAATTTGTTTTTCAATATTTTGTGTCTTGAAAATCGCTAAATTTTAAAAAAATCCCAATTTTTTTGTTTCTTCAGTGTTACGATTCTTTGTATGCTATATAGCACACAAAAATCATGAAATTTTCAAAAATCTAAAAAATTTCCGTCTTCTTCATTTTTTGTTATTTTGCTTGCTACATCTGGAGCTTGAAAATTACAATATTTTCAAAAATCTATTTTTTTGTTTGTTTTCTTTGGTAACAAAAATCGTAAATTTTCAGAAATCTCAAAAATATTGTTTTCTTTATTTCATAAAATATTTTGAATGATATTACACATAAAAACCGCAAAAAATTCAATAATATCAAAAAATATTTTCCCCTTTTTTATTATTTTGCATGCTATATTCCATACGAAAATGAAATTCGAATTTTTTTTTATTTTCTGTTTTCTTCAATTTTCCAATATTTTACTTACCGAATACTTTTGGAAAACTTTCGAATATCAAGAACACAAAAAACTAGATGAAGTAAAAAAGAAAGAAAGAAAGAAAGAAAGAAAATGTTGCGACAATTGCATAATCTCAATATTTTTGAAGAATTTCCGAATATCAAGAAATTTTCAAAAATCTCAATATTTTATGTTTTCTTTTGGTTTTTGAAATATTTTTCTTGATATAAGATACGAAAATTGCATAATCTTCAAATATCTCAAGAATTTTCTGTTTTCTTCTATTTTTCAATTTTATTTTTTTTTGTTTGTGATAGCATACGAAAATCACGAGATTTTCAAAAATTTCAGTAATTTTGTTCTCTTTATTACAGCTATAGCATAAGAAAATTGAGAAATTCTTAAATTTTCTCATTAGTTTAATATTTTACATGTTATATAGCACACGTAAAATAGGTAATTTTCAAAAAACGCCAAAATCTTTTTTTCTTTGGTTATTCTATTTTTATTTTTTTTTAATGAAAACTGAAAAATTTTAAAACTCTAAAAAGATTCTGATTTTTAAATTTTCGATATTTTGCTAGCTTAAGCATATAAAAATTGTGAAATGTTTTAGTATTTTGCTGGTAAAACCTATATAGTGATGGAAAAATAAAAAGAGAATTTAAATAAGAGGATCGAATCAAAAAAATTCCATCATATAAACCTAGCTGTATGGGTGAAGAATGATAAATCTTGAGTTGAGAGCCAACAAAAAAAATTCATGACACAGTTGTTGCAAGAAAATTAAATAGACTAGATAATTTTTCACTAAAGTCCAAGTCCAAGCTAGAAGAGAATTTCTGGTAGATAGTACAATAAAAGGTTTTTAAAAAATTATAAAAGGGAGATGGATCTTCACCCTAGATATGGAATTGTAGCGACAACGAACAGAAATTCTTCACCCTAGATAAGGATATTCACCAATAAAGCATACACAAGGAGGTCTAAAGTGTCGATGTTCTCATGGGATGTTAGATATTAAACAAAATGAGGTGGTGCAAAGTAAATCCAATGTTTAGTACAAGAGATGTGATATCGCTTTAATATATGTATCATCCAACGTTGCCACTATAACATGCGTCCTTTAGTGATATTTTACACCCTGCCTCCTCTACGAGTATGGAACTCAACAAAAAACTTAAAAATGTCATGGCCGACCAAGTAAGGTAGTGCGGTTTAACCATGAAATAATATATTATCCAACTAATATATTCCATAGTTGATTTCCAGGTTCAAATCATATTTTCTGATCAGTGATTTCTTACGGATTTAATTAACATGACTTAGTGATGATACAATAGAGACATGTTTTCAATCGATGGAATCCCAAACAAAAGGGACATGAGTTCTCTTCTCTTGCAAGACAACAGGAACTATTCTATCCTAAGAAAAGAAAATACATATTTTGGTGCAAATAAAAAAATCAAAATGAAACGATTCTTAAGTAATTTTTATCTCAAGTTTGGGTAAAGAAAATAACCCTATTTGATCCAACCATTCTGAGATGTTATAAATCAGCAAGACATAAAGATCATTGGCTGAAAATAGCAGCATATGCATTCTCATATTAAGAAACAAACGCGTGGGTTCTATTTGAAGTGCCCGTATCAATTTATATGCCAGCTGAATACATGTAACATTAATATTGCTGAGGGGAGAACGATATTAATACTGTTTGTTCGGTTTCCTGCTTGTGCGTAGGTACATATGCTCTAACATTACAAGCATGTGTTTGTAAACCACGAATATTGCGCGTTGACTTTCTGGCAAGTGAAATGGGAGGTAAAACAGTGACAAAAAAGAGCTTATGAAATGTTGAATTGTAAGTTTAATAATTTTGATGTGAAATTAGAGAGAGCATGAGCTTGTGGCTAGAGGAACATGCAAGTATACAACATTTACCTGATAAGTTATTCTCAAAATTTGTTTTTGATATTCTAAGAAAACAATTACATCATAAATCAAGAACATAAACATCATGATGTAAGCTAGGTTGGGTAATACAAGATAATTAGAATGTTTAAAACATTCTAGTTCACCGATACATATACCAAGCAACCAAATTATGTTGAGAAGTTGCACCATGGGTGAATCAACGAATAATTTGCAATTATAAAATAAAGCTCAGATCTGAAAGTTTTCATTTCACCTGAGCAAAGCGTTCTTCCCTCCTAGCCAACTTTCTCTCCCTGCTTACCTTGCTCTTGGCCCGTTTAGCCCCAAACTGATCAGATATTGTCTTCTCTCTTGCCTTCTCAGCTTTAGACTTGTTAATGCTCTCCATAAGCACCCTCTTGTTCTTAAAAACATTACCCTTTACCTTCATATACACACCCTGATACATGTGCTTGTCGATTTTCTTCGCCTCACGATATTTACGCAACAAACGCCTCAGGACCCACATTCTCCTCATCCAGAGAATCTTAGTGGGAAGCCTAGCCTCTCTTGTTCCTTTGCGCTTACCTATAGAATAACACTATTATGGTTAGCTGTTCATATATGTGAAAAATAAGTTAATTGCACAAAAACTCAGTTTACCCTGGCAATAGAAATCATCGACCAAAACCATCAAAAACACTTGAGTTCTACTCAAACCACAGAAACAGACTCTCGGGTTAAATCATATAATCATTTGAGGTGTTCATAGTGGAAGTTGAGTCTTTTTTACGGTTTTGGTCGATTAGAAGAGGGGGTGTCGGCGCTAATAAATCTCGAGAGGGTATAAGAGTTTTGTGCAACTAATCCAAAAAAAAAAATTACCATATCCAGAGTGACGCCCCTTCCTCTTGGCCTCCATTGCTACGAGATCTGGAGTGGATCTTCATGGGTTTCCTGATAATAAAACCATCCTTCACCAACTTTCTGATATTTTGCCCTGCATTTCAAATATCTTTGATGATGAACAACAATCTGCGGACGCTCCATCTTGAGAATGCCTGACCCTTGTACCAAATCTTTTTTAAAAAACTCTTCGAAAATTCAATTAAATTGAAAGAAGGAAACAACCAATAACTAAAAATTCCAAGTTACACTGACTAGTGTGAAAATTAAATTTCGTATGAATTATGCCCATCATACAAGGCTATATTTTGATAATAATAATTCGATTTAGATAAATGATAGTTTAGAAGGAAAAATATCTGCAATCGTCACATAGCCCTCCCTAAATTCTTGGTATTATATCACAGTACTTTCATTTTGCTTTAGGTCGGCTCATAAAGTTGTTTAACTTTTAAGTTCAATCAATGAATAATTAAACGAAAAACATTTGAACAAGAGAAATTTTATATTTTAATTAAAGCATGCATATAATGGATTATTGAAATCCAAAATAATTCACAGCATGTAGTTCTGAATAAATGGATAAATTACAACTCACAAATTCTTAAACCAAAATTTAACCATACCAAAGGAATTACACTACTAAACTTTAGATATGCCAAGAGCCCTCCTTGATATTTAGCGTTGTCCAGATATTTTTGTCAAACTATGCCGCAGTAAATTTATTTGGGACTATTTAGTTCACGTATAAGGGTAAATTATATTCCGTGTTAAACCAGTTGATGAAACTAAGATTTTCATACAACACAGCTGGTACAACAAAAGGGTTCATAGCATTTTAAAGTTCAATGTTGCAATCTCAAAAACCTTAAAAGTTCGATACTACCTATAAAATTTGCCTTTCTTTGTAAATACTCGTGTTATGCTTTCTTATTTTACACCTTTGCATCAGAAGAGTTTAGCTTCTGCTGCAGCTGGCCTAATTCGTCTGGAAGGCGGCACCCGAACTAGGCAAGCACGCGGAGGTGGGATCCCTCTCTGTTCCATCCCCTCCTCTTATGAGAGCGTTCTCAGGTAATTTTCCTAGGCAGGTGCACAAGAACATATTCCTCTCTAACAGTTGCATATATTACGGCGGAGGCTCAATAAAAGTCATCCATTGCAAAGAAAGTTGAATTGGACAGAGCAAGCAAAAAATTCAACATAATTATTACCAAGAGTAGACTTTGTTGTATCCCGATAAACTATGACACGGCACTGTGAACCACGAAGGGATCACACAAGCCTATCGTGCGGACAAGCGATACGGCGCAACAACGGAAATAAACAAAACCGAGTGCAAACAAAGACAATGAAAAAGATATATCTGTCGAAACACACCAAATAAATAGAAAAGCACACCAACAACACAAAAGACACAATGATATACCCAGATTCGGCGCAACTAGCACCTAATCATGCCTTCGCAACGAGAACTTCCACTAGAATAAGAATTACACGAGATAATTTCTGCCCTCTCGAACCCATCCAAATACAAAGCAATCTCTCCGATACAAATCTCTCTCTCTCTCTCACTCTCACTCTGCCTTTAATTTTGTCTCGACCTAACAAAACTAAAGTGCCGCATACTTTTAGCCGCAGACCTCTCTTCTGCTTGCGCGGACTTCTACTTTGAGGCTCTATGTTTATTAATTTTCCATAGAGATAAGATTGCATTAAAGGATTTAGATTAATCTAAATCCTACTCCAGCTACTATGAAACGTGCACCGCACGTAATCACTCTTGGGCTTTTGGGCTCTTGATCTTGGACACCGAATTTGCAATCAATTTCAACAATTTTCACCTTGATGCAAAATTCGTCACAATCTCAACACTTTCTCAATCCTTGAAACTCTGTTCTTGTCGCGATTTGCCCTTTACAATCAACTAGGCATAACTTGAACTTGGGACAAGAACAATCTCATAAACACGTCCGCCGGATTCTCTAGAATGCCAACTTTAGTAAAAGATATTACCTTCTTCTCGGCCTTTAAGAAGAACACTCGCATCTCTTGTGGAACCCCCAAACCGAATATCCTCCGCAAATATATGGTCCCCATAACCGTCTCCAAGACGGTTATCAAACATACCTTTGCTGTTGATTGCGCGATACCTGACTCAAACGTCGATCTATCTGGTACTGCATCTGTGCCCAACATGACACCCTTCGTCGACCTCCATCTGGCTATATCACCATACCCTGTAATGATGCACCCATCAACACTGCCCCCGCTGAATGATGAGCCGAATCCTTTCATTATCTCTCAAGTATCTCAGGATGCACTCCACGACTTGTCAATGATCTCCGCTCTAAATAGTTAAGTATCTGCTGATTGCTCAAGTTGTCTATGCAATACTCAGCCACGTGCATCCCACACCAACTTCTGCACTCGCATATGACACTAAAGATACATAATCTGCATCTGACCCTGGTGATAATATCGCCAAAAGCCTGAAGTGTGCCTCTAAGCGAGAAAACACGGGTCGAATCTCCTCCATCCCATACCAACCTAGAACCTGCTCGATACACTACTGCAACCAACACAACTCGCCATTCATGACACTCACCATGCCACGAATCAAATGTGCAGGCTTTCTACCGAACTCCCGATCCTCTTGTCTAGGAAATCGTCCCTAGCCACTCCTATGCGCCGAACTGTCCTCGACCACTGCACAACTGGCTGTATTGAACTCTCCACCTGAATCGGAGTACCGACCACCTCATCTTGTATAACCTGGACTGGGACTTCGAACTCCACCTTGTTTGGCGGCATACCTGTTCTCCGTTCACCATCCGACCGAGTCTGTCTTCTACGAAGCATCGAAGATTCAACGAATGCCACTTGGCTGATTGCTCCACTCTGGGTCCCAAAACACCACGATCTGTAACCTTTTGCTCCGCCTTCTAAGCCAATAAGAGAACGTCTCTTGATCCTCGGCTCTTCGGTGCACCCAATAACGTAAAGTCCTAAATAATCTCTAGCTTCTCCAGTCCATAACTTTCGGGAATTCTCATATCTACCACCGTCGATGGTGATCGATAGATGAGCTACTCGATAGTAGATTGGGCTCCAGCCCGAAACTCCCTCGGAAAACCAGTCGTAAGCCGTAAAGTCATGTTCTTCCTAACTATCCGAACCATCCGCCCTGCAATGTCATCTAACCGAGGATCTCTCGATATGGTGTGCTGATGCACGATCCTCTCCGGCTTGCACAATACAACGAATCCCTACGAGACGAACCCTCCGCCTAAATCGGACTGAAAAATCTCTATGCGCTTCCCGAGCTGAAAATCCAACACGGCCGTTCTGAACTTTTGAAAATTCTTGGCCTCGGGTTTAAGAACGTACAGCCACAACTTCCTTGAAAAGTTAACCATGAAAGAAATATAATGCCTGGCTCCACCTCGAGAACAATCTGGTGTCGGAACCACATGTATCTTCTTCTCACAAAACTCACGGAATTCTGTGATGTCGAACTTTCCACCTCCAAGTAACTGCCTCTTTCGAGATACCTCCAAACTCATCTGACTGATATAACCCAAATGTGGACGCCACATCCTGACTGAATTTTAACCGCCTAAACTGGTAGAAGCTTCGACAACATTGTAGAGTATTTTTCTTCACCCCATTGAGATGGAAATGCGCACGCGCTTGTCAGGCGTACTACAGATTCCCTCTGCCTAGGGTAGGCGGGGTTTATTGATTGTGGGTATCCGAATCTCCGACGGCCGCGTACTAAGCTGCCGTTAATTACCCCTTGTCTTTGGAGCGATAGAACCTCTGATTGATGGGTCAACTAGTTATGCGAACTCAGTGTGCAGTATGCGTGTGTTGTATCTTGAAAAGGGGTTTTGGATATATCGAGGGCCTCACAGAATTTACGGGGGTCCCGCTACCCGGATAGTAGGATAGGGGTCAAAGGGGCTAGCAGCCCCCTTGCGGGGTGCAGAGCAGCGCCCCGTTAGAAAAAATTTCCTAACGAGGACGTGTTTCTGATGTGGAGTGCACGAAAAATGAGGGGTGAAGAGCGTCTTAAAGACGCATGCGCGGCGCGGGTGCTGGGCGCCCGCGGGTCACGTGCGCGGCACACGACCGCTGGACGCCAGCGGGTCACGTGAGCTGCACGTGACCGCTGGACGCCCACAGGTCACGTGCGCGGCACACGACCGCTGGAAACACCAGAGGAAAAGGGCAAAGTTAACTTTTGCTCGTCCCGAGCAAAACCAATTATTCACAAAAAAATCCTAACCGCACTTTCGCAGGGAACGCGATTGCACTGAGCACGTGCAACAAGCCGTTAAATCTCTAGGTGTCCCTAGTAGGAGGAGTGTTGTCTCCTGAGGGTTTTCAGCGGATTACACCCACAAAATCCCGTCAAGCTAGTGTCATAAGTTAACATCGATTCTACTCCTACAGTTTAGTATTTACGTTAGAAACTCTATCATCCTAAGTTAGAAATATCCAACCCTTATTTTTCACACCTCCTATCTATTTAACCTTGGATCCTATACGTTCCAAAAAAGTTTAGAAAGATGTTGGTTCTCCTGAGTTTTCCTTCTAAAGTGTGGCCTCAAATCATGGATTTTTATCAACTTTACAGAAAACACAAGTCTTATTCTTTATTTCTATATTTTATCCAAATATCGATTGTATACCCCTACGTGTGTGTATATTTGCACCCCTATACTCAAGAATTCAATTCAAGCTATAATACCCTTGCCCTAATACCTAATACTACTTCTTTTCATTTAATGATGGACGGTGTTGCTCACACACTTTTCATGCGACTATTAAAGCTTCTTGAGGTACTAACGGCCGATTACTGAATGTGTGAACTTTAAAGCGTAAATAGCAGTTTCCAGGTCTTGACTTTATTCTATTTTTATTTTTATTTTTATTTTTCAAGACCGGATATATTTTTCAATATGCTCTTTTGGTGTTTAGCTTTAAATACCGTTTTTTCTTTCATACTAGGCTTTCAGGCAAGAGTATTTCTAGGTATCTTCTACTATCCCAAGTTTCAAGGTGCGTGTAAGTGCAGTTTGTAGGGTATATACTTTCTAAATTTGAACTAAAGAAAAGAAACTATTTTTCAGACTTATTCTTCAGTAAAGCTTCAATACTTTCCTCTCATCTTGACTTAACTCAAGAACTGAACTCAAGATTACCTATTTCTTAAAAAAAAATGTAAGGACGTATAATCACCAAGTTTAAACAGAAGGAGGGTTATTTTTAGGGTTTTCAATTCTTAATCATAGAATTTAGTTATTTCTAATATATCAACTAAACTTTCGGAATAAAAATCTAAGTTACCCTATTAGCTAACTTGACGACAAAGTTTTTATATTTTTTTGGAAAATTTTCGATTTTTATGGGTTTTTAATAAGGTATGCAAATGCAAAATATACAAATGAATGCGAAGGAAGAAAGCTTACCGAGCACACCCCCAAACTTAAACTTGACAGTGCCCTCACTGTCAGGCTATACCAAGAGGGTCAAAATTGTCGGCGCTCTCCCTAAAAACAAATTATATACAAAACAAAAAGGAAAACAAAAAATATATATAAAAAAAATGGTCCCCCCAAACTTAAGTAAAACAGTGTTTCCACTGTTAAGCGTTGAAGTTCAGGATTTGGGGGAAAAGAGAACAGTTTCAAACTATACAAGGCCTTACACAGGCCAAAAGAGAGTACCAACCATTCAAAGATTTTATCTATATAATGTGCTGGTTGGTGAAAGAACGCGGAGAGGTAAGAAATGGAGATTACGCGAGACCGTATGGAGATAGAATCGGTATACGGTCTCGGTATATGAGAAGAAGAATGGCGGAAGGGAGAAAGAAGTGGAATACGATCTTGAGGGTGGAAATGGACTGAATAAATTAGTACAATCTGTAATGATCGATGTGAAAAGATGGATTGTACTAATCTATCAATATGGCGAGAAATGGGGTCAAATCCCTCAAGATTCGTGAGAAACCATGGGTACACCGAACTCGGTAAACCAGACATATGAAATGAAAGTGAGAGGGTTTCTTGCAAGGTCGGAACGATGGAGGTAGGTGATTGAGGAAGGTTATCGATTAAAGGTTCAGGAGGGTGTACACAGTCAATGAAAGGAACATGATGAATTGGAAAATCCGACTCATCAATTAAAACTGGTTCATCCTCAAAAATATTCTCAAAAGTTTCCTCAAAATTCAGCTTATCCATGCAAATTTCATCAAAATCAAGACGCATATAGGGTTCGGGAAAAACAGTTAATGACTCGGGATGATGAATTGGAGAGAAAAACTCTGCCAAATCTACAGGTTCATCATCCAAAATATTCCCAGCGTCAATATCCTCAATCATGTGAAAATCAATATTCTCAGACACCTCAACAAAAGCATGGATATTAATCAATTCAGGTTCTAGAGTGGAGGTGTAGAGGTCAAAAGGATTGGGTGTGGTTTCACTCGAAAAGGATCCTTCACAATCGGGCAAATCAAACACTACAAAGTCACACAACCCATTATCTGTTCTATCTTTAATCAATGAATCATTTGGAACACTAGATAGACATCAAAAACCGGAGTTGTGGGATTCAAGTTGAAACGGGTAAGCTTGATTCGGAAGGGGGTACATCTCACTCTCTCCACTCAAATTCTCAACCTATCCTACCGCCTCTTCATACATTGGAAAATTTGGAGCTAGTTGAAAACTAGCTACTGGGTCACTAGGTTGTATGTGGGCGGCCATGGACGCATTCAAATCCATCATCTGTTGGTACGACGCTACCCTAAAGTCTTCCAAAGACTGTTCCAGACTAGACATGGATTGTGAAGGGGTTTCAGTAAAAGATTCAAAGTTGTTTGGATACTGAAAACTCCCAAATGGCGGTTCAGAAGCAATGTCTAGGGAAGGTGCAAAAGTCGGGTAGGACTGGTAGGAATTGAATGGCTGGACAGGAGCAGGATCAGCATTTGGATAAGAAGGTGAATGGAATTGTTGATCCCAAGAATCTGTAGTGGTGAAAGGTTTGAAAGATTGGCTACAGGATTGTTCAATATGTTCAGCGACGGACAAAGGACGACTTGCAAAAGGGGTATCAACATAAGAGGGTGGGGAAGGTTGAAAAGGTTGATACAAAGTGGATTGCGGAGGGCAAGTGTTTGTCCTAGACGCGTCTATCCGATCTTTCAAAGAGATTTTGGGCATGGAGGGATCGTTCGACGTTCGGTCAAAACAAGAACCGTAAGAAGTAATGTCTGGTTGTGGGTACCAAAGTTCGGCAAGAGTTTTGCGAGGTGGGGTACCCATGATATGAAGAGAGAAAGAAAGAAAGGCAGAGAAAAGGAAGGGAAACAGAATGTGATTTTTTTTAGTTAAATACTAACAAAAGAATGAAATATACACATAAAAAGAATCTGGACCAAAAAAAAAACAATCACGACACAAAAATACCACACACCTAATCGGTCTAGGGTTCACCTAGGTCAACTAGACCTGCTCAAGAACTTGATTGTCGAAGTAAAACTGTGTCGAGATACGAGCTCAAGATATACTGATCACAAGGCCAGGTAAATGCAGAGATAAGGGGAGGTTTTCCGACGCTTTCGTGAAGGTCCTTAATTAAATAACCCTTTCTCTTTTGGCGGTTTCACCGTGAACACTTTCCTAGACACCCCGTAAACAATATACCGTTAAGCGGTATTCTAAACACAGGTAACTTCTCCTAGTGAGCGGGGAGTCCTTAAGGCTTAAAGTCTAATTCTTTTAAAATTTGTGCGGGTAAACGTTATGCTCAAGTTCGTGATTTGTGGGCCACGGAAAAGGTGATGAAATCCTTTACCGTATATTGTGGGGTTCGCTTGCCCTTAAGTCCGTATTAATGTATGCAATGCGCAATTTAATAAAAATTCTATAAAGAATCAAACAATCGGTTTTTATATTAAGCACGGCACTGCAACAAATACGGGTTAGTCAATTTTTAGCGTTTGCTAGCGAACTTGCAAAAAATCCTGCAATGATATTATAGTGGATGCGTCGGATTTGAGAAAAAGGTGTTAGTAAAGTACGTACCGTTAAGTTTTCGGGTTTAGAAAACCCCCATTGAATCAAATCCGGTTAGCTTGAAAAGTTCGCTTGCGCGGGTCAAACTACCCGGATCTTTGGCACTGTATTTTGCAATCACCTTAGCCTTGAACGTACACTTTGCTCCCCACAATCGCAGTTCGCAAATCCGCAAAAATCTGCAGAAAATACAATATGGTGGAATTCACAGAGAAGATAAAAGAAAAGAAAAAGGGGTGGAGAAAAAATTGGCCACAGAGGCCTCGATGGGACCGCGGAACCGCCGCTCAAGGCACCTTTTGACCGCGGTTCCGCGGTCAAAATGTTGACTTGGGGATTTGTCTTTGGTCAACGAACTCCACTTCTTTTCTTCTCCAAAATAAAAACCTCTGTTTTCTTTTTGGATTACTGTACTTTCTCCAGATTAGCCTGCACACTTGCTCACAAAAATTATCAAAAATAACAAAAAGATTTTATTTTTTTGTTATTTATAAATATATACAAAAAGAATATTAACCCGAATAACAAGAAAGAAAATACGTTACCGTCTCCCCGGCAACGGCGCCATTTGATCGCACGCTTTTGGCGTGTCGGATGTTCAAAGTTCTAAAGTTATAACCGCGATCAGGACGGTGTCGCTTCGCAGCTAACCGGTTGAGCACGGGTCGATCCACAGGGAGATGGTTGTATGTCCGTTCGAGTTTTAGACGAGTCAATAAAGAATGTGTATATGTTTGTTCAATTCTACCCTAAGTGTTATATGCAAGTATAAAGTTGTTAAGAAAAAGATACGAAAGTGTAAGCTAAAGAAATCTGCAATCAAAACCTTTGAGCCGAGTCTTGACCAATTGAAGCTAGAGCAATTGGCAACAACGTGGATTAGGGTACTTAAGCACGGTATTCGTGGAATTCGGCTTATTGACCCTTGTCCTTCCGTTCTTGTCTCTTGCTTTTGCCTCCGGCCAAACCGAAGGCAACCGGTCGCGGTTAGGAATCATCGTTACCTTGGTAGGGTAGGGTGCCTAACGGAGCGCTTGCGTAACGTTTGGGCGGAGTTCAAAGGAAAATAACGGGAAAAGGAAATGAGCAAAGAAACATTAACTTACAATATTGTATTTATTCTTAACAACAACAATTACAACCATTCACAAAACGAACCAAAAAGAGCAAAAGAAAATATAAACAAAGAAAAGAAAAGATTACAAGCAAGTAATTAAAAGTGCATGGAATTTAAGTGCATGAAAGTAAATGAGCAAGAAATGAAACTAGGAACCATAGAACCCAAAACAAGACATGGGTTCAATAACCAAATCTTAAACTTGCAAGCTCAATTAAGAGGTTGCAAGATCAAGAAAAGGCAAAGAACTCATGGAGAATGAAGTACAAAAGAGAGAACAAATGATACAACCCCTTGAGATCAATGACCAAAGCTTAAACTTGCAAGCTCACTTAAGAGGTTGCAAGATCAAGTTAAGGTAGAGAGCTCAAGAAAGAAGCTAAGCAAAAAAGAATGATACAAAATAACCCTCATCTTCATTTAACATCCACTCAAAAGCTCTCACAACAATTTCATGGAGGAAAGAATGAAGAAGAAGAAGAAGTAAACTAAAAACTAACAAAAATTGGGCATAAGAATGAACATCCTTGGCTTGGCAAGTTCTGGGCAATTTATAGGCAGGAAACAGAGAACCTAGGGCAACAATCTGTCAATATATGAAATTCCACAACTGCCCCTGAAATTTGACCAAGTGCGGAGCCCACATGGTCGCGGTTCCGTGGCCTAAGCGCGCTTATGCCGCGATTCCGCGACCTTTTAGAAGGATTGTGCCTTCATCTTTTGTCGTATCCCCTAGTTTGTGGTCCTCTTCAGTGTGGTATAGTACTTTTCTCAGAAGCTTTTCACAATTCTTCCAGAATTTCAGTAGATCAAAAAGGTGATGTGATGTGGATATTTTGCCATGATTTCCTCGAGCTCCGCGTAGATATGTTGGAGCTTGTGTTGACATTGAGCTTTGTGCATGAAAATGACATCGATTTGCCATTTTGTCCCTTAAACTAGTGTGTGGCAACATACGGATAGAGAGCGGAGACCCGTGTTTTATCTGTGGTTGGCAGTAATCCGGAATTTGTCGTACTTTTCCATGAATTTCACTGTTTAGAGCTGAGAACCAGTATTCTGCAAATATCTAGCAAACACTGATCAAAAGCACCTGCCAATAAACAAACGAGCGTAAGAATGGGCGGTA
Source organism: Agapanthus africanus (assembly GCA_030015575.1). NCBI lineage: Eukaryota > Viridiplantae > Streptophyta > Magnoliopsida > Asparagales > Amaryllidaceae > Agapanthus > Agapanthus africanus. The sequence continues at coordinate 722,445,963 of JASDDO010000022.1, read as the reverse complement.
TAAAATGCAATATTCTGGTATGAACAGCGCCCGCGGGTCACGTGCGCGGCACACGACCGCTGGACGCCAGCGGGTCACGTGAGCTGCTGGTGACCGCTGGACGCTCGCGGGTCACGTGCGCGGCACGCGACCGCTGGAAACACCAGCGGAAAAGGGTCTTAGCCCCTGGGTTAGGAGTTGAACTCCTAACAAGGATTATGTATAGATTTGGAGTTAAACTCCTAAAAAGGGGTTTGATTTATGGAGTTAAACTCCAACAGATCTTGAACGGAGTTAAACTCCTAGAAATCTTTGGATCATCTTTTGAGCCTCGGATTCTTTCGGAATGGGATTTTTAGAGATGGGTATCCTTCTTCTTCCTCTCTGTTGGCTGAATCTTGGGGGGAAAAGGGGAGGTGAGACTTAAAATCTCCTTTTTTAAGGATTTGATGGCAGATCTGAGCTCCTCTTCAAGGGTTTTATGGTGAAAAGTTATTTGTTTTTGGAAAAAGGAAGAGTTAAACTCTTAATTTAATTCAAAATTATAAAAAGAATGTTTAGAACCATGAGGAAGGGGGAGGTACAAACCCTAGAATTTTAGAATGGAAAAGTAGTCAGAGATATTTTCATCATGTTTCCCTTTATAGGCTACACACTTTACATATAGCCCCTTGGGCTTTACAAAATGGCATTTTGCCCATCCCATGCCTCATGTGCTCATTTCTTTTGCACATGAACCATTTGTTTTACAAAAGTTTGGCTTTATTCCCATTTTTCTTACATTTATTCATAAAAAAAATACACCAAAATTATTTATTTCAAAATTTTTATTTTGGCATGGGGGAGGCCGGCCGGTTCATGTTCGGGCTCGACTCGGGCATGGGCCCACTTGACCTGGGCTTAGGCTCACTTAGCTTGGGGTTGACTTTGATTTTGACTTGGTCAACCGGGGTGTAAATTTTGACCCCATCAATAAATGCACACCACATATGTGGGTTGTGTGCATGAAATTGAAGTATCTTATTTCGTGTGGAGGTTGATTTAATTTGGTTCCCGTTTTGACGACGTGGAGGTCGTTTCTGCCATTTTAGTGACGTGGACAGTCGGTTCTACCCTTTTTGCGACTTGGACGGTCGGTGCTGCCATTTTTGCGACATGGACGGCCGGTGCTGCCCTTTTTGCGACGTGGACGGTCGGTGCTGCCCTTTTAGCGACTTGGACGGGCCCTTTTAGCGACTTGGACAGTCGATGCTTCCATTTTTGCGACGTGGACAGTCAGTTCTGCCCTTTTTGTGACTTGGACGGTCGGTTCTGACATTTTAACGATGCGGACGGTCGGTTCTGCCATTTTAGCGACGTGGACGGTCGGTGCTGCCATTTTTGCGACGTGGACGGTCGGTGCTGCCATTTTAGCGATGTGGACGGTCGGTGCTGCCAATTTTGCGACGTGGACGGTCGGTTCTGCCTTTTTTGCGATTTGTACGGTCGGTGCTGCCCTTTTAGTGACTTGGACGGTCGATTCTACCATTTTAGCGACGTGGACGGTCGGTTCTGCCCTTTTTGCGATTTGGACGGTCGGTTCTGCCATTTTAGCGATGTGGACGGTCGGTGCTGCCATTTTTGCGACGTGGCCGAAAGACCGGGAAAGACTAACGTCTTGCCTGAATTTGGGGGCAAATGCTATTTGGTTTTATCCGTCCACCTCTCCGAAGATGCCAAGTTGATTTATGGCACCTATATCGGAGTTTAGACGGATGCGGCCGTTGTAACAGACTTCGTCAGATTCCCCCTCGTTTGAGGGGTTTTTGATTGTGGGGACGCTCTTCCCTGCAGGAGTAAGCCCCTGTAGTTAATTACGCTACCGCATCGCAGTAACAAGTTTCTCCTTCTCCAGATGGTCACTTCATGTCGTGTGTGTTAGTTTTATTTTTGGTTGCCCGTGGATTGTATACGGAGAATAATTTATGTTGTCGCCCGTAGGGCGTGGATTAGTCCAAATCCGTATTTTCTTAGATTTGGGTTTTGGTTTGGGTTTAAGGATACGTTAGTCTCATTTGAGACTAAGATCAACTTAAACGTTTGTTAAGGATACGTTAGTCTAATTTTAGACTAAGATCAACTTAACGTTTGTTAAGAACACGTTAGTCTAATTTTAGACTAAGATCAACTTAACAGGATTTAGATCCAACAAAAGAGCATTTGAGCTCTATTGTTTTAGTTTAAGGACTTTGCGGTCCAATTTAAAGACGTCATAGTCTGTAAAGTTTAAAGACATCATAGTCTATGAGTTTAAGGGCCTCACAGTCCGTGGTAGTTTAGAGACATCATAGTCTGTAAAGTTTAAGGACATCATAGTCCATGAGTTTAAGGACCCCACAGTCCGTAAGGTTTAAGGACATCATTGTCCATGAGTTTAAGGACCCCACAGTCTATAAAGTTTAAGGACATCTTAGTCCAGTTTAAAGACATCAGAGTCTATGAGTTTAAGAACCTCACAGTCCATAAGGTTTAGGGACATCTTAGTCTAGTTTAAAGACATCATAGTCTATGAGTTTAAGGACCTCACAGTCCATGGAATGTCTGGTTGTTGGGACCCGTCACCTCTCTGAAAACGTTGAAGAATTACAACGACATATATCAGAGGTATGAAGAAATGTACCCTAGAACCAATGTTGGTTGGAAGGCTCCGGGAATAACTTTGAATGCCATATGAGATGATCAGTTTTGGAAGACAAGAGTATAATTGGGGTTCAGTTTCAAGGGATCTTACCTCTGGAAGACTTAGCTAATTTGGGCTAAGATTGGCTCGAATATAGTGTTAAACACTAGAGTACGTTCGGCGCTCACGTGCTCCCATGTGAGGCGCTTAAAGTAATGTTAAACACTAAAACTGAAGCGCTCACATGGGGTCATGTGAGGCGCCTGAAGATTGGGCCTTATTTCTTTTATTTTACTCTCAGAATGTGCATATAAGTGTTAAACACTCGACCTTTATGACAATTACGTGTGGACATGTGATGGATATCCATGCGTTGGATATTAAGAGTATTTGTCAGGGGTCACGTGGGAGCACGTGATACACCCTAAAAGAGAAACCGTCTTGGCCTTTCTCCCTTCTGTTTTGAGGAGCCTTTTAAGGGTCACGTGGGAGCACGTGATACACCCTAAAAGAGAAACTGTCTTTATTGTTTTCCCTTTTCGCTTTTAAATAAGTGTTAAACACTTTGGGAAATCTCTTTTTCTGGTTCAAAGAAAGAGGGTCACATGAGAACACGTGAGGTGCTATGAAGAATGAAAATTGCCTTTGTTTTATTCTCCTTTTCTTTTTCTGAGTGCTAAGCACTATTAAGGGATCACGTGAGGTCACGTGAGGCGCCCCCAAATTGAGATGTGTTTTAGATTTACTCCCCTTTTTGAAAAGCTTGTTCGGTGGTGCGCCAAGAGTTATTGGTTATTGGGACCCTCCACCTCTCTGAAGACGTTGAAGAATTACAACGACATGTATCGGAGGTGTGGAGAGATGTACCCTTGAACCAAATTCCAGATCGAGGGGAGAGATCATGGTGGGATGAACATCATTTTAGATGCCATCTGTTTGGAGCTCATTATCTATCTCTGGGACTGAGATTAGTTTGGGGGACCCTGAGCATGAGGGGCTCGATTGATTGCCCTCGGAAGATTTGATCTAAGTTTGGATAATATTGGCCTCTCATGGTGTTAAACACTAATATATGATCGGTGCTCACATGCTCCCACGTGAGGCCTTAAAGTAGTGTTAAACACTAGTGTATGATCAGCGCTCACGTGCTCCCACGTGAGGCGCTTGAAATAGTGTTAAACACGAAGAATTTGAGGTGCTCATGTGGGATCACGTGAGGTGCTTGAAGTAGTGTTAAACATTAAGAATTTGATGCACTCACGTGGAGTCACGTGAGGCGCTCCAAGAATGGAAACTGCCCTTTGATTTATTCCCTTTCTGCTTTAAAAAAGTTAAGCACTGCTCAGGGGTCACGTGGGGTCACGTGAGGCGCCCCAAAAAATAGGGTTTATTCCCTTTTCTCATTTATAAGTGCTGAGCACTTCTCACGGGTCACGTGGGGTCATGTGAGGCATTCCAAAAATAGGGTTTATTCCCTTTTCTCTTTTATAAGTGCTGAGCACTTCTCACGGGTCACGTGGGGTCACGTGAGGCGTTCCAAAAATAGGGTTATTCACTTTTCTCTTTTATAAGTGCTGAACACTTCTCAAGGGGCACGTGGGGTCACGTGACCAGATCTCATTCTTTCCCTCTTTGTTCCTCCAAGGTGCTCATGTGGGATCACGTGAGCTTTTATGTAGCGTTTGAATGATAATGAATCATCAGGCTGTTCTTCTATGGTTCCGAGAAATCACGTTCTCCTTTTGTTCTTTGTAGGGATTAAATTCCTTTTAAAAGGGTTAAACCCTAGTTCCAGAGGAATTAAATTCCTATATGTTTTGTAAGAGTTAAACTCTTTTGGATTCAGTTCTTTCCCCTAGGTTTTGAATCTGCATAACAGAATCTTCCCGATGAGAATTAAATTCTCAACTTGTGGTGAGATCCGCTTCTGCAGATCTTAACCAGAGGAAGAACTAAATTCTTTTTAGAAGAGTTAAACTCTTGGTTTGAGAATTAAATTCTCTTTTTGTGGGAGCTTTTGGGAGGGGCTCCTCTTCTTTAGAGAATTAAATTCTCTTTCTATTTTTCTTCCCCTCTCCCTCCGTCTCTTTTATCCTTCTTGGCTCCTATTTATAGGAGAAAGAAAAGAATCGGTTTATTCAACAAATCTCTTATTGAGAGATTTTGATTGATTTTATAACCAACATGATCTTTTAGATCACTCGGTGAATTTTTTCACCATTGGATTTTTAATCCAAAAGATATTTTATTTGTTGTTCCTGGCAAATTTTAGGAAAATATTTCCTTGTATAGAATCTTTCTATAAATTGGTGATTTTTAATCTCTATTGGATTTTTCCAACGGTGCTCTCTTTTACAGAGTGCAATCTTTTTTGTTTGGAAAGATCTAGGGAAATATTTTTCCAATTAAGGTTTTTGATTCCTTTTAATTAGAATTTAATTCTATTAGTTCAGAGGGTTTAGGAGTCTATCACGTGTTGGCACGTGACTTCACCGATTAAGCAATTAATTAGAATTTAATTCTATTGGTTCAGAGAGTTTAGGAGTCTATCACGTGTTGGCATGTGACCTCACTGATTAAGCAATTAATTAGAATTTAATTCTATTGGTTCAGAGGGCTCAGGAACCCGTCACGTGTTGGCACGTGACCCCACTGATTAATCATTTAATTAGAATTTAATTCTATTAGTTCAGAGGGCTAAGAAAACCCATCACGTGTTGGTACGTGACCCCACTGATACAATATTTAATTAGAATTTAATTCTATTAGTTCAGAGGGCTCAAGAACTCATCACGTGTTGGCACGTGGCCCCACTAATTAAGCATTTCCAATTGTTTATTTTATTCAGCGCATATAGGCTTTGCCTGTAAAAGGCCACGTGTCTGCATGTGAGACCCGGTCACGTGTGGACACGTGATGCCCCCTTTGGGGGTTTTCCTTGCTGTTTTATTTTTATTTTATTCAATTCCCATGAGGGAATAGTGGACGGTCGGTTCTGCCATTTTAGCGACGTGGACGGTCGGTTTGCCCTTTTTGCGACTTGGACGGTCGGTGCTGCCCTTTTAGTGACTTGGACGGTTGGTTCTGCTATTTTAGCGACGTGAACGGTCGGTTCTGCCCTTTTAGCGACGTGAACGGTCGGTTCTGCCCTTTTTGCGACTTGGACGGTCGGTACTTGATTTGACTTGCTCCGCTTCTTGAGGTGTCGGGGTTGAGGTTGACTTGCTCCGCTTTCTACGGTGTCAGGGTTGATTTGTTTGATTTGATTTATTTTGGGAGTTCCCTACCCGTCCCACGGGACTTTTGAGCTTGGAAGCGTTATCGGGTGGAATATTAATTTGATATGTTTGATTTCTGCCTTATTTGGTTGGACTTTTGAATTTGAGAGGAACTTGGAATTTGGATCTTGTTTGGCATCGGTATTGCTGCACTGGAATAATACCAGGAGAAACTCATCATTTGCCCCGGGAGGACATAGGATTTTGTTTTTGGGTCGGCATCAGCATTGCTCCACTGGAATAATGTCAGGAGCAACTCGTCATTTGCCTTTGGGAAGACTTGGGATTTAGGTTTTGGGTCAGCATCAGCACCGCTAACACTGAAGCGTAGTGCCAGGAGCGACTCGTCATTTGCCGTTGGGAAAACTTGGGATTTAGGTTTTGGGTCGGCATCAGCACCGCTAACACTGAAGCAATGCAGGAGCGACTCATCATTTGTCGTTGCCCGTTGGGGAGCGATGGCTTAGGAAACAGATTTAGATCTCTATCACCTAAGGCTTTTCAATTTTATGAGCCGTAAGGGTCTCATAAAAGCATTTTCTTCCTACGAGTCGAGAGGATCTCGCAGGTGTATGTTCTCCTTAGGAATCGTGGGGATTCCTAAGTGTATTGCTCTTTTGTGAGTCGTAAGGATCTCACGCAGGGATTTTCTCCTCACAAGGTCAAGAGGACTCTGCGGTGTATTTTATCTCTTTTCACGAGTTAGCGCCATTTCGGGTTTTCACAAACTGACCGGCAGTCCTGCTGTTTTTACTCACGGAGCCCTTTCGGGTTTTCATCCATGCCCGTTTTGCTCGTGGACATACCGGTTTTTTTTCGCTGGTGGGACTTTAAAAGTAGTCTCACCGACAGGACTTGGGAGAGATAGGGGTCGTTTACGCCCGTGGATTGTATACGGTTTTACAGGATGTATGATCCAAACCGTAGGGCCGGTGTGCTCAATTCGTCTGCGACTTGGAGTATTCACGCGTAGTATTTCTTTAGATATCGGCTATTGATAGGTGGCATGGGCCTTTCTCCCTCGACATTTATCAGTTGGTAGGATCCTCCATCAAACACTTTCTCGATGACGTATGGTCCTTCCAGGTTTGGCTCGAATTTTCCCTTGGCATATCGATTGGGGATGATCGGTCTTTTGAGGACCAACACCAATTCGCCGCACGGAGACGGGTTATTTTGTCATAGGCCCGTGACATTTGGGCTCGGTATAGCTCCAGATCTCGCTGTACTGGGAGCCTCTTTTCTTCGAGGGCGTCGAGCTTTTCGAGCTGAAGGAGCATGTTTTCCTCCTCCGTCAATTCATGCTGAATGGCCATTCTTAGGCTTGGAACTTTGACTTCGAGCGGGAGGATTGCTTCCACTTCGAGAGTAGTGAGTATGGAGTAGACTGAGTTGGAGTGCGGTGTGTAGTATGATATGCCCACGACACCTCGCGGAGCTTGAGATTCCAGTCTCTCTTGTTGGCTGAAGCATTTTTCCTCAGGAGCTTGCATAGAGTCTTATTTAAGGTTTCGGCTAACCCATTGGCTCTTAGATTATAGATGGAGGAATATCTCCAGTCTATCTTGTGCTGAGTAGCGAACCTTAAGATTTTGAAGCTCTTGAAAGAAGGATCGTTGTCAGAAATGATTCTTCTTGGTGTACCGAAGCGGTATAGAATATTATGCTGGAAGAACGTCAGAATATCTTCTGTCTTGACTTCTTTTAGTGGGACAGGTTCAGCCCATCAGGAGAAATAGTCAGTTGCGGCCAATATGAACCGGTGGCCTTTGGATGACGGAGGATCAATTGGACCAACTATGTCGGTGCCCCAAATTTCGAAGGGCCATGACGCCACCGTAAGATGCAGCGGATTGGGATGCTTGTGAATGAAATCACCGTGAATTTGGCAGAGATGGCATTTCTTTGCATGTCCTTTGCAATCCCTTATCATGGTGGGCCAGTAATATCCAAGTCGTTTGATCTGAAGCCGCATTTTGGAGCCGGACTGGTGAGCCCCACAGACGCCCGAGTGAACTTCTTTCATGACTTTTTGGGCTTCGGCCGATGACAGACATCTGAGCCAGAGTTGGTCATATGATCCGCGGTATAACGTATTATTTACAAACACATATCGGAGAGCTCTCTTCTTCAGCTGAACCCTCACAGTTTTTCCTTCGGGTAGTGTTCATATCAGATTTTTGTATTTTTATACCGTTCAATTTTTATCACATTGCTTATCGGTAGGTACTCTTGAGCCGTGTTTGCTAGTCAATTGCAGGATACATGTTCTCGGCTCTAAATGGTGAAATTCATGGAAAAGCACGACAAATCCGGATTACTGCCAACCACAGATAAAACACGGGTCTCCGCTCTCTATCCGTATGTTGCCGCACACCAGTTTAAGAGACAAAATAGCAAATCAATGTCATTTTCATGCACAAAACTCAATGGCAACACAAGATCCAACATATCTACGCGGAGCTCAAGAAAATCATGGCAAAAGATCCACATCAAATCACCTTTTGATCAACAGAAATTCTGGAAAAATCGTGAAGAAATTATAAGAAAAAACATATACCAGATTGAAGGGTACTACAAACCAGGGCAACTCACCTTTTTTGGTGACCTAATTCCCCAATAGGGCCGCGGAACCGCGGCCTAAGCATGCTTAGGCCGCGGAACCGCGGCCGTACGGCCTCGGCAGAAGGCCATCTTTTGAGGGCAGATTGGTCATTTCATCTTTGTTCTGATTGTTGCCCTAGAGTTTCTGTTGCCTGCCTATAAATAGTCCAGATCTTGCCAAAGCCAAGGGTCCATAATCTTTTATTTAGAATTTAGAATACATGTGTTGTTCTTCTTCCTCCTCTCATCTCTTCTCCATTAAAAACTTGTAGTGAGCTTTTGTGAGTGAAGAATGAATAAAGGATTTCTTTGTTATCATGCTTGTCTTGTTCTTTTTATAATTGCTTGTAATTTTCTTTTGCTAATCTAGTTGTTGTTATTTATCGTTTGTTTCTTTCTTGTTCTCTTTTCCTTTATCCTTAAACAACCATGATGCTTACGCTTGATCCTTGCCGAGGTGAGGTCGCAAATAGCTAGTTGTAATCTTCTAACCTCTTTCTTTCTATCTTCCTCCTTTGTTTTATTTTCATTTTTCTTGTAATGGGTGAGTAGTTTCCATACTTGTTAGGGTAGGATAAGGAAAGTTTGAGAGAAGGAAATCTCTCCCACTCTTTCCTTTCCCAACATCTTAAATCGAACTCCCGTTAATTGAACCACAATCCGCTCCCTATGGCACCCTATCCTACATGATAGCGGTGATTCCGTAGTGAGACCGGTTGTGGTTGAATTAACCGGAGGTTAAGGCTAAGAGCCAAGAACGGACGGACAAGCACCAAAATCAAGAACTTATGCGTTGGAAAGCCTAGCTTATACTCGCAAGTTCCTTCCTAGTCGTGCTAATCCCCGTTGTTGCCGATTACCGTAACACCGATATTAAGAGTGGCAACGAAAGAAGTGAGCGACTCCTAACTCAAACTAACATAATCCTAACCCTAACAAGCTCTCTATCTATATCATTTTAGCACATAAGTAATCTAAAAACAAACCTGGACATTTGGACTTAACTCGTTAAAGCACATAGAAAAAGATTCCCATCTCCCTGCGGACGACCCGTACTCAACCGGCTAGCCACAAGAGAAACCGTCTTGATTGCGGTAACAAACTTAGCACGCAAAAACTCTACCAATCAAATGGCGCCGTTGCCGGGGAGACGGTAGTTTATTTCTTTGTGTAATTTCGGGTTAATTTGTGAATATAAATCTAACCGAAAAACAAAACAAAAAAAACTACATTGTAAAAAATTATCTTGTTATTTTTGATTAGTTTGTGTGCAAGTGTGCAGGATAAAACGAAGTTCGAGTTCAGTGCCAAAGACGTGGGAAGTTAGACCCATATCTTTGCGGCTACACCGCGGGTGAACAAGACGGAAAAGACGGTCTACTGAAAGAATCTGGAGCAGATACATTGAGCAAATCAAGATTCAGGAAATCTAGAAAAGAGGAGGACACCCAACCCAGCCCACTCCAGAAACCCTAGGGTCCAACTCTTCATTCCTGCCGTGGAACCGCGGCCATTTGGTGGCATCAAAACCCTAAAAACCCTATGTGTCCTTCTGTCCTTCTCCCCACTCCTCTGAACTCCACTGAACTGTGTTTTCTGCAGCATTCTTTGCGCAAACTCTCTTCCCCATTCCAATAAATTGTTTTTGTGCAGGATTCTTTGCGACGCGCTAAAAATAAAAATTGTTTGCAGTTGATTGTTACTGCTTTGCATATATTAATACGGACTTTAAGGGGCTTGAAACCAATTCAGATTGGGTGGGGATTTCATCACCCTTCCCAGGACCCCAGAAATCACAAAAAGCATATGCATTGACCAATGTTTAATTAAAAAATACTAGACTCAGCCCTAAGGACTTCACGCTCAATAGGACAGAGGACTAGTTACAGGCATCGGCCGTTTATCCTATCCTGACTTTTGCGGTGTCTAGGAAAGTGTGTCCAAGGCAAGTGGTTACTTAATTAGGACCACTACTTACGTAGTGGGGAGCCTCCCACTTACCTGGCACTTATCTGGACGCGATTGTTGGAGAAGAGGCGGTTTGAGGTCATATTTCTAGCCCTTTGGAACAATTAGGAGCTGTCTAGCCGACCTAGGTGACCCTAGATCTAGGTGTGATTGTGCATATCTTGTTTGTGATTGCTTGAAGCCGTAAGCCCGTACATATTTCTGTAAAGCTCTTTCTAAAAAAAGAAAAAAAAAACAAAAACTTTTATAAAAACTTGCCCTTTATCGCCAGAATCCATTTTTTCACCCACCACCCATCGTATTTCTCCATTGACGTTTTCTTACCCCCACCTTCTCCGCTTTGACTATACTAAACTCGTTTAGTGTATGTCCGCTTGGACTCGGGACACTAGCGCCCGCCTAGTCCATGTTACGTTAGTCGCTACCGACTACGCGATCGACTCAGACGTCGAAACTCCATCCACGTCTCTTTCACCCTTACCTTTGCCGGCCAACTCCGACGTTGACCGGAATTCTGTTCATACATCTTCACCTTCACCTTCACCAACCTCTTCTTCCGCGATGTCAGGATTTAATCCAAACATCTCTTTGACTCCCCCGGGATTGACCCCACCTCCTATGGAGGCAACTGACCCACCACCACCGCCTGTTGTAGCGCCGCAGCGAATCGCGCTCCAGGATCGTTTCTATCCCACCCGTTCTGCACTTCCCATCTGTCTTTCTCTTCCACCGGCCAATGGGGATAATTTTGAAATTAAGCCCCATTTCATTAACATGCTTCCGAAATTTCATGGGCTTGAATCTGAAGATGCCTATATCTTCATCAACAAGTTCCAAAATGTTTGTGCCATGATGAAAACTACCCAGCTGTCGGACGATGCTATACGACTACGGGTCATTCCGTTCACTTTATGCGATCTTGCTGAAAAATGGCTGTAGAGCACCGCTTCCCACTCCATAACCAGTTGGGACGAGTTTGTGAAAGCGTTTCTCAAGAAATTCTATCCGAATCATAAAACCGCAAGGATCCGTAACGAAATCAACCAATTTTCTCAGCTTCCTTCTGAACCCTTTTGGAAGTGCTTTGACCGGTATAAAGACCTTCTTGTTCAGTGCCCTCACCACGGTATTGAGAAATGGCAACTTTGCCAAACCTTATACGAGGGCCTGAACCCAGCAACCAAGCAGTTGTTGGAAACCATTTGTCAGGGCCACTTCCTATCGAAATCTGACGAGGAAGCGTGGCAATTCTTCGACGACCTTGCGGAACAAACGCTTCAATGGGAGAGCACTAGACCAACTACTACTTCTTCTTCCTCCACTTCTACTGGTCAGTCTAGGGTAGGAATTCACCAACTCTATGTCTCTATTGCGATGAAAGCTGAAATGGCTGCAATAACGAGAAAACTTGAAGCGATAGAAAGCAAATTTTCATCTCCTGCTCCTGCCCCTGTTCTTCCCCTTCGTACTATTTGTGCTTGTTGTTCCGATCCTTCTCACTTAACCGAAGAGTGTCCTTACAATCCACCATCTCAAGGACATGATCAGGTTAATGCTGCATTTCAGCAAAGACCGAGAAATGATCCATACTCTTCCACCTACAATCCCGGTTGGAGGAACCACCCCAATTTCGCCTGGAATCAGAATCAGCATCAATTCCAAGGCAATAATTTCCAGAGGCCTCCTCCTCCGCAACAACAAGCGCAACAACAAACTCAACAACAGTTTCAGCAGCCCTTCCAACCCCAACCTTTTCAAAATCAGACGAACAACTTTGCACCCAACAATTCTTTTCCACAAAACAACTTTGTTCCGTCAAACAACGATAAGGTTTCCTCGCTAGAACGAAGTCTGGAGGCGTTCGTTAAACAATCGACACAATCCACCGCCAACATCCAGCCGTCTATTCAGTCTTTGGTGCAACACACTGCTGCACATGGGCAAAGCATCAAGACCATCGAAGCCCAGATTGTACAGCTGAATGCGGCGTTAAGCGAGCGAGAAAAGGGGAAGCTTCTATCTCAACCACTCCCAAATCCCGGTCACCCACATAATGTACATGTTGCTCTTGAACAACAGAACCATAATGTGAGTGCCGTGACTACATTCAGATCAGGAAGGATGATGCCCAACAACATCGGCACAACAATTGAGGATAATGACACCCCGGCCGCTTCTTCTTCTTCTTCGTCTTCTGAGCCTATTCTCCATTCATCAAAAGGCTCTTCTTCTTCTGCTGCTGCTCTGAACGGACCCACTTCTCACTCCACGAAAACACCAGCTCTGGGATCCGTTCCAGCTCCACAATCTCCTCCATAAGCATTGGACTCAACCAATTTTAAAAACGTTCCATTTCCAAACCGGTTGAGGTCCAATAAACAAAATCCACAAATGGAGAAGATTCTGGAGTTGTTTAAGCATGTTAACATTAACATTCTCCTTTTAGATGCTGTCCAACAAGTACCGTCCTACGCGAAAATCTTAAAGGACTTGTGCATGAAAAAGAGGAAGTCTCAGGTACCCAAGAAATTTTTCTTGGCTAGTGCTGTGAGTGATGCTCTTACCCAATCTTTACCGCAAAAACGGAAGGACCCTGGCTGTCCTACGATTTCTATTACCATTGGGGATAAGAACATCATCCGCGCACTATTAGATCTTGGTGCCAGTGTTAACCTGCTTCCGTATTCAGTATATGAGCAACTAGGTGTAGGAGAGCTGAAACCCACACACTGTACTCTCCAAATGGCCGATCGATCAATCACCCATCCTAGGGGTGAGCTAGAGGATGTGTTAATCAAGGTTGGGGACTTCATATTCCCCGTTGACTTCATTGTATTAGACACACAGCATGTAGTTAACCCCCGGAATCAAATTCCGGTGATACTCGGCCGCCCATTCCTTGCAACCTCAAATGCTGTGATCAATTGTCGCAATGGTTCGATGAACCTATATTTTGGAAACATGACAATTGAACTCAACATTTTTAGGTTGGGGAATCAGCCCTCCGAACCTAATGCTAATATACTAGACGTTTGCTCAATCCAGGAGATCACCCCTGAAGAGTGTGAATTCAAGGAGTTTTTGTTCGATCACGATAACCTTAACGCCACTAGTGCGTTCCTCTTCGAGCCTGCTGCTGTTTCTGCGCCCGACAATGACTACGAGTGTTTCACTTTCTCGAACGATCTTAGCCACTCACCGCCCGAGTTTGAATCCTTCGAATTTCCGGATGAGTTACCTGAACCATCCAACTCGATCGCTTACACTCGTTTTGAACCTTTGCTGGAATCCTTTGAGTTCGAGACCTTTTCACCAATCTTGCCTTCAATCGTTTCACCTCCAACGCTCGAACTCAAGCCTTTGCCGTCTCACCTTAAGTACGCTTACTTGGGTGAGAACGAGACCCTCCCTGTTATCATCTCGGCTTCTCTAGCTCCAGAGCAAGAGAAAGCCCTTCTTACGGTCTTGCACAGCAATAAGCAAGCTTTTGGCTGGTCCATGGCGGACATCAAGGGGATTAGCTCCCTGATCGTTGAACATCACATTCATCTAATGGATGATGCCAAACCAGCCAGGGATCCACAAAGGCGACTCAACCCAGTCATGAAGGAGGCTGTGAAAAAGGAAATCGTGAAGTGTCTGGATAGTGGTATCATTTACCCTATCTCTGATAGCCAGTGGGTTAGCCCCATTCACGTTGTCCCCAAGAAATCAGGCATAACGGTCATTACTAACGAGGCGAATGAGTTAATCCCTACTCGCACCCAAACTGGGTGGCGAGTATGCATCGATTACAGAAAACTCAACGCCGCAACGCGGAAAGACCACTTTCCGCTACCTTTCATTGACCAAATGCTTGAACGATTGGCCGGACACGAGTACTACTGCTTTCTTGATGGCTACTCTGGCTATAATCAGATTCCCATCGCCGAAAAAGACCAGGACAAGACCACATTCACTTGTCCTTTCGGCACGTTCGCATATCGTCGCATGCCCTTTGGGTTATGCAATGCGCCCGCTACCTTCCAGCGGTGTATGATGGGAATCTTCTCAGACATGGTGGAGAAATTCCTGGAGATCTTCATAGACGATTTCTCCATCTTCGGCGATTCCTTTAACGAGTGTTTGCTGCATCTCGACGCTGTCCTTACCCAGTGTAAGGACAAGAACCTCACTTTGAATTGGGAGAAGTGCCACTTCATGGTACGCGAAGGTATTGTCTTAGGACATATCATTTCGCAAAATGGCATAGAGGTTGACAAAGCGAAGATTGAGGTCATTTCCAATCTCCCTCCTCCCAGATGCGTCAGAGACATCCGAGCCTTCCTTGGCCATGCCGGTTTCTATAGACGGTTCATCAAGGACTTTAGCAAGATTGCTAGGCCCTTGACTCTTTTGCTGGCCAAGGACATGCCATTCGACTTCAACTCGAGCTGTGTGACTGCGTTCGAGTCATTAATAAGCTCACTCACTTCTGCTCCCGTTCTTTCTTCACCTGACTGGACGCACCCATTTGAGATTATGTGTGATGCATCCGACTTTGCCATTGGTGTTGTCCTTGGACAACACATCAACAAGATACCGCACGTGATCTATTATGCTAGCCGAACCCTGAACGACGCCCGACTTAATTATACAACAACTGAGAAGGAATTCTTGGCTGTTGTATTTGCTATAGAAAAGTTCAGGCCCTACCTCATCGGCTCTCCAGTCATTATCTACACAGACCATTCTGCTCTGCGCCATCTTTTTGCGAAGAAAGATGCAAAATCTCGGCGAATACGTTGGATCCTCTTGCTTCAAGAGTTTGACCTTGTCATTAAGGACAAAAGAGGATGTGAAAACGTAGTCACCGACCATCTCTCACGACTTCCTTCTTCGCCGTCGCCTCAACTTACGATCAACGACGTTTTCCCGGATGAACAGCTCTTGACAGTATCTCGCGAACCCTGGTTCGCAGATATTGTGAACTATTTGGCCACAGGGCTACTACCGACTGAATGGTCAAGTCAGGACAGACTTCGATTCTTATCCCAAGTAAAACACTTTTACTGGGACGAACCCTATCTGTTCAAGTACTGTCCCGACCAGATTATCCGTCGGTTTGTCCCTGACGATGAATTCAAAAGTGTACTGTCATTTTGCCACGATCAAGCATGTGGCGGGCATTTTGGCCCCAGAAAGACAGCTGAGAAGATCTTGCAATGTGGTTTCTACTGGCCACAACTCTTCAAAGACGCTCATGACTATTGCAAGACTTGCTCCCGGTGCCAACACTTGGGTCGGATATCCCGGAGGAATGAGATGCCGCTCCAACCGATCTTGGTTGTGGAGATATTCGACGTTTGGGGGATAGATTTCATGGGGCCGTTTCCCAGCTCTTTCGGGAACTTGTACATCCTTCTCGCTGTTGATTACGTCTCTAAGTGGGTCGAGGCTGTGCCCAGCCGGACTAACGACAATAAGATTGTCGTTAGGTTTCTTAAAGAAAACATTTTCTCCCGGTTTGGGCACCCCCGAGCGATCATTAGCGACAATGGAACTCATTTCTGCAATAAGACTTTCGAGGCCTTGATGCGGAAATATTCCATTAATCATAAGCTATCTACGCCCTACCACCCCCAAACCTGTGGGCAGGCCGAAGTTTCAAATCGGCAAATCAAGCAGATACTGGAGAAGACGGTTTCCAAGAACCGAAAGGATTGGTCGTTGAAACTCACTGATGCCCTTTGGACATTTCGAACGGCTTATAAGACCGATCTTGGCATGTCTCCCTATCGGCTTGTGTACGGAAAAGCTTGCCATCTCCCTGTCGAAATAGAGCATCGCGCATTTTGGGCGATAAAAGAATTGAATCTGTCTCTCGAAGATGCGGGCAGCCATCGGAAGCTGCAATTGAACGAATTGAGGGAGCTTAGGGATGAGGCTTACGATAACGCGGTTGTCGTTAAAAACCGAACGAAGGTGTTTCACGATAAACACCTTTTGCGCAAAACTTTCGTACCTGGTCAACAGGTACTGCTTTACGACACCCGGCTACACTTCCATCCAGGAAAGCTCAGATCTCGCTGGAAAGGGTCGTATTTTGTGCGGAATGTGTATCCGCATGGCGCTGTGGATTTGGAGAATCCAAAGGACGGTTCATTTTTCAAAGTAAATGGACACCGACTAAAACCGTACCTTAGCGCCGAACCAACAGAGAAGCTCCTGGTCTTACAGGAGCCGGTTTACCCTGCATAATCTTCCTCTGCCTACCACCAAACTTCGGTTATCCAGCCAAGAACAGTGGACACTGTTCCAAATAAGTTTGGGGGTATGTATATACCTTTTTGTATTTATTTGTGGATATTCTTTTCCATTTTTACTCTTTAAAAAAAATTGTATATCTAACCGACAATTTTAACCCTTCAAATGATCTCTTCATGCAATGACAGTGAGGACACTGTCCAGTTTAAGTTTGGGGGTACGCTCGGTACGCATTTCTAACATTCGCATTCATATGTATATTTTGCATCTGCATACTAAAATCCATAAAAATCAGAAAATTTTCTAAAAACATAAAAACTTTTCTGTCAAGTTAGCTAGTGGGAGAACTCTGATTCAACATTTCTACGGTTTTGTATGATAAAATAAGAATAACTAAATCTTATTTTTAGATTTTGAAAACCTGAAAGATAACTCTCCTTTGAAGTTAACTAAAGCTGATATACGTCTTTACATCACACTACACGTGTCGTGAGTTTTGGAAATTAGATGACAAGTCTTTTATGTCTAAAAACTTTTTAAATGGATAAATGATTTTCTGAGGATCAAATAAGTTTGTTCTGAAATAAGTAATATCAAGAATAGTTTACGAGGTGAAGTGAATATGAAGGAATGTTATTGATGCCTTAATTGGAACTAAGTCTGAAAAATAACCTATCTGGAACTTGATTGGAATGATTACAGACCTAACCCACTAAAACACGTCTTTTATCCAAAAAATAACTGAACTGCCGGTTATATCTCCGTTCGCATTGAATCATCATGATTTTCACGCTAAATTGTCTTTTGTTTTTGGGCCTAGGTAACTTGAGTAATTAAGTCCGCTGGGGTGTCTCTACACCTAATGCCCTAAAACCAACTGGTTTGGGAGCATTGGCCCAAAGCTCGTTAAGAAGTCTAGAAAGTCCAGATTAAAACAAAGTCAAGCAAGTGTTCTCTCCGAGTTAAAATTCCTAACGGTTCTTTGTGTGAGAATAATCTTGACAAAAGACAGGTTTTTATAAAAATATTTCTAGCGGAGATATGAAGGTTTTATTCTATGATAAAGACTATTGCACGTTCACAGAGGTGTGTATGAAATGAAAACAAGAAAAAGGTGGAGTAAAAAATAAGACATAGTTTCCTGTTAAGAAAGATAGAAATTCTGAAGTTGAAACCTTACTGGAAAACGAAACTTGAAAAATGCTTAACTCTTTATAAAACTTATGTGATCCTTTTAAAAATTTTATCTGGGCTTTATTGTATGACATGATGACTTTATTCGACCCTTCTGGAACTTAACGACACTATTTACACTGCACGTAAAGACATATAAAATCTTAAGTTAAATAAGAAGTGAGGTGTGAAAAATAAGGGTTCGATAGTCTACACTTAGGATCATAGAATTATTATTTTCTGAAACAAAACTTTAGGGGTTTGAATCATAGTAATTTTGCAAAACTAGCTTAACCGGATTTTGTGGTTAGTATCCGCTGAAAACCCTCAGGAGACAACACTCCTCCTACTAGGGACACCTAGAGGTTTAATGGCTTGTTGCACATGCTCAGTGCAATCGTGTTCCCTGCGAAAATGAGGTTAGGATTTTTTATGAATAAATTGGCTTTGCTCGGGACGAGCAAATGATAAGTTTGGGGGTATTTGTTCATATCAGATTTTTGCATATTTATACCGTCCAATTTTTATCACATTGCTTATCGGTAGGTACTCTTGAGCCGTGTTTGCTAGTCAATTGCAGGATACATGTTCTCGGCTCTAAACGGTGAAATTCATGGAAAAGCGCGATAAAATCCGGATTACTGCCAACCACAGATAAAATACGGGTCTCCGCTCTCTATCCGTATGTTGCCGCACACCAGTTTAAGAGACAAAATGGCAAATCAATGTCATTTTCATGCACAAAGCTCAATGGCAACACAAGATCCAACATATCTACGCGGAGCTCGAGAAAATCATGGCAAAAGATCCACATCAAATCACCTTTTGATCAACAGAAATTCTGGAAAAATCGTGAAGAAATTATGAGAAAAAACATATACCAGATTGAAGGGTACTACAAACCAGGGCAACACACCTTTTTTGGTGACCTAATTCCCCAATAGGGCCGCGGAACCGCGGCCGTACGGCCTCGGCAGAAGGCCATTTTTTGAGGGCAGATTGGTCATTTCATCTTTGTTCTGATTGTTGCCATAGAGTTTCTGTTGCCTGCCTATAAATAGTCCAGATCTTGCCAAAGCCAAGGGTCCATAATCTTGTATTTTGAATTTAGAATACATGTGTTGTTCTTCTTCCCCCCCTCATCTCTTCTCCATTAAAAACTTGTGGTGAGCTTTTGTGAGTGAAGAATGAATAAAGAAGTTCTTTGTTATCATGCTTGTCTTATTCTTTTTATAATTGCTTGTAATTTTCTTTTGCTAATCTAGTTGTTGTTATTTATTGTTTGTTTCTTTCTTATTCTCTTTTTCTTTATCCTTAAACAACCATGATGCTTACGCTTGATCCTTGCCGATGTGAGGTCGCAAATAGCTAGTTGTAATCTTCTAACCTCTTTCTTTCTATCTTCCTCCTTTGTTTTATTTTCATTTTTCTTGTAATGGGTGAGTAGTTTCCATACTTGTTAGGGTAGGATAAGGAAAGTTTGAGAGAAGGAAATCTCTCTCACTATTTCCTTGCCCAACATCTTAAATCGAACTCCCGTTAATTGAACCACAATCCGCTCCCTACGGCACCCTATCCTACATGATAGCGGTGATTCCGTAGTGAGACCGGTCGTGGTTGAATTAACCGGAGGTTAAGGCTAAGAGCCAAGAACGGACGAACAAGCACCAAAAGGAAGAACTTATGCATTGGAAAGCCTAGCTTATACTCGCAAGTTCCTTCCTAGTCGTGCTAATCCCCGTTGTTGCCGATTACCGTAACACCGATATTAAGAGTGGCAACGAAAGAAGTGAGCGACTTCTAACTCAAACTAACCTAATCCTAACCCTAACAAGCTCTCTATCTATATCATTTTAGCACATAAGTAATCTAAAAACAAACCTGGACATTTGTACTTAACTCGTTAAAGCACATAGAAAGAGATTCCCATCTCCCTGCGGACGACCCGTACTCAACCGGCTAGCCATAAGAGAAACCGTCTTGATTGCGGTAACAAACTTAGCACGCAAAAACTCTACCAATCATGTAGCTTGTCCTATCGGAGGTACTCTATGAAGGGCTCTCTCCAATAGAGCTCCTCTTGAATGATCAGAACTTATTTGGCAGGATTGCTCTTTTGTTCTGCACTTCCCTCTTCTCGTAAAGAGACTGGGGGCAGAATTTGCCGGCTTCTAACTGTGATTAGAATTTAACCATAGCGGGATCAGCCAGCTCTTTGGATAGGCGAGCGAGTACGTCGGCTTTTCCGTTAAACTCCCTGGGGACTCTCATTAGTTCAATGTGAGTGAACATTTTCATGAGTTCCATCACCCGGCCTCTATATTGAGCTAACTCGGGCTTATATATCTTGTAGTCGCCGCTTACATGGTTGACAACAAGCTGGGAATCACTGTAGACTCGTAGCCGAAGGATTTCCATTTCTATGGCGAGCTCCAAACCAGCTATCAGAGCTTCGTACTCAGCCTCGTTGTTTGTGCGAGGCTCGGTGAGAGCAAAAGAACATCGTAAGGTTCCCATCGATGGCGTGATGAACACCAATCCTATCCCTGCTTTTATCTGCGGGATGCTTGATTTGCCGGAGCTCCTCATTGATGAGGTTCCATCGAAGTAGAGCTCCCAACATGGCTCGTCTTCCTCAAGGTGCATCACTTGTTTGTCGGGTAACTCGCAATTGAGCGGTGACCCTTCGGGTACGGGATGAGCAGCAAGGAAGTCTGCAAGAGCTTGCCCTTCTACTGCTTTCTGAGGAGTATAAACTATGTCAAACTCAAGTAGCGTGACAGCCCATCTTGCCATTCTGCCGGCTTGGCTTGCCTTAGTCATTAAGTGTTTGAGTGGGTCGACCTTGGAGATCAGCATAACCCGATGAGCAAGCAGATAGTGCCGCAGCTTCTTCACAGCGAATATCAGAGCCAGGCATTGCTTTTCGATCGGGGAATAGTTGTGTTCCGTCCCAACTAAAGTTTGACTGAGGTAGTAGAGGGCATTCTCTTTTCCCTCCTCGTTGTTCTGGGCAAGGAGTGCACCGAGTGACTCATCTAGCGCGGCAGTATAGAGAATCAACGGTTTATTTAGAATAGGGGCAGCAAGCACTGGAGGGTGCAACAGGTACTGTTTGATGCTTTCGAACGCTTCTTGACATTCGGCATCCCAGACAAAAGGAGATCCTTTCTTCATGAGTTTCGAGAAGGGCCTACATCTCCCAGATAAATTTAAGATAAACCTTCGTATATAAGCAAGCTTGCCTTGAAAAGATCTTAGCAGCGTCAGATTCTTCGGAAGGGGCATCTCTATGATGGACTTTATCTTGGATAGGGCAACTTCAATCTCTCGATGTCGGACTATAAAGCCCAGGAATTTTCCCAATGACACGCCAAAAATGCACTATAGAGGATTCATCTTCAGATCGTATTCTCTCAGTCTGGTGAGAACGGTCCTAAGATCTTGGATGTGATCGGCCTTGGTTTTAGTCTTGACAACCATATCATCAACATAACATTCGACGAATTTATGGATTAGGTCATCAAAGATATTGGTCATTGCCCTTTAGTATGTAGCACCTGCGTTCTTCAGTCCGAACGGCATCACCTTGTAGCAGTATATTCCGATCGGGGTTCGAAATGTTGTGTGTTTCTCATCCTCAGGCGACATCTTGATCTGATTATATCCAGAAAAGCCATCCATGAATGTGAACAGCTCGTAATTTGAGGTGTCATCGATCATCATTTCCATGACAGGTAGCGGGAAGTCGTCTTTAGGACATACCTTGTTGAGGTCCCTGAAATTGACACAAACTCGGATCTGCCCATTTTTCTTCTTCACCGGGAGTATGCATGCGATCCAGTCCGCATATTTCTCTTCTTTGATGAAGCCAGCATCGATAAGTTTCTTAGTTTCCTCGATGACCTTTTCTTCTAGCTTCCTTCTCATTCTTCGGGAGGCTTATTTGACTAGCTTGACATCAGAAGAAATAGCCAGCTTATGCACGGAAACCTCAGGGGAGAGGCCAGGCATTTCTTTGTACATCCATGCGAAGTAGTCAGCGAATTCATGCAGCAGGGCTACTATCTGCTCTTTCATTTCCTCTGACAAGAGTGAGCTGATATAGGTCGACCTTGGATTATCGGGTGTTCCCAAATCAATCTCGGTTAACTCGTCGAAGTTTGCTTGCCCGCCATCTTTGAGCTCTCGAGGAGCTTATTCTGGCTCGGCTATCTCGTCATCATCAGTTAACCTTTCGCTGGCTTCACCAACATAGATCATGTAGCATGCCTTGGAATTAGGCTGGATGAAACCTATGCCCTGTCTATCTGGAATTCGTCCATCTATGAGTACTCGGACAGGAGGTGGATGCCATAGCCCTTCATAAAACTTTGCTTCGGGCTCCGTTTGATATAACTGGCATCCGCACCTTTTGAAATATTCCCACATCTCCGGCGCATAGTATCTGGGATTGAGGACGGCTCTTATGCCTCTCTCATAGGAAAGGCACGCGACAGACAAATCATCCGGGTGCACAACAGGAATTGACCCATAAAACAGGATGCCCTTCTATCCATTTTTCCTTCCGGGAACGTAGAAAGTTTTAAGCTGGTCCACGGCGGAGACTGACAATGCATCTAGCTCTTTGCACATCTGCTCCGGCACTCTTGTGATGGCTAGGGACCCTTCTGTAGTCTTGAAGGTTACTCTTAGCTTCGCTTTTTGCATGAGGGACCAATCTGCATAGTTGTTGCAAGACGGATCCTCTTCTTCTGATTCTTTAATATCACTACCTAAACGAGGGCGAATTTTGCTGCCGGATAGGTGTCACGCCCTGCTTCCCAGAGTGCGTTATGATCGGCACGTGACAGAGCCAACCATGTTATCTGTGGTTAGGAAACATCCCTCCACAGTCACATTACGGCTGTCTATAAGATATCAAGAACAGTAAAAATATAAAACCATCTAATACATGTCCATCTGCCAAAATAAACAAGTAAAGAAATATATATATGTGGAAGCAATAAAATCCAATAAACAGTAACAATCTGGAAATACGTCCCAAATACGGGTTCACATCAGGAAAAAGTACGAAAAGAAAACTAAACTAAGCTAAACACTAATATGCTCCTCACTGTTCGGCCTGTCGGCTGAAATACTCCTGGTCTGCCTGCGAAAGAGATAAAGGGGCTGGGCCATGCAAAACCCAGACGTCAGTGCGTCATAATATCAATAATAATAAATGAACAGGATACACGAGATATGCAGTGTAACACCCGAGTTTATTTATACCAATTCCAGTTTCTGTATTTACTTATCCATGGTTTATTCTTGATTTAGCGTGTTTGGGTGCGAATGGTATTTTACATATTACTTTGCATTCGACACGACCCGTTTGCTTGAACCTGTTTAACTCTTATTTATATATTAGCTTGACTTGTTAAATAGACACGTGCATCTCATGTATACTGCATACTGACATTTTACCTAGCATTGCATTTTTTACCATATAACATTTTAGGTCATGTAAAATAATTTAAAATTGCATTTCATAGCCTGCATGATACCCCTAACCGCGTGGTAGCATCCACGCATCTTGTTGTCGTCCCGTTCAGTGAAACGGACGTGTTTGGATGGCTACGTGCATGTACGTGCATCCATTCTTGGGGGTATGCATTTTCGTTACCTGAGCATTCATTTTGAATTTTGAAAGTCGCACATATTTTTTGTATTTTAAATCTGAATTTTTAGACCCGACCCGGACGCGTTTTAAAATATTTTTTTATCCCGCCAAAATTCAATTTATTTAATTTTAAAATTTAGTTTAAATATTTTCATACGATTTCTTTAACAAACTGAAACCTCTTATCTAAAATTTTAAATCTAAAAATCTTTTAAAATTTTAAATCTAATTTCCTAACAAACTAACAACTCCTTTCTCTCTCTCTCTCCTCTGAATATATATATTTATTTATATTTTATTTATTTAATTTTTCTTTCCTTATTTAATACACAACCTCTTCTTCTTACTTCTTACTTCTTCTTCTTCTTTCTTTTTTCTTTTTCTTGATCTTGTTTCTTGATTCCGATGATCACCGCCGGAGCCGTGCTCATCGTTGATGATCCGAATGATCCAGTGAACGTACCTGACTTGCGTGATCACTCTCGTGCGTTGTTTGGAACCGTTCCGTGTACCGTGCGCGCGTCGCGACATTTCGCCGACAAAGGACGTTCCGTACACATCCGTTCTTGTTCCGTCTAGGCAAGTTAATCTTGCTACATGCTATATAATTCATTTTATACCTATTTAAATAAATACCATACCTATAGTTTAAATCTAGTGCTCCATGTTTAATTTTATAACGTTTCGATGTTCTGTTTGCATCCGTTTATATCATTTTAAATCTAGATCATGAAAACTTATCTTGTGACATACTAGATTACATTATACTGCATCCATATCATTTAAAATATATATCGTTGTAATATTTCTTATTATTATCTTTAATTAGTTTATAATCTACATTTTATAATGTTATACATTTGAAAATATTATAGTTTACACATGAAACGTCGTTGAAAAGCGGATACGACAAATCTGAAGTTTACTGTACACCTTACCTTATAAAATTCATTATAAATCATAGAAATATCATTAGTATACGTTATTTAGTTCGTTACGAAGCTAAATCAGAATAATATAACTCTATGAAATATTTACTTGCAAAATAAATTGTTTAAATAACGTAAAATGCAAATGAAAATGTCTCTAAACTGCTGTCCAGGGAAATTCCAGCAGCAAACTTTCAACTTTGAATGTTCATAGCTTTTTGTAGGGACAACCTGAGATACTTATACTTATAAAAATGAAAATCTTATTGAATTATCTTTGTTTTGGTATAAGACACGTCCCTTTTGGAGAACGTTTGTTATTTTTAAGCTATTTTACAAATCAGGATGACGCTGAATTTCTGAACGGAACTTTCTTGTGCATGGTTAATCAATACCACTTTTATAGTTATTAATCGCTTTGAATATGCTATCCATATTAATATTATTATATCAATATTTTTATCACATATTGCTTAGTTGTACATCCCACATTACCATTTTATAGTTTTATAACTTTTCGGATATCTGTTTGCATCCATCGCATTTAAGATACATATAATTGCATCCATAGATCGCATTACTACGTAATACTGTGATATTAACACTCCATGTTTAATAAATTGCATCCTAATTAATATTGGAACTATAAATGTAACCCTAATCGATAACTGTGCATCCATATCCTTGAAATTATATCTATTTGCATACCATATCACATTATTCCATTTTATTGTTATATTAGTACCCCATACTTGTTTTGTGTACCCATACTTATTATAGTTTGATTATGAGCACCCACGTGATACTTGTGCACCCCTGACATGACTTGATACACTACTGCTTGACATGACATGATACCTATGTACTACCTAACTTGACCTGATGTACCATGGTTTTACCTGTTACCTGATCTTGTTACTAATGCCAACAAACCTGACCTGTAGTCCTCACGGACCGTTCCTGTTGTCTATCCAGACAAACCTGCTCTTACCTGATCCTGTGTTGGCATTAGTTCTTAATTATTGAATACCTGACTTGACATACACAACTTGGGGGTATGGGGAAATCAAAAGTGTAAACTAAAGTGTAACTTAAAAGGGTATTACTTGATCCGTGGTCCCGGGGGGTAACGGGACAGAGCCATTCGTGACTCTTACATTTTCCTGATCCGTGGTCCCGGGGGGTAACGGGACAGAGCCATTCGTGACTCTTACATTTTCCTGATCCGTGGTCCCGGGGGGTAACGGACAGAACCACTATTGGTTCACATATTCCTGATCCGTGGTCCCGGGAGGTAACGGGACATATCCTTTGAGTTACATGGAGGATTACTCAAATTGATTTCAAAGACTTGAGAGTAGAAAACCCAGTAGAACAGTTTAGTTTACTCACTGCACACTACCCTGCACTGCCTGATTTATATTACTGTTACCCCTGCTTTTCATTCATGTTTATATTTGCATTGCCTGTTACTCTGTTCATATTTTATTACTTGATGACATGACCCGCTGACGTCTGGGTTTTGCATGGCCTAGATACTCTACCTCTGTTGCAGACTGATCAGGAGTATTGCCGCTGTTAGACCGAGCGGTGAAGATCCTGTTGGTATGCAATTTTACTTTCCAGGTGTTTCATTTATTGTATCTTTTGCTTCCGCACATCATTATTTCTTGATTCGTTCATTCTGGCTCATGGACATGTACTAGATAGTTTAGCTTACTTCATGTTCTTGATATCTCCACAGCCGTAATGTGACTGTGGAAGGATTTTTCCTATCCACAGGTAGCATGGTTGGCTATGTCACGTGCCCATCTTAGCGTACTCTGGGAAGCGGGGCGTGACATGCAGGCATGAATATAAACGATGACATGAATATAGAAAGTAAACACGGAAATGAAACGGTGAGGTGTATATGCATGTGGTGTGCAGCCTATTTCTGGATTCTAGGTTATCTAATCTACAGTTTTCGAAATCAATTAATATAATCCTCATCGTAACCCATCAGACTATTCCCCGTTCATTCCCCACGGGACCACGGTAACAATATATTCCTTAACCCATCAGTCTATGCCCCGTTCATTCCCCACGGGACCATGGTAACAATATATTCCGTAGCGCCCGGAAAAACGGCAAACAATATAATAGCGCTTTGAGTTACGTTCGGTTACATTCTTGATTTTCCCTTACCCCCGAGATTATGTGTTCAAGTCAGGTATTGCCAATCGATATCTAATGCCAACACAGGATCAAGCAGGTACAGGTTTTGTCTGTGCAGACAACAGTAACGTCCATCGAGACAACGAGTCAGGATTGTTGGCATTAGTAACAGGATCAGGTATCAATTCAAGCAGCGGTATATCATGTCATGTCAAGTGGTGCACAGTGTATCAAATGGATGCTCAACAGTAAAATGTAGCAAGTATCGAATCACAGTAAAACATGGATGCACAAGTGTTTATCAGGGATCACATCTTCAACTCCATGACTACGTAGGATGCACATTATCAAGTATGGGGTACTAACATAACAATAACATGAAATTATATGATATGGCATGTAACTAAAGATACAATAAATGATACGGATACGAACGGGTATCGCAAAACAATAAAACGGTAACATGGGATGCACAATGCAATAATATGTAATATTTTTATTCATATGATGTAAAATATGTATCATAGCATGTAGCAAGATAAACTTGCCTGATCGGATCTCACGACGGGGTGCGTACGCTGCGTCCGACGTCGGGTAAACATCGCAATGCACATGCGCGTACAGAATAAAACCAGGAAAACCAAGAATGTGACCACGCTGGCTGGGAATGTCCACTGGGTCGTCAGGATCGTCGGCGACGACACGGCTCTGATGATCACCAGAAAATGCACGATCAAGAAAAAGAAAGAGAAGAAGAAGAAGAAGAAGAAGAAGAAAAAGAAGAAAGAAAAGAAGAGGGTTGTGGTGGTTGCAGGGTGCACTGGAGTTGTCTCGGGGTTCTGGGACAGAGGCGAGGGGGTGACGACGAGAGGCGTGGGTTTTCCGGTGAGGTTTCACGGCGAGGTGGCTGTGGGTTTCATGAAGTCAGGATCGGGTTAAGTGCAGGGTTTTTGCTGGGTTTGAGAGTGTAGGAGAGAGTAGGAGGAGGAAGAGATGGAGACGGGGATAAGGGTAAGAGGTCATCAGGGTCGGAGCTCTAGAGAGAGGGTTCAGGCGAGGGTCCATGCAGGGTTCGTGAGTTGGTTGCGGGGATCGGGGACGTGGGTTCTCGTGCATGGAGAGGAGAGAGAAAGAAAAGAGAGGTGAGGTGAGGTGGTCGACGACGAGGCGAGTTCCGGTGAGATGCACGACGAGGTGAGGTGAAGATCGGGATCTTGGGTTGAGGTCGGGTGTGCAGGGGTTTGTGTAGGGGGCTCGGGGTTTTGGAGAGAGGGGAGAGGAAGGAGGGGGTGACGAGGCCGACGAGGGAGATCGGCGGCGAGGGGCGAGCGCAAGTTAGGGTTTGAGAGTTGAGGCGGCGGGAAAGACGAAGATGAAGAGAGGAGAGAGAGAGAGAGAGACGTAGGTTTACTGTAACAGTAAAATATATAAATAATATATAGGAGAATGGGACAAAGAGAGAGTAAGTTAGGATTTAGATAATATAAAATATATTTAGTCGTAAACGTAAATATATTAAACTGTTAATATAAAAGAAATATTATATTATATATTTGAGATTTTGGCTAATACAAAAATAGTCCAAAACAAGTCCGGGTCGGGTCTAAAATTACGGTTTAAAAATACGGATAATATACGTGTGTCAGCCAAAACCAAAATAGGATATCCGGATAACGGAAAAACATACCCCCAAGAACGGATACACGCAGTGTGCACATAGCTATCCAAACGAGTCCGTTTCACTGAACGGAACGAGAACAAAATGTACGGATGCCACCACAGGGTTCGGGGTATGATACAGGTCATGCTAGATATTTTTTAAATAAATTATTTAATTATATTTGTATTATTAAAACATATGCAGATGCTAGATATAATGCAGATATGCAGGATATAAAACACGACAGTGCACGGATCCTCATAATTAGCCGGGATAAATCATAAACAGGAATCAAGACGGGTTTTCAGCAAGCGGGTCGGGTCGGATGTAAACACAGATACCAATTACACTATTCGCACCTATAATAGCAATAAATCAAGAAATAACCACTCGATATATAAATTAATCAAATCAAGCATGATATAACGAACTAGGGTGTTACAATAGGCCTTCAGTATCAGACTCGTCCGTATCGCTACCAAAGCGAGGGCGTGTTTTACGGAAGGACGGACTTCCAGCGTCGGACTCATCAGTGTCACTGTCGAAATGCGGACGCACTAGGGGGTTTTGCTTTTAAAAGTGACAGCCGGCTCGGATCTTCTTTTGAGCTTCGGAGCCATTATGTCCTTGGTCAGTCGTGGCTCGGTATTTTGGGAATCCACAAACTACCGAGAATCTTCATATCGGACTTCGTGCACACCGAACGGCTGGATGTCTCCGTCAATGCGTCTTTCTTCTCCATTTTTAGTATACTTCATGCATTGATGGAGAGTTGACGGAACGATGCCGTAATCGTGGAGCCACGGCCGTCCCAAGAGAATTTTATAAGACGTGTCAGCGTCGATCACATATATCTTAGCTTCGGTTTGCAGATCCCAAAATTTGATTGGCAGAGCTATAGACTCCAGAACTTGCTGGCAGTATTGATTGAAGCCTTGAATGACAATTCTTTCCCTTGACAGGTGTCGGACGTCCATTGATAAACTCTTCAGAGTCCGCAAGTTCATGATGTTCGCTGAGGATCCCGGATCAATCAATATACGATTAATCCGATCTCCGTCATTGTACCCTGTCACGTAAAGCGGCCAGTTATGCTCAGCTGTTCCCAGTAGCAGGTCTTCGTCTGTCACGCCCCGCGTCCCAGAGTGCGCTAAGATCGGCACGTGACAGAGCCAACCATGCTACCTGTGGCTAGGAAACATCCCTCCACAGTCACATTACGGCTGTCTATAAGATATCAAGAACAATAAAATAAAATGAACTATCCATTACATATGCATATGCCAGAATAAACGAGTCAAGAAATAATATGCGCAAGCAATAAATCCAATAAACAATAACATCTGGAAAGTACGTCCCAAATACGGGCTCACATCAGGAAATGAAAGTACAGCAATAAAACTAAACTAAACTAGATACTACCAGGATCTTCACTGCTCGGCCTGACGACGAAAATACTCCTGATCAGCCTGCGAAAGAGAAAGAGGATCCGGGCAATGCAAAACCCAGACGTCAGTGCGTCATAATATCAAACAATAAAATATAATCAGGAGGTAACAAGATATGCAGGTATGAGTATGACTAGTAATGAGTGTGTAACAGTAACACGAATATGGAACAGTGAAGTGTATGTGCATGCGGTGAGTAATCTATACTACTGGGTTAATTACTTTCAAGTCTTTGAAATCAATTTAATGGAATCGTCGATATAACTCAATAGTATCCCGTGCATGCCCGGGACCACGGTCCAGATTCTCGGGATGAAACCGAGACATGCCGCTAGGTATTAAACAGAAAACATGTACAGATGAATGATGTCAGCAGCAGCATCCCGGGGCTGGCCTAGCCCGTAAAACTGATTAGTATAAACGTCGAACTGTTGAGTTACAAGTCAGGTTTCATCATTGATTTTCCCTTACACCCAAGGTTATGTGTTCAAGTCAGGTATTGATAAATCTGGAGCTAATGCCAATACAGGATCAAGCAGGTACAGGTTTTGTCTGAATAGACAACATGATATGTCCGTCGGGACAACAAGTCAGGATTGTCGGCATTAGTAATAGGATCAAGTAACAGGTCAAGCAGTGGTGTATCAGGTCATGTCATGTGGTGCATATATATATCACACGGATGCTCAAAATAAAACTGTAGTAAATACGGATATACGATAAAAGTACAGATGCACAGTAAAATACGAATGCACAAATATCTATCAGGGATTACATCTATAACTTCATGACTACGCATGATGCACATTAACAAGCATGGGATGCTAACATAACGGTAACATGATATAATATGACATGGCATGCAACTAGATATATAATCAATAACACGGATACGAACGGATATCGGAGAAATGGTAAACAGTAACATGGATGTGAAATGCAATGAACATGTAATAATTCTATACCTCTGGATGTAAAATACGTTGCATAACCTGTAACGAGATAAAATTGTATGCGACTAGATATGTAATAAGCTGTACGGATGTGAACGGATATTGTAAAACTGTAAAACTGTAACATAGGATGCACAATGCAGTAAACATGTGATATTTTTATTCATATAGATGCAAAATATATATCATAGCATGTAGCAAGATAAACTTGCCTGATCGGATCTCACGACGGGGTGCGTACGATGTCGGTAAATGTCATGATGCACACACGCGCGTACATAACTGAATCAGGCAAAGCAAGAACGTGACCACGCTAGCCGAGGATGTCCACTGGGTCGCCCGGATCGTCGGCGACGGCACGTCTCCGGCGATGACCGGAAAACGCGACTCCAAGAAAGCAAGAGAAGAAAAGAAGAAGAAAAAGAAAAGGAAGAAGAAGAAGGGATTTGTTCTCTGGGTTGTGGCTTTGGGTCAGAGACGAGACGAGGCGAGAGATAACTCTGATGATGGGGGCACGGGCAGGGAACGTAGGTTCTCGCGACGAAGACGGCGGGAAAACGAGAAAGAAGGAGAAGATTGAGAAAGAACGTAGTGAGGTATGGGTTTATAAAAAAATAAAGAAAGAGTATATATATAGAGATAGAGAGAGGGGGGATAGAATCAGTTTAGATTAGGATTTTAAAATATATATAAAATATTTTAGTTGAAATTTATATATATTCGTATATAAGTAACACTTATATATTAGGATTAAAATATTAAATAAATTTGAGTTTTCAGGCTAATACAAAATTACTCCAAAACACGTCCGGGTTGGGTCTAAAATTACAGTTTGAAAATACGGTTAATATACGTGTCAACCAAAACCGAAAACCGATATCCGGATAACGAAAAAGCATACCCCCAAGAACGGATGTACGTAGCGTACACGTAACGATCCAAACGAGTCTGTTTCATCAAACGGGACGAGAACATGATGTACGGATTTTACCACGGGGTCAGGGGTATGATGCAAGCCATGCTAGATATTTTTAAAATATTTTATTTGACTTTACTTATTTTAAAAAATGTGGATGCTCGATATAATGCAGTTATACAACATGAAAGTGCACGGATCATTAAAACTAGCCGGGATAAATCATAAACAGGAATCAAGACAGGTTTCCAGCAAGCGGGTCGGGTCGGATGCAAATACAGATACCAATTATAATATTCACACCCAAACAACAATAAATCAAGAAATAACCATAAATAAAGAAATACCCTGTAGGGTGTTTTTCGTCACCCCATTGAGATGGGAAGACACGCGCGCTTGTCAGGCGCATTACAGATTCCCCCTATCTAGGATAGGTTGGGGATTATTGATTGTGGGGATCCGAATCTCCGGAAGCCGCGGACTAAGCTGTCGTTAATTACCCCTCGTCTTTGGGGCGAGAGAACCTCCGATTAACGGGTTAAACTTGTCATGCGAACTCAATGTGCAGTGTTGTGTTTTGGAGGGGTTTTGGATATATCGGGGGCCCCGCAGAGTTTTTACGGGGGTCCCGCTACCCGGATAGCGGGCTGGGGGTCAAGGGGGCTAGCAGCCCCCTTGCGAGGAGCGTGGCAGCGCCCCGTTAGAAATTTTTTTCTAAAAGGGTCAGTGTCGTGGAGTGTGTGTGTGTACATAAGGGAAAAGGACATCCAAAGGATGCGTGGGAGAAAGCGCTCGGGCGCTAGCGCTTTAGGCGCTAGAGCCTTACGTGCCAGGCACGTGGGCGCTCGGGCTCTAGCGTTTTAGGCGCTAGCGCTTTGGGCGCAAGAGTGCTTGCGCTTTGAGCGCAAGGGCACTAGCACCCCACGTGCCAGGCACGTGGGCGCTCGGGCGCTAGCGCATTGATCGCAAGGGCACTAGCGCCTTACGTGCCAGGCACGTGGGCGCTCGGGCGCTAGCGCATTGATCGCAAGGGCACTAGCGCCTTACGTGCCAGGCACGTGGGCGCTCGGGAGGCAAAAGGGACTTGGTCCCTGCAATGGGAGTTGTACACCCAGAAAGGAACACTTATTATTTTGTGTGTGTGTGTGTGTGTATATATATGAAGAGTTAAACTCCTAGGATATTTTGAAGCTGATGAAGAGGCTTCTCCCCTTGAGCCCTGGATCTTCCCCAAAGTGGGATTTCTGGAGATGAGCCTCCTTCTTCTTCCTGTCGTTTGGCCGGATCTTGGAGAAAAGGGATGAGATTTAAAAATCTCCCCTTTTTGAGATCTAATGGATGATCCAAGCTCCCCTTTGTAGGTTTTGTGGTGAAAACTATTTAGTTTTGGAAAAGGAAGAGTAAAACTCTTGATTTAATTCAAAAGAAAGAAGAAGGTTTTAGAAACTTGAGGAAGGAGAAAGAGGCACAGGCCCTAATTTTTGGGAAATGAAAAGTCTTTTTTTTCTATTCATCATCATGTTTCCGTATATAGGCTTACATATTTACATATAGCCCCTTGGGCTTTACAAAATGGCATTTTGCCCATCCCATGTCTCATGTGCTATTTCTTTTTGCACATAAGCCACGGGCTTATAAAAATTCGGCTTTATGCCCATTTTGTTTACATTCATGCATAAAAAATTACATAAAAATTACTTATTACATGATTTCATTTTGGCATGGGGGAGGGTCGGCCGCTTCATGTTCGGACTCGACCTGGGCATGGGCCCACTTGGCTTGGGGATGACTTTGACTTTGACTTGGTCAACCGGGGTGCAATTTTCGACTTCAACAAAGTGCCCACCATCAATAAATGCACACCACATATGTGAGTCGTGTGCAAGAAATTGATGGATCTTCTTTCGCATGGAGGAGGCTTGCTTTGGTTCCCACATTTTGGGATGCACTGCCCTTTTTACGACATGGACGGTCGACGCCTGTCGCGTCTCCGAGACGGAGTGTCTGTGGTAGACGTTTCTCTGGCCCAGAGCGATTTGGTTCCCGCTTTGTAGGAAGCCTGCACTGCCCTTTTTGCGACATGGACGGTCGACGATTGACGCGACTCCGAGACGGAGTGTCCGTGGTAGACTTTTCCCTGTCCCGGAGTGACCTGGTTCCTGCTTTATAGGAAGCCTGCACTGCCCTTTTTACGACATGGACGGTCGACGCTCTGACCCGAAGCGATTTGGTTCCCGATTTTTGAGAAGCCTGCACTGCCCTTTTTGCGACATGGACGGTCGACGCTCTGACCCGGAGCAATTTGGTTCCCGATTTGTAGGAAGCCTGCACTGCCCTTTTCGCGACATGGACGGTCGACGCTCTGACCTGGAGCGATTTGGTTCCCGATTTGTGGGAAGCCTGCACTGCCCTTTTCGCGATATGGACGGTCGACGCTCTGATCCGGAGCGATTTGATTCCCGATTTGCGGGAAGCCTGCACTGCCCTTTTTGCGACATGGACGGTCGACGCTTGAAGTGTCTCCGAGATGGAGTGTCCGTGGTAGACTTTTTCCTGGCCCGGAGTGATCTGGTTCCTGCTTTGTAGGAAGCCTGCACTGCCCTTTTTACGACATGGACGGTCGACGCTATGATCCGGAACGATTTGGTTCCCGATTTGTGGGAAGCCTGCACTGCCCTTTGCGACATAGATGGTCGACGCTATGACCCGGAGCGATTTGGTTCCCGATTTATGGGAAGCATGCACTGCCCTTTTTACGACATGGACGGTCGACGCTCTGATCCGGAGCGATTTGGTTCCCGATTTGTGGGAAGCCTGCACTGCACTTTTTGCGACATGGACGGTCGACGCTCTGATCCGGAGCGATTTAGTTCCCGATTTGTGGGAAGCCTGCACTGCCCTTTTCATGACATGGACGGTCGACACTCTGACCTGGAGCGATTTGGTTCCCGATTTGTAGGAAGCCTGCACTTCCCTTTTCGCGACATGGACGGTCGACGCTCTGATCCGGAGCGATTTGGTTCCTGATTTGTGGGAAGCCTGCACTGCCCTTTTTGAGACATGGACGGTCGACGCTTGACGCGTCTCCGAGACGGAGTGTCCGTGATAGACTTTTCCCTGGCCCGGAGCGATCTGGTGGCTTAGGAGACAAGTTTAGATCCCTATCACCTAAAACTTTTCAATTTTATGGGCCATAAGGGTCCCATAAAAGCATTTTCTCCCTACGAGTCGAAAGGATCTCGTAGGTGTATTTTCTCCTTAGGAGTCGTGGGGACTCTTAAGGGTGTTGCTCCTTTGTGAGTCGTAAGGATCTCACGCGGGAATTTTCTCCTCACAAAGTCGAGAGGACTTTGCAAGTGCATTTCATCTCTTTTTTACGAGTTCACGCCCTTTCGGGTTTTCACAAACTCGCCGGCAGTCCTGCTGTTTTTACTCACGGAGCCCTTTCGGGTTTTCATCCGCGCCCATTTTGCTTGTGGACATACCATTTTTTTTATTTTTTTTATTTTTTATTTTTTGGTGGGAATTTGAATGTGGTCTCACCGGTAGAACTTTGGAGAGATTGGAATTGTTTTACGCCCGTGGATTGTATACGGTTTTGCAGGATGTATGATCCAGACCGTAGGGCCGGAAAAATTTCAGGACTTTGTCGGCGTCTGCATCGCTGCACTGGAATATGCTACCAGGAGCGACTCATCATTCGCCACTTGGGGATTTGGATTTTGGCCGGCGTCTCCATCGCTGCACTGGAATATGGTACCAAAAGCAACTCATCATTCGCCACTTGGGGATTTGGATTTTGGCCGGCGTCTCCATCGCTGCACTGGAATATGGTACCAGGAGCGACTCATCATTCGCCATTGCCTATTGGGAAGCGATGGCTTAAAAACATTTTCTCCCTACGAGTCGTAAGGATCCCGTAGGTGCATTTTCTCCTTGGGAGTCGTGAGGACCCCTAAGTGTGTTTTTCCTTTGTGAGTCGTAAGGATCCCACGAAGGTTTGTTCTCCTTATGCATCGTGAGGACACAAGAGTGGGTCTTCCCAATGGAGTATAATTCCAAGGGCGGAGACCAACCGCGTAACTGGTGATTACAGTGGGGCATGGATATGATGAGAATTATTTGATCCCGTGGATTGTATACGGTGGTCAACTTGGGGACCAACCGTAGAGCCGGGAGAATTTTGGGAAATTGGATTTTGGTTGGCGTCTGCATCGCTGCACTGGAATATGGTACCAGGAGCGACTCATCATTCGCCTTTTTTTTACCGCGATTGCTCTATCATTTCAGCTTTTCTTATCGCGAAGGTCGCGATTGCCCTATCATTTCGGCTATTTATGCACGGTTGCCCTATCATTTCTTCTTTATATTATTTTTTTCTTTTTTTCTTGTTTTATTTACACATTTTTACATCCCCAGTTTAACGACTTAGAGGTCGATTGTTCCTAGTTTAATGACATGGTGGTCGATTATTCCCAGTTTAATAACATGGTGGTCGATTATTCCCAGTTTAATGACATGGTGGTCGACTGGTGTTCCCAATTTAACGATGTGGTGGTCGACTGGTGTTCCCAGTTTAACGACGTGGTGGTCCTCTTTGCTTATCCTAGCTCCTTGAATTTTGATCTTGGCAGAGCTGTGTTGATGACCGTAGCTCTGTAGCTTGCCGATACATCCGAGGACTGTGAGGTTTTTCCAAGCTTGTATTTGTCCTCTGCCCAATCTTTGAAAACACGACAGTCTTCAATAGTATGACTCACCACCCTATGGTATGGGCAGTATACAGGATTGCCGGTCATATTCATTTCATGTGGCCTCTTCGGAATAGGCAATTGCAGACCGTTGTTCAAGGCTTCCTCAAATATATTGCGGACCGCATCCCTCCTGAAGGAGTACACCTTCTTCTTTCTCACCATTAGAGTAGGTGCCCTTACTGATGCTGGTCCTTGAGGCCAATCAGTCTTTGGTCGCCCTTTTCAGATAATGGCACATGTCTGGGAGGATTAGGTTCCCGAAAGGCTTCGGTCTCCATTTGCATGAAATCGGCGGTCGTAGCTTGACTATTTGCTAACACGCCTTTAGACAGTTCTATCTCTTCCGTCTTGTATTGCCTTTCGACCCAATCTTTGAAGACGAAGCAGTCCTCAATGGCATGACCTATCACTCTGTAATAGGGGCAATATTTTGGGTCGTCGGTCATATTCGCTTCTTGCGGTCTCTTTGATTCTGGCAGTTGTAAACCGTTTCTTAGGGCATCTTTGAATATTTTACGGATTTTGTCCCTTCTGAAGAAATAGACCTTATCCAGCTTCTCTTTCAGTGGAGATTCTCCTCCGGTGTATGTGTCGGAGGGACTGGAGGCTGATCACGGCCGTTTTTCGCGAAGGTGCTCCGCTCTTAGGTTGAAGGGGGTACAGTTGGCTGCCTCCGGGTATCAATCCCTGGCTCATGAACCAAAATTTGATTCTGCTGTAATTGCAATCGGGCGACTTGGGTCACGAGATCTACCGCGACGTTTGCCAATTCGTCGACCTTAGACTGTACCTTGGCTAACTTCTCATCCCTGTCCTGAAGCTGCCTCTGAAGCCATCGGAATAATGCTTGTTCTGTAGTTCCGATTATGACAACCGAGTCATCCTTATTGCCTGAGCTCAATTCCGCAGGAACCCCCGGCTCTTTTGGCTTATCGGCCTGAGCGAGCTCTTCGTCATTTAGATCGAGTTGACGTTGGGTAGCGTCCACCGTATCATTACCCTGGCTGTGAAGTATAGGAGGGTTCGTTTCTTCATGTCCGACCATGTAGACAGTGTGGACCACATATCCAGCCGTCTCTTTATCTTTGGCGGGGTAACCCTGTTCCTCGAACCTCATGAAGTTCAGCCTAGCAGGAGCCCTAGCCCTTTTGTTGGCTCTATACCTGAGCCTTTTCTGCCTCAGCTTCTCGATTTTGAAGGCTTGACGGGCATCCGTTATCCAGGAAGCCATTGTGAGTCGATTAGCGGGGAGCTTAGAGAAGACACCCGATCGAGCAGTTGTTAGGGGCACCGCCGGAGCTTGCTCGAGACGCGTTGTAGCTTTGTTAGTGTTGATGGCCTTACCCCCAGCTGGGGCCAAGGAAATTCGTTCATACACCGACTTGTGTTTGGGTAGTGGTGCCCTCGAGATCACCACATTTGGCCTCTTGCCTTTCGAGGCCGGTTTGTCTGTTACCGGAGCTTGAGAAGCCGGAATGGCGTTAGCTGGCACGAACAGAATAGAGTCGAACTGTAGCGACAGCTCCTCCCACTGTCGCCCAAGACTGGCCGGGAGGACCGTCCTGGAGTCCATCTTCATCGTGTAGGAGATGGGAGCTGAGTTCATTTTTGGAGACATTGTTGAAAATTGATTGCTTGGAAAACTGCATGAAAGAGCATTATTTTAGTATAAACATCGATATGTATATTGATTGAGTTCGCATGAACGTTTAACCCGAAATATGGGAGGGGAGATAAGTCCCACCAGGCATGCCAGAATATGTAGGGTGTTTTTCATCACCCCATTGAGATGGGAATACGCGCGCGCTTATCAGGCGCATTACAGATTCCCCCTGCTTAGGGTAGGCTTGGGTTTATTGATTGTGGGGATCCGAATCTCCGGCAGCCGCGGACTAAGCTGTCGTTAATTACCCATCGCCTTTGGAGCGAGGGAACCTCCGATTAACGGGTTAAACTGGTCATGCGAACTCAATGTGCAGTGTTGTGTTTTGGAGGGGTTTTGGATATATCGGGGGCCCGCAGAGTTTTTAAGGGGGTCCCGCTACCCGGATAGCAGGCTCGGGGTCAAGGGGGCTAGCAGCTCCCTTGCGAGGTGCGGGGCAGCGTCCCGTTAGAAAATTTTTTCTAACAGGGTCAGTGTCGTGGAGTATGTGTGTGTGTGTATGTATACACACACACACACATACATAAGGGAAAAGGACATCCAAAGGATGCGTGGGAGAAAGCGCTCGGGCGCTAGTGCTTTGGGCGCCAGGGTGCTAGCGCTTTGGGCGCCAGGGTGCTAGCGCCTCACGTGCCAGGCACGTGGGCGCTCGGGCGCTAGCGCTTTGAGCGCAAGGCGCTCGAGCGCTAGCGCTTTGAGCGCAAGGCGCTAGCTTCTCACATGCCAGGCACGTGGGCGCCCAAAGCACTAGCGCCTCACGTGCCAGGCACGTGGGCGCTCGGGCGGTAGCGCTTTGAGCGCAAGAACGCTTGCGCTTTGAGCGCTTTAGGCGCTAGCGCCCCACGTGCCAGGCACGTGGGCGCTCGGGCACTAGCGCTTTAAGCGCAAGGGCGCTCGGGAGGCAAAAGGAACTTGGTCCCTGCTATGGGAGTTGGACTCCCAGAAAGGAACACTTATTATTTTGTGTGTGTGTGTGTATGAAGAGTTAAACTCCTAGGATATTTTGAAGCTGATGAAGGGGCTTCTCCCCTTGAGGCCTGGATCTTTCCCAAAGTGGGGTTTCTGGAGATGGGCCTCCTTCTTCTTCCTGTCGTTTGGCCGGATCTTGGAGAAAGGGGGTGAGATTTAAAAATCTACCCTTTTTGAGATCTAATGGAAGATCCAAGCTCCCCTTTGTGGGTTTTGTGGTGAAAAACTATTTAGTTTTGGAAAAGGAAGAGTAAAACTCTTGATTTAATTCAAAAGAAAGAAGAAGTTTTAGAATCTTGAGGAAGGAGAAAGAGGCACAGACCCTAATTTTTGGGGAATGAAATGTCTTTTTTTCTATTCATCATCATGTTACCTTATATAAGCTTACATATTTACATATAGCCCCTTGGGCTTTACAGAATGGCATTTTGCCCATCTCATGTCTCATGTGCTATTTCTTTTTGCACATAAGCCACGGGCTTACAAAAATTCGTCTTTTTGCCCATTTTGTTTACATTCATACGTAAAAAATTACATAAAAATTATTTATTACATAATTTCATTTTGGCATGGGGGAGGGTCGGCCGCTTCATGTTCGGACTTGACCTGGGCATGGGCCCACTTAGCTTGGGGTTGACTTAGACATTGACTTGGTCAACCGGGGTGCAATTTTCGACTTCATTATACCCAAATAGAACTGGTATAAATGAACTAGGGTATTACATCGTCCTTAAACGTGACCGCGGCGATATGCAGGGTGTACTGGGCTTCTTTTATATTAATTTACGCAAAGCGAGCCTGGTACCCCTTGGGGTTTTGTAGAGCATGAATGAGAATATCTCTGAGATCCTTGGACAGGACCAGAGCATCATAGATGCTCAGGAGAGACGGAAGCTTCCGGAGATGAGCCAAAACATTATAGTCCACGGAGGAAGAACTTGAGTTTTCATTAGCCGATTCTCTGCCATCTTCCTCATTAGCCACCTGTTTTTCCTTTCCTTTCGGGGCGTTGCCCTGATTTGGCGGTAGAGCCCTGCCGCTTCTGACCTGGATTTGGTTGGCCTTTGAGGCAGCTCCTCGTCCTCTTTAGGAAAACAGAGCTCCACTTCAGAGTCGCTGCCAAGATGGATGGCGTTCTTTAAGGATCTCTTCATTGGAGTTTTCTTCTAGCTCCTCCAGAATCTCAGCTGCTTCTACAGGGAAGAACTCCTTCAATTAAATTAGAGTTCTTTCCTTTTGTTCATAGTCTTCGAGAGAATCGATATATTTTTGAATGGTCGATCTCTCTGCCGACTCTTTTTCACGTCAAGCTGCACTTCTCTTCTTTTTCAGCTTCTTGGATTTTGAGCCTGGTTGAGCCGAATTGATAGTTGGAATGGTGGGCTTCTTTTGCCCTTCCCATTCTATTCTGGGCTCTTTCTGAAGTAGCTTTAGCATCTTCTTCGTCTTATTAGATATGTGCGTACTCCACGGAGCTTGCAGTAGGTCAATTTCATTTCTCAGGGAAGCGGGTTTAGCTGTCTGCTCTTAGAAGGATTCAGCTTCCGTCTGTATAAAGTTGGTGGTTGCAACATGATTATTCACCAACACACTCTTAGACAGCTCGATCTCTCCAGTCTTGTACTGCTTCTCGACCCAGTCTTTGAAGATATAGTAATCTTCATTCGCATGGCTCACTACTCGGTGGTACGGGCAATATAAAGGATTGATGGTCAGTTTTGATTCGTGAGGTCTTTTCGACTCCGACAATTGTAGACCGTTGTTTAAGGCATCTTTAAATATCTTGTGGGCCTTGTCCCTTCTGAAAGAGTAAACCTTGTTCTTTTTCTCCTCTAAGGAAGGCCCTTCTCCTCCCAGCACCGGCTTTCGAGACCGGTTGGTTTTGGATTCGCCTGCTTTTCGCTTGTCTTCATTATCGGACGCGTTGAAGACATTGGTATTGCTGGAATTCCCTCTTCTACGGTTGTCGTCTCTCTTGCTCTTCCAAGTCTTGTCTCTTTGAGAGTCTGGGGTAGATTCTTGCTTCGAGCGCTCCAGCATTTGGACTTTTTTGGTCAGCTCCTGAAATGTTTTGAGGCCTGCTATACAAAAGAATGAGACCATCCAATTGCTGAGGTTCCCAATGAGGAGGCTGACGGACTGGTCCTGCTCTAGCGGCGGTTCGCACTTGACAGTGAAGTTGCGCCATCGGGCAATAAAGTCTGTATTGCTTTCATTTTTCCCAGGCTTGGTTCTCACGAGGTCAGCGATGGAGATTTTGTCACCAACACTCATGAATCGTTGCCGAAACAGAGACTCCATTTGGGTGAAAGTAGTGACAGACCCGTCTGGTATGCTCGCGTACCAGTCGAAAGCAACATCGGTCAGGCTATTGACAAACTGACGAAGAAGAAGCGCATCATTGCGCCCTGTATTTCCGCACGACACTTTAAAGTGGACGACGTGCTGATTTGCATTTCCCGTCCCATCAAATCTTCCGAACTTAGGAATGACGTGGCCGCTGGGGAACTCGATCAGATCGTACTGTGCGGGATATGGCCGTCCACTGCTGCCAATTTCCTTCTGGGCTTCAGCTTCGGCTACTAATGTTTTAACCTTGCTAGAGACCAAATCCATTATCCGATCTTGTGTTAGCGGGATGGTGCTATGTAGGGCCAAGGCGTCCCCAGAAGCGGAATGTGGCTGGCTTTCGTGTGGATCGCCCAATCTTGGACCTAAAGGGGTAGGCATCGGTTGCTTCGGGTTGTCATCACCCTGCTCGTGAGTAGAGACTTGTGCTTGATTGGAAGGCGCCCAAGCAATTTGAGCCGTAAGCTGCATCAAAACATTCGTCAGGTCGTCGATTTTGGAGTAAAGCTTGGTCATTTCTTTATCTTTGCTCTTGAGCTGCTTTCGAAGCTCTTGAAGTAGCTCTTACTCTGCGGTCCTGGGACAGAAAGTTGGCTCTTCCTCACTGTCCGAGCTTGACTCTGTATGTACTGAGGGGTCTTTCTGCCTATCGGCCTCATCGAAAGGATTTTCCTCATCCAGTGGAGGCGGCTTATCTTGGGAAGCGGCAACCACATTCAAGCCATATTGGGCTTGGGATGTGCTGGCCCCATCCTTGCTCTTGCTGCGCAGGTTGTCGCTGAGATGCCCGCCCGCCATATAAACCGTATGGATAACATATCCGGCCATCATTTCATTATTGGTAGCTAATTTTGTGGACCACCGTCTTGGCCCTTCTGTTTTGGTAGAGGACAATCGATTGAAGATGGCTGGCCTGACTGGATTTATGAGTGGTGCTAGCACTTCTTTTCTGGATTTTGCCCCGCTGTTTTCGCGCGGCGCAGAGCTCCTGATAGACTCTTGAAGAGATAGTGTCATGCTTTCTCTTTTAGGGCTGGGATAAGTCCCTTTGTGGCATTGTTCGGACCGATGTTTTCTTGATTCTGGCGGTCATTGCATTTTTCTGAACCCACTTCAAAGGTTCGAAGGAATTGCTGACTTTTACGGTCGACTCAGCCGTCATTGCGGAGTAACCCTGCTCTTGGAACCTCACAAGATTCCACATGGCCGAAGTCCTGGCCCTCTTGTTGGCTCGATACCGAGTCGCTTCTGCCTTAACTTTTCTGTTTTAAGCACTTGCAGACTTCGGCCCTTCGAGACGGCGTCGTAAACCGACTGATAGAGAGTCCAGAGAAAATGCTTGCTCGCTTGATCGTCAAGGGCACCATCTGAGCTTGCCGGAGCTGCTTTGTGGCTCGATTGGTGTTGACGGCCTTGCCCCCAGTTGGAACAGTGGAAAGCCGTTTGAATACGGATTCGCATTTGGGGCGGGATGCTCTGGCGACCACGACGTTCGGCCTCTTGCCCCTCGAGGCTGGTTTGACCACTTGTTTTGTCGGGACCTCCGCCAAATGAGTGCTTCCAGCAGGGTAGATGACGACGGATCCAAATTAACGGGGTAGCTCCTCCCATTGCCGGCTGAGACTGACAGGGAGAACCACACGAGCATTGATCTTGACCACGTACGAGATTGGGGTCGCGTCGGAAGCTAAATTCATCTTGGGAGACATTGTCATTGAAAGTTGACTGCTGCACGAAAGGAGCATTACTTTAGTACAAACGTCGGTATATATGTTAAATGAGTTCGCATGAACACTTGACCCGAGATATGGGAGGAGAGTAAGGTCCCACCGGGCATGCCTGAATCTGTAGGGTGTTTTTCTTCACCCTATTGAGATGGGAATACGCACGCGCTTGTCAGGCGTACTACAGATTCTCCCTGCCTAGGGTAGGCGGAGGTTTATTGATTGTGGGTATCCGAATCTCCGGCGGCCGCGGACTAAGCTGCCATTAATTACCCTTCGCCTTTGGAGCGAGCGAACCTCCAATTGACAGGTCAACTAGTTATGCGAACTCGGTGTGCAGTATGCGTGTGTTGTGTATTGAAAGGGGGTTTTGGATATATCGGGGGCCTCGCAGAGTTTACGGGGGTCCCGCTACCCGGATAGCGGGCTGGGTGTCAAGGGGGCTAGCAACCCCCTTGCAGGGTGCGGGGCAGCACCCCGTTAGAAAAATTTTCCTAACGGGGACGTGTCTCTGGTGTAGAGTGCAAGGAAAATGAGGGGTGAAGAGCGTCTTAAAGACGTGTGTGTGGCACGTGGGCGCTGAGCGCCCGCGGGTTACATGCCCAGCGCATGGGCACTTGGCGCCCGCTGGTCTCGTGCGCGGCGCATAGGCGCTGGGCGCCTACGGGTCACCTGCGCGGCACGTGACCGCTGATCGCCAGCGGGTCCCGTACGCAGCACGTGACCGCTGGGCGCCAGCGAATCACGTGAGCTGCACGCGACCGCTGGGCACTGAGCGCCCGTGGGTCGCGTGAGGCACACTGGGCTCTTAGCGTCCGCGGATCACGTGTCCTGCACGCGACCGCTGGACGCCTGCGGGTCACGTGCGCGGCACGCAACCGCTAGGCGCCCATTGGTCACATGCACGACACGCGACCGCTAGAAACACCAGCGGAAAAGGGGCTTAGCCCCTGGGTCAGGAGTTGAACTCCTAACATGGATTATTTATAGATTTGGAGTTAAACTCCTAAAGGGGGTTTAATTTATATAGTTAAACTCCAACAGATCTTGAATGGAGTTAAACTCCTAGAAATCTTTGGATATTCTTTTGAGCCTCGGATCCTTCCGAAATGGGATTTTTGGAGATGGGTATCCTTCTTCTTCCTCTCTGTTGGCTGAATCTTGGGGGAAAAAGGAGAGGCGAGACTTAAAATCTCCTTTTTTAAGGATTTGATGGCAGATCGGAGCTCCTCTTCAAAGCTTTTATGGTGAAAAGTTATTTATTTTTGGAAAAAAGAAGAGTTAAACTCTTGATTTAATTCAAAATGAAAGAAGAAGGTTTAGAACCTTGAGAATGGAGAAGGTACAAACCCTAGAATTTTTGAATGGATAAGTTGTCATAGATATTTTCATCATGTTTGCCTTTATAGGCTACACACTTTACATATAGCCTATTGGGCTTTACAAAATGGCATTTTGCCCATCCCATGTCTCATGTGCTCATTTCTTTTGCACATGAGCTATTTTTTTTACAAAAATTTGGCTTTATGCCCATTTTTCTTACATTTATTCATAAAAAAAATACACCAAAATTATTTATTACAAAATTTTTATTTTGGCATGTGGGAAGCCGGACGCTTCATGTTCGGGCTCGACTCGGGCATGGGCCCACTTGACCTGGGCTTGGGCCCACTTGGTTTGGGGTTGACTTTGATTCTGACTTGATCAACCGGGGTGTAAATTTTGACCCCAACAAACATATTCTACAACTATCTGTCCCTGAAAAAAATATAGATTCCACACATTCTTCGTCTTTATGACA
Organism: Agapanthus africanus; assembly: GCA_030015575.1. Classification (NCBI taxonomy): domain Eukaryota; kingdom Viridiplantae; phylum Streptophyta; class Magnoliopsida; order Asparagales; family Amaryllidaceae; genus Agapanthus; species Agapanthus africanus. Next base: position 722,401,068 of record JASDDO010000022.1, on the reverse strand, counting down.
ATCAGAGCACCCTTGGAAATCTTCTTGAAATCTCTGTCAGCCACGCATTTGTAGCCGATCCCGTTCAAAGCTCTCAATGAGTTCAAGCTCCTCCTCAAATCCGGCACGTGTCTAATATCAACGACTGAACTATCACATCACGCATGCGAATCCGAACTGTGCCCACCCTGACAACTTTGCTCGACGCATCGTTTCCTATGAAGACCGAGCCTCCAATATCTGAATGATTGTAGAGATGATAATTCGCAGCGGAAACAGAAAAACGATAGCTAACAAAAATTTTAGAACAATCACCAGCATCCACAACCTAGAAATCATCCCAAACACTAAACTAGCAAATAAAACATACAAGGTTATGGACTAGCTACTTTTGTAGCGTGTCTGTCCAATTGCGGAAGACCCCATCTTGTCCCCATAAACTCTAGCTAACCTCCGAACGTTTCGGATCGATCTTGGTCGCCAACCCACTTGTCGAAACTGATCCACGCGAGGAAACCCTAGCTCAAGCTCCAACTCCACCTTGAGATGAACTCTTGTGAAGTAACTTGATCCCTAAACTTGCAAGGACCTAAGGATCAAGAGATATAGAAGTCGCATAATAATTTTTCTCCCATTTTATTTCCCTTTTCTCATTTCAGGATTGTAAAGGAGGAGGAAAAAGAAAAAAAGAAGAAAGAGTTGTTATGGTTAGAATGAACATCTATTCTTTAATGAGAATAAAGTTACTCTCATAATTTTCCTCTCCCCCCCTCCCTCTCTCTCTTCCATTTGTCCAAAACATGAGGGTGGGTACGCCACTCCTTTTCACATGCCTCACATGGCCCAAATGAGAAAAGAAAAGGAAAAACAAAATATATATTTAACAAATACATGCATACATATACACACACAAATATAAATGAGAGTGTTAAATAATGTGAACATAATATTAGATTGTATATATCTAATATATATAATATTATCAAATCGCCACTTGATTTAATAATCCGGTTTATAACTAAATCGGCTAGCATTAAAACCGTCCAATTAACATACATGTATCCAATACACGTATTTAATCGGACCCCAGCACGTATCACCATACGTGCACTATATCGTTTCGCCTGAGCAGGAAAAACCTCTGGGTGGGACTCTAAAAACTCGACAATACGCTGGTAGTGAGTTACTGGATCGAGTCCATAACCATAAGAATGCCAATGCCACTAGCTGTACGAAACGGCTACCCAGGTATTGAACGAAAGTAAGATCGACAAGTAAGCTCATCCGAACCCTATAGAGCTTATCAATGACAGTAACCGTACAGCCTGGTCTCTTCGTCTAAGAGTGTCGCATACCGGGTTTAGGGGTGGATAATGTCGGACCCCTAATAACCTAATAAGTCGTGCCGGTATCAAACTTATCACTAACCGAGAAATTACCGATCTCCTATCTGTAAATCTCATCCACCCAGGTTAGGGATTTATAGTGATGGCCAACCGAACACAGCACGACATCAACTCCCTATGCCGGGAGAGACGAATGCTCCCAATCCACTCATTGCCTCCACGTGGCTCGGAACTATACCTAACTAAAACATGTTTGTACGACTCTTTAAAACCATGGTAGGGTAGTAATCTAAGTACAGTGGGAACTCACACAAGACAAATGACGATCTCAGGTCAACAAACCATTATGTACTCATGTCACCAAAGAACCGATATCTGACGATAGGTATAATACCATCTACGAGTTCTCAGAGAGTCCGTCCAGTGTAACTCATAACATAATGACATATATACAATCTTTGGTGCCGGGCACCAATGGCTGTGAGACCGCCCACCGCCCCTCGTCGGGGTCAAGAAACGTATACACTAGTCTACTCTGGAATATTGATACCCGGTCTCGATACTCTCACGGCTATGTATATTTAAGGATGTGCTTATACTACCCAGTTTCCACAAGTATGATCGCCATCATAATACTGGTAGTCAAGCAAAAATCTTACATGCTTTATCATTATATATTAGCGATACGTAATAGCAAGTAAAACGTATACACATGAATGATAAAGACAAACCAGATAACATACTATCATCTCGAGCAAGACTGTTCTAACCGTATAAGCCCTCTCTCAATTATCATAATTGCCTGCCTGCAATTACAATAATTGTTTTGAGGGCACTATATCTAAATATGATATGTAGCAAACCAATTCCGATACGGAGTCACATAAAACGGGCTCCCTGAATTCGCCATCCAAGAATCATGTATGTATGAAATTGCATATACCGATAGAACCGAACAATCACTGCCCTGATCCAAATCCTCCTTTGCGACTGCTGTGCGAGAAGAAATTTGTTTGCCTTTCTCTTTTAATTTCGGACAATCCATTTTCCAATGTCCTCTTTCTTTGCAATGTCTGCACTTGCCATTCATCCGGCTTCTCGACTCCTTAGAACCATCATCCGACCGCTTCACCAAGCGGCCACTAGCGAACATTGCGTCGCCCGAAATTCTTCTGTCACCGACCATCTTATCTCTCAACGTCTCACTGTGCAAACCTGTCTTGACATCTTCCAAAGATAACTTGTCTCGACCATATATACACCATAAGTTTGACAAACTGATCGAACTCAGTGGTCAAAGAGTGTAATAAAATTATCCCATGATCTTCATCGTCGATCTTCATCTCCATATTTCGCAAGTCCAACACAATTTGGTTGAGCACGTCATGGTTTTTGACGGAAGTCTCTTCCCTCGTCTTCAAAGTGTACAACCTCTGCTTGAGATAGAGACAGTTCGTGAGAGACTTCTTATTGCAGACGAATTCCAGGCAATTCCAAATAGCTTCTTATGTGGGCTCTTGCGCGATCTCGCAAAGCATCTCGTTGGCTAGGAAAAGGTGTAACGTACCGCAGCCTTATCTTCCATCTCCTCCAACTCTATATCTATGGTCCCTTTCGGTTTCTTATCTATCGCGAAAGCTATCTAAGGCCCTGTTGTTTCAAAACTGTGGTCATTTTTAACTTCCATAAACCGAAGTTATTACGACCGTCAAACTTTTCTATCTTGTAGTTCGTAGTCGTCATCTTCTCAAGATCTTCGAATCACCGAGCTTGCTGCTCTGATACCATTTGTACCCCGGTCTATTCTGACATGACGCGGTGAACCACGAAAGGATCACACAAGTCTATCGCATGGACAAGTGGATACGACGCAGTGGAAATAAAAAGAATCGCGTACAAACAAAGACAATGAAAAAGACATATCCGACAGCTATTATAACACACCAAAAAAATAGAAAAGCACACCAACAACATAAAAGATACAACGATATACCCAGGATCGGCGTAACTAGCTCCTAATCATGCGTTCGCAATGAGAACTTCCACTGAAATAAGAATTACACGAAATAGTTTCTACCATCTCGATCTCACCTAAATACAAAACAATCTCTCCAATACAAATCTCTCCTCCCCCCCCTCCCCCCACCCCCCCCCCCCCGTTAATTCTCACTAGACCTAACAAAATTAAAATTCCGCAGGCTTCTAGCCGCAGGCATCTTCTGTGGGCGTAGGCTACTACATTGAGGCTCTGATGTTTATTAATTGAAAGCGTAGGATTCCATAGAGATTGCATTAAAGGATTTAGATTGATTTAGATTAATCACTCTTGAGTTTTTGGGCTCTTAGCTCTTAATCCTGGTCTCCGAATTTGTACTTGTACCACATGTAATCACACTTTGGTTCTTGATCATGGGCTCCAAATTGCTGGCTTACCCCTAATAATATAAGAACTCTATAATACCAAATCCACTACAGAAAAAAGATTATATACACATGCACACTGCTAAAATGGATTGGGGAACACATGTAAGAAAACAGAAGAATAATACAGCCGATATCCAAGTAGAAAGAAAAGCAACTGCAACAACAAAATAGTAAAAAACCACATAAGCACATGTTATACACTGGATATAAGCTCATACAACATTGTTACCTGAAATAAATGTACATGTCATAAACCTTTCCCTCTGCCCATTTACTGTATTACCCATCATAAACAACAAGTTAAGCTTTTCTACTCCAAAAATGAAGTCTAAGCACAAAAATTTAATTTAAATATCCCCTCAGTGAAGTCTTTTTCTACATCCTGCAGCACCGCAATAGCAAGGCAGCTGAACAATGGTACCATCTGGTCTTGCTACGCTATCGAGCACGTAGCCATAGTCGTAACACAATTCCTGCAAATCTCCAATATGTCAGTGAAAAATTTGTTCAATATATAAATAGACCGAGATTCAATATCTACTGATTTGCTAACAGGCTCGACTTTGAAAAGCAGAGTCAAGATAACTAAGAAGCCTCATGACAAGGCATGAGCTGAGGTCCTACCAACTAAATCATTTAAACCTGTATAAATTCAAAAGGCAGTAACTTACAAATTATCTCAAAATCATGGTATTTATATTATTCATAACAAGTTAGAAATTAGACAAAATGATCACCTGCAGAGGCGGAATGGTGTCAGCAGCGAACAACATGACTTTGGCGATTCTTATGTCGTGGTGTTTGCTCAATACACACTGTACAAAAAGATTTGGTTCGCAGCTATGATTTATAAAACGCGCAATATTGCCAACGCGACCAGCATCGATACAAAATTCAACATCAGCTTTTTTGTCATCTAAATTTGCCAAAACCACAATATCACCAGGGCGTCTCTGTAAACAAGGAAAAATTTATTCAATTCGTAAAGCATTTCAATGATTTCATAGATCACAGACGGAAAAAGAAAACCATTTTTTCACGCATTTTGCAAAGTTAAAACTTGTAGCTTGAAGAAAAAATAGATCGACTGCATACTATACGATTTGTAATAAAAAAGAAATTTATTATGAACTATACTGCTTCACAGAATCACAATCATACAGAAGATAGATAAGTTTGATCTGATGTAACAAATAGTTAATATCAGTAATCAAATTGGTGCATGCTTTAAACCAAATTATTCAATATTTACGCCTTTTAGAAAAATCTTGGTTCATTCCTCCTCTATCCACCCCCAAAGGCAGCTTTATACCAGATATGAGATATGAGTATCGATGTATCCTGAATCAGAGTTAATTCTAGGTTTGTTATGAGATGAAAAATTACAACATGAGCGACCTTTTGTTGAGATATTCATATGCATATCATGCAACATAAATTGAAGCTCTAAGATACTGATATTTTCGACAAGAAAAAACGAAGACCTCTACAAGGTTGAGGGATAAATCAATGTCGAGGTTTTTCTTACTTTTCGTTTTTTCCTTTTCCTTTTTTTCTTTTTATTTCCCCGGGGGGTGTGGGTGGCCAGGGATGTCATTGTGAACTTTTGTAACTAAATTCCTTCACTATGTAACAAGATGAATATATAAATATAGAGTTAGTGATGATTATGTCATATACATTGTTATGCCACAAACCAGAGGTACAAGACTTGATATCATCGGACCCAGCTTAAAACCTCATTATTGTCAGTTAAAAACTATTTAGCGCCATTTATTCTGCTTTTACAAGCAACTGTATCTGTTGGTGGCCTTTCCACCTAGCCCAAAGCCTATATGATGAGTCCTGAAGATAAGTTAGCTTTATATACACTACAATCACACTTTACACAACTTAAGCTTCTGGATAAAGGGGTTCTCGACACTACTATACTAAGACAATGAGAAAGAATAAGCATATAGACCAACTAATTCAAGAAAAAATAGATATTATGTATCTATAAATGGCCAAGCAAATAATGCAGAAACGAGAAATGGGCACCTCTCTTCCATCAAGCCCTTTCATTGTCTGCAGACAGTCTATGTCAAAGATATAATTATTCTCCAAAACGGAGCTAATCGCATCGGTCCTGGTGAGTATTCCGGTGTACTCGCATATTGGTGCACCGGAGGGAATAGTATCCCAAGAACGAACAGCCCAACCTTTATTTGCAGTTTTAAACACCTGAAATATTAATGAAGCAAAAGTTAGATAAACAAATTGTTAAAAGAGGAGGGTAGGGGCCAAACAAAAGTATTCAAAACCTCAAGGCGGTATTTCAATCCTTGTTGAGATGTTCTATTAACACAGTTATTGCCACATCCACAATTCGTTCCACATTCAAACACCACAGCTTTAGCTTCAATCAATCTGGGAAGGACATGAAAAACTGTCAATTAAAATTTGGAATCAAATAACTAAAAATCATGCTATTAAATTGTTTGGAACAATGATGGAAATAATAAAACAGGTGTAAAATAGAATGGAGTAAGTGGTCTCATTATCTGTCAAGTCAAATTGTACTCACTAGTACCCAGCGGTGAATGGTTAAACAAAGGTATAAGAATCTATATTGCATAGTAAATAGTAAAAATTAAATACATCTTGATGAGGCTCATGAACGGGAACACCTCAGATTGCGACACGTGAGAGATGACGTGTCGCCAGCGCATGCCCTCTGGACCTCTAGGGCTACGACGGGGAATCAGGGTGACACATTACGAGTCTTCCCCGGGACCCCAGGACGAGGTGGTACCCGACCTTTCGAAAAAGCCTCCCTGGAGTACCCCCATATGCGGTGAGGCAGCCGAGACTCCTCGGCCTCGTCACTCGACGCCGAGCTATCTACCGAGCTGAAACTCCTCGGCCTGCCAGTCAAACCCGGGGCACGGAGCCCAAGCACCCCTGTAACGGCTCCGTGTAACCTGCCAGAACGAGATTCCCGCCGCTCCACGTCCCGCATCCCACGCTGACACGTTTTTCCGTTAACGAGCGTATCTCGCCATTAACGGGCATATCCCGCCATCAACACGAACGTGTCATAGGGACGTAACGGATGGCGGGAACCTCATGCCGGATCGCTCCCACACTACCGCTATATAAACCTCCCCTTCCAGACGATCCAGGTAAGCCAAAATCAATTCCAATACGCCGCTACCCTGCCTTTATACCTCGGTACTTAATCGTCGGAGGGCCTTACGGTGGTCACCCACCCAGGGAATTCCCTTGCAGGTAGCCCGGCATCAACACCAACCCATTGAGATACATACGTCCAATTTTCACTCTCAATCTCAACCGTTCAGGAACGCTTGCAGCAATATCGATGGAGGACAACATCTGAGGGAGGTTCCAACCTCCAGAAGTTGGCGCCGTCTGTGGGAAGCGAGATGCTCCTCCACCCAAAAAGTTGATCTTCCGCATTCGATTCAATGGCAAGCGATAATCGCGACGACCGTGACGATCCCAGCACCAGCCGTCCCGCCCCCCATAACGGAGGCGGAAGCGGTCCTACACCCCCACCTAACGTCATCAACGCCTTATCCGCTAGGATCGACAGGCTCACGGCGATGGTGGATGCGCTCGCCTGCGTTCAAGCGGCCGTTCACGCCCACCTAACCGCAGTTCCCCTTCCTCGGAATGGGAACGTACACATGTTGGCGGGTACGCGCACTCAGGTCCTTGACCTCAATCGCGCTCACCCTGATGTTAACGAACGCCGGCGCGCCGATTCCGGCAATTAAAACCTACAAGCGAGGAAAGATTAAAGGACTCGATGGGCGCCGGACGGTTTAACGCCCCGATCTCAGGGAAACCAGGCCGTCGTTCAGACGCCCGCCGCGTGCTCACCCCCCGAGGAGGTGTCGGTCAGTTTGCTTGTTTCCCAGCACGACCGACACCCTCACTCCCGTCGAGACCGCACAAACGGCGAACGTCGGGACTACTCAACAAGGGCCACGCCCGAGATTTTAAGAAATATGATAGAGCGAAACCGAAGCCGCACCGTCGCGCAAACCCGGAGCAAAGATAGCCGACGCTCCGACTATGGAGAATCCTCGGGATACCACCAACGGATCGTGGCCCTCGAAAAGAAGATTGAGCACATACGACAAGACGACCACACGGCTAATAAAGGGGCAAAGTATTCCGCCGATTCCCTCATAAGACCGTTTACTGAGCGACTCCTAACCGAACGTGTCTCGTCCAGGAACAAACCGTCCAAAGTGCCCTTTTTTGACGGAAAGACCGACCCGAAAGATCACTTGGACGCGTTCACGGCCGCCATGAGCTTCCATGACAACTCGGATGTGGCTCAATGCAGGGCCTTCCCCACACCCTCATCCGAGCTGGTCGAGATTGGTTCCGAGGGCTAACATCGCGCTCCATCTCGACCTTTGACGAGCTGACTACCTAATTTCTGTCATTTCGTCGGTAACCTATTCACCATCAAAAGCGGAGACAAGGAATCCTTCAAGAAGTATGTCACATGCTCCTACAATGCCCTCCTAGAGGTTCCCGAGCATCGCGACGAAACGGATTATCACCGAGCTGAGGTCGGGTCTTGGGCACAAAGAGTGGCTCCGCTCTTTTGCATTGGCGCAACCTAAGACCATAACCAAAGTGAAAGCATAGACCGAGCGAGAAATCCAACTCGGGTCAGAGATGGACTCCAACCTGCCCAGAGGCGACTAAACAGACCGGAAAAGACGGGACAGGGAAGAGAAAAAGAAAGTTGATCGCCCGAAACCTTATTCCCCAAGGTTCCAGGAGTATACTCTCTGAACATTTCCCAGACCGAGCTGTTAGAGAAGGCAAAGGACGAGAGGTTTTTTAAGCTCCCACCAGCTACCCAGAGGACGGGCAAACGGCACTACGGCCCGTACTGCGCCTATCACAGGTCGCAGGGTCACCCGACCGAGAACTGCAAGCAACTCCGTGACTACATCGAGAAATTGACCCGCTCTGGCCACCTGCCGAAATACCTATGAGACAAGCGACAAACGGAGCAGTAGCAAAAAGACCAAACCCCACTCGGGAAGTTAACAATCGAGCAAATCATGGTCATTTTGACAAGTCTAACCCTGGAAAGTGGGAGGAACCACCACCTCCTACCGGTCGGGGACATACGTGATCCACCCCACAAGAAATGCAGGATGGATGACTCGAACATCCTCACCGACGAAGACCTTCACGGCATATCACTTTCTCACAATGACCCTCTTATGATAACAGCATGGGTTCACCATTACGAGGTCCAGAGAATACTGGTCGGTTCAGAAAGTTCAGCGGATATCCTGTTCTACGATTGTTTCCAGCGTATGGGATTAGGTCCATCCGACCTTTAGCCGACCTCTCATGTTCTCTCTGGGTTCACCAACCATTCCGTCCCGACCGAGGGATCAGTCACCCTTTCCTCAACATTGGGGAAGCAAGCAAGACACGAACTGTACCAGTGAACTTCCTCATTGCTAAGGTCCCGCCATCCTATAACGTTCTCCTAGGACGCCCTACCTTAAACGCACTATGGGTTGAGATCTAGACTTACCATCTTGCGCTCAAATTCCCTTTAGAAAATTGGGTAATAGGCCGGGCCAATGGGGACCAACAAACCGCCAGGATCTGCCTCACCTCAACATCCCCCACTGGAGAAAAAGGCGATGATTTTGAAGACACATGATCCTCGGGGGACTTTAGATACCCGCGACGACCGAAAGGAAGTTCGAGACGCCCCGGTGGAAGCGTTAGCAGAAGTTCCCCTCACAGAGGGAGTCGACGGTCGGACAGTTCGGATCGGCTCTCTCTTGACAGGGGACATCCGCGAAGGCCTGATCCGGTTCCTCCGAGACAACTCGGATGTGTTCTCTTGGACTTCAGCGGGCATGCGCGGGATCAACCCCGAGGTGATCTCCACAAGTTCGGGGTCGACCCGCAAGCCAGGTCGATCCGACAAAAGAAGAGAAGTTATGCGCCAATTAAACAGAAAGCGACGAGGTGGATCGATTGCTCGCTGCAAACTTCATCAGAAATCTGGACTACTCAGACTAGCTGGCGAACGTGGTCATGGTCAAGAAGGCAAACGGAAAATGGCGCATGTGCGTCGATTTCACGGACCTAAACAAGACTTGCCCCAAAGACAACTATCTGCTTCCTCGGATAGACCAGCTAGTGGACAGCTCGGCCGGCCACGAGCTGCTGAGCTTCATGGACGCCTTCTCCGGCTAAAATAAGATCCGAATGAACCCGGCCGACGAAGAGCTGACAGCCTTCACCACGGATTGGAGGTATACTGTTACAGGATAATGCCCTTCGGACTCAAGAACGCCAGGGCCACGTACCAGCGATTGGTCAACAAACCGTTCAAAGCACAGATCGGAAAAAACATGGAAGTCTACGTCGACGACATACTGGTAAATTCCGCCTAGTCGACCGGACACGCTGCGGACCTCGACTAAGTGTTCGATGTCCTACGAAAATACAAGATGGAGCTGATTCCAGCTAAATACGCGATCAGAGTCACAAGCAGGAAATTCCTCGATTTCATGGTTACCTATCGAGGAATCAAGGTAAACCGAGAGAAAATCAATGCCATCCTTAACATGACTACGCCGAAAAGCAATACCGATATCATATGACTCACCGGGAGGGTGGCCGCATTGAGTCACTTTATGTCTAGAGCTGGGAAAAATGCCTCCCTTTCTTCAAAGCCCTCAGAAAAATTCACAGGTTTGAATGGACCGAGGAATGCCAGAACGTTCTAGAACTCAAGGCCCACCTGGCAACCCCGCCACTTCTCATCAGACCGGTCGAAGGCGACGAACTATTGCTATATTTAGCTGTCTCCGACCAAGCCGCGGGATCAATGCTCGTCGAGGAATTCAAAGGGACGTAGAAGCCGATCGACTACGTGAGCCATGTTTTCAAGGACGTGGAAACCAGATACTCGGCTATAGAAAAAATAGTCCTGGCACTCATCGTCGCTTCTAGGAAGTTACGACACTATTTCCAGGCGCACACGGTTCACGATCCGCGTCCTCACTAAAAGACTTCTAGGGAATATCCTCACCACCCCCGAATCGTCGAGCCGTCTAAAGAAATGGAGATGGGAACTGTCCCAGAAAGGCCATTAAAGCCCAGGCCCTAACCGACTTCATGGTCGAGTGCACCATCCCCACGAGGGAAGGAACGACTCCTCAAAGCCCCGACTCACGGCCCTCAGTCAAGTAAGTATCCAGCCCAATCCCAGACTGGGTGCTTTATGTAGACGGATCCTCTACAGAAGAAAGAACTGGGGCAGGCCTGATCATCAGAGGCCCGAACGACACGGAAATGGAGTATTCCTTAAAGCTCGGTTTTAAGGCATCTAACAACGCCACGGAATACGAGGCCTTATTGGCAGGACTACGAATTGCCTCCGGAGTGGGGCTGAAGACCATCCGGATACGTAGCGACTCTGCGCTAGTCGTCGGCCAAGTAACCGGTCGTTTTGAAGCCCGAGAACCACTCATGATAAAATACCTGGCGGAGGTAAAAAGGCTTCGGAAAAACTTCGACGAAATCCAAGTGGAGCAAATTCCTAGAACTTTGAAAGCCGAAGCTGATGCAGTGAGCAAACTCGCATCCTCCTATTCAGCCAATCATAAGAGAAATATCCTCTTTGAAGTTCTACCTCGGCCCAGCATCGAAGATGGGGAGGCAACGCTCCAAATCTACACGACTCAAGAAGATGCTCCGGACTGAAGAAAACCCATCGTAGAATACATAAAAGAAGGGATTCTTCCAAAGGACCAAGCCGAGGCCCGTCGGCTTCGGGCCAAAGCTCATCATTTCATATGGAGCAAAGCAAACCTATACAAAAAGTCATACATTCAACCTCAGATCCGGTGTGTCGATCCCCACGAAACAGACTACATCCTACGGGAGATATACGAAGAGATCGTTGGGGCGCAATCAAGGGCCCGTAGCCTGGTCCAAAAGACACTACTCCAGGGGTACTATTGACCAGGAATACATCAAGATGCCGAGAAACTGGTTAGAAGATGCAAAAACTGCCAACTCTTTGTTCCCTTATAAAAAGGGATGAAGGAAAGTTTCTCACTAAAATAAGGCTAAAACAGCCCCACGTGTTTAACACGCTGCAATTAAAACAATTGCTAGGCTAAAACAGCCCCACGTGTCTAACACGTGTGTGCCTATATGCAACGCAGCAATTAAAACAATTGCCAGGCTAATAAGCCTCACGTGTCAAACACATGAGGACACTTCCCTACGTAGAATTAAATTCTTCTCAACAAGGAACCGTTGGATCAAATATCCAATGATGATAGAATTAAATTCTATTGGACTTTTAAATGGGAAATAGTATTTTCTGTTGAACAGAAAGTTGACGGATCAAAGATCTCATGAATTGGAAAATATTTTTCATCTCTTTAAAACAAAGAAAAATTGTGCTCTGTTAAACCAAGTACCCTTGGATTAAAAATCCAACGGTGATTAAAAATCACCAATCTACAGAATAAATTCTGTACAGGAAAATATTTTCCTAATCTTGTTTAAGAAACAAGAAAATATGTTCTGTGAGACAGAACCCCTTGGATCAAAGATCCAACATTAGGTAAAAACCCCGAATCGATTGAAGTCTCTCAATGAGAGATTTCCTAAAACTAATTACCAGACCTCTCTCCACTATATAAAGAACCTAATACTTCAAGAGGAAAGAAGGAAGAAAAAAAGATAAAAAGAAACAGAGGGAACAGAGAGAAAAACATACAAAAGAAAAGGAGAGAAAGAGAATTCAATTCTCTGAAAGAAGAAAATCCCCTTCTTAAACAAAAACCCAGCTAAGAAGAAAGTACAGAGATTATCGTATCTCTTCTTTAAGGGTTTAACCCTTCTTACAAGAACTTAGTTCTTCCTCTGGATGAGGCCTGCAGTAGCAGATCTTCCCCCAAGTTGAGAATTTAATTCTCATCAGGAAGATTCTATTATCCAGATTCAAAACCTAGGAGAAAAAACTAAGTTCAAAGGATTTAATTCTTACAAAAGTATATAGGAATTTAAATCCTCTGATAAAACTAGGGTTTAACCTTGTAAAAGAATTTAATTCTCATAAAATAAGAGACTTGAAAAAAACTCAGATCCCAGCATCGTTAATATGATATCAAAATCTTCATGCACATCGTGAGCACCTCTGATAAACAAAAAAGAATGGTTGAGACTGAGTCACGTGTTTCCCAAGCGAGCGCCTAAAAGAACAAGAAATGCCTTTTAGGGCAGTCACGTGTTTTCCACACGACCCTCAATCAAATGCTTAGCACTTATATGAGAAAGGGAATAGACCCAAAAACAGCGCTCACATTTTGAAGGTGCCTCACGTGTTCGCACGTGAGCACCACAGGGTCCAAGTGCTTCGCACTTATAAAAGAAAGAGAAATAAAATCCAAAGAACAGTTCCATTTCGAGCGCTTCATGTGCTCACACGTGAGCCAAATGCTCAGCACTTATAAAAGAAAAGGGAAATAAAACCCAAAAAAGCAGTACCTAACTTCAAGGCGCCTCACGTGCTCACACGTGAGTGCCACAAGAATTAAGTGTTTAACACTTATATATAAACGGGGACTTGAACCCAATGTACAGAGCCAACTTTGAGGTGCCTCACGTGCCACACGTGAGCGCCCCTGAAATCCAGTGTTTAACACTGCTTCAGAGCCTCACATGGGAACACGTGAGTGATGAACATATACTAGTGTTTAACACTATGGGAAATCAACTCCAGCCTCAAGTTGGCCAAGTCTTCTTGAGATTTAAAACATCTTTGATCTCCAAATAGGCCGAGCTTCTATGCTCATGACTTCCCAAACTAAGGAAGAAATCTTACTCACAAAATACGACTAGTGATTTCTGGGCTCGACCATCAATTCCTTTTCCCTCAAACATGGAATTGGTTCAAGGGTACATCTCTCTACACCTCTGATACATGTCGTAATTCTTCAACGTCTTCAGAGAGGTGGCGGGTCCCGACAACCAAATGCTTTTGGATACACTTCCCAAAATGGCAACCACGGACCGCAACGTCCTTAAACTAGCTATGGACCGAAATGTTCTTAAACAAATAACGGACCGTAACGTCCTTAAACTAAAACAATCGAGCCCAAATGCTCTTTTGTGGGGTCTGAATGATCCCAAAATCCTGTTGAGTAAATCTTGGTCTAAAATGAAACTAACGTATCCTCAACAAATATTTAAGTTAATCTTAATCTTAAACGAGATTAACGATCCTTAAATCAACCCAAATCTAAGAATATACGGATTTGGACTAATTCACGCCTTACGGGCAACAACATAAATTAGTCTCCGTATAACCAAGAATAAAACAAACATACACGACACGAAGTGAACATCTGGAACAGGAGAAAGTGGTTATCGCGATGCGGTAACGTAATTAACTGCAGAGGCTTACGCCTGCAGGGAAGAGCATCCCCATAATAAAAAAACATCGCGTGCAAACGAGAGGGAATCTGACGAAGTCTGCTACAACAGCTGCATCCGTCCAAACCTCCAATACACGATGTCATAAATCAACTTGGCATCTTCGGAGAGGTGGACGGATAAATCTAAATAGCATCTGCCCCAAATTCAGGCAAGACGATCCATCCCATATCCGTCTCCGTTTTCGGCGGTAAACACTCTTCGGCAGCATTCTTCGCCTTCCCGCCACCAAACTAATGCCGCTAAGTTTTCGGTGGCCATTTGCACAGTGGGGGAAGGATATGGTATGTCAGCTCCCCACCGGCACGGGTGGACACAAGTACATTCTTGTTGCGATAGACAACTTCACAAAATGGATCGAGACCGTGCCCATCAGGAAGCCAGACGCCCCCCTCTACGATAAAGTTCCTGCACAACAATATAATCTCCCGGTTCGGAATCCCGAGATGGGTCATCACCGACCATGGGACCAACTTCGAGAATGTCAAAGTCAAAGAGTTTTGCAGCGGCTACCACATATTGATGAAGTTCGCCACGGTAGCACACCCCCAATGCAACGGGCAAGCCGAAGTAGCAAACCGAAGCGCCATTCGCGGACTCCAGGCTCACCTGGAAGGGAGACAATGTGGCTGGGTCGAGGAATTGCCTCGTGTGCTCTGGGCACTGCAGACATTAAGGAAAACGCTGACGGGAGAAACCACGTTCAGTCTCTGCTGTGGTACTGAAGCAATGGTCCCCGCAGAAATTGGATTGCCCGGTTATAGGGTCGAACACTTTGCCGATGAAGCTAACACTGTGGCACTGCGAAGCAACTTGGGCATCTTGTTAGAAAAACGAGATCGAACGCAAAACAGAACAGCCGCCTATCAGCAGCAAACCACTCGCTACTACAATACCCGAGTTAGGCATCGAGCCTTCAAGACAAGAGACCTGGTCTTACGAACAAACGAGTTCGTAGACCAAGGGTGATGGAGGTCCTTTTCGGGTCTCCGTCAGATATCTTCCGTCGATCTCCCGGTGGATTTTGAAGGTGATCTCCTGTTGCGTGTGGGTCTCAATGGGTTTTGATGAGATTGGTGATTTGAGGAGTTTAGCGCCGAGTACCTGCAAGGAAGTCCCGGAGTGGTTTGGTACCACCGAGGACCCTCCAACAATCAAGTTAGCACGAGATCCAAGCAGTGCAACGGCTAAGTGGGGTGAAAAAAGCTTACTTGACCCCTCTGTGATGGGGTGGGATGTTGCCGGCGGAGAATCTGCGTATGGCGAGATTTGCGGAGCGGCGGTTACGCCTGTGAGTGGTGGAGTTGGTCGGTCGGAGGACCGAGGAAGATGGCCTCGGCTGGGGAGCTCGGGGACGAGCGAGAGGACCGAGGAGTCTTTGGTCCTGTGGCAGCTCGGGGCGAGCTGAGAGGCCGAGGAGGCCGATTTTCAAGGGCTCTGAGGAGAGTCAGCTTGTGCTTGCAGGTCGAGTACAGGGATGGCCTGGTCGGCCCCCTGTGGGCCCTTTCTTCTGAGTTCTGGGACATGTCATCTGCCACGTGTCCTGATCTTGGAGATCGCCAATATTGAGCATCATCAAAGGGAGACTACATAAGTTCTCCCTGAAGTGGGACGGACCATTTCTCGTAATGGAAGCATTGCCCGGTGGAGCCTACCACCTACAGGACTCCAAGGAGCGTGCTTTTCCTCGGCCATACAACGCCGAAAAACTTAGGTTATATAAATAAACATGTACCCTTTTCTGAATAATGCAATTCTTTCCCGCACTGATTAAGTTTTCCAAACCAAGTCCTCTCACAGTTTTGCCTCACCTCGAGGCTGCAGCCCTCCATTACATTCCTCGGCCCCGAGCTTAGGGGTTGGAGGAGACGCGCCAAAAAAAGGGTTTGGAAAGGAAGAGACTACACCATAACAACCAAAGACAAATTTATTTATTCGAGTATTATGGGCTCCCCAGCCTTACAACTATTACAGCAAAGGAGGGCGAGGATTGAAAAAACATTGACGGTGATGCTCAGAAGAAAGCTCCTCCAGCCGAGCCCAGGCAGCCTCCGCCCGCTCCCTCCAACGGTACCCATGGACCCTAGAAGCCTCAGACTCACCGAGGTCACCATCCGCCGAGCAAGATGCAACGACCAATCTTTGTTGGAAACACTTAAGAAGAAAGTCCACCGAACGGTCCTGTCTGCTCTTCGAGATCATGTCAAGCTTGTGGACCGTATACATTTTATAAAATGCCTCGTCCATCAACTGCGAAGATAGGGTGTTGTACACACCCGGGGAAGTTCTCCATATCGTGTAGATTAGCGCTTGAAGGATTGGAGATCGTCGGGGAAGTAAGCGCCCACAGTGGCCCTCCAAGCGGCCAATCACCGCCTCGTACGTCTCTTCGATACGATCCAGATTATAAAAATACACATCGTTCCGAGAAATGATCTCCTTGATGGTGTATACGCGATCGGTCATCTTCAAGAAACACACGATTAGGAAGAAGTTGATATGGGAATTCGAAGGTGAGACCATACCTTCGATATTTATAGCCTCAACAAATGTCTTCCAACGGCCGAGATCTACTCGCGCAACGCAAATCACGGAAAATCGCGCTTTCCCGATATGGTACCGCCGCGCGTCATCCGTGACGGTCACCATTCTCACCTATATGGGTCACGGAAGGTTGAACGACATCCCAAAGAAAAACTATTGAATTCAGACACTCGTTAAGAGAAGGCCGATTATTTCCCAGTTCATCCCGATCAAAACCTAAATATAAGAGGCACCGGTCTGCCTACCCTTAGCTATCGCTCGATTCATACTTGATGCACGAACAGCGCTTCGACTCCGGGGAAAGGAAGGGCGCCAGTCTGCCTATCCTTAGCTATCGCTCGATTCATACTCAATGCACGATCGCCGCCTCGACTCCAGGGAAAGGGTGAACATCGGTCTGCCTATGCTTGGCTTAGCTCTTACGTCGCACTTGCCCAAATGCTTGCGAAAATAGAAGCAATCCGAAGACGAGCTAATAACACTTGCGAGATAAAAGGCTTGCGGGATAAAAAAGCTTCGGAAACAAAAACACTTACGAGCTAAAAATACTTTATTTACATTCAAAATTATGTACAAGGTAATATGGGCTCCCCAGCCTTACAAAAATGCCCGGAGGCGTACAAAATTAATAACTAAAGCAGAGATAGCTCGGGCCGCCTGCTCGGCCGGTCCTCCCCCTGGCTCGGCGCTTCTATCGGGGGCTATAATGGCGACCTCCGGCTCGGCGTCCACGACTGCCACCGCCTGCTCTCCGGCCGGTTCGACACCTCTGCCCTGCGGCGCTTCCTTGGCTAGGGGATACCGTGCGCGAAGTTCTCGATCGTCGAACCCGGGCACGGCCTCCTTAACGGGGTCGAGGGCATTGTGCCACTCAACGGCCGCGGAATCGACGAGGTCGAGATAGAACTGGTCGGAGGCCTTATACTCCTCCACGGCCTTTTCCGCTCTGCCCTACGCAAGCTTCGCCGCCTCCCAGGCTGCCCGAGCATCCCGCTTAAATGAGTCCCTCTACCTCTTCATGGCATCGTAGAGCCCGTTGACCTCCCCCACCTGGGCCTGGATAGCCCGGTTGAATTCGGTCGGGAGCCGATAAGACTCCTTCAACTTGGTGACCGTCATACCCTCCGCGACTAACCTAGAGTCGAGGAGGACCGCCTTCTCTTCCGCCTGTTGCAGCCGGCCAAGGAGCTCCTCTTGCGAGGAAGATTCGCCCACCTTCTTCATCGCCGGGGCCACCACCTCGGATTCCATGACAGCGAGGAGGGCGCAATGCTGGAGGACCTGAGAAAAACATGAACTATGTTAAAAAAAAAGAAGGCTGAAGACCGAGCAAAAAATACTTGAGAAATTCTTTTTAAAAAAAGGGTTTACAGACCTGAACAGCCTCGTGAGCTATCGCGGCCACCTGGGTCTTCATCGTGCCTCGGGGAATCTTGGCTCCCGCCGCCTTCTCCATGTCCGCCAGTAGACTGTTGGCCACGGAGAGCTCCGAGAGCACCTCAATGCAGAACTCACCTTCCTGCACCTGAATCCCGAACGAAGGCGGCCAAGAAATCACCCTCTTCTGCCTCTTGAGGGGGGATTCGGGTGCAGACGGCGCCTCCGTCCTAGCTCGGGGCGCCGTATCCCGTGCATGCTTATGACCTCCCTCACGGCGTTCCTCCAGGACTGGGGATACTGCAAAAGCCTTAGCAGGAGGAGCTGGCCGAGGAGCCGTACTTGGAGCTGGTCGGGCCGAGCTCGATTCGTGGAGAATCCTCCCCTGGGCCTTGGCAACCCTGGCAGCCATAATTTTCTGACGATCCATAGGCTCTGTGAGGAACACATAAGAAATAGATCAGCAACGAAATTTTAGCAAAGTCTAAATAGATCGACGAAGGCCCTGACTTACTCACAAAGCACACGGGACTGAGCCCAGCCCAGCTCAGAACCTGCTCGGAAAGCAGGACATCAGCCCGCCGGATCGGTTCGCACTGCGACACCACCCTTGCCTCAAGGGTGTTCGACTGCCTAACCTTAGGAGAATCGGCCCCGTGCCACTGGATGGGCACCGGCCAACTCACTTTCCGGCGGCCCGACGAAGATGAATTTTTCCTTCCATTCGTGAATGGAGGAAGAGACAACCACTACCCTCGACCCGGCCGTCCTACCCTTATGTTTTTTAAACTAAAGATATACCCAGCTCGGTTCTTCCTTACTGGTGCCGGGGTGGTTTTTATATCAAAGAAAGGAAAGATGGATGCTCAAATCAAAGGTGATCCGATCAATTTTCAACCAGACCAGAAATCCGAGGATTCTCCACGAAGTCGGCGCTAGCTGGCCCGGAGCAAGGTGGAAATAATGGAGCATGACGCAAATTTCAGGTGGGAAGGGCAGATGCATCCCGGTCCGGAATGCTTCCAGGTACATGGCAATCTCTTTACCCTGTACCTGGTAAGCCCGTTCACCCTTCCTGGCCAAACAAAATGAATAGCCAGAGGGGATATGAAATCGAACCCGGATGTCAGAAAGCTCATCCAAACAGTTCAAGAACGAGAGCGCATCACGGATGTTCCCGATGCGCACCTTGGGGGCCCTTGTCGCCCCCCGATGACGTGAGACAGAAGCGATGCCCCTGCAGAAGAAGAAGAAGAAGAGGAACTCTCTCGACTATCGGAAGCCGAGGAAGAAGACACGCTGGACTCGTCTTCAGAAACTGAAGCCTCATCGCCTGACTCGATCCCTACTATGTCAACAGATACTTCGGAAGAAGACATCTAACCTGATTCAAGAAAGAACTTGCCGAGGAAAATTTTGGTTGAAGTTCCGACCTATGTAAAGGGGCGCCGATCAATCTTCAGGCAATCAGAGTCGAATATAGCAAAGTGTCAGCCATAGGAGAGCCACTCCTATATACACTCCACGAGAAGGAATCCAACGGCCCAAATCGGTTCCCGCCAAAAAGAAGCATCGCGCCTCGCAGCAGGGCTCCACGTGGCGACCGTCCATTAGACACGTCTCCTCACGGCAAGATTCAGTGACGATTCCTCACGTTCCGCCACCCAACGGCGGACACGTGGCACGTAATCTAACCGGCGGGCGAACTTAACGGCGACCCCTCTTTAAATGCGCAATCAATTCGCTGATCCGCTGGTATCACCAAAGATACGCGTGGGAACTGAAGCGTTTCGTAAGCCACCACGTGGATCCAGCGCTCAAGAAGAGCAGCTACCAAACGTCCCGGCATCGTCGGGTAGCCCCTCACGGGAAATCTTCGGCTGAGTCATGAAAAGTCGGAGCCCTACCACTCTCGACCCAGACCCATAAATAGATAAGGGCGAGAGTGGGGGGCTAATGATGAGGCTCATGAACGGGAACAACCCAGATTGTGACACGTGGGAGATGACGTGTCGTCAGCGCATGCCCTCAAGACCCCTGGGGGCTACGATGGGGAATCAGGGTGACACATTACGAGTCTTCCTCGGAACCCCTTGACGAGGTGGTACCCGATTTTTCGAAAAAGCCTCCCCGCAGTACCCCTATATGTGCTGAGGCAGCTGAGACTCCTCGGCCTCCTCGCTCGACTCCAAGTTATCTACCGAGCTGAGACTCCTCGGCCTTCCTGTCAAACCCAGGACACGGAGCCCAAGCGCCCCCGTAACGACTCCACGTATCCTGCCAGAACGAGATTCCCGCCGCTCCACGTCCCACATCCCATGCTGGCACCTTTTTCCGTTAACGAGCGTATCTTACCATTAATGGGAATATTCCGCCATCAATGCGAACGTGTCATAGGGGCGTAACGGACGGCGGGAAGCTCGCGCCGGATCCCTCCCACACGACCGGTATATAAACCCCTTCTTCCAGACGATCCAGGTAAGCCAAAATCAATTCCAATACACCGCTACCCTGCCTTTATACCTCGGTACTTGATCGTCGAAGGGTCCTACAGTGGTCACTCACCCTGGGACTTCCCTTGCAAGTAGCTCGGCGTCAACACCAACCCATTGAGATCCACACGTCCAATTTTCACTCTCAATCTCAACCGTTCAGGAACGCTTGCAGCAAGATCGACGGAGGACAACATCTGAGGGATATTCCAACCTCCATCACATCTAATACAGGTTACCTATAAGTTATCTTAAAATGAAAAAAAATGATCTGGTAAATGTCAGAGAAATTCAATTCCCAAAAACACTGATGTGAAGTCTAAGATGTTGATATGCCACTTAGTAGAAATTGATGTACCAGGAAGATTGCAACATTTCATTTGCTGTATGTACTAAAACTTTACTTAACTTCCAATCGTAAATAAAATACCCCGACTGTTGTGTCATTTACAATATCTCTACTCCTATAACTCAAATTTTAGGGGCTTGACACGCCATTTTCTTTTCTTTCACAAGAATGAGAAAACTCCATCCCCCCCCCCCCTCCCTCCCTTGAGCAGTAATTAACACCCACTTGAAAACAGGGGAAATCAGACAAAACACCCTGAAGTATTATTATTTGTACACATGAAAGGCACATGACCATGAATCTCGTAGGAAAGAACTGTAAAACAATCGGAGACAACATCAAATTGACAAGTTAATATGCTCACTACACAAATGGTGGCAAACACCCCCTTCCAGAACTTTGGACAGTATATTATATGAACGCTAAAACCTTTGCTAATACTTTAACATCTATAGGCGATGTATTTCACTTCGCTAGTGTATATTTAATAGAAACAGTTTCTTTATCCTGCAGAGTTTCACAAGACGGGGGTTGGGGATGGGGGGATGGAACAGTTCGATGATCATAAAAATAAGGCTAATTACACCAAACTACCTTTAAACATTGTTGTTTTTACTAAACTACCTTAGAGTATTAATGCAGTAAAATTTATTTAAATTTCTTATTGGTTCTCGGAGAATTCATTGAAACACCCCTAGATGTAGTGCACAAAGGGGGCTTACAGTGATAAAAAGGACTTTTAGGTGATTAACTGAAAAATCATAATGATTAAAGGAAGTTTAGTGTAATTTAGTCTAAAAACATGAATAATATAATCAGCACCTGCCCCCGTCCTTCCGCACATAAGGAAAATCTCCACCGTTAAGTCTTGCACATGAACAAGTCATGGGGTTGCCACAGTCTTCCTTGCACTTGCATCCCTCAACAGCATCAGCAGTAGGAAGCCGCAGATCCTTTGCCAATCTGATTGATTTGCAATACTCAAAATCTACAAAGGGAAATTGAAATACAACAAGGGTGCATGTCAGACATTAATAATTAGGAACAAAAAGGTCCTCTCAGTACAAAGGTTGTACCCATGGTGCTCTTGGATGACATAGAAGAATTTCACAAGGCAAAAGGAGCAGGATTATGGTATAGATAGCTTTCAGATGTATACATAGATGGTATATAAAAGGCTGAACTGCATGCTGATGGTTTAGCAATTAGCACAGCAGTTCAATTTAATTTCTTCTGAAATAACCAAGTGTCATGTATAACAAAATTTCAAAATAAGAAAAATACTTTTCCTACCAGGCTGGTAAAATCCATGTAGGCTACACGGATTCTCATTGGGTAAAAAATACACATGATATCCACCACATGGAGAATTGTATCATCTACCCCACCTTGTAACTAATAAGAGTCCTTGTAGATGATATGGATTCTACCAAATGGGTAGGAAAAGTATCTCTCTTTGAATAAGTTTTGGATCCCCCTACAGCATAAGCCATTGATTTCGGCCAGAAAGTAAAAGGCAATTAAAACAACTATTATACAGTCATATAAGCAGGAAAAAATAGACACCAGATCTTTCTCAGCCAGTGCAAGCAATTAACAATCTTGGTAAAGATGAAATAATCACTCAAATAGTATACAAAACGTGCCTTTTGGGGCAAAGGGTGGATCATCCACAACATTAGTGGCTGGGATCGGGATATTTTCTTGGCCCCCACTTATATCTTCACAAACCAACCTGCAGTTAAAAATGGTAGGTTTAATCCCACAGGATTATGTACATATGATCTCGAAAATGAACCACGAAATTTAACGCCAATATATAGAGTTATAGGTGATAAATGGCCAGTCCCTTGTAACTTTTTAATTAACATTCTGGGCTAGGAATTTAGCACAAAATTACAGTATGATGATGTCAGGTTGAAAAATGGCCTGAGACTCGGTATCCTTGTCATTTAATATATGGAGCTTAATTACGTCAATGAGCATTCATGACAATATCAAAGTATTGAATTATCACCACAACATTAAACAGGAAATGTATCACTGTATTAGGAATCCTTCTCCACGAAAACTCCCCACTGAATAGCTGTGCATTCATAATAATTCAGAATTGTACTGAATCTACCTTGACATCACTATAAGATATAGTAAAGGAAATTGATGGAAATATGTAATACTTAAATGCCAAATTAGAATAAGAGTACATCTCAAGAAGCATGAAATAATAGTGCAAGAAATCATGCAATCCAGCACGAAATATTTTCAACAGAACAGGTGCTGAAGAAAATTGAAACTAATTGATGTTTAAGTTTAACATAATCAAACATAACTGGTTTGACATTGTTGATTGATAAATTATTAGGACCCTGGCGAAAAGGAGCCGAGTAGACAGGTGTAATACATCTTATGACAACTTGTTATCATTAATGTTACTGAAAAAAAACACACACACACACACACAGAGAGAGAGAGAGAGAGCAAACATTAAAACTGAATATTGATTCATACTCCAAGAATATTGTGATTCTCATTTTTGAAAAACCTTATCTATTACAAAAATGAAATTCGATATTCAAAACCTCGTACATTAAGAAGATAGAAGTATTGGCCTATATCTCTTGAACCCAATAAAGGTAAACCATTTTTATAGAGGAAAACTATCGAGGCGGTTACGGAAACATATTCCATTGCTTGGAGTAACAACGACAAACACTGCAGCAGCGAGAGAATGATCCCCTCTTTTCACATAATCTATACCATCTAGTTTTATATTCTTCCCTACGAAATCAAAGTTTTGAAGCAGTTCTTCAGACACTATCCGATAAACAAATCTAAAGGAGCATATGCAGATTGGTTGCAACAGATAGTCGCCTTGTTTAGTTCTCTTCATGAACTTTAAACATCAAAACAAAATCTAATAATATCATGGTTATGAAAGTAAAAAGATAAGGGGGACATAATTTATTACCCGCGTAAATCAGAAGTTGACTGAGGGGCTTGTGCCCGAGTAAAATGAACCTGCAGTACATAGATAGTCAGCATTAATATGATTAGTAGTCATAGTATAAAATTCTTAATGTTCATCACCATCGCTAGGAAACCCTGTCTCCATTAAATGATACTCTGTAGGAAGAATTAGGAGTGTTGCTAATAGTACAGAATCTCCATAAAAGAACCAAGTTTTTATTAGAAAAAGTGGAAACACAATATTAATTTGGGTAATAGTACCAAAATGTGTCTTGATACTAATTATTGATTCAAGCTAGTTTATTCATACAGCAGATATACCATAGTAGTCAATCGCATTTGCTTTGTTCCTCCTAATGAATTACACTAAGGTTTACGGATTTTTTTTATTGAAGTTATAAATATTTTTATTTATTAATGGTTATCTATGCTTCAGTAAATGATGAAACAAATCCGAGAAGCGGGTGATTTCCAGACCTACCCATCTAAACCTGAAACCAGCTCCAGCTTACCAGAAATCTGCCATAACTAGTCAGGTTCAAACAGGTTATGCCAATATATAATTTATTAACGGGTTTTTTCATGTCACCCCCAAAACATAGGTAATTTTATATTTCACCCCAAAAGTTTAAAATTTCATATTTCTCCCCCCAGAAGTTTCTAGTTACCCAAAATACTCCCTTTGGTTACTTTTACTCGGTATTCGTTAGAGATATGATATTCAGTTAGTGGAGGTTAGAACCGTTAAGAAGGCTAGTAAATGATGGATATGCCCTCCAAAAGTCTTCTTCTTCCCCTTTAAACTTCATAAGTTGCAGCTATGGTTAGGATTTATAACAATTCGAAAATTAAGGGTTTTCTTAAGAGCTAAAATCGGAGAATTTTTGTCACCCAAAACTTGCCCCCTTAAATAGATGGAATTGTGCTTCTTTCTGGATTACTCGAACAACTCATACCTTCTACAAAGATTTGCCATGGCTCCATCTTCATCATCTTGTAAATAAAAGATCTTTTAGGACATTGAATAGAGGAGGGAACACAAATCCCAACTTATTGCTATTGTAACTCTCATTAAAAAATTCTAACTCAGGCTACATTTTGACGGGAAAATACATGACACGGGTATATTTAGTTATCAAAGTACTTTGGGGGTGAAATTTGAAATTTAAAACATTTGGGGGTGAAATATGGAAATACCTGAGTTTTAAGGGTGACATATGAAAAAAACCTTTATTAAATAATATGAAGTATTTCAGATTGAGAAATTTAATGGCATGATACAAACAATCTACATTTTAGGTAAATTTTTGAGCATGTTGTTCGGCACGATTTATTACATTTTAATACCGTCCATTTATATTATTTTGTCAATAAACAGTGCTATTTAATCCATGTCTGCTCATTTATACAGAGTACAGGTACGCAGACAGAAACATGGATTTTTGTACACAACATGCATAAGAAGACGGATTTTTAGCTGGAACTGCAAACAGGACATTATACAGATCAAGATTTGAAAAAAGTTTGCAACAAATATGTGTGTACAAAATTTAATTGTGAAATGGTCCAACACATACATGTGTGAACATTTGTGAAGATACATGAACCTTGGGAACTGCTTTGGGAAAATAATGATGAGTGGTGCAAGTGGTAAACAAGTGATTGACATATGATTTGAAGTATGAACACACGCCTCACTTCATCCCCCTCTCTGTGATTTAGCCCCAGATTTCACACATGTGCTAATTAAAATAAATTGCAAAAATCATGAGATGCCCTTGAGACCAGCAGACTATGGCAGCAAGGTGGGGCCCCAGACTCCTCAACTTGGCAGCAATTTTATTCATTTTGGCCGCAAATTGCGGCCAAGTTGGCTCGTTTTCTTTGTGTGGGTCCCTGGTGGTCATGTTAGTCTATTGTCACCTGCAACTTTTGCTTTCTCTATAAATAGCAGATCAAGACATGAGGCCAGGGGAGAACTTTTTGCATACTTGTAAACTCTTGTGTTAAATTTCTTGTAGCTCTTGTGTAAACTCTTGTGTTAAATTTCTTGTAGCTCTTGTGTAAACTCTTGTGTTAAATTTCTCTATAAAATAGTACACGACGTGAGTATCGAGTTTAAAAATACCGTAAGTGCACGGTACGTTGAAGCAAGTCGGCAAGCACGGGTCGAACCACAAGGAGTGGATATCACGATATCAAATTGAGTTATGGATCAATAGGTTAGAAAATGGTGTTTTGTCACGTTTTAGTATAATACTTAAAAGAAGCACAGTTTTGGAATACGAAAACTTAGGCTAAGGTTCAGAAAGAGTAAAATACGACATTTACCCCCAACTCTCCGTTTTGATTCAAAATTCATTCCTTTTAGTTTCCATTTGAATAGCGAAAGCATGCCATATTTATCCGAAAACATGTAACGTGAAAAAATACGATATCAAGGTTAAGAAAAACGGAAACTAAAAAGAATGAGATTGAAAATGGAGTGAATATGGAATTGGTTAAGTGAAGTAGCAAGTATAGAATATATGCAAGAATGCTATATATCCTATCTAGCTAGTCGCGACACGTAACGTAATTTCGTATTCACGCCTACTTCAAATCGTAACATAGCAACGATAAAATGTAAAGAAAGATTATGATATATGTTAAAGGTTGATTTACAACCATTCAAAACGATATATCTTATCAAGCAAAACATAATAAACTTGCAATATTAAGAAAGAAGTGAAAAAGTGCAAGAATTAAAAGGGAGGGGTTGGAAGTAAAGTCATTCCACAACCCACCTCACCATAGCCGAAGAACAACTACTCACACATCATCATAGAAATAACACAACTGAATAATAAAAAGAAATGACAAAATAGAAAAGAGATACAAGAATCAAACTTGAATGTGATGAAGATTTATAGCAATGGTTCAAAATACAAGTAAATGAGTTCAACTATCAAAATATAATCTTGCAAGCTCAAAAAGAGAAGTTACAAGACCAGAAGAAAGCAAAGAACTCAACTCAATCCCAAGAGCTACAAGAAATTTAACACAAGAGTTTACAAGTATGCAAAAAGTTCTCCCCTGGCCTCATGTCTTGATCTGCTATTTATAGAGAAATCAAAAGCAAAAGTTGCAGGTGACAATAGACTAACATGACCACCAGGGACCCACACAAAGAAAACGAGCCAACTTGGCCGCAATTTGCGGCCAAAATGAATAAAATTGCGGCCAAGTTGAGGAGTCTGGGGCCCACCTTGCTGCCATAGTCTGCTGGTCTCAAGGGCATCTCATGATTTTTGCAATTTATTTTAATTAGCACATGTGTGAAATCTGGGGCTAAATCACAGAGAGGGGGATGAAGTGAGTGTGTGTTCACACTTCAAATCATATGTCAATCACGTGTTTACCACTTGCACCACTCATCATTATTTTGCCAAAGCAGCTCCCAAGATTCATGCATCTTCACAAATGTTCACACATGTATGTGTTGGACCATTTCACAAATAAACTTTGTACACACACATTTGTTGCAAACTCTTTTCAAATCTTGATCTGTATAATGTCCTGTTTGCAGTTCCAGCTAAAAATCCGTCTTCTTGTGCATGTTGTGTACAAAAATCCATGGATTAAATAGCGCTGTTTATTGAAAAAATGATATAAAATGGGCGGTATTAAAATGTAACAAATCATGCCGAACAAATACCCGCAAACTTATCTTTTGCTCGTCCCGAGCAAAACAAAATTTCCTAGCCTCACTTTCGCAGGGAACGCGATTGCACTGAGCACGTGCAACAAGCCGTTAAATCTCTAGGTGGCCCTAGTAGGAGAAGTGTTGTCTCCTGAGGATTTTCAGCGGATTGCACCCACAAAATCCAGTCAAGTTAGTTTCGCAAGAAAACAATTGATTCAAATCTTAAGATTAAGTATCAAAACTAGAAATTCTATTATCCAAGTTAGAAAACGTCCAACCCTATTTCTCACTCCTCACTGTTTATTTAACATAAGCCAAATGCGTCATTACGTGATTTATGTGGATTGTGTATGTTGAACACGGGAGTTACAGTGTCCATAAGTTTCTAAGAACTAGATTAGTGTCATCATGTCAAAAATACGGGCCAGGATAAACTTCTAAAGGATCATACGAGCTTGAAAAGAGCTAAGATTTTCTCAAGTTTTACTCTCCAGTTAGATTTCAAGTCAGAATATATATCAATTTTAACAGAGAACCATAAGTCTTATTTTTCACTCCTACTTTTCACATGTTTTTGTTCATACACACCCTTCAATATCGTGCAAAACGTCTTAATAAATACAAACTTTCATATCTCCGCGAAAATACTGTTTTACTAGAAAACTCGTCACCGCCAAGATTATTCTCCCACAAAGAACCATAAGGACTTTTAACTCGGAAAGAACACTTGCATAATTTGTTTTATCTGGCGATTGGAAACTTAGCGAGTTTTGGGTCAATGACTCCCAAACCAGATGGTTTTAAGGCATTAGATGTGGAGACACCCCTAGGACATAATTACCCAAGTTACCAAGGCCACAAAACAAAAGACTCATTTTGTTTTAAGTTTTGCATTCAGTGAAGACGGAGATATAACCAGCTTTTTCTTTTAAACCTGAAGACGTTACATATGATAAGGTGTGAAATTACTCCAACAAGATTTCAGATGGGTTATTTTTCAGACTTATAATTTCTGTTAAAACCTCTATACAATTCTTCATATCAACTTCACTGTATGAACTCATCTTGATATTACTTAACTCAGGTAAACCTGTTTGATCCTAAAAATGTTTATCAATTTTTAAAGTTTTTACAGACATGTCAGACATTATCTAACTCTCCATACGACACGTGTAAAGTGTTTATACAAGACGTAAATCGGCTATGGTTAAACTCACAGGAGGGTTATTTTTCGGGTTGTCCATCTCATAGCAAGAATTTAGTTATTTCTACCTTATCAATTGAACCGTCAGACTTTGAATCAACGTTCTCCTGCTAACCAACATGACAAAGTTTTTATAATTTCTAAGAATTTTTATAAATTTTTAATACAATGCGGTACAAAAGCAGATATGAAATGCAACTACATGCAAAAGAAAAGAAAAATACAATAAACAAATGCTGAAATGCAGGAAATATGCAAATGCAAACTATATGCTATCACCCCCAACTTGAAACTTGCATTGTCCTCAATGCCTTCTGGCTTTTCCCTTGCCCTTCTTGCTGCCGCTAGCGTCGTCATGCGCTGCCTTCTGAGCCGCCTCAATCCTGTCCAGTTGCTCCTGCATTTTCTATTGTTTCTTGAGCATGTGGCGAACACTCCTAAACGTCAGGCGCTGCAGGTCTTTCTCGTTGTCTGGTACGGGCTCATTTAAAAGTGCCTCCGTCGAGCTTTCGGGACCCGGATGTTCGCTTGGGTCCTCCCTTATCCAGTTTTTCTGCTCGTAGTGGCCGCCGGTGTATCCTTGTGAAATTCTCTCTATAGCTCAACCGGCCAATTTGCATATACAGTCGCATACCCATCAAACTCAATTCTCTCCATGTAGTACTTCGCAAGGAGGCTCACTAGCACCGGCAGCAGGGGATTCTTCTGGGCTACCCCTCCATGATTGTGTTGAACAATTGTGTTACGACACAGAAATGCTGCTCTTTTTCCATCAAGCAGTGCACAATATGTCCAACACCAGCCGGAAAGGAAGAAACACGGCTTTTTCCCCCGATGTCGCGGTTTGGCCATCGGCAGACCGCAAGCACGTTTCTGTACGTCTGGGCGGGGTTCAGACCCCTATCTTTTAATTCCACAAAATCCCCCAACAATGATCGGTAAACCCCCAATTCTCGCGGTTGTTGATTTCCTGATCGCATAGGGATTATTTGTAACCCTAGAAATGGTTTGGGACTGAAAAATCCTATGTCGCCCCTGGAAGAAAAATTCTATGAACCCCAATTCCGATTGACCTGTCTTAATGCTTCGTAAAAATCTTCTACTCATTCCCTGACAGCAAAAAGATCATCGCCACTGTAAATTAAAAAGTCCCACCCCTTTTGACAGATTTCACCGTAGAAATACTGTCTGTAAGTTGTGTCGGAAAAGATCTCAAAGAAATTCTTCTCACAATCAAATGCCACCATTTCATATCTAAAATTTTGCACAGAAATTTAAACTAGGAGAGAAGAATTGCTTACAGAGACCAGAGAATCGAAATAGACAGGGGGGATCATGCCGCAATTTGCGGCTAGAAATGGTATTCCGGCGGCCTGCGTTGGGAGTCGAGGCTGGAGTTGGGTACTAAGGTTTGGAATGAGGAAAGAAGTGATACGTTTTGGGAAAAACTGAATAGGAGGCTCGGGTTGGGTTGGGGCAGAATATAAAGGGTCATTTGCAAAAACAACCCCTTATAAAAAGAAATAGTAAAAGAAAACCAATAATTACAAAAAGCTCCAAAAAGAGTATATACAGGAAAACTTGGGGATGCGTTTTAATCGATGTAACGTGGCTCATGAAAAAACATGAGCTCCCCCCTCCCGTTTCCGCAGGCAATTCTAAAAATGGTTTGAGCCGTTGGCCATTGACTTTGAACGTATTGCCCGATTGCTGATCTTCAATTTCGACAGCATCATGGGGAAAGACGGTGCGCAAAAAAAATGGACATGTCCAGCGTGATTTCAACTTCCCAGGAAACAAATGAAGTCGGGAGTCGTAGAGCAGAACCTTTTGCCCCACGGTGAACGTTTTCCGGAGAATTGCCTTGTCGTGAAAGACTTTCGTCTTTTCTTTGTACATTTTGGCATTCTCATACGCATCATTGCGTATCTCGTCAAGTTCGTTCAATTGAAGTTTTCGCGCTTCGCCGGCCTTTTCTAAGTCAATATTGAGCTGTTTGATTGCCCAAAAAGCGCGGTGCTCTAATTCGACAGACAAATGACACGCTTTCCCAAAGATGAGTCGGTATGGGGACATACCAAGATTTGTTTTGAAAGCGGTGCGAAATGCCCACAGCGCGTCATTTAACTTCAATGACCAATCCTTGCGGTTATGGCTGACAGTCTTTTCCAAAATCTGTTTAATTTGTCTATTTGAGACTTCAACCTGGCCGCAAGTTTGAGGATGTGAGGGCGTTGACAACTTGTGGCTGACGGAGTACCTTTTCATTAGTGATTCAAAAGATCGGTTGCAGAAATGCGTTCCATTATCACCAATGATGGTGCGATGCGTACCGAACCGAGAAAAAATGTTTTCTTTCAAGAATTTTACGACAACCTTGTTGTCGTTGGTTCGACAAGGGATAGCCTCCACCCATTTGGACACAGTCCACAGCCAGCAATATGTACAAATTCCCGAAAGAGTTTGGGAATGGCCCCATGAAATCAATGCCCCAGACATCGAAAATTTCTACAATCAGAATGGATTGTAGGGGCATCTGATTTCGCCTTCCAATTTTCCCCATGTGCTGGCAGCGGCTACAGGTCTTGCAACATTCAAAAGCATCCTTGAAAAGCGTCGGCCAGTAGAACCCGTTTTGCAAAACCTTTTCAGCCGTCTTTCTGGATCCAAAATAGCCCCCACAAGCGTGGTCATGGCAGAAGGACAGAACACTTCTTGTCTCAGAGTTGGAGATGCACCGCCTAATAATCTGATCAGGACAGTATTTGAACAAGTATGGTTCATCCCAGTAAAAGAATTTGACCTAGGAAAGAAATTTAGACATGTCCTGAATCGACCAAAAGATGGTGTTTCTCCAGTGGCTAAAAAGTTCACGCTATCAGCGAACCAGGGTTTGATTGATACGGAGAGAAGTTGTTCGTCAGGGAACTGTTCATTTATTGGAATTTCCTCGATTGGTGCATTTGGCAAGCGAGACAAATGATCGGCCACAACATTGTCGGTTCCCTTCTTATCTTTTGATTGTTAAGTCAAATTCCTGGAGAGGGAGAATCCAACGTATCAGTCTAGCCTTGGCATCCTTTTTTGCAAAGAGGTGCTTCAGAGCAGAATGATCAGTATAAATCGTGACATGGGTCCCGATCAAGTAAGGACGGAATTTTTCGAGCGCGTACGCAACAGCTGAGAATTCTTTTTCCGTGGTGGTGTAATTTAGCCGTGCGTCATTCAACGTCCTGCTCGCGTAATGGATAACATGCGGCTTCTTTTCAAATCGCTGTCCTAAGACAACACCTATCGCAAAGTCAAAAGCGTCGCACATTAGCTCAAAGGGTTCGCTCCAATCTGGTGCACTTAGAATGGAGCAGAAGTGAGTTCCGACTTCAGAAGCTTGAACGCATGAAGGCACTCAGAATTGAAATCAAAGGATGTTTCTTTGGCCAGCAAAGAAGTCAAGGGTCTAGCCGGTTTACTAAATTCCTTGATGAAGCGCCTGTAAAACCCGGCGTGGCCTAAGAATGCCCTAATGTCACGGACAGTCCGTAGAGGTGGGAGGCTTGAAATAACGTCGATTTTTGCCTTATCGACTTCAATACCTTTTTCAGAAATGATATGGCATAACACTTGTTCCGTATTCAAGAACAACTACTCACACATCATCATAGAAATAACACTTGTTGTACCTTTTGTGTGATATTTGTGGTTGTGAATATTTTGGTTGAAAATCGTTTTTTCCCCATTTTCTCAGTCTTTCCTACCACTTCCGGATATTGCATGTCAGTTTGGACTAGAGATTCACAATCTCGATTAGTCCGGTTTGTGCCTGTATCTTCCGACTCCTCTACACCTTCTGATTCCTCGGAACCTTCCGAGACCTTACCTTCTGCATTATCGGAGCAGTCCGATTCTACACCTTCACTTTCTTCTCCTACACCACCAACAATGACGGAGCAAACAATCGTTGAACAACAGGAGGCTGCGTTACAAGACAGATGTTACCCACACCGATCATCCCTTCCTTCATGCATAGTGTTGCCCACCATTGCGGCAAACAACTATGAGATAAAACCGCAATTCATACCACTACTCCCCAATTCCATGGACTCGATTCCGAAGATGCTTACCTGTTAATCAGTGAATTTGAAGGAGTATGTGCGATGATGAAGATTCACGGAGTGGGAGAGGATGTTGTTAAGCTCAAATTCATTCCCTTTGCGCTTAAGGATAATGAGAAAAGCTGGTTAAACAGTTTACCAGCTAGATCAATCACGACATGGGATGACTTTGTGAAAGTTTTTCTTAAAAAAATTTACCCTATTCATAAAACCGTGCGAATTCGCAATGAACTCCACAATTTTAAACAAAATGAGGGTGAATTTTTTTGGAAATGCTTAGAAAGATTTAAAGACATCTTAATCAAATGTCCCCATCACGGGTTAGAACAATGGAGGTTATGTCAGATTGTCTATGAAGGGTTAGATTCCAGTTCGCGCATGATGTTAGAATCCATGTGTCGGTGTAAATTCCTGAGCTATGGTGCTAAGGACGCATGGAACTTTTTGGAAGAACTGCCTGACAAAACCATCCAGTGGGAGAGTATGAGTGAGAAACCATCCGTGACTAGGAGCAGTGTACACATAGTTGACACCTCTATAGCTGCCGAAGCAAAAATCGCCGCTCTTGTACGGCGAATGGAAGCTTTAGAGGGCAAAAATTCACCGCTACCAGTCAATCAAATTGCTCCGACTTTGTGCGCTAACAGTCAGCATCCTAGCCACATAACGGAAGAATGTCCGTTTCTCTTTGGGTCCCAGGGACCTGAAAACGTTAATGCGCTGTATCAAAACCAACGTCCCAGGAACGACCCCTTCACACCGACGTACAAACCTGGTTGGAAGAATCATCCCAATTTTGCTTGGAATCGGGTCCCTTTTCAAAACAACAATTCAAACCCGCCTTTCCAACAATTTCAAAATTCAAATTTTCAAACCAGAAATTGGAATACTCAACCAACCAACCCCAACAGCCGAAACAGCACAACCCAACCTTCGCACCCCCTGGGTTCGCCTAAGACGACAAGAGGGTGTCATCCATTGAAAAAGGATTGGAAGTTTTGATTAAAACTTCTGCACAGACTTCATCTAATTTGGCTACTTTTATGCAAACATCCGGTCAATTGCATAGCGCAAACACTCAAGCGATGGCCAGATTAGAAATCCAAATCAGTCAACTGGCTGCAGCAGGTAATGAACGTGAGAAGGGAACATTTTCCTCTCAACCCGTGATGAACCCAAGAGAGCAGAGAAACAACAGCGCTTATATTGTTCAGACGAACAATATTGAAATTGCGAACGCCGTTACCGTCCTCAGATCAGGACGAACGTTTGACAACAAGGTTGTCAACCCCAACGACTCATCCAAGCGTGCGGTTGTCAATTTACCGGCACGTAGTTCATCTTATGTTCCTCATTGTGATCCGTCGTCATCTTCATCACCTTCTTCTTTTTTTCCTCCTCCTTCGTCGTCATCTGCTGCACATCCTTCAAAGCAGCTTTAGAATTCGGCACATGACCACCCTGACTGTCCAGCGAGAACATTTCCGCCTTCTACACCTATTCCATCTGCAGCTTCTCCAGACTTAGTGTTCGGACCCAATGCTCCCTATCCTAATAGGTGAAATCAAAGAAACCTTCTACAAATATGGAAAAGGTGTTAGGAGTTTTTAACCGTGAAGTCAACATTCCGTTGTTGGACATGGTCCAACAAGTTCCGGCGTATGTAAAATTTCTGAAGGACCTGTGCATGCAAAAACGACGCACAAATGTGTCCAAAACTGTCTTCATGGCCGCCACTCTGAGCGATGTCTTGTCCAAGTCCATTCCAGTGGAATACAAGGACCCAGGTTGTCCGACTATTTTTGCACTATTTGGGACAAACAAATCTACCGTGCTTTGCTAGATTAGGGGCAAGCGTAAACCTCCTCCCCTACTCAATTTACAAACAACTGGGACTAGGAGAGCTCAAGCCGACTAGAGTAACTCTGCAACTGGCAGATCGATCTACGAAAGTACCGAAGGGAGAAATTGATGACGTTCTTCAAGGTCAGGTAATTCATATTCCCCGTAGATTTCATTGTATTGGAGACTGAGCCCGTCACCAACCCCAGCGGTCAAATTCCAGTCATTCTGGGACGGCCTTTCCTAGACACATCCAACGCGTTGATAAATTGTCGTAATGGGTCCATGAAACTCTCATTTGGGAACATGACAGTCGACCTCAACATTTTCACGCAAGGAAACCAAGCGAGCTAGAAATATGATAACACTTTTGAAGTCAACGTTGTATACGATATGTCTGAGGAGGGGACATTTGGCCTCAACAATGAGTGTCCTGAAGAAACGTTTGAAGAACTGTTTTCTAAGGAGCTTCTTTTCCTTGAGAAGCTATGTCCTGAACAGGCATCCTACACACATTGGGGGCCCCAATTTGAACCACTTCGTAATGAACCGGCTCCTGAAGTGCGACCATCTATGGAAGAGCCACCAAAACTTGACGTCAAAGTTCTTCGTGACCTCCTCAAGTATACGTACTTGGGAAATAATGAAACACTTCCAGTAATAATTGCAACCGACCTTGCGCCTGAGTAAGAGTTGGCC
The DNA here is from genome assembly GCA_030015575.1 of Agapanthus africanus. Taxonomy (NCBI): domain Eukaryota; kingdom Viridiplantae; phylum Streptophyta; class Magnoliopsida; order Asparagales; family Amaryllidaceae; genus Agapanthus; species Agapanthus africanus. Next base: position 722,365,527 of record JASDDO010000022.1, on the reverse strand, counting down.
CTCATGGACGTTCTGAGAAAGAACATGGAGGCGATTGGGTGATCAATGGCTGATATCAAAAGAAACAGCTCCGCTATCTGCCAGTACAGAATCCATATGACTGATGATTCCAAACCCTTCAAGGATCCTCAACGCCGGCTTAACCTGGTAATGAAAGAAGCGGTAAGAAATGAAATGCTGAAATGCCTGGACAATGGGATCCTCTATCCCATATCTGATAGCAAATGGGTAAGCCTCATTCACGTGGTACCAAAGAAATCGGGACTCACGGTTGTCACGAATGAAGCAAATGAGCTAATCCCAACCCGCACACAAACGGGATAGAGAGTCTGTATTGACTACAGAAAGCTCAACGCAGCAACTCGCAGGGATCATTTCCCGCTGCCCTTCATTGATCAAATGCTTGAACGCCTAGCCGGACACGCCTACTATTGCTTCTTAGATGGGTATTCCGGCTATAATCAGATCCCGATTGATCCAGAGGATCAGGACAAAACAACATTCACTTGTCCTTTTGGTACCTTCGCCTACCGCCGCATGCCCTTTGGGCTGTGCAATGCACCCGCAACATTTCAGCGGTGCATGATAAGCATTTTCTCTGATATGGTAGAGCGATTTTTAGAGGTTTTCATGGATGATTTCTCCGTCTTTGGAGATTCATTCTCCGAGTGTTTTGAGGCATCTGGAGCTAGTAATGCTAAGATGTAGAGAAAAACACCTCACTCAACTGGGAGAAGTGTCATTTTATGGTCAAACACGGCATCGTGTTAGGCCATATCATTTCTGAAAAAGGTATTGAAGTCGATAAGGCAAAAATCGACGTTATTTCAAGCCTCCCACCTCCACGGACTGTCCATGACATTAGGGCATTCTTAGGCCACGCCGGGTTTTACAGGCGCTTCATCAAGGATTTTAGCAAACTGGCTAGACCCTTAACTTCTTTGCTGGCCAAAGAAACACCATTTGATTTCAACTCTGAGTGTCTTCATGCGTTCAAGCTTCTGAAGTCGGAACTCACTTCTGCTCCGATTCTAAGTGCACCAGACTGGAGCGAACCTTTTGAGCTAATGTGCGACGCTTCTGACTTTGCGATAGGTGTTGTCTTAGGACAGCGATTTGAAAAGAAGCCGCATGTTATCCATTACGCGAGCAGGACGTTGAATGACGCACGGCTAAATTACACCGCTACGGAAAAAGAATTCTCAGCTGTTGCGTACGCTCTCGAAAAATTCGGTCCTTGCTTGATCGGGACCCATGTCACGATTTATACTGATCATTCTGCGCTGAAACACCTCTTTGCAAAAAAGGATGTCAAGGCCAGACTGATACATTGGATTCTCCTTCTCCAGGAATTTGACTTAACAATCAAAGATAAGAAGGGAACCGATAATGTTGTGGCCGATCATTTGTCTCACTTGCCAAATGCACCAATCGAGGAAATTCCAATAAATGAACAGTTCCCTGACGAACAACTTCTCTCCGTATCAATCGAACCCTGGTTCGCTGATATCGTGAACTTTTTAGCCACTGGAGAAACACCATCTTTTTGGTCGAATCATGACAGGTCTAAATTTCTTTCCCAGGTCAAATTCTTTTACTGGGATGAACAATACTTGTTCAAATACTGTCATGATCAGATTATTAGGCGGTGCATCTCCAACTCTGAGACAAGAAGTGTTCTGTCCTTCTGCCATGACCACGCTTGTGGGGGCCATTTTGGATCCAGAAAGACGGCTGAAAAGGTTTTGCAAAACGGCTTCTACTGGCCGACGCTTTTCAAGGATGCTTTTGAATGTTGCAAGACCTGTAGCCGCTGCCAGCACATGGGGAAAATTGGAAGGCGAAATCAGATGCCCCTACAATCCATTCTGATTGTAGAAATTTTCGACGTCTGGGGCATTGAGTTCATGGGGCCATTCCCAAACTCTTTCGGGAATTTGTACATATTGATGGCTGTGGACTGTGTCCAAATGGGTGGAGGTTATCCCTTGTCGAACCAACGACAACAAGGTTGTCGTAAAATTCTTGAAAGAAAACATTTTTTCTCGGTTCGGTACGCATCGCACCATCATTGGTGATAATGGAACGCATTTCTGCAACCGATCTTTTGAATCACTAATGAAAAGGTACTCCGTCAGCCACAAGTTGTCAACGCCCTCTCATCCTCAAACTTGCGGCCAGGTTGAAGTCTCAAATAGACAAATTAAACAGATTTTGAAAAAGACTGTCAGCCATAACCGCAAGGATTGGTCATTGAAGTTAAATGACGCGCTGTGGGCATTTCGCACCGCTTTCAAAACAAATCTTGGTATGTCCCCATACCGACTCATCTTTGGGAAAGAGTGTCATTTGCCTGTCGAATTAGAGCACCGCGCTTTTTGGGCAATCAAACAGCTCAATATTGACTTAGGAAAGGCCGGCGAAGCGCGAAAACTTCAATTGAACGAACTTGACGAGATACGCAATGATGCGTATGAGAATGCCAAAATGTACAAAGAAAAGACGAAAGTCTTTCACGACAAGGCAATTCTCCGGAAAACGTTCACCATGGGGCAAAAAGTTCAGCTCTATGACTCCCAACTTCATTTGTTTTCTGGGAAGTTGAAAGCACGCTGGACAGGTCCATTTTTTTTGTGCACCGTCTTTCCGCACGGTGCTGTCGAAATTGAAGATCAGCAATCGGGCAATACGTTCAAAGTCGATGGCCAATAGCTCAAACCATTTTTAGAATTGCCTGCGGAAACGGGGGCAGCACATGTTTTTACATGAGCCACGTTACATCGATTAAAACACATACCCAAGTTTTCCTGTATATACTCTTTTTGGAGCTTTTTGTAATTATTGGTTTTATTTTACTATTTCTTTTTATAAGGGGTTGTTTTTGCAAATGACCATTTATATTCTGCCCCAACCCAACCCGAGCCTCCTATTCAGTTTTTCCCAAAACGTATCACTTCTCTCCTCATTCAAACCCTAGTACCCAACTCCAGCCCCGACTCCCAACGCAGGCCGCCGGAATACCATTTCTAGCCGCAAATTGCAGCATGATCCCCACTGTCTGTTTCGATTATCCGGTCTCTGTAAGCAATTCTTCTCTCCTAGTTTAAATTTCTGTGCAAAATTTTAGATATGAAATGGTGGCATTTATTGTGAGAAGAACTTCTTTGAGATCTTTTCCGACGCAACTTACAAACAGTATTTCTACGGTGAAATCTGTCAAAAGGGGTAGGGCTTTTTAATTTACAGTGGCGATGATCTTTTTGCTGTCAGGGAATTAGTAGAAAATTTTTACGAAGCATTAAGACATGGTCAATCGGAATCGGGGCTCATAGAATTTTTCTTCCAGGGGCGACGTAGGATTTTTCAGCCCCAAACCATTTCTAGGGTTACAAATATCCCCATGCGACCAGGAAATCAACAACCGCGAGAATTGGCGGTTTACAGATCATTGTTGGGGGATTTTGTGGAATTAAAAGATAAGGGTCTGAACCCCGCCCAGACGTACAGAAACGTGCTTGCGGTCTGCCGATGGGCAAACCGCGACATCAGGGGGAAAAGCCGTGTTTCTTCCTTTCCGGCTGGTGTTGGACATATTGTGCACTGCTTGATGGAAAAAGAGCAGCATTTCTGTATCGTAACACAATTGTTCAACACAATCATGGAGGGGTAGCCCAGAAGAATCCCCTGCTGCCGGTGCTAGTGACCCTCCTTGCGAAGTACTACATGGAGAGAATTGAGTTTGATGGGTATGTGACTGTATATGCAAATTGGCCGGTTGAGCTATAGAGAGAATTTCATAAAGATACACCGGCGGCCACTACGAGCAGAAAAACTGGACAAGGGAGGGCCCAAGCGAACATCCGGGTCCCGAAAGCTCGACGGAGGCACTTTTAAATGAGCCCGTACCAGACAACGAGAAAGACCTGCAGCGCCTGACGTTTAGGAGTGTTCGCCACATGCTCAAGAAACAACAGAAAATGCAGGAGCAACTGGACAGGATTGAGGCGGCTCAGAAGGCAGCGCATGACGACGCTAGCGGCAGCAAGAAGGGCAAGGGAAAAGCCAGAAGGCATTGAGGACAAAGCAAATTTCAAGTTGGGGGTGATAGCATATAGTTTGCATTTGCATATTTCCTGCATTTCAGCATTTGTTTATTGTATTTTTCTTTTCTTTTGCATGTAGTTGCATTTCATATCTGCTTTTGTACTGCATTGTATTGAAAAATTTATAAAAATTGAAAAAATTCCTGAAAATTATAAAAACTTTGTCATGTTGGTTAGCAGGAGAACGTTGATTCAAAGTCTGACGGTTCAATTGATAAGGTAGAAATAACTAAATTCTTGCTATGAGATGGACAACCCGAAAAATAACCCTCCTGTGAGTTTAACCATAGCCGATTTACGTCTTGTATAAACACTTTACACGTGTCGTATGTTTTTGAGAGTTAGATAATGTCTGTCATGTCTGTAAAAACATTAAAAATTGATAAATATCTTTAGGATCAAACAGGTTTGCCTGAGTTAAGTAATATCAAGATGAGTTCATACAGTGAAGTTGATATGAAGAATTGTATAGAGGTTTTAACAGAAATTATAAGTCTGAAAAATAACCTATTTGAAATCTTGTTGGAGTAATTTCACACCTTATCACATGTAACGTCTTCAGGTTTAAAAGAAAAAGCTGGTTATATCTCCGTTTTCACTGAATGCAAAACTTAAAACAAAATGAGTCTTTTGTTTTGTGGGCTTGGTAACTTGGGTAATTAAGTCCTAAGGGTGTCTCCACACCTAATGCCCTAAAACCATCTGGTTTGGGAGTCATTGACTCAAAGCTCGCTAAGTTTCCAATCGCCAGATAAAACAAACTAAGTGTTCTCTCCGAGTTAAAAGTCCTTATGGTTCTTTGTGGGAGAATAATCTTGGCGGTGACGAGTTTTCTAGTAAAACGGTTTTTTCGCGGAGATATGAAAGTTTGTATTTATTAAGACGTTTTGCACGATATTGAAGGGTGTGTATGAACAAAAACATGTGAAAAGTAGGAGTGAAAAATAAGACTTATGGTTCTCTGTTAAAATTGATATATATTCTGACTTGAAACCTAACTGGAGAGTAAAACTTGAGAAAATCTTAGCTCTTTTCAAACTCGTATGATCCTTTAGAAGTTTATCCTGGCCCGTATTTTTGACATGATGACACTAATCTAGTTCTTAGAAACTTATGGACACAATCCACACAAATCACGTAATGACACATTTGGCTTATGTTAAATAAACAGTGAGGAGTGAAAAATAGGGTTGGACGTTTTCCAACTTGGATAATAGAATTTCTAGTTTTGATACTTAATCTTAAGATTTGAATCAATTGTTTTCTTACGAAACTAATTTGACTGGATTTTGTGGGTGCAATCCGCTGAAAACCCTCAGGAGACAACACTTCTCCTACTAGGGCCACCTAGAGGTTTAACGGCTTGTTGCACGTGCTCAGTGCAATCGCGTTCCCTGCGAAAGTGAGGCTAGGAAATTTTGTTTTGCTCGGGACGAGCAAAAGATAAGTTTGGGAGTATTTGTTCGGCACGATTTGTTACATTTTAATACTGCCCATTTTATATCATTTTATCAATAAACAGTGCTATTTAATCCATCTCTGCTCATTTATACAGAGTACATGAACGCAGACGGAAACATGGATTTTTGTACACAACATGCATAAGAAAACGGATTTTTAGCTGGAACTGCAAACAGGACATTATACAGATCAAGATTTGAAAAGAGTTTGCAACAAATATGTGTGTGTACAAAGTTTAATTGTGAAATGGTCCAACACATACATGTGTGAACATTTGTGAAGATGCATGAACCTTGGTAGCTGCTTTGGCAAAATAATGATGAGTGGTGCAAGTGGTAAACAAGTGATTGACATATGATTTAAAGTGTGAACACACACACTCACTTCATCCCCCTCTCTGTGATTTAGCCCCAGATTTCATACATGTGCTAATTAAAATAAATTGCAAAAATCAGGAGGTGCCCTTGAGACCAGCAAACTATGGCAGCAAGGTGAGCCCCAGACTCCTCAACTTGGCCGCAATTTTATTCATTTTGGCGGCAAATTGCGGCCAAGTGGGCTCCAATTTAGCTCGTTTTCTTTGTGTGGGTCCCTGGTGGTCATGTTAATCTATTGTCACCTGCAACTTTTGCTTTTGATTTCTCTATAAATAGCAGATCAAGACATGAGGCCAGGGAGAACTTTTTGCATACTTGTAAACTCTTATGTTAAATTTCTTGTAGCTCTTGGGATTGAGTTGAGTTTTTTGTCATCCTCTGGTCTTGCAACTTCTCTTTTTGAGCTTGCAAGATTAGATTTTGGTAGTTGAACTCATTTACTTGTATTTTGAACCATTGCAATAAATCTTCATCACATTCAAGTTTGATTCTTGTATCTTTTTTCTATTTTGTCATTTCTTTTCATTATTCAGTTGTGTTATTTCTATGATGATGTGTGAGTAGTTGTTCTTGGGCTATGGTGAGGTGGGTTGTGGAATGACTTTACTTCCAACCCCTCCCTTTTGATTCTTGCACTTTTTCACTTCTTTCTTAATATTGCAAGTTTATTATGTTTTGCTTGATAGGATATATCGTTTTGAATGGTTGCAAATCAACCTTTAACATATATCATATTCCTTCTTTACATTTTATCGTTGCTATGTTACGATTTGAAGTAGGCGTGAATACGGAATTACGTTACATGTCGCAACTAGCTAGATAGGATATATAGCATTCTTGCATATATTCTATACTTGCTACTTCACTTAACTAATTTCATATTCACTCCATTCTTTATCTCATTCTTTTTAGTTTTCGATTTTCTTAACCTTGATATCGTATTTTATCACGATACATGTTTTCGGATAAATACGGCATACTTCCGCTATTCAAATGGAAACTAAAAGGAATGAATCTTGAATTAAAACGGAGAGTTGGAAGTAACTGTCGTATTTCTCTTACTGAACCTCAACCTAAGTTTTCGTATTCTAAAACTTTGTTTCTTTTAAGTATTATACTAAAACGTGACAAAACACCATTTTCCAACCTATTGATCCATAACTCAATTTGATGTCGTGATATCCACTCCTTATGGTTCGACTCGTGCTTGTCGGCTTGCTTCAACGCACCGTGCACTTGCGGTATTTTTAAACTCAATACTCACGTCGTGCACTATTTTTTCGACAAAAACCGACATATCCAATATTGACCATATTCTTCAAAGGCTCGTCACCGTGGGTTTCGAACACATGTAACCTGAAAAATTTTAACAGAAATTGGAGAGCTACGAATCAGATATAAAGCAAGGTGTAAGATCTCAGTATCTGACACTAACTTTTGGGATAGGAATGGGCTTTATCGGCTATCTTGGTTTAGAATATTGATTTTTATCTTTTAACAAAAAAGGTTTAAAAGTAGAAAAAAATATTTCAAATAATTAAAAGTAATTATAAACAATCGCCGAATTCTTTATTAATTAATAATGTCAAATAAAATATGATAATCCAATAACTATAAACCCACTAGTAATAAATTTACTCACCCATTATTAATCCCACTTAACTATCAATACGCTTAACATTAGACCCTCACTAATCAAATGGTAACCCCAATATTACTCAGTCTCGGACAACACCGTAATTGGTACTCCGAATGTCATTTTTAGGATCAGAAATGGCCAGTTAAAATCAGGATCGACCAAGATTTCAAACCTTGGTTTAAAGAAGACATTATTTATTAACAAGCATGACGAAGAGCATTCATAGACATGCACTGAAAAGAACCTGGTTTGTGGTGAGAACTGGCTGCCCTTCAACGCGGCTTAACTTGTACTTAAAAACTGTAAATCCTTTAACACCTTTCTCTGCCCAGTGCTTGACAACCTATGCATACAACAAGAGCACGACATAAACACCACGGTTAACAATCTTACATTTCTGAAAACTTGGCAATAAGAATTTATAAATAACAAACGTGCTAAGGACGACGTATAGGCAAATACTAGCATAATCTGCAAATAATTTTCAATGGTGCAATGCTTTTTATGATAAACTCAAATACTGCAATTGGTTAGTTACCCAACAGTTGAATTAAAAGTTTAATTGATGGTAATTAACGATTAATTATATAATCAACAGAAAATTAATCGAATTGAAAGTAACATTTTCCCTCAATAAAACTTGGCAACAATGAGATCACACACATAGTCCAAAGCTCTTTCAACAACATGCAAACAGAACAAGCATCGCAGCTGAAAGCAATCAGAATCCAAAACCACAGATTGAAGATGTTAACAAAAAAATCTCCAATTTACTAACAACAACAACAACAACAACAACAACAACTGAGCCTTTTATCCCAAGCATATGGGGTAGGCTACATGAACCAACATGAGAATCATGCCGGGTCCAGCACATGAATCCTCCGCCTCCACGCACTCCTATCGAACAATATACTTTCATTGAGTCCTTTGGCAACCATATCGTTTCGTATCACCTCCATCCATGTTTTCTTCGGTCTCCCTTTTGCCCTTTTGCCATTGCCTATATCGAGAGTATCTATTCGTCGAACCGGTGCTTCCATAGGTCTGCGTCGCACATGACCAAACCATCTTAGCCGGTTTTCCCGCATCTTCTCCTCCACATGTGCTACACCAACTTTTGCATGAATATTCTCATTTCGCACCTTATCTTTTCTAGTGTTACCGCACATCCAACGAAGCATGCGCGTCTCCGCTACGTGCATCTTCTATGTATGATGCTTCTTAGGAGCCCAGCATTCTGTACCATGTAATAAGGCAGGCCAAATAGCGCTCCGATAAAACTTCCCTTTCAATTTTAACGGAAAATTACGATCACACAAAATCCATGTTGCACTCCTCCATTTCAACCAACCAGCTTGGATCCTTTGATTAACATCACTATCGATCTCCCCATTCTTTTGGATGATGGAACCTAGATATCTAAACTGGTCGCTCGGTGATATCTCTTGCCCTTCCAATGTTAAACCAATATGGTTTTGACTTCTCTGGTTACTAAATTTGCAATGCATATATGTTGTCTTGGACCTGCTCAATCTGAATCCCCGAGATTCCAATGTTTTCCTCCATAATTCCGATTTGGCATTAACCCCGGCTTCCGTCTCATTTACTAGAACAATATCATCAGCGAATAGCATACACCAAGGTAGCTCATCTTGGATAGTTATAGTAAGCTCATCCATCACGATGGTAAACAGGAATGAACTTAATGCAGATCCTTGATATAAACCAATTGTAATCGGAAAATCACCCGTTAAGCCGCCGCAAGTTTTGACATTTGCCACTACTCTATTGTACATATCCTTGATTATGTCAATATACTTGACGGGGACCCCCTTCTTCATCATTGTCCCCCATAATACCTCTCTAGGTACCTTGTCATACGCTTTTTCTAAATCAATAAATATCATATGCAAATCTCTTCTCCTCTCTCGAAAACGCTCGACAAGTTGACGAAGCAAATGAATAGCCTCTGTCGTCGATCGTCCAGGCATGAACCCAAACTGGTTCTTTGTTATCTTAATATCTTTCCATAGCCTGTGTTCAATCACTCTCCCCCAAAGTTTCATGGTGTGACACATAAATTTTATTCCACGGTAGTTTGAGCAACTTTGAATGTCATCCTTGTTCTAGTAAATAGGTACAAGGATACTTTTTCTCCATTCATTTGGCATCTTTTTTGTCTGCCAAATCTTATTAAACAGATCTGTCAGCCATTTAACACATATTTCTCCTAAACATCTCCAAATCTCGATAGGAATCCCGTCGGGACCAACCGCTTTTCTTAAACTCATTCTGTTCAAAACTTCTTTAACCTCAGGTAGTCTTATTTTACGCATGAAATCACGGTTTATATCTTGTGATTGAATGACAAGTCCATCCAAATTCTTAGTAAAGCTCTCATTGAACAATTTGTCAAAATAATTTCTCCATCTTTCCTTGATATCCTCATCTCGAATTAAAACCTTCTGATTCTCATTTTTAACACACTTCACCGCACATAAGTCTCTAGTCTTTCTTTCCCGCATCCGAGCAATCCGCTATATATCATTTTCAGCCTCTTTAGTGTCTAATTTCTCGTACGCCTCCTTGTAGACCTTAGATTTAACTTCCCGAAAAGCTTTCTTAACTTCCTTTATAGTCATTTTATACTTCTCAAATCTCTCCACATCTCTACTTTTCTGCAAAACTTTATAAGAATCCCTTTTAATTTTAATAGCAGCCTTTACTTTTTCATTCCACCATGATGTGTCCTTAAATGATGGAGCACCACCTCTCGACTCACCAAGTAGATCTCTAACTACCTTCTTGATACAACTAGCCATTTTGTTCCATATTCTGTCTGAATTATCTTCCGACTGCCAATCCGCTTCTTAGACTACCCGGTCTATAAAAGCCTTTTGATTACCTTCTTTCAATCGCCACCATTTAATTTTAGGCTCTATCTTACGTCTAATCTTCTTAGGTCCTCTTCTAAATCGAAAATCTAGAATTAAAAGTCTATGTTGAGTGGTTACACTCTCACCTGGCACTACCTTACAGTCGATACAACAACCTCTGTCTATTCTTCTCGTCAGAAAAAATCTATTTGACTAGCACTTGATCCGCTCCTAAAAGTGATAAGATGGGACTCTCTTTTCCTAAACCAGGTGTTTGCTAAGATCAAGACATAAGATAAGGCAAAATCTAGAATCGAGTCACCTACTTCATTCTTTTGTCCAAAACCAAAACCTCCATGGATAGTATCAAACCTACTACGACTAGTACCTACATGTCCATTAAGATCACCACCAATAAATAACTTCTCTCCACTAGGTATACTTTACACCATCATAATAGACGTTTACTAGCGTCATCAAGACCTATCTGTGGTGCATAAGCACTAATAACATTATGGATCTCTCCACCTAGAATAAGCTTAACCAGTAAAATTCTATCACTTTTTCTCCTAATCTCAACTACATCCTCAAGCAACCGTCTATCTATGATTATGCCTACCCCATTACGATTTTTATCTCTACCCGTATACCAAAGCTTATAACTCAAGGCTCTATGACTCTACTCTTTTCATCTACCCACTTAGTTTCTTGCAAACACATAATAATTTTTTGGGGTATGGGATTTGAACTCTGGTGGCTTGGTTCAGCAGTGCAAGGTATTACCAATGAGCTACAAGCTCCTTTATAAAAAACTGATAGCAAATGGACAGTGATTATTTCTGTTGAATCAGAAGCTCAACAATATATCAGAAATGATATATTAAGACCGATTCTCCATTAAAAAGGTAGGAATAAATTTCAGTTCTTGGTAATTAATAAAATTTTAATAAAAATCAATCTTTTCTCAGAGTTTAAAAAGTATACAATGTAGTTAACTAAATGGATTATAACATAAACATATTGGGATTCACTTCTAGCCACTTGGTTTTTTATTTAGAATAAAATTGAGTGAACATAAGCAGTCAACAAAGATTACCCAGGTGAGCAGCCAATTACAACAAAAGAGGGTTAAAATATCAGTGTCACTAGTCGACAATCACTGTGTTCTAATACCAATAACATGCCTACTCAAGCAATAATTGTGCATAGAATGCCATTGCAAGCTGAACCTACAGATTCAATCAATAGTTATTTCTGCACATCCAGTAAAAACACCAATTCGAGCGCATGAAAAGAAAGGAGGATGGGGGGAAACAATAGAAGTGTATTTTGCAAACTTTGTGGTTTTACAGGTTGGATGAGAAGAGTTCAGGAGTGTTGTGTGCCAAAAATAACATCAATTATTGAAAAATCTGGGATAAACATAAGCATGTATATAAGGTAATTTCACAGCACGTAAATAAAAATAAGCAATCACTCTATGCCCAACCCAAAAACTAGACTAATGGCTGCAGGCACAGTAGCATTCGATTGCAAACATAAACACAAGGAACAGCCAAGGTTTACAGACAAAAGTTAATTATAATCAAAATCTAACCTTGTATAGACCGTCATACGTGTACACTTTCCCACAATAGCTGCTTTTTGATTCATGGCCACGAATTACTCTGACAGGACTTTGGGTAATACAGTTGTTCTGCAATTGTAATAAAAGGAATATAAGATTACCATTATAGAAAGTAACAATAGGGGCCAATTATAAAACGGTAAATAATATTAACCCCCCCCCCCCAACTAAAAAAAAATATGAATATTCCATTCCCCGACTCCAAGTTGTAGTAAAAATTGATGTTGTGCTGAACTGATATTTCTAAAACTAGCAATAGTTTCTAAAAAATAATTAATGGGTAATATTGGGCTCATTCAGTCACTTGAGGGTAACCTTGGTAAATATATTGTATTGCTTTAAACCATTTGGACATACATTGCCCCGGATTTAAAGTCTGGATTCCCTTAGCAGAGTTATAAAATGCATTCTATGCGGCCGCATTTATGCAAATGCAGCCACTTGGTGCATGAAAACGGGCGTATGTATTGATATTTGCGGTAAAAAGTTATATTTTGGCACATAAAAATTGTTATGAGGACGCATATTGCATCATGCGGTCGCATAGAACACACATCAGCTTAAAGATTGAGTTGGGTTATAGGCGGATTTGAGATTTTTATTTCCAAACCCAACAACTTAAGAACAACTATAAAACCTTAAGAGGCATCATAATCAAGTTGAAGACGGTGATGAAGTGGAGAATCAAGGTGACGCGGAGATGGACTTGGTGAACGAATACAGATGAAAGCGCATATCGCATTCCAGAACATTAGCCAACAGATTGGTGGTTTGTATGGATGATATTTCATGATTAAATCCTTAGCAAAGGGGAACCCCTAAATTGACTGAATCTTTCATGTTTGTATTTATTAAAAGTTATGTTGGCTGATCTACACTATTATCCACAACCCGATAGCTGAGACTTTTGGGTAAAGGGGTTCTTAACATGATATCAGAGCACACACGGTGTCAAAAAGGTCCTAAGTTCAAACCTCATCTTAATTATTTAACCCAATTTATACTATCTTTACAAGTGAGTTTCCGCAGAAGGCTTTCCATGGTTGTTAGCTTGATATACACTTTTATCCACTATGCAACTACTTAAGCTTTGGGAAAAGTGGTTCTTGAGCAATATTCAACTCATTGGGATCAAATCTATTAAACTTGGGCAAAAATTAATAATATTACGCTAAAAGCTTTGATTTTGTTGGTTCATCCCATTATATTCATCTTATTTACCAACCTACCTATTAAATTTAATCATACGCGAACGAGGGGGCGGTTATATATTTTATATATGAGACACAAATGGGCTTTCGACATAAGCGGGTTCTATTCAATAAGACTCAAGCCTTTGAAGGTTTGTCATATCTTATGTCTTATACTCATCTTTCATAGTTTTTCAAATGTGGGGCTATGTTATCCGCATATCTCAACACTCCCCTCACGTGCAACGAGATTGTCACGTGGATCGTGCAAACACATGTAGAGACTAATCACTCAGAAGTAAATAGACGGCTCTTTCAAAAATGCAACGGCATAAAGAGGCCAGTGTATCAAGGGCATGTAGACAGCTCTCTCATAGGTATTATTACGCACAAATCCACTTGTTATCAAATTAACTCTGATACCATGTAAGAAACTGTTAGATTATGAGATATCTAAACATAATTGTATTAGATATTATGGTTATCATAAATAAAATAAGTTCTAATTTATCTTGTTGAGATTATAATTAGTGTGTTAGATTGTTGAGATTGTTAGTTATCAATTTGTTATGTGATGTATAAATTGAGACAATTTATATTTTATCAAAATTGATTGAATTTATTGCTTTCTTATCACGGTATCAAAGCCAATGGCTCGAACCAAAATTTATCTTCATTTATATTTTTAGTTTATTATTCAAAAATAAATAAAGTTGCGTCAATAATATCTAATTCAGAAATAAGTTCTCTCAATTTGATGATAAGCAGTTGCCTCCAATATCAAGTCCACACAGCTATTTTTTTAATGACGTCTTCTAGCAGTATGATCTTCCGTTCAAGTAACTATTTTTTTCTTATGGCGTCTTCTAGCAGCATGATCTGATTTTAACATTTCCAGCGAAAGAGACTGCAGGTTATTCGATCCATCTTGCAATCCACGAAAGAGACCAAAAGGTATTAGTTCACCATGCTCGATTCTTTAGATCTGTTGTTCTCCGTCGTTCTACAAATTGCATATTTTGGTTCAAGATATTATCCAAACTCTCCATTATCCACCATGAGTTTGAAAGAGGCGGTTAGATTATGAGATATTTGAATATAACTGTATTAAATATTATGGTTATCATAAATCAGAAAAGTTCTTATTTATGTTATTGAGATTACGATTAGTATGTTAGATTGTTAGAATTATTAGTTATCAGTTTCTTATGTTATCAGGTGTATAAATTGATATTACTTATCATTTACTAAAATTGATCGAGTTTATTGCTATCTTATCAAAAACCATTGAATTTGGAAAATAATATTATTAACAATCAATCAAAATACAATGTACAATATGTCTTTCTATATATAACTCACAATATGAAACCCTAATACGTAACATACGTATAATACACGCAAATCCCAATACAACAAGATGAATACAAAAAGATATAAAAGATATGCATATCTCAACAGTTCCCTCAAACTCACGGTGGATCAAAAACCGAGAGTTTTGACAAGAAATGCAAAAGTTGGGTACGTGTTTGAGATTTCATAAACAAATCACCCACTTGATCTGTGAAATGGATGTAGGTAGAGTCATTCCATCTACATGGAGAAGCCTCAGATGAAGCTCTATCGGTGTAGCTGTAGAAGTACGGTCAGTAGTAGAATCGTCAATCGTGACTCATGCAAGAAGATCAGAAATATACTTCTGCTGTGACACAAGATAGGCACGGGAAGGGTAAGCAACTTCGATCCCAAAAAATAGCGCAAATGTCCAAGATCCTTCATCTCAAATTGTTGCTGAAGAAATTGCTTGAGATATGTGATATTTGCCGAGTCATCACCACTAATAATCATATCATCAATATAAATCAAGAGAAGTGATCGGCCTTGTATACCCGGAGGAAGCTGAGACACCAGGAGAAGGCTCCACGAAGGGCCCACACATAGAACATGACATGACAATGAAAGCCAAGATCAAGAGGCGGTTCCACCAAGGAATAAAAATGAACAAAAGATCAAGAAAAAGAATAAGAAGAATAAAAGATAACCAAAAGGAATTGAGCTAAGATCAAGAAGAAGTTATATCAAGATCAAGGGATCAAGAAGTTAGATCAAACGGGAAAAACACGAAGAATAAAGATAAAAATAAAATTAGAGGAATAGTTAAATGGAAAAAAATAAGACGAAACAGGTACAAACGGTTTCGCTCACACTGAAATAGAAGTACTAAAAGAGAAAGAAAAATGAAGAGAGGACAATGCCCATATTAAGGTAGAAGGAAAAAATGAGATGATATCACTAACAAAATAAAAGAAATAGAAGAACAAAATGAAGCAATTGCCCATGTTGTAGTTGCAAAAGAG
Organism: Agapanthus africanus; assembly: GCA_030015575.1. Classification (NCBI taxonomy): domain Eukaryota; kingdom Viridiplantae; phylum Streptophyta; class Magnoliopsida; order Asparagales; family Amaryllidaceae; genus Agapanthus; species Agapanthus africanus. The sequence continues at coordinate 722,349,894 of JASDDO010000022.1, read as the reverse complement.
GAAGAAGAAAAAGGAGATGACACGGTCCATAAAGAAATATAAGAAGAAAAAACTATCAAAATGAGGAGTTGATCGTAACCATAAAGAAATAGAGGCGGATAAAGAAATAGAAAAAGAAATAAGAGATGGCGCTATCAATATAGAAGAAGAAGCAACTGAGGAAAGAAAAGAAGAAAATCGAGAAGATAGCATCACATATAGCTGTGGAAGTAGTACAAGAAGAAAAAGGAGCAGATAGCATTACCCAAATTGAAGTAGAAGCAGCGAAAGATAGAAAAGATGATATTTTTTTTAAAATTTTGGAGAATGTGACTTCTACGAGATCGGTGATGGACGTGGTGTCTTCGACGGGGATCTTGAGATCGGTGATGAGGTGAGTGCTTCGACGGGATCGGAAAGGTGATTTTGATGGTGGGGAGATGTCTTGATGTTATTGAGAGGATCTAGAGATCGCTGATGGAGAGGACTTCGTAAATTTCTGTAAAAAGCGACGATCGAAGGTTTCGGAAGATAAGGACAGCGGTGATGATTTTGATGTGGAGCATCATGTTATTCTGGATGAGCGAGAGAAGATGAGCAAGAAGATGAGGGTGAATAGTTCTTCGGAAGCCTATGATGATTTTATTGAGAAGCATTTGTTGTTATTGGTAATCGCGGAAAAAATAGAAAGGTGAATAAGATGGGAAAATAAAAGGGAAAAGGGAGAACATAAGAGGATTTTGATTTATCAAATTCTGATTTTGCGATTTCAGATGATTTTGATGTTAAGTATCAAATTGCGGTAAATAAATAAGGAGAAATTTAGGTTCGAATGAAAGGAGAAATAGATATCGAAGAGACAAGAAGACGAGGTGATGGAGAGGATCAATCAACGATGACGGCAGCAATCAATGGTAAGGTAGGCTCTGATACCATGTTAAATTTAATTATACACGACGTAAGCGAGTTCCATCCAATAACACTAGAGCCTTATGGAGGTTTGTTCCATCTTATGTCCTTATACTCATATACCTCTCATAGTTTTTCAATATGGGACAATGTTATCCACATATACCTCAACACTATCAATTGCTGGTCTCTAGTGTGAATAGATTTCAGATGGAATCTATATTTGACTTTCAACGGATCTCCACTGCAAATTCCCGCACGTAATGACATTTACAATTGTTCCATCATGTCTTATTTTAGATTTTGTTTTCATTTAAAGTCTTGTCCAAATTTAGAGTTGAATAGTTCCATAACCTTTGTATGATTAAATTTACATATCAAATCATAGAACCACATAGTTCTACCCTATCAGTCAAACATAACAACTCATCCTCTGAACAAACCTTTAAAGCCAAATTTCCACGCTCCATTTTTTGGTCAGCAATTTGGTGTTTGCTGCCCAGTAAATCATGCCCGCCCTGACCTGTATAGATTACATCTTCAGAATTGTCTAAATCATCTTCATACATACCAGAGAGTACAATACACACTGCAAGCGGGAAAGTAAGATTCTTATACTGCTCCTGCCACATAAAAAGAAGTAAATAAAAGTGAGTAAACTACTCTATATGGTTCAGTATAAGTTGTATAACCTTAAGGCTCAAATATTAGAGAGAAGTGGAAGGAAGAGGAAGTAGAAGGAAGCAAAAATTTAGTAAAAGAGAGAGCATGAGAATAAATGTTCACAACAGAGTACAGAAAAGCACATGGTGTTTATTTGGCATGAATCAAACATCAACTAGTGATAACAATATGAATAAGCATGAATAGGACAAATAACCAATCGAGAAAATTAAGCTTGAGGTAGCCTTGAAACTGGAAGTATATGCCAATTGAAGAACATCCACGGATATGATCAGTTGAAGGTTTTCTAGTTTGGTCAATTCTAGCCTTCTTACTTTGTATTTGTCGCTGAGAGTATCAAATTATAATGATAATGAACAACATAGAATTTGCTGATAAAGGCCAAGAGGAATCCAGCACTAAATGAAAAAAGCTAATCAAAGCTTACAAGAACTGTTATGTAGAGCCACAATGATTCATGTTCATTGGCAAGATCACTGATGAAGCAGTGTAAGTTACAAAATAAACTATAAAACATTTAAAGTATGAAGTACTAAGATTGATTAGCATATTACTTAACAATTTTACTAACAAACTGTTTCATTAACTAATTCGAACTCAATAATAATTTGTGTCTGATAATGTTGACATACCATTTTGGCATATGATTGTCCCATGTAATCTATTCCACTCAGCCAGTGGCTATGTAGGCCAAGCCCAGTCAATTCAGCACGCGAGAAGAATTGATCACCAACTTCAATGCCTGTTAATTTAAGAAGCTGGCTTATTAAACAAGCACTGGATAGGCAACAAAAACAACTAAAATTGAAATGGGTACTATTCCAACTTGCAAAGGACAAATATAATAGAAATACAGCATAGAGTATAACGAAGTTAGCTAACCAGGAAGATGACCAATCCTTTTTACAGGATACAGAACTTGGTTATTTTCTTGCATCTGCCACACAGGAAAAAGTAAACAATAAATTCTAGGTGTCCAATATTCATTAACTATAAAAATAATGACTCAGAAGCAAGATATTGCATGTAAGAGAAAAAGAGTTCATAGCGAGGTTCATTTTGGTATCGGGCCGCTTTACAGAGCAAGAGACTCCATAATTTTAAAAAATGAATAAAGGATTTTTAAATTCAGAAGCTTGTATAACGACAACCTTCATTCATTCAGGAAAAAATCTTTTACATTTTTGTCATAGTTGATGAATTAACATTAAGTTATGATGAATTTTATAGAATGTGATAGCTAATGATGCATTGATTTGCAAAATCATATGATAAATCATATACTATACATGAAATGATAATTATTTGCATTGATTTTGATAGTAGTTTTGTGCACGTAACACGCACGTGAAAAGTTGACAGACTTATGCAGCTATGGGTTGTCATTTTTAAGAAAAGGAAATGCAAACAATTGGTTACCTTGATCTTGTTGAGAATGTGGCTAACATTTTGTCCTGCGTTGGAAAAACTATGGGATGCATATGGATATAAAATATAAGATGGGATAAACCTCCATAAGACTTAAGTCTTTTGGATGGAGTCCAACAATATTAAAAGCCCATGTGCATCCATGTGTGGGCCCAAACCGAGATTCAAGGGATTGTAGGAAGGCTAGCTTATTTAGTGTTCAGTTGCTATATGACACAAGGATTTTCGAAATCTTTAGGGGCGATTGTCCCCCTAACACATAGTGTAGTCTCGTCCCTGGGTTAATGCATTGGTAATTAATACAGATGGTGGAATATGCATGGATCTTAATTATTCATGAATTTCCTTTGACCTCTTGAAACCCCTATGTCCTTGTAAATTAATAGCTGCCATTACAAGTCCCCAATAATTAAAATAGAAGCAAAATAATTATCCTAGTATATTTTCAAAACATTCAAAGAGTCTTTATGCCATCTTAATTAGTCATGGTTTATATTCTACGTTGGAGGTATGTGTCAAATTTAATGAAGGAGCTATCAAAAATTGGAGTGTATTCTCTCTTTTTGGAATAGTTTAGACTATAGATATACAATTATATCAACACTCCATTTTAACTTTAAATATCAATCTTTAAAATATAGTTTTATTAATCATGTAAGATAGGACACACAAAGACTATAGGAATAAAAAGAAGACCATCAAAACTTGTTTCTTTTCATTTAGAAGAGTACTGTAGATAGATAATTTAGATAGATTAAACAATAAATAAAATTTCTATATTTTTTTTTCCTTTTTGTATTTTATTAATTAATTATCAATCATTATTTCTTTCACTAGTATCAACTCTTTCACTAATTCCATTATTACAACCATAATGATACAATTAATATAAAAAAAGTAAGGTCAAAATATTTGGAGGTGAACAAATAAAAGGGACAAACATTTTGTATTTAATGCATCGAAGAAAACAAATGCATTTAAATATACATTAAAGTAAGGATATACATACTATAACCACTCTACTTTCAAATTAATTTCACTCTTCTACATAAAAAGCATTAGATGACATAATTCAAATTAAGGAGTGTATATATCAAAAGGGGACTATCAAAACGTTGCTCATTTTCACTTGGTAGAGTACTATAGATAGATTAGATCTTGTTTAGAATTTATTGTACTCTCTCCGTTCCCTTTTAAGTGTCCAATTTTAGTTTTATTTTTATTCCATTATAATTGTCCATTTACAATATCAATGCTACATTTTGTGTTATCAATACAAATTTAAATTTTGATCTTTATACCATCCCTCATTAGTATTGATACTGAGGGGGAAAATATGAGACACATAAATGGACACTTAATGAGGTAAACTTTAAATAAGGTTAATATAGTAATTTAACATCAACCATATCATTAGTTTAAATGAGATAGTAGTTTTTCAAAAGTTTTCATAAAGGGGTTGCAAACCTAAAATTGGACACTTAAACCTAACTATTAACTTTAATTATACACGAACGAAGAGGGCGGTTATAAATTTTATTTATATGGGTGTACGCGGGCTTTTTATATAAGCGGTTTCCATAAATAAGACTCAAGCCTTATTGAGATTTGTCTCATCTTATATCTTATACTCATGTACCTCTCATAGTTTTTCCAATGTGAGACTATATTATCCAAATCTTAACACTCTTACTCACATGCAGCGTGGTTGTCACATGGAAAGTACGGCCACTCTTTGAGGCCAATCGGATGTCTCAAAAGTGCATGGCAACACGCGTAGAGCCCAATCGGTTTTCTCTACGGTGCAAACACACGTAGAGCCCAATCGGTTTTCTCTACGATGCAATTAAAGTACTCAAATCCACTAGTGACTAAATCTAGCTCTGATACCACATTAAATTTAATTATACACGAACGAGGGGCGGTTATACATTTTATTTATATGAATGTACACAGGCTTTTGATATAAGCGGAATCCATCAATAAGACTCAAGCCTTGTTAAGGTTTGTCTCATCTTATATCTTATACCTATGTACCTTTACCTCTCGTAGTTTTTCCAACGTGAGACTATATTATCCACATATCCTAACACTAACAAGGCCTCAAGAAGGGTTGGTATCGGGTTTTTTGCGTAATAGTAAGTGCAGCACATAACAACAGAAGAATGGGGAAAAAACGGAGGATGTACAATAGGAAAACAATACCTTGGATATAGCCTTAAGATCGGGTCGTTTTGATGCTCGTTTCCCTTCAACTTCAGAACCTGCTTCGTTCTGTAGAAGCAAAAAAAAATATTACAAGTAAATAGAGTATGTGAAAGGGAGAATATTTTAAATCATCAGTTATCCTATAGCTAATGGAGTAATTGAAAGAGTATCGGCATTATGTTGCCAGCTAGTCATAAAACTTAGCCAAAGTCTTGCTACATACACGACCTCATTTAAATGGAAAATGCTTAACATCATGGTATACAAAGAGATACTTAAGAAAGAATTATGAAGTAATCTTATTAGAGCGTGGTAAAAACATTTAGAGTTATGTGCCAGTGGTATAAGAAGAAATCATGATCTTGGAAATCCAATCCAATAAGTTGTTAAGTCATTGGGTGTTTTGCAACAGAAGTATAGAACGATTTAGCTAACGACCAAAAAATGGATGGAAAATGCTTTGCAAACAGTAAAACGGAATTAAATTTCTGATAATTATATGACTGCTGCAGCTTCTGCAACGACACAAAATGCATAAATCAGCATTGCCCCATAAAAGTTCAGATCAGTGTAGCGTGAGACGAAGCGTTCGACTCTCAGCTGGACGACACATTAGGCCTCGAAGCGTGAGCTTCACGATTTTCGTAATTTTATTAATTACAAATATATATGAAATGAGAAAATTCAGAATATAAGATAATATTATGGTCTTGCTTCACTCATATGCAAAAACAAAGATGTCCTTATCACAATAAATTATAGATGTTAGTTAATATTTAATAATAATATAGTTTTATAGTGCAGTTTTAATTTTTAAATTATCAATAACTACCGAATCTTTGTTCACTTGTGTAGAAACAGAGAAGAAGAAAAATTGAAATGTTATGTGCTGCCTTATTAACCCAAAGCCCAAACCCAATAACATATCCCTTTGTAACTCTCTTATTACAGCACCATAAAGACAAAAAAAACTAGTGCTTTCTCGCATGGGTTCCCTATGCCGCCAACAATGGAAGAACGAAGCCTTCTTCTCCCCCAGCACCTTCGATCCTCACCTTCTACCTCGATCTCGCTGCCAACTTGCTCAGCACCTTCTATCCTCTCCTCTTAGCCTCGATCTCGCAGCCAACTTGCAATTTAGAAGACAAAATCCACGATCCAGGTTAGAATTTAAGATTTTTTTGCTTTTTCCAAACAAAAGAAGCGTACGCTTCACGATTGAAGCGTACGCTTCACGATTGAAGCGTACGCTTCGTCCGCCTCAATAGAGCCTTGCGAATGAAACATACGCTTCACGAGAAGATCCCGCCTCTTCTCTGCGCTCCAGGACGAAACCCTCGCCATTCGCCCTGAGGCGCGCCTCAAAACCGCCTTCAAAAACACTGGTTCAGATACTCTGATGAAACTAAACCGATTAACTCCTATGTTGATTTCTAGTGTGGCAGGATTGCCTATAAATGATTTGGTATAATTAGGTAAAGTTATGATGATTCTGAAAAAGAGCACTAAAGCTCTTGGATGGCAATACGACATGATATGGAAAAAGGAAAAACAGCAACAATTTTAAAGCCAGCTAGCACTCTGCAGCTGAGCTGCTCCTTGCTTTAAGAAATGCTGACACAACAGTGTTTAGTACAAATATACACACAACAAACATAGAAACTGCAATAAGCAAAATCTTTCTTATGATCTTGCTTGCAGTAGCTTTGCTATTGATTTCTCGGGACTCTTTGGCATATTACCATCTGCTTTCTTTGAAGTTTTCTTCTTCAACGAGAACATTACAAAGGGTTAGTTACATATGTCCAAGCTATAATAAAGCAATCAAGTAGCTATTATCTAAAACTCACCTTTTTCTTTGAACCTCTTGAAAGTTTTTCATCGACTGCTTTGTATCTCGTCTCCTCCTCCTGTAAAAATATTGGTAGAAAATAGTATTCCCTTCTTTAGCTAAATTATTACACGATGCCTTTTTTATATAGGAGTCGATGCAATGTATAATACAATGTATAGGGGGAAACAGCATGTGTATGAAAGAAGTTTCAACGAGTATATAACCATATAAACCTCCAACCAAATAAACGCCATTGACCTGTGCTGGCTGTGCAGTATGACAAATATTAAGGAAGAAACTCCCGCTAAATGGGATCTAACTAAGAAGCACAAAGGTTACATTACAAGAGAAGCAAATCTTATGGCGTGCTTGGATGTTACAAAACATTGAAAAACATATAATGTAGATAGAGAGCAAGACAGAAAGGGAGGGGGGGCGAGGGAGGGGGGAGAGATTTTATAGTGGCGGAATTCAAGTGGTCTTCCATGGATAGAAACTTTTAGGTAATTTAATTTAGAATAAATTGGGCTTTTAATGAAATAAAAATCACTTAAAAACCTGCACGGCTACAGGATAATGGAAAGTCAACTGAATGCAAGGCACCCTATTGAAAGGAAATGCATATGTCTAATGGTGGAGAATCAATGAAAAGAACACGAGGAAACTAGAGTTTTACGTGGATGACTTTTAATTGGGCTTTGACCTATGATATGTCCATATGTGGTGACCAAAATTTATTTCGGAAAAAAGCCCCATGGTATGTAATACTCGGCAATATTTACTTATGGAATGAAGTTTGGTGATGGTTCTCCACAGTACTAAGCAAAAGGAGAAGAATCACAAAACTATCATCGGGCTTGGCATTCATAAGAGATTCAAGATATTTATAACATGTTATTGTTGTTTATGGACTCGTCAACACAAAATATGTTGGTACTCAGAGCTCAATGGATGCTCAACAAATTATGGATAATTAAATTCTATAATTCTATGGTGTATGCACATGTGGAATATTCTCAGCAATCTTTATTCAAAGGGTTAATTCTCTTGAAATTCGTTACTAAGAAAAGATCAAACTAATGTCGGTCTCAAATATCTTTAAATTCAAATTTACATATTTCCATTTTCGGCAACTACAGAATATTGTTTCGACATAAAAGCGCGTATTTAAAAGATAAACAGCTAGATTTAATATTTCACATGCCTAAATAGAAAGTATTACGGAATTCGGATATATCCCAAATCCCAATGGAACCAGGATAAGGGTCTAATCTATAAAGCTTGCATACAAGTGAACACCGGACTACCAATGCGTTAGATAAACCCATAAAGTAGATCCCAGAAAAGCAAAGCAAGCAATCGCCCAAAACTCTTGAAAATGGCATTACCAACTTAACATATCACTACAAAGTTTAGCACCCAGCATTACGAGAATGTGATCCTTCGCATCCGCATGGAAAAACCGAATTGTCGTAGAGAGAATTTTTAAAAAGTCAAGGAGATTGCTTCCAAGAGCATAATAGAATTAATTTTTGTCCTTATATGGTATGTACTAGATTTACTAAGGTAAGCATGGTATATATTTATGTTTTAACAAATAAAGCACTACGGTATATTTGACAAAAAGAATGGCAAGGTTGTCATGAATTTCAACTACAACCATTGTGCTCAATTGTAATAGTAATGACGAAGTTTAATACCATATTATACCAGAAGATTACCTGTATTGCCTGAAGATAGTAAGTATTAAACACCCGAAGAGTCTCTTTGACTCTTTGGTGCGCACTTTTCCCAACTCCTGTATTATCCATATTCGCCTGATGCTCCATTTTTAATTTATGTTTATTCTTCCTTTGTTTCATATCAGAAGAATCGTTAATTTTCAGTTTAAGGTTGTTCTTCTCCTCAATCACATCAATCTCACTCTCCCTGAGGCCTTCGTCTCCAAGAACATCACAGGCATCAGTCTGAATCATCAACCCATCAGGCTCACAAATACTCAGTGGAACTCGGGGTACTTCTTTTGCAATAGTTGACTTAGATTTCTTACGAGTAACTAACTTCTTTTCAACGGGATTAGGCATCTCAAAAGCATAACTTGGGATCTTTTTTCCCAAATTTCTTGAGCTGCGCCTCCTCCCAACAAAGGCTTCTACTGACGCTTCTACGGATGTCATACCTTCCATATCTTCATCCCAAATATAAACACGTAAATAAATAAATAGGGGTACACATTTAGGAATCCATAATTTACTAATTATAGAAAATACCTGACAAGAAAGGGGAAAATGCGCAGCCTTCTCCAATCCGCCACCCGAAGGTATGGGAACAAAGATTCCTGCAAGTAAAGATAATTATTGAAAACGGGCAAAGATATTAATAAACTGAAGGCAAAGAAATCGATCACAAGGGATCATACCCTCAAATTCATAAAATGATTCAAAGAAATAATATCGATTGGAGGAATAAAACACTCAAAAAAAAAATCCACAGCATAGACATGAAAATAGTCAGATTCAATGCTTAAAGCCCATTAAAGATGAAGTCTAATAAAAAATAGTAATTAAAAATGTATCTAAAGACACAAGCATTAACGAAAATGTATACATACATACAAGACAACAATGCTCGTGAAAAATAATCAAAAGAAGAAGGAAAAAACTCATATGTTATCTCTAACTTAGAAAACTAAAAAAGCTCGGAAAAAAAGATCAAAAATCTACAGCTCTATAATCACGCTTCAGACCCATCAGCGCAACTTTCTGAAGCAATAGAAACCAAAATTGTTCAAATACTCAAAAAAAATTATAAAAAATAAGAAAATTGTCCAGAAATAAATAAATAAAAGCAAACCCATTAAGAAAAAAATATTCGAATAAAAGATAATAATCCATTAAAGTAAAAAAAAATGAAGGTAAAATCCCATTATATAAGGAAAAAAAAAAGGTAAAGACAAAACAAAGATAAACTATTGGGCACGATCATGGCGAAAATACTTGAAAATGCTAAATATAAAAAAAATTGACAAAATGAGGTTAAGACAGGCTAATGTACAATCTCTAACCTAAAGTACCTAAAAAGGAACTAACTTGAGGACAAATGTGATAAATTCCTCAGGTATGAACCCTAAGGAAAGATCAAACATCTAAGGCGATCAAGACCCCAAATGTTTCAAGACTCGAAATCTCATACATTCAAAATAGTTTCATAAAAAAAAGGGAAATGCCAAAAAAGAAAAAGGGAAACAAAAGACGACGCCTGAAATATGGTTTCCAGTAGAAATGGTTTGAGATCGGAGCTCACCGAAATGTACAGATCTGAAGCAAGGGTTAGGGTTTTGAAAAGTGGGGGAGAGAGTGGAGAGTGAGAGATGTTCGTCTCCTATTTTTTTATTTTTTAAAAAAGTTTGTCTTTTTTTTCTCATCCGTTTTCAGGACAGGAGGAGAGAGAAGCGCATTTTTTAACATTTAATTTTGAATGGGGCTTCAATTGTTGTTTGGTTTTTTTCGGGTTTTTGTATGTAACCCCCTACAATCTGCTGTGTTTATATTTTCTCTCTGTAACCATTATATTTGCGTATAACCCCCTCAATTTGTGTTTGCGAAAAAGTTACATAAATAAAATATTTGAATGAGTGTCAATTAGCTTTAAAAATACGGTGCGCATATAAATATATATATAGAGAGAGAGAGAGAGAGAGACGCGCGCGTGCGCACACACTACGGGGTACATGGCAAAAAGAGACTTTTTGAGCAATTAGCAAGAAATGACTTTATCCTTGTTGTATTGGCCAAAAAAAACCATGTCTCCAAAACACCCCGGCTAAACCGCAATGATAGCCAAAAAGATGACAAGAATTTGTTTATTTATTTTTGGAAATAAGAGTGGACAAAACACTGTCCGTTCCAATGTTGTCCGCTAAAATTATTATTCATCTGTTTGCTTGAGAGGAATGAAATTGATATTTTTGATATTTGACATCAGCTCTGTGTCATCCTTTTTACCATTCTAAATCGCTTGCAAAAAGATCGGAATCGCTTACTCCCAAAGATACGTCAAATTTGGGCCTTGTCGTTAATTATGTCTTTTGGGTTTAGGTTTAAATCACCTTTTTATCTTTTTCTTCTTTTTCTTTCATAGTCGAGCCTCATTCCCCTCTACTCCCCAAGATCCTAACTCCTTAAGAGCTGCTAAATTTTTCTGCGATTTCGGATTTCCAATCTTCCAGTTGGGTGTAATTTTTCCTTTCTTTCTTGAGGGAAAAGGTTAGGTTGATCTTAATGATTTTGTTTGTTGATTTGATGATTTACTATAATCTGGGTTCATGAAATTGTTAAATTAAGTTGAAAATACGGAGAGCTTAAAAATTAGAAATATTAAAGAGCTTGTGTTCGGAGAACAATATCATTTTAGGAAAATAGGAAAAATTAATTCATTATCGAAAAAGTCGAGAGCCGGAGAATTAAACACCTTACATAATCAATGCTTTCAGCAATACCGGTCTGGTCAAAGAAATTTGTTTTGGGTTGGTTGGCTTTTGTCTTTACGCAGGATGTGCCAAGTTTATACTTACCCATCATTTCCAAATTTCAAAAAACAATTTCTATTTTTCTTTTGAACACTAAAATATAGAATACTGCATGGTCTTTCTTCCACAAAATAAATCTTTGTCAGGAAAAGACTAATGAATGGCAATTTCGAACAAATATAAAAATTAAGGTATTGGCAAAATAGTCAACAAATTTCAATGCCGTGACCCAAACAGGGCCCAGAATTCTGGTGCATTGCTATTCTTCTGCACGTGTGTTGCTCGTGCAGGAAATAAACATTTTTATACAAGATTGTGTGTGTGAGAGGGAGGGAGGGAGAATTGGCTTTTTGAATTCAAAATTCTTAATAAAAGCATTTGATGACATGGATAAGCTTTGGAAAGTTAGTAATAAAGGGCTAGGGGACCGATGAGATATTTCAAATTTTAAAAAGTTGATAAGATGGCTATGCTGATATAAGGTAATTTATATGAAGATTTTTCTCAAAAGATAATTTCTTAGAGCAACGGTCGACGGAGACGTACCTCTTCACGGTGTTTAAGAACGCTTGCAACTTGTCTCGGTATACTAAAACGACAATCTATAAGAAATGAAGCAATATTAGGACGAGGCAAAACAGATTGAGAATCCTTTGAGATTGAGGTTAAATATATAGAAGAAATATCAAAGATTCTTTTCATAAAGAAAAGGCTTGTCTAAATTGATACAAGGAAGAAAACAAATCTCTAATATGTGTTGGGCACATACGATCTCTGGTCGTAAGAGAAGAAAAGAAATGATATGGATCTCGTAAAGGATGCCGAGAGATAGTAAAAAAAACCATTCTCTCTCTCTTATGCAAGTGCAATGCACCTTGACCAAATAATTTCCCATAACATAGAAAGACAGCTGGGCTGGCCTGATTGCAAAGAACGCCATCAATGCATGGAATAAATATAATAACCGGAATAAATTCTTGCCAAGAATACGACATATTTTAAAAACGGGCAAAAAATAAATTGATTAATCCCTCTTCGATAAAAACGTGGAAATTGTTTGTTTTTTACAACATAACATGCTGGCTAAGGGATCCAAGATTATTTTTGTTGCTTCCTATGGTTTATAGGGTTAATTGCTAAATAATATCCCAATATTTCATTTATACGTACATGCCTTGTTGATTTTTTCGTTGCACTTAGATACCCAAAAGTATAAACTGTATTGATTTTGTTTAAAATGGTGATGGATTTGATGGTCAATGAAGGGAACAAACTATTAACGGTTTGTACTTTAAGATAAATAAGACCGGAAAAATCAATAAGGTATATAAGTGCAAAATAGATGAAACATTTAGGTATTATTTAGCAATTAACCCTAGTTTATTTGGTTGTGAGATTGCCCGCATGCAGGATTGTAAGAAGATTATTTTGGTTCGGGATAATTTCTATATTTAATTTGCAGATCTATCAACTTACTGCCAAAAATTATAAACAAATGCATAACTAACTTCTCAAACCTTCTAAGACAATAAGTTACAACAAATTAAAGCAACAATACATACGGATGTTAAAAAAGCTTGAAGCTCAGAAGCTCGGATTGGATCGACTCAATAAAAACCCGTTAGATAGTTAAACAAGCCGATTTTGATCATAAATCGAAACTTGATAAAATACAAACATGAACATAGCCTATTTGAGCTTGGTTTGTGTTCAGGTACGACTCGTTTAAGGCTCGTGTAATCTCGATTGATTTTACTGGTTAGTTAGCATTTAGTAGCTAAAATAGAATAATTCCTTACTCTTAAATTTAGATTATATTCATCAATCTGTCAGTATCATCACGAAACTCAAATCATAATAAATATTCAGTCAAAAATTGTTGCCCTAAATTTTGAAAAATCTAGACATCGACAGGGTTTTAAACCCATTCATCTAATAATCATAACAATATTTCTCACTGCTCAGGCTGTCAAAAATAATATTGAACATCAATATATGTCCATATATTCTTGTAATCATCGTTATATATTTTTTAAATCTTAAATATTCTCGATAACGCTTGAGGCTCTGTTCGGGCTCAATGAAAGCTCGGACCCGTTCGACAAATAAATAAGCTGAGTTTGAACAAATTTTTAAGCTTATTTAAATAATTGAACAATGCCGAACAGCCTAAAGCTCGGCTCTTTCATCTCCTTTAACAGCCCTAATAGAACATATATTTATTTAAATAAAAGAATTGGTAGCTTCCTTTATATTTATATCCTATTAATTTAATCACATAGATGGCATATATCTTGATTGTCAATCGTCAATTAGTTCGATGTTATGGTATTAGATGTAATACCCAGTCCCCATAAATAATTACTGTATTTTAATAAATAAATTTCCAAATATTTTTCCCAAATTTTCTACAAATTTTCTATATTTTTCCAATTAATTTAATTATAATTAGCTTACCCTAATTTAATTTAATCCCCTTTCCATTTTCTAATCATCCCATCCCAGCCCATTCTTTTCCCCCTCTCTTTTAAATTCTTTCCCCCCTCTCTTTTAAATTCTTTCCAAAGCCCAACTCTTCTTTTTCTATCTATTTTTCCTTACCCCAGGCCCGGCCCCTGAACCCCAAACCCAAACCCTTTCCCTAACCCGACCCGATCTACCCACATCCCGGCCGAACCCGACCCGACCCGGACTCCCCACTCTCTTCTTCTTCTCGCTCTCGTTCTTTTCCCGCGCATACCCCCTCCTCCTTCCTCACGCCCCTCCCCCGCGCGACTCGCGTCCTCCTCGCAACTGTCCTCCATCTAGGACCCCCCGCGATCTCGTCTTCGCCCAAACAAACCCCCACGACCCGCTCACCCTCATCGCACGTCCTCGACCCCACGACCCGTGCCCACGCCCCAACGGCCACGCCCGCTTCCCACGACCTCCTCTCAACCCACGGACCCCTCTCCCGTTCTCATTCCTTCACTCGCAATCTTCTCCTCTCTCCTCTTCTTCTCCAAAACCCGAGCACCCCACTGAAAACCCACCGCCGGAGCTCCCCATCGCATGCCCTCGTCTCGTCGTCGTCGTCACCATCTCCCCCTCCTCCCAACTACGCGACCACCATAACCCCGAGCGTCCGCAACCACGCCCGCGATGAACCCAACAGCCCCACCCGTCCTGCACCTCTTCGCCGGAGCTCGTCGCCGTAGAGCTCCTCACCACGTCGCTGCAGCAACCAGCCCCACCTCTTTTCTCTACTCCCCTCACCCTTCTCCCCTGCACACCCTCCTCCGGCAAGCTTCACCCTCTCCGAACCCAACTCTACCTCCACCCATCAACAACAAGACTTCCCTACACCCCAACCCACTGCACCGTCGGCCTTCCTCACCGCCGTCGTCCACTGTACCCTTATCGTCGACTTTCACCTCGCACTGCATTACCAGCCTGAGACCAACGCCGATGAGCCCACTCCCTCTCTCCCAACACTAAGTCTCAACCCAACACCATCACCCTAACCACCAAACCCCATCGTCTCCGACGAGCTCGAAACCACTCACCACCAGCGAACTCTCCAAGCTCCTAGCTACCCTCAACACTCACCGCACCGGCCACCTCCAAGCTGCAAGCCCCGAGCACCCCAGCACCCTCGTCCCTGCACCCATTGCCTCCGGCCGACGTCCAAGCTCGCTGCCGTCGCCACTGCTGGTGCCATGCCGAGCCCTTACGCGACCTCTCACCGCCGTCGCTGCCAGGCTTATCATTGTCGCGGCCTTAACCACCACCTCCGGTTACCGTCGCCTCACCACTTCACTACGCTACCAAGCTCCGTCTTCTTCGCCGAGGCCAAGCTCGAATCCCAGCCGTGTGTAGCCATGTGCATGTCGCTGTGCTAACCGTGTCGTCGCTGTAGGTTGCCGCCATCATCGCCTTCGTGACCATCGATCGTCGTCAGGCAAGTTTTAAATACTTGCTTCATGCTACATATATTCATTTCGATTGTGATTTAATACTATTACAAGTGTTCGATGCAAACCATGACCTACAAGCCCCCTTAAAATGACGGAAATTAAAAGTAACAGATGGCCCGAGTGATAACGAATACGGTGTTAAGTATTGGCTTGAAAATACAAGCTTTAACAACGTGATATGTCACCCTCATTTAGATCCGTCGAATCTGAAAACTCCCGTACCTGAATTTTGTGAAAATCATAGTTAATTGGTTACACGCCGGAACGTTGCGTTCGAGGGCTCATATCGAAGCTGACTCGACGAACTAGAACCCCATATAATCTAAATCTGTTTCTATTTTAAGAAGGTGACGGAAACTGATCGGGAGTGCGGCCATGGACTTGTCACGATCCAAAATTTGGCCCGTAACCGGCACTTAAACTACGTAACGTTTACAGGCGTACGCAACTTAAGTAAGCCGAAACCCAGAAATCTAAACCACCCAAAACTGTATAAGCGGAGAAAAACCAAGTTTAAAACATTCGGAAAATCACAAGTAAAATCTCTAACTCTAGTTTTCTTTCTTGAAAATTTCGGCAGCACCTCCTTTGTGAAAACTAGCCCCGAAAACGGGTACAACATAGATAATATATAAAGCATCCCAAACGGGAGCAAATCACGCCCAACGGCGGAGACAACCACCACAACCATATATACGACGCCGAAGCGAAGAAATATAAAGAAAACTGCATAAAGTAAAACTTTTCAACCAAACCGGCTCCCACGAGCACAGCACCCAAAATCACCAAAATAATAATACAACACCGAATCCTCACAACACGTCTCTAAGCCAAATACAAAAAAGTGGTAGATGGAGAATACTAGATCCAACCAAAAAGATATACAATGTACAAACAGATAACCGCAAACCCACCTAAAAGCAAAAGGCCTCACAGCCAAACGAAGCGGTATCCGCAAAAGTAGAGATGATAAGACGCCCTGCCGCGACTACTCAGAGGGTAAGTCCTGCAAAACACTGTGGCACAACGGGGTGAGTTGCCAACTCGTGAATAGTAAATAACATCATACTGTAATCGCAAGTATGCATGAACAACGACTAATCTATCACATGTAATCCGATAGCATAAGTATGACAATGTGAATATGCAACAATCATGTAAGGGTACATCATCAGGGTACTACAACTACACGAAGAAATGCATATCAAATATAATCCTGAGTGTGGGATGATATAATAAAACCTCATGCAAAAATCGTGAGCATGGAAAAATACCAGTGTCCCTCAGTGACACGTCAAATCCCAAATCCTTAGGCACCGCATCCTCAGATCGGCCCTCACATCCTGTAAGTCTCATGGAACCTGAGTGTCAAACATCGACCCCCGAAACATCATGAAAACATATACCTGTATATATATATATATATATATATATATATATATATATATATATAAGTATGAGGATATCAACCCCGTATGTCCACCGACGATACGTAGAAATCATGGAAAACCTGAGTGTCAAACATCGACACTCGAAACATCATGAAACCCGTGTCTAGCATCGACACGTAAATCCTCATAACTCAGGCGCTGTCACCATGACTGGCCCTGACGATATGTCATACATCACTCCGGTCGGTATCCCCACGATAACCGCCGAGTCCAATTACAATTACCGGTAAGTAGTGGTCCCTCAGCCATGCTTATCGTCTACACCACGAAATCACCACTCGCCCTGGGGTACCATACCGGGTCCACCATGTACCCGCAGACGGTGCCTCCCGCTCCTCGAATCGGGTATCACAAGCCAAATCTCATAACCGAGAAATCACATGGTGGACGCACTGAAATATCATATCAAGAGAAACTGGGTTTTCAAACAATACATAGTTTTCCTGAAATACCCCCACGGTTCTCAAATCCATAAATCATATGAAATCCACATCTCAATGCGTAAATCCATGAAAACTGATATATGCAACATAAAACAACAATATGAGCATATCAAGGGAAAGCCACACTTTTAAATGAATCCATCTTTAAAATATATCTTGCGGTTCCTAAATCCTCCAAAAACAAGTGCAGCGTCATATGAGGTGTACATGTAATTATAGCAAGGTTTAAGTATCTACATGAAAGCAAGTATGTATGAATGCATTTCATAAGCACAATAGTCAATGTCTCAATATCACATGTCAAAACAACACCACTTAGGGTATATGCAACCATAGCAAAATATATAGGTGTACATGTCAGTATGTGTGCATGAAGTACATGTAGCTATAGCAAGGTATACATGAAATGGAATAAGGGTCACTATCTCAACTATCCCTGTTCAATGCAATATCACGTATGTATGTGTCCTCAGTATTTCATACGCACAATGGAATAAGAGTTACTATCTCAACTATCCCTATCCACTACCATATCACGTATGTAGGTAGTTGTGCGTGTCATGGCAATTACTGACGGTGTGAGTGTAGCATACAATTTAGTGCTCGTGCAACATGAACCGTCAAGAATGTGTTATATCTAAAGGTACAAGTCAAGGTACAACAGATAATACTATGCAATGACATTCATATGAAATCACTAATATGCAATAACATGCAGCTATCCTATCATATCAGCCCCGACGCATAACGCCATACGGGCGATTTCCCCGTAGATGTTAAATCCACTCACCGATGGTCTCGAGCTATGAAAATCCTACCACCTTCTTCCCTTTGTTCGCAGCGTCCGAAGTCCCCGCTTGCGACGCTATAATTTCACGACACAAAGACGGTGCAAAAATCTTAGAAATCGACCAATATCATGTAAACTACTTTTTAAACGACACACCAACTCCAAACTAACTCACAGGTCTCCATCTAATGGTTAACGTGCGTGACGACACTACGAAACCAACCTAAGCGCAGCAGCCGCACAAGATCACGATTCGTGTCGGTTAACGTAACACGCAGACTCAAAGCACTGGATTATAGGAAAACGATCCCAGATTTCGCATACAGTAAATACTAATAATTTAAACAGTACCAAACATCCCTAAACCACAACAGACAACTACCCACAAAAAACCCAACACCCCACTCCCCTCAAAAACCGATGTCGCCGGAATTCATGCTTGGGTCGCCGGCCAAAGCCGGTGGGGCGGTTCTCGTATCTCAGGTGGAATCTTAGGTTCACTAATACAACACTACTAACTTGTTTGGTCAATCACTAAAAATCTCAGGTCACAGCAGATGTCACGCCCCGCTTCCCAAAATGTGGAATGCGGGAAGCGACGAAGGCCAGCCGTGCTACCTACGGTAAGGAAAAGTCCTTCCATAGTCACATAAGGCTGTCTAGATTAACCTGTCAAAAATAAAATCCAATACCAAAAGAAATAATACTGATAATCATGCTGCAATAAAACCACAAGAAATCCTAAAAATGGGTCCACTAAATAATTGATGCAATTAAAGATCCAAAACAAAAGATTTGGAATAAAATAAGATCCGAAAGAGATACAAAAGTCCTAATGTCCCATAAGGACGCACATGCTAAAGGCTAAAAGTAAAGGAAAATAAACCTACGATTACTGATCTTCAACAAAGTCCTGGTAGCCGCTCCGATCCCGCTCAGCCTAAAAACCTGTCTCTAAACCTGAGATGGCAAATCTCAGGGATGTCAGAACACCCCAGCAAGTATTCAACGTATAAAGTGTGTGTAGCATAATAACTCGAATATATAAAAGTGAAGCCCGGTGCGCAAGAAAACATGTATATAAGTAATTAAATGCACTATCACTATGAAACATGTATGTAAGGGATCATGTCATAACCTAACTGGCCACTAAAAGGTAAACTATCTTATCGTAAGCTTGAGTGTGTGCGTCAACCTCTGCAGGAGTATTCCTAACCCAAGAGTGGTGCCCCAGGGGCTAGGAAACACGGGCCCGACTGTGGAATGAACAAGAGACCGCTATAGCCCGGTACGAGCTGTAAACATGTGACCGCTATAGCCCGGTACGAGCTGTAATCATGTGACCGCTATAGCCCGGTACGAGCTGCCGGCATGGGACTCCTGAGATCCTGTTGTACAACGCACACTCAAACTATCCCAACACTCACGTATTTATAGCTGCTATGGTAAAGACTAGAGCGCTAAATAAGAATGCTGAAAAGACAGGAACTTGTAGTATGGTAATTGTATGGAAATAAAACTGGTGAATAGTGGTGTGTCATGTCATGTAATTCAGCATTCAAATTAGAGAACTTGTTTTAATATGAGTAGTCTGGAGCAATGAGTAATCATGGCATGTCAAGTACAATAGTTATAAAATGATAGTGTTCATAAACAAGAATAGCATGTTAAGGTTTCTCAAGCATGCCGACAATGATAGTCTAAAGTAAAATGTTAAATATAGATGATAGGATATGATAAGGTCAAAAATGTAAACAAAACTCAACATAAATATGCAAGTATCTGTGTTTAACATCCGGGTTTATTTATTGAAAAGAATAATAAACTGAAATATAGTTTTAAAGGGTTAATATAGTTAAATAGGAATGATAAATTACAGATGCATAAAGCGGATAGTGGTAATAGTATAATTACGAGATAATAGTAAGTAAGATAAAATAAATGACAGATTGACTAGTTATCATGTAAGTGCTAATAATAAGTTTTATAATCATGTGATAATAGAAAATGTTAATACAAATTATAGTATCAAAATAATTTATATGATTAGGGCACATAGAGTGCAGCGATGTTATGAGTGATAATATAGAAAGTTTAATTTATATATATAAAATATTAAGCCCAAAGCGTTTATTGATTAACAGTAACAGTGGTATATTTTTATGTTTTAGATTATGATATATAAGTGTTGACATTTTGCATGCTAGTGTATACCAATATTGTTGCAACAGAAACATATAATTACTTATAAAGTTTTTTATATATTAAACCACATTTACATGTTAAAAGTTATTTTATTACGTTTGCATTTTTACAGTTGTTCACTTGATGAAAGGATTAATAGGTATTCTAGATCCTAGGGTTTTCATCATATGTACAAGTATTATAAGATATATTAATAAAGCGGCAAAATATTACAATTTTATTTAAATATTGTAAGTTAATAATTTATTTAGAGAATTCCCAATGTTGCATTGACTAAAAAAATAAAACAGTAAGAGTACTTGCCTCGGAGACAGATAAACACGATGACACAAAGAACAACTCCAAGATTTGATTGCTCGGCTAATTTTGAAGAAGAAGAAGAAAATATTGTGATGGGAAAAAAAGAAGATTGATTTATATGAGAATGGAAGAGATGGTAATAATTAGGTTGTCATTTATAGGGAAGAGGTGTTGTTTAAAGATTGGAGAGATTATTATAATTGGAGAGAGAAATATTCTGATGAGATGAGATTTGGATTTGATTTTATAAAAGAGAGATATGATGGGTTGTTATATACTTCTATAAGATATTAGAAAAGTTGTATATATACATATTAGTTTGTATATAGTTAAAATAATAGAAAAGTATATGTATATATACATATCAGTATATAGTGAAAATATATGTAGATATGTATATAGTTATGGGTTAATAAAAATAAATACAATTAGTTATATATATAAGATTTTATGATATCAAACAACTAAAAGATATTTTCAGTTAAACTATCATAACAAAATATCTTCAATTATATATATGCATGTATGTATATAGATTTGTAGAAAAAAATAATTAAAGAGAGTAGATTTGAAAAAGAATCTGCTGAGAGAGATTAGATGAGCGATTGTTAGGATCAGGATTAATAAAAGATTTAAAAATATATTTGGTTTGGTAAAATTATTTAGTTTGGAGAGAGAGAAAATATTTGTTTTAAAAAGAATAAAGTTATCAGGTGAGACATATATGGTGATTGGAGAGAGAAAATTGAGTTGTTAGATTAGGAAAAATATTTATATGGTCAAGAGATTTAACAAGGGCTCTCATGACTTTTCAAAATTAAATATTTTAACCAAATAAATATCGCAAGACAAAATATCTTATAAATAGAATTTAAAAATGGGTACAATCTTATGTATATGTATTGTTTAAAGAAATACCAAATAAAATATTTTTTTGTTTAAACTATGATACTAAAATATAAATATGGTTATAAAATAGTGTTAGACAAAAATATATTTAAAAACTAATAATATGCATATTTAACAAACTTGAAAAACCATAATTATATGCATATATCTTAATTAAAAGTATTAAACTCCAAATTATAATAATAGTAAAACAAAACCCAATATATCCAAGAAAAAGAAACGTACGATCGGACTAGGGTGTTACAGCAGATCACAGAGGTTCTAAAAAGACACTAAAAATACGATATTGCGCTAATCGATACTTAAAATGTTCTACACCATAACCAACGAGCTATATAACATAAAAACTCCTATTTAACAGTTTAGGGATTATACATATCAATACTTGTTCACAAGATCCAAGCTTTCCTAGCTCTAAGTGATTAAAGAAGCAAAAGCAAGACTTGATGTGTTTTGTGAGATTATTTATGGAATTTTGGAGATTTATTTAGCTTGGAATTGTTGCAAATGGTAAGAGAAAAGATCAAGGGCAGAAGGAGGAAGAAGAGCTCGACCAAGTGAGGAAGTGGGGGATTTGTGAAGGCTTGTGTGGAGTGTTCTAGCTAAACCTTTGCAATAAATGCATATACATGCACATCCCACCTCTCCCATTCTTTTCTTTTCTTTAAGCTTTAAATCCTTTGCACAAACAAATATCTAGATATTAGTTGGAGGGTTTGTTTTACTCAAACTTGATTTATTTGCAATGATACAAATTTTGGAGAAATTTCCTAAACCCAATATGTAAATACCACATTAAAATAATATTAAAATAGGGAAAAATTCTATCAGAACCAAAACTTTCCATATACCCCCAAAGCTCGCGCACTAGCTTTATTTTAGCTAAACTAGGTGCTGGCAAGCCTATATGGACGTTTAATCACAGTCGGGTTAAAACGGAAAATACTGACAATTTTACCCTAAAACGGAAAAATTCGCATAACGATTTCTAAAACGTTACAACTGCAGTCCAGAGCGACACCGATCGCCAACATTTGATTAGGAATGCTTTTATGTCTCTGTGTTAAAACGATATTATGCGGAATCCTATACCGCAGCGAAGATAAATCTGTTAGCTAACTATTGGAAGTGATTAAATTCGATTTTACCATCGTTTACTATTTTAATCACAATTTAAACCGTCAGTGTGTAATGCTGTCCCAAGCAGGGACAGAACGCGTATCCCGATATTAAACATTGCATATCTCCCAGCACACAGCGGATGTTATTGATCCGTCTGATGCGTTGGAAACCTAACCGTTAAATCTAAATATGATCCAACTGTAGTATCGCCTAATTATTCTCTCAACTGGGAGTAAAACGTGTTACGAAAAGGACTTCCAGTTCAGGAATTGGATTTCCAGCGGTGAACACTTAAAATGGAATGACCATAACTAGAGAAACTGAAGCCCAATTGACGTGAAACTAATTTTGATGGACAGATAATTAAACATACTGCTTACCCCTTTTATATTGTTTTACTTAATTCTGTACGTGTGTTTTACAGCAAATTATGCAAGTGGTAGGACACTGGTTGCTGATATTTTATTCATATCGTAATTATTGCATTCTCATCATATCATGTAGAACTCATATACATTGGTAACCTAGTGATCGTGTACATTGCCCAGTGATGAATATTAGTGATTGGATTGTGGCAGGTACGTTAGTGTTAAAGCGTTAATGAATAAGTGAAGTGATACGTACTTGTACACAATCAGCAGAACCAGTTAATTTATTGCATTGTCGATATCTATGGGACATATGTAAGTGTAACTATAATTGGTATGAGACGATTATGGAAGCACTTATATTAGTGTCATAAGTAAGGCGTCAAACACTGTCCATTTATCTTGGGTACCAGTCGAGACATGCTTGATGGGAATCCTGTCTCCAGTTCTCGCGTAGACTTGTCATGGATCGACTAGTATTTGGGGTTTATGGTCGGTATTTGATGTAGACCACAGGGTGTGGGGTAGTTTGAGTGTGAGTTCAACGGAATCTCGGGAGTCCCATTGCCGTCATATACAACGATTCTGGGAGTCATATGGGTGATATTACTAATTATTAGGGAGTGTGTTTCGGGACCGTGTTCCCTTGCCCGTGGGGCCCTATCCTTGGGTTGGGGATACTCCTGCGTGGTTGACTCTCACACTTGGACTGACGGTAGGTTTAACGATCTGGACAGTGAGACTTAGAGACTGATAGGGTTAGTGACATTGATATGCATTGCTTACTGATTTGATATACCTACTTTACTGTTTACCTGTACCGATTATTTCATGCACGTCATCATTTTATATTTACTGCTTCATATTCATCATCATTTCATGTGTTTACTTTTGCATTTATATATATTGCTATTGTGTCGTTCTGACGACCTGAGTATGCATGCTCAGAATGAGAAGTGGACTTACCTCGGATCAGCACCTGTCGTACCTTGAGGATATTGCGGACATCTATATCAGCGACGTCAGCACTATCTTTCCTTGATCTCTATCTGGTTAGTTTTGTATTTGATTTGATTTAGTGGCTGCATTTCTCATTACATGTGCATTGATTACTGATTACCACGTAAAACTAGAAGCCGAAGTGTGACTACGACATGATATTTCCTCGACCGTAGGAGCATGACTGGCCTTGTCAACCTCTCGTATTCCGTATTTTAGAAAGCGGTACGTGACAGCCCTAATAGAACATATATTTATTTAAATAAAAAAATGGTAGCTTCCTTTATATTTATATCCTATTAATTTAATCACATAGATGGCATATGCCTTGATCATCAATTGTCAATTAGTTCGATGTTATGGTATTAGAGCTATTACACTCAACAAAGTTATACTAATGAGATATATAAGGAGAATAATTTTACCATCCAATTTGACAATTGTTATAGTGGACTTTTCTAAAAGAGGAAACGGGAATTACAAGGAGACTGCATGTCCAAACTGCGGTGGCCTTTCATATAGGACAGTGGGGCCGCTGGCTATTTTGCAGTTAGACCCTCTGGACCCCTCTGGCTCATATGAAAGGTCACTGCAATTTTGGGCCCGGATCCAAAAGTCCCTGTTTTCTCTTTCTTTAAATCCATCAACAAATATAATTAAACAGTTGTAAAGTATGGATCATACCTAAGAGTAAATTGAGATGACGTCAAATAGACATCAAATATATAGAAAGCATAAGATGGACGGATGATGGAAGCACCAAAAAAACTTGAAGCAAATCAAATCCCGGTTCAGGGTAGTCCAAAAATGTCAATCTCTACGGAAGAATCCAAGAGCAATTATTCCCGCCCTCCCTTAGAATTGCTATCTTGGCTGCTTCCTTCATAGCCAAACTGCATAAAAATACCTTCAAATATCATAATTTATGTGATAAATACCTCCAACTAATTTTATAGAAGAAAACTCATTCGAACTGCCATCCCGACTACATAAGCATGCGCTGACATCACTGTGCACTTGCAAATACTAATTTAAGCTGCCACCACATCAAATAATAACTAGTCTTTCTTATTTTATCCACACTTTCCCTTGTTTCTTATTTCTTACATATTTTTCAATTTCTCTTTCTTCCATGGCAAAATAATCACATCTTCTTCGAATTAATTTAAAAAAAAACTAATCACAATATTATCACTACCCAAAATACATTAAAAACCTTTAAAAAGGAAAAAAGAATCTCTGAGCATACGGAAGGAATTAAGGAAAATACTAATAGCATGGGTAGCAATAAAATAAACCCAACCATAAACCTAAAATATCAATTAAGTTAGAAGATCGAGATTCCTGACCTTTGTCATTGGAGGTTCACTTCAATGCTCACTTCAATGCGCATGCAAATAAGCATCAGGTTGACCAAAGATGGTTGCTTTTTGGTTGCCTTTCTCGATCTAGGTTTTCCTCACGAGATGAGTTGAGAAGAAAAGTAATTTTTTTTCCTTGTTGGAAAGTTCCTGCGTTAGAAGTTAGTGGGCGCTTAAGAGTAAAAGCAAGTGGTTGCGAGTAATTGAGGGGTTATGAAGGTCAATATGTACCGCAGTAGGATAGCTAAATGCCAAACTCAAAGGCCATGAAAGTTTTCTCTAATTTGTTAATTCAGGTATTTACTCTAAGTTATTAATTCAAGCATTTATTGCAAAAGTACCGAAAATTTAGAAATAATTTTATATAGTCTGGCCCCTTTTCCACTATCAAACCTTACTACAAAAGGAAGGAAAAACGTATGTTCACCAATATTCAAAAATTTATCTGTCAGCCAAACCAACCATCAGATCCTAAGGCTTGGTTTCTCTAATCTAGATTGGATTAATTTAACTACGGTTAGAGTATAACAAAAATACCCTATCTTATACATTTTAACCCCATCTGCTTCCAACGGCAGATCCACTCACAGCCCATGCCCCCCTCCCTCGAAATCTCTGAATTTTTTTTGGTAGGCCCATGACCCGGGGAGTTATGTCTCTCCGGCATAAATCTCTCTCCCCCTCCTCGCCTAGATCTCTCTCTCTCTTTATGATTGATTTACCAAAGTACTCATGATCATCGGTAAATCAATCGAATCGAATTCTCTGAAGAAGTTCTAATTTTTATTGGAATTTGATTTGTTTTGATGCTGGTTTTGGGAGAATTTTCTTAGAATTGGCGGTGACGCATGAAGCGTGGGGCTCTGATGATGTTCAATATCGGTGATCTCCCAGATCATGACACGTGGCAGATGGCGTGTCCCAAAGGTCACAAGAAAGGACCTACAGTGGCCGACCAGACCACTCTTGTGCCCGTCCCATAAACAAGCGCTAGCTCAGCTCTGAGTCCCCAGCACAATCGGCCTCCTCAGCCTCACAGCTCGTCTTCGGGCTACCACGGAACGAAAATACCTCGGCTCTCCTGCTCGTCCGCGAGCTCTCCCACCGAGGTCATCTTCCTCGGTCTCATCGACCAACCAACGGCACCGCTCACAGGCGCAATTGCCATCTCGCGAATCTCGCCATGCACGAGATATCCGTCGGTCATATCCCACGTTCCACGCCATCACGATCCCCCATTAACGAGCCTGTCTCGCCATTAATGGGGATCCCGCTCATCACGCGGGCGTGACGTCGGAAGCGTAACGACCGGCGTGATTCTCGCGCCTGCCATGCCTGCTGCCCCCACTATATAAACCCCTCTTCCAGACGGTTCAAGTAAGCCATTTTTACTCCACTAAGTCGTTGCTCTGCTCCGATTCCCTCTCTAACTTGACCGTCGGAGGGTCCTCGGTGGTACAACGACTCCGGGACTTCCTTGCAGGTAGCTCGGCGCCAACAGCCTCAAATCCATTGAGATCCACACGCTTCAGGAGCCTGCCTCCAGATCAAACATCAGCCATCCATCGTCGCCATCAGCAGATCAACGGAAGGTAACATCTTGGCGTGATCTAGGTCACGTCAGCTGGCGTCGTCTGTGGGAAACCTTGATTCCACAAAAACAAAAGTTCATCTTCCAATCTTACTCTAATGGCGAGCGAGCATCACGACGGTCCCAGCACTAGCCGCCGCCTCCCCCTCAACGGAGGCGCGGAAGAACCTCCTCCGCTGAATGCCATCAACGCCATCGCCAGCCGGATAAACCGACTCGCGTCTGTCGTGGAGGCGCTCATCCGTGTCCAAACGGCAGGGCAAGTTCCCCAGGTCGCCGCTCCTCCGCTCGTGCATGCACGGCCGATCGTCGCCTCACCGTCTCCAACAGCCGCGGGCTCCCCAAGACGACGTGTTCAATGACCCGGTGGGCACTGCATCGTTTTGCCCCGAGGTCTTACGCCTTAGAGTTTCACCCCGAGTCTCGTCGCACCCCTGTCCCTCCCGAGGCGGTAGCGGTCAGCTCGCCTGTTCGCAGACATGACCTGCACCCCCTCCCTCGACGGGGTCGTGCACGCGAGACTCTCCCCGGCAGCTCAAAAACAACCCCACCGGGGGGCGTGAGGAACCTCACCGAAAAGAACCGAGGCTCGTCAAATATCATGGTCATGGCGGCGGGGGGTACGTCAAGTACCTACGAAACTCGGCACCCCACGCCAGCCCCGGAGGCCGACAGCCGTTCGAGGAAGAAGGCCAGGGAGACCGAGCCAATCACTTTTGACGACGGGGACTTTCACGGCATATCCCTGCTCCACAACGATCCCCTGGTGATTACGGCTCGGGTCCATCAATACGAGGTGCACAGGATCCTGGTTGACTCGGGAAGCTCGGCAGACATTCTCTTCCACGACTGGTTTCTGCGCATGGGGCTCACCGCAGCAGACCTGAGGCCAACCTCCCACGTCCTTTCAGGATTCACCAACCACTCCAACCCGGCGGAAGGGGTGATCACCCTGCAGTTCAATGTCGGGGAGCCCGGCCGTACGCGAACAGTGCCGGTGCCTACAACATCCTCCTTGGCCGCCCCACGCTGAACTCCCTCCAGGCCCAGATATCGACCTACTACCTGGCGATGAAGTTCCCTCTCGACCAGAGCGGGATTGGTCGGGTCTATGGAGACCAGCGAATTGCAAAGGTTTGCTTCACAGCAACATCTTCATCGGAGAGGCCGGTCGACGACATCGAAGGTGAGGGTGACATCAAGGGCTCTCTAGACACTCGAGACGAGCAAAAAGAGGTATGAGGTGTTAGATATATATGCCCTAGAGGCCTTCATTGTATAGGATGCTAGGGATATGTATATACATGACAATCTTGCTTGATATGATAGTACGCTATTTGGTTTGTCTTTATCTTAACGTGTGATATATTTTACTTTGTATTTATATACATGTTGATAAAGCCCGTGGGGTGTTTGCCTGACTACCGGCGTTGTGATGGCAGTCATACTTGTGGGAGCTGGATAGTCAATAGGCACATCCTTAAATGTCCCTGGTCGCAGGAGTATCGAGACTGGGCATCGATGCTCCAGAATAGACTAGTGTATACATATCTAGACCCTGACGAGGGGCGATGGATTGGTCCCGCAGCCATTGGTGATGTGCACCTAAGATTGTATACAGATGCTCACTGAGTGTGAGTACACCGGACAAGACTCGCCGAGAACTGACTAGATGGTATTATACCTAGCGTCAGATAGCAGTTCTCAGGTGACATGTGTGCAGATAGTCTGTCGACTTAAGGTCGTCATTTGTCTCGTGTAAGTTCCCACTGTGCTTTAATTACTACCCTACCACGGCTCAAAGAAGTCGTGCAAACAGGTTTTAGTTGGGTACAGTCCCGAGCCACATGGAGGCAGTGAGCGACTGTTAGGGATTCGTCTCTCCCGGTATAGGGAGTCGATATCGCACTGTGATCGGTTGGTCGTTACCATAAGTCCCTGGCTAGGGCTGATAGAGAATTACTGGTGGACTGACCAGTAGATTCTCGGATGGTCTTGAGCCACACCGGCATGACTTGTACGGTTGTTAGGGGTCTGACGTTCACCACCTCCCTAGACCATACATGCGATACTCTCAGACGAACAGACCGGACTGCATGGATATTGTCACGGACAGGCTCAGTAGGGGTTACGGATGAGTTCGCTCGTCGGCCTCCTTTTCGACAGGTACCTGGGTTGCCGTTACGTATAGCTAGTGCCACTGACGGACTTGTGGTTAAACCTACTGCCAGCGTACTGTCGAGTCTTTAGAGTCCCACACAGAGGGTTTCCCTGGATCAGGCGAGACGATGTAGACGTCGTATGGTCTTACGGCAGGGTTTCGATCGCATTCGTGTACTGGCTACTTATAGGCTGGAGAATGGAAACCTAGGGCAACCACCAGAACACATATGAAAAGTCCAAAATACCCCTGGAAAATTTTTGCCTGCCGCCACTATACGGCCGCGGATCCGCGGCCTAGACCCCATATTGGCCGCGGATCCGCGGCCTTTCTGATGAATTGGATCTTGGGCTTTTTGGTGGCACCCTGGTTTGATGTACTCTTCAATCTGATACAAGTGTTTTCTGAAAATACCTCCATATTTCTTCCAGAATTTCTGTTGAGGGAAAGGTGGACTTTTTGTCAAGATTTGGCATGATTGCCTTGAGCTCCGCGTAGATTTCTTGGAACTTGTTGTTGCCATTGAGCCTTGTGCATGAAGGTGACATTGATTTGACATTTTGTCTTCCTAAACTGGTATCTGGCAACATACGGATGAAGAGCGGAGACCGTGTTTTATCTGTGGTTGGCAGGAACCCGGATTTTGTCGTGTTTTTCATGAATTTCACCGTTTTAGAACCGAGAACCTGTATCCTGCAATTGACTAGCAAACATGGCTCAAGAGTATCTACCGATATGCAATGTGATAAAAATTGGGCGGTATGAAAATGCAAAAATCTGATATGAACAGGGGCGAGGAAATATCGAAGAGGCCTAAGTCACAAACCCCCTCCTGCTCCTCGCTTCCCTCATCACTGTCACCGCGGCCTGCCGGAGGACTCACCACCGGAGGTTTTGCCACCAGGGGTGCACCTCGCTTCCCTCATCGTTGTCTGCCGGAGGCCTTGCCACCGGGAGTAGGACCCGAGCATGGAGCTCGCCATCGTCGAACTCAGGAAGCTGCTCCTTCACGGCATCCAGAGCCTTATTCCACGCGACGGCTGAATACTCGCCAAGCTCGACGTAAACCTGCTCTGACACCTTGTAATCGGCCACAGCTTTCCTAGCCCGAGCCTTGGCGGTCTCGGCCGCCAGAAGCGCCGCCTCGGCATCTCCCCTGCTGGCGTCTCTTTCCTTCTCCATGGCCGCGAAAAGATCAGCCAGATCCGCCAGCTTCCTCTCCGCAACTTGGTGGGATGCACTCAGGCGACGATAGGCACCCCGGTTCGCTGAATTGGCGAGCTCCGCAGCCTCTGCTCGAGCCGCTAGGACATCGGCCCTCGCCCTCTCCAGACGAAGGTCATGCCGCAGGACCTCGGACTCTGAAGGAAACGCTTCTATCGGCCTCGGTGCGTGGAACGCCCCCTCGGCCTCCGTACGAATAGCGAGGGCGCGGTGTTGAAGGACCTGACGAGAAACGGATGAGAAACTTGGAGACGCTCGAGCCAAAGAAAGGAAGGTCAAAAAACAACGTGTAGAGGAGTTCGTACCTGGACCGCCCCTTGGGCTATGGCCTCCATTTGGACCCTCAGGGTGCCATGCAGAAGCCTTCCCCCGGCCGACTCCTCCATCCCGGCGAGCAGGCCGGCGGCGACCGAAAGCCCAGATGGAGCCATGAAGACGGCATCACCCCCCTGCCTGGGAATCCCCTCAGGAACCCTCGACGGCGGAGCACGAGAGATTGTCCTTTTCCTCTTAAGGGGGACCCCGTCCTCGCACTTCTCCGACCATCTGTCTCCCGCCTGGGGCTCGGATGACCGTGGAGCCGTCAAAGAAGCGGACGGCCCTGTCACCGGAACAATCACCAGGAGCCGTCAAAGAAGCGGACGGCCGTGTCACCGGCGGAACATCCGGCGCAGGGCACGAGCCAGCCAGGGGCGCGGCCGCGCTGCTAGCCTCCCTCTGGAACGAGAAACCCAAAGAGTGGGAACGAACCATGTATCCAACCCAAAAGAGGAAGAGCGTCGAGCAGCCAAGACTTAGAAGAAAGAAAATATGAAAGAGTAAGGGCCCTGGAGTGGGCCCCACCCCTACCTATCACCTCAAACAACCTCATCCAACGGCGCCCTTCATCTCCCGCCAAAACGCCTCCTCGTGTCCTACGTCTCCGATCGCTCCACATGTCATTCCCACACAGGGCCGCATCCCATCAGACGCCGCAGGCCTGCACACGTCGCGTCGGCCAACCGACGCTTAACACATGGACCGTCGCTTCTGTGGCAGGATGCACGAACCGGATGACCTTCCTTAAATGCAGAGATCTCGCCCTGATTCGCTGGCAGAAAAGACAGCTAACAGCCCGGGGACGCGTCCCGACGAAACCTTAGGAGGGAGCTCATCCCGGGCGGCCCGGCAGTTCACTCCCGACCCGACCCGCTAGTTGGTTGGGACAAGAGTGGGGGGCTAATGATGATGCTCAATATTGGCGATCTCCAAGATCAGGACACGTGGCAGATGACTTGCCCCAGAACTCGGAAGAAAGGGCCTACATGGGCCGATCAGGCCACCCCTGTACCCGACCTGCAAGCACAAGCTGGCTCACCTCAGAGCCCCCTGCAAATTAGCCTCCTCGGCTCGCCTCCAAATCTACCACAGGACCAAGATGCCTCGGCCCTCTCGCCCGTTCCTGGGCTCTCCCGCCGAGGCCATCTTTCTCGGTCCCTCCGACCGACCAACTCCACCACTCACAGGCGTAACCGCCGCTCCGCGAATCTCGCCATGCACGGATTCTCCGCCGGCAACATTCCATGTTCCACGCCATCACGATCCCCACTAACGGGCGATCCACTTATTACGCGGGCGTGACGTCGGGAGCGTAACTGCCGGCGAGGTTCTCGCGCCTGCTACTGCATGCTGCCGCCACTATATAAACCCCCATCACAGAGGGGTCAAGTAAGCCATTTTTATTCCACTTAGCTGTTACTCTGCTCGGATCTTGTGCTAACTTGATCGTCGGAGGGTCCTCGGTGGTACCAAACCACCCCGGGACTTCTTTGCAGATACTCGGCGTAAACTCCTCAAAACCCATTGAGACCCATACTCAACAGAAGATCACCTCCAAGATCCACCGGGAGATCGACGGAAGACAACATCTGACGGAGACCCGAAAAGGACCTCCATCAATGAGGCTCGTGTTCGGTTCTTTGGAAAAAGAGGTTCTCACAAGGCAAGAAGGGAAAGGAGTGAAGGTCATACCTAAGATAGCTGATGGGTGCGTATACACGTACACCAAATTAACTCAAGCTCGTCAATCGTTGTTGGTCAGGGATATGTGTGGGGTTAGACAGATGCAAGCCGTGGAGGAAGATTTGGTTCTCGTCACTTGTTGTTTAATAAAATTAATTCACCGTAATTAGTAAATTATCTGTTGAGAGCATTTCAAGGAGAAACGGACAGATGTTTCAGTATTGAACAACCAGGTTTTAATACCATGCGTTGAAGAATGGTTTTAAACTTGTTTTAATTAGTATTAAGGAGTATTAATATTCTGTGGTGTAGGAATGTTTGTATTTTTGCTATAAATAGGTTTGCATCTCATTGTAACAGGACAACAAGAACAAAAGAGAAATAAGATTATCTGTTGTATCAAAATCTTCTTCTCCACACAAAATAGTGCTTTAAGCCATTGAAGATCCTTTGTTATTTTTTTCAAATTGGTATCAGAGCTTAGTTCATGGCCAGCACCGGTGTAACTCCGTTCGGGCATATGGCGTTGCCTTGTCTGTCGAAAAATAACTACGAGAATTGGAGTATACAAATGAAGGCCTTTCTCGGTGCACAAGATGCATGGGAAGTAGCAGAAACCGGCTACGAAGAGCCGGAAACAACGGGAACTATGATGGCGAATCAATTGAAGGCGCTTAAAGAGACCCGTATGAAAGATAAAACCGCTCTTTACCTCCTTTTTCAAGCGGTTGATGAATCCGGCTTTGAGAAGATCGCTGGCGCGACAAAATCAAAGGAGGTATGGGATATTTTAGAGAAGGCGTACAAAGGTGTCGACCAAGTAAAACAAGTTCGACTACAAACTCTACGTGGCGAGCTTGAGGCAATGAAAATGAAGGAGTCGAAAAGCGTGCCCGACTACATTACGTGTGTGCAAACGGTGGTGAATCAACTCAAACGCAACAGAGAAACCCTAACTGATGCAAGGGTCGTGGAGAAGATTATGAGGTCATTGACCGAGAATTTCGAAAACGTTGTATGCACAATTGAGGAGTCGAAGGATTTAGAAGAGATGACCATCGATGATCTCGCCGGTTCCCTTGAGGCGCATGAACAACGAAAGAAGAAGAAGAAGCAAGAATCGCTGGCAGATGCGTTGCAAGCAAAGGCTACGCTAAAAGATGAGAAGCTAAGCTATGGTGATCGTGGTAAAGGTCAAGGCCGTGGCTGCATAGTGGTCGTGGTTTCGGTCGCGGTAGAGGCCGCGGTCATGGACAAGGTGAAAACGAAGAAAGAAGCAACAACTATCGAGGACGCGGTCGTGGTAGGGGCGGCCGGTCAAGCAAGCACAATATGGAGTGCTACAACTGTGGCAAATATGTCCACTATGCAAGTGAATGTTGGTCAGAGAAGAAGGTAGAAGAGAATTCTAATCTTGTGGAAGAAGTAAAAAAAGAATGAGGTTGTATTATTGGCAAATAAGGAATATGGCCCCAAAGACGAAACCGTATGGTATCTCGACTCCGGCGCAAGTAACCACATGTGCAGTTACAAGCACCTGTTCTGTGAGATGAAAGTTATCTCAAATGGCCAAGTTACTTTTGGCAATGACTCCAAGGTGCGAGTAGAAGGTCAAGGTAACATCTCAATACGGTTGAAAGACGGTACCCACAAACTCATCTCAAATGTCTATTATGTACTAGAAATGAAATGCAACATTTTGAGTTTGGGACAACTTGCAGAACTGGGTTATTCAATTTTCATGAAAGGCAATGATTTTTTCTTACGTGATCAAAATAACCAGTTGATAGCACATGTTGAAATGACCAAAAACCGGATGTACAAGTTGAATCTGGTTAATGCACAAGAGAAATGTTTGAAGGCCTGTGTAGAGGATGACACTTGGATATGGCATTTGAGATACGGTCATATGAATTTTAGAGGTTTAAGAGAAATGGGAAGAAAGAAGATGGTGCGCGGATTACCCGAAATCAACATCCCTGACGAACTCTGTGAATGGTGCATGTGAGATAGTTTTCCAAAGAAGTCAGAATTTCGAACAAGAAGTCCTCTCGAATTGATTCACACCGACATCCGTGGACCAATCACTCCAAGTTCTTTTAGTAAGAAACGTTATTTCTTAACTTTTATTGACGATTTTTCTCGAAAGACTTGGGTCTATTTTTTGAAGGAAAAATCGGAGGCGCTTTTCACATTCAAGAAGTTTAAGAGCTTTATCGAGAAGCAAAGCGGCTTTTACATCAAGGCCGTGAGATCAGATCGTGGTGGAGAATTCACATCTGCCGCATTCAACAAGTTTTGTGAAGAGCATGGCATAAGGCGTTTCCTGACGGCACCATACACACCTCAACAGAATGGAGTCGCTAAGCGAATAAATCGGGCCATACTCGATATGGTTTGAAGCATGCTGAAGAACAAGAAGATACCGAAAGAATTTTGGGCTGAGGCGGTAAGCTGTGCTGTTTATTTACAAAATCGGTGCATGACAGCAAGTTTGGAGAACAAAACCCCACAGCAGGCATGGAGCGGCATGAAACCAGCGGTGACTCACTTGAAGGTTTTTGGGAGTGTTGCATATGCACACGTACCGGATCAAAGACGGGTGAAGCTGGATGATAAGAGTCTGAAGATGATCTTTGTCGGAAATGATGAGAAGTCTAAGGCATGCAGACTCTACGACCCAATAAACAAGAAGATTCACATAAGCCGAGATGTGCAGGTAAATGAAAAGGCGATTTGGGACTGGAGCGCCATGACAGAAGTGTCACACGAGGAGAAAGAGAAGATGTGCACACCAGTACCAATTCCGAAGGTGAATGCTAATTCTGACAGGGAAGTGGTCGTAGAAACAACCTCTGATACGACTACATCAGATGATGAAAGAAGAAATCCGAGAACAAGGAGTCTGGAAGATCTGTATGAGTCAACAAGCAAGCTACACTTAGTGTGCTTACTGGCCCAAGGAGAAGATATCTCATTCGAAGAGGCTACTGCAGATAAGAGATGGTAAACCGCAATGCATGAAGAAATCCACGCCATTGAGAAGAATGAGACGTGGGAACTAACCGCTCTTCCTGAAGGACACAAGACGATTGGTGTCGAATGGGTGTACAAGACAAAGACAAAGACAAACCCACAAGGCGAAGTAGTAAAGCACAATGCGAGACTGGTGGCGAAAGGATACAAACAGAAAGCTGGGATTGATTACGAGGAAGTGTTCGCACCAGTAGCAAGAATGGAGACCGTTCGACTTCTAATCTCCATTGTCGCACAAGAAAAATGGTGAATCCATCAGATGGATGTCAAGTCGGCATTTTTGAATGGCCTCCTAGAAGAAGAAGTCTACGTGGAACAACCACCCGGGTTCTTAAAGAAAGGTAGTGAAGGTAAAGTGCCAAAACTCAAGAAGGCACTGTACAAGTTGAAACAGGCTCCTAGAGCAAGGAACACTCGGAGACTAGTATTTCAAATTGCATGGTTTTATTCAGTGTCCATACGAACATGCTGTTTATGTGAAGGCCGAAAATGGAGACATGCTAATGGTGGCTTTATACGTGGATGATCTAATATTTACGGGAAATAATGAGAAGATGGTTGGAGAGTTCAAGAAGACAATGCTGCGCGGATTTGAGATGACCGATTTTGGGCTTATGTCCTATTTTCTCGGTCTTGAGATAAAACAAGGAGATCAAGGAATTTTTGTATCGCAAGAGGCATATGCAAAAGAGGTGCTGAAGAAGTTCAACATGATGGACTGTAATCCGGTTTCTACACCGGTTGAATGTGGCGTGAAGTTGTCTAGACGAGACGAAGGGAAGGTCATCGATACGACCCTATACAAGAGCCTGATTGGTAGTTTGAGATACCTGACATGCACGAGACCCGATATTCTATACGCGGTCGGGCTAGCGAGTCGGTACATGGAGGAACCAAAGTCGACACACTAGAAGGCTGTCAAAAGAATCCTCCGTTGTATTCGAGGAACTCTATCCCTTGGATTGTTATATGGTTCATCCGCTGATAACTTTGCACTTTATGGTTATTCAGATAGTGATTGGAGCGGAGATACTGATGACAGAAAGAGCACCTCAGGTTTTGTATTCTATATTGGAGACACGGCGTTTACGTGGCTTTCGAAGAAACAACCTATCGTGATACTCTCGACGTGTGAAGCAGAGTATGTGGCAGCAGCAGGTTGTGTGTGTCATGCGATCTGGTTGAAAAGGTTGCTGAAGGAGCTGAATTTTTCTCAAGAGCAAGCCATACAAATTTACTTGGACAGCAGATCAACAATTGAGTTGGCGAAAAATCCTGTCCACCATGAAAGAAGCAAGCGTATTGATCTGAAATTTCATTTCATCCGAGAGCATGTGAAGGCAAAAGAGATTGAATTGGTGCACGTGAAAAGCGAGGATCAAGTAGCTGACATCTTTACAAAGCCACCGTCAACAAGATTATTTTAGAAACTGAGAAATCTACTCGGCATGAAGGACAAAAGTGAATTAAGTTTAAGGAGGGGTGTTGTTTAATAAAATTAATTCATTATAATTAGTAAATTATCTGTTGAGAGCATTTCAAGGAGAAACGGACAGATGTTTCGGTAGTGAACAACCAGGTTTTAATACCATGCGTTGGAGAATGGTTTTAAATTTGTTTTAATTAGTATTAAGGGGTATTAATATTCTGTGGTGTAGGAATGTTTGTATTTTTGCTATAAATATGTTTGCATCTCATTGTAACAGGACAACAAGAACAAAAGAGAAATAAGATTATCTGTTGTATCCAAATCTTCTTCTCCACACAAAATAGTGCTTTAAGCCATTGAAGATCCTTTGTTATTTATTTCAAATTACATCGAATCTATCATTGTGTATATATATATATGTGTGTGGAGCAATTAATTAAATGAGATCGGAGTTGAGTGAGAAATTAACTTGTGGTGGGCCTTCATGGGCCTCAATTACTTTGCGATATGCCTTTGAGATTTGTTTTTAGGCCAGTTTCGATAATGATGGACGTATACAAGCCCAGCATTGTAGGGTTTTAGAAATGGAATGGTGGCTATGGCAGGAAAACAAAATGAAAATTGGGAACAGATGGACATTTTTTTGAGAGATATCTTAGTCTCAAAACAATTGAAAGATAGTTTTTCTAATAGCTTGGTGTTGTGTCTTCAAAAGGGCGTTCGAGAGACGATTATTAGACCTATAGAGGAAGCTAAAGTGTTGAGTGTCAATGAGCAAGGTATAAGTCTCGCCGCGGAAGATGATTCAATTGAGGCCAATAATTCAAATCTAGGTGATGAGAATATTAAGGCCTTGGGGCTAGAGAAGCAAGACAAAATAGAAGACGGAGGAGAATGCTCTAATAGGAAGAATGTGCAAATTAAGGCTCAGATGAGAGCAGGGACAGAGCAGGGACTAACACAAAGGATACTAAGGGCAAACCGATAAAGGAGTCCATAGAAAAGCATTGGTTGCCTCAGGTGTGGCTTCAAAGCGAGTTTAGAGCAGGGCGAGGGTGTGAGGATTGGGCCAAGTTTGCACGACAGACCTAGCTTGGAGCTATTAGGTGCTATAAGAGGATTGATGGAACCAAGTGATCATCCCATATCACTTTATAAGTGATGATTGTGGGACTTCTAATCTATCTCGTCATGCAGTCTACCATATGCTTGTAGAGGATTATAACCCTCCCGTGGACTTGGATGCTTCTTTTTTCCTTCTTTTCTTTTCCCGTTTTCACTACTTGTAGTTTCGTTAAAATACATTGGAGAGAAAGGTATAACTGGCCTTTCCGGGTAGCTCTTCTGATCGTTTACTTTGGTGCAACAATGAAGCTGTATGAGTCTCGTATTTTATTGCGGGTAAAAGATGTTGATTAAGGGGTAAAAAATAGAAAAAGAATATATATATATACACACACACAAAAATAAAGTTGCTTGAGAGAGAACATGTCCGCGTTGATAGGCTACGGATGTTCGAATGCTTCTTGTAATTCTTCACAACTAGACAATAAATTAGATCAAGTGTTCTTTCCCTTTTATTTTTGGAAAAACTGAATCGTTCCTGATATTTTTCAACAACTTTAATGTTCATATAATGTTAAAATTCTATTTTAGACTGGAAACATGGAAAAGTTTCAAAATGTTGCGTACAATAAACATTTCACTTAAGCCCTGGTTAAGTGCAATTACTGATACGTACTCATACAAAAAGGTAATTATTAAAAATTAAGAATACTTTAATGTTCATATAATTTTTCTTTTTATAAATATTTTTATTTACAACCTAAATAACTTAAATATTGCATTTAATTTAATTGCAAAATAAAGATACGTAAAACTCAGGAAAAATACTTTTCATGAAGAATATGATATGATTTATTCATGATGTGAAAATCAAGGATGGAGATTAGTTTTATGCCAAATAAAAAGATTGGATTATGCTTTGAAAATTAAATATTTGTATTGAAAATTTTAAGGAATCAAATGCCTTTAAGATACCAACTAGGTTTAGCGCAGTTGGTATCAATTTCCTCTCCAACGTAAGAGGTGATGGGCTCGAACCCTCAAGGGGTCGATTTCAAAAAAGAAATGCCTTCAAGATCTTGGTCCTGGATTGCCATAATTGCCCTTAAAATTTGGGCACAAGTGTAAGTTTATCAATATAGCTCAAATTCTCCACAATACTTGATTTGAAGGGCAAAATGAGAAACCAAATTTTTTGCCCATGGCTAAATTTACATGTTTGCCCACACCACTAAGTCATTCTTCAAAACACAAAGATGGTCCAAATTTAAGACGAGAGATTAGTCAAAGTCGATGGATAACATAAAATAAGAAATCTCAAACATTCATTCAACCTTTTTCTTGTTGTAATCATAACATGCAGCAAAAAGCAAGATCAAAAGCCCAAATAATTAGACAGTACACGGTCTTACATTTTTTTACCTTTTTTTTTGGAATTGGCCCCGTAAGCCTTGCACATTCTTTTAATTATAACAAGGAGGCATTCAATGATTATCAATCTTTACCTCAAAGATTCTTGGTCCTTGTTTGATATGAATTTTGTCCCCCCCCCACCCCATTTTTCAAATCTGGTTTTGAGCTTTTGGCTTCATTGGTCTTTGATTTGTTGATGTTTGTCATTGACAACACCTCTCCCTCATAATGCAAGCCCACTTGTTTTTGGGAGTTAGCTGGGGGTTTTGAGCTTTAAGTTTCTTTCAAGTTTTCTTTATACCAGAAAAGGGTTGGGTTTGCAGGTTTGACACCATCTGTTTATATGCTGGAAAAATGTTGGATATACAAAATTCCATCAGCTTAGAAGTTGGGAAAATGTCGGGTCTATTTTGACACCATCTGCTTATATGCTGCTGGAAAAATGTTCGATATATAAATATTCCATCCGAGTCTATAAGTTGGAAAAATGTTGGGTCCTTTTTAAAATATTCTAAAAATATGAGGCCATTGGTATATTTTTATCTTGCTCTTTGTTTCTGCCCCCAGTGCACTCCCTGCTTTATATTTTTCATTGCTGCATGCATGGAGGGTTATAAATATTTGCTCCCGTCCTGTTGAAAATAGTGAATAGGATGAACAATGGCTTTCTATATGACTTGTGTCTTCTTTTGAGGCTTCATGTGGCTATCCTTGTATTGATCAATTTCAAGCTTGTTGAAAAGGGGTTGGCAATGTGTTTCTCCTATGGTTGATTTTGAGGACATCCCCATTCCTTTGTTATCTCCTGTTGTTTCCTAAGTTTTGGTACTTCCCCCTGAATCTGCTCTTGATATAAGGCTAGCTAAAAAATGTATAAATGCTGAGATCGTCCGATTATTCAAGTTCCGTTAAAGACTTTCCTCTTCTTTTTCGTTTACGTCTCGTTGATGAAGCCTAACCTAGATCACAGCCCTTGCATTGAGGGACACCCATCAAAATTATACACTTTCTTAGGTCACAACCTGAGTTCTAACAGCACTTGTTTGGATTCAACAAGGGTTTTGATTATACAGTTACACCACGAAGATTATGCTAATCGGTACATAATCATACTTACGCTCTTCACCTTCCACTAAAATTTTGGACATTTTAATCCCTCACGAATTCTATTACGAAATAATGAATAGGCCAATTTAAATGAATTGGCCAATCAGAAAATTTGTCTGAAAGTCAACATATATACGTTTTTGTGGATTTATTTTTCCATCGTCTCAGTGCAATTTTCATGCATTATAGTAATTTGAGTTCAGATACATGTTGCTCACCATCGCCTTGAAAGCGAACCGCGTTCCTAATATTTCATAAAACCATGGAGGAGAATACAAATAAACCTTTTCGATCTACATACATATATACGCACACGCACGAGGATGAAAGTGAAAGGAAAATTATACGCAATTCAAGCAGAGTTAAGTAACTGATATATTTCCAGCGGATAAATTTTCAGAATACATTGAGCGGAAATGAAGGAATTCTAGCAACTTTACACACATGTTACCTTTGAAGCTTCAACGATCTGAATCCGCTGCAACTATAGCAGCTGAACTCAATTTTACACAACTGCAATATATTTTTTGTGTCCATATATAACAGCACAACATTAATTATGGGTCTCTTCTCATTTGTAGCTTCCATCATCTCCTGATCTCCTCTTCTGTTCAATCTCCTTTGGACTTCATTGTCTAAGAAACTTCATGTCTTTGGCATTTGAATCACATACACGCTCACTTGGGGTGGGGTGGGGGTGGGGGGTAAGGACAACATCGAAAGTGTAAATATCAGGAAAAACCGACAAGGAACATGTTAAAAATGAAAACAGAAAACAGTTGATCAAAATAACATCCCTGTGCATAAAGCCATCTCAAAATCAAATGCCAACACTCACACACACACACACACACACACACAAAATAACCCACTTAACGATATTTTTCCACGATTGGCTCCATCAATCTTGATCGCCATCATCTAAAGTATAATTATATCAAGTTCCATTTGATTTGGAACTTATTGTACATGTGGTTGGTTGCAAAATTAACGGTTTTTCAACAATAGAACAGTTTATAACCTTATATCAATGTATAAACGGAATCCAAATCACATGAAAATTGGTGTAATCATACTTTAGATGATGGAGATCAAGATGGACGGAACCAATCGTGGAAAAAAATTCATGACGTGGGTTATTTTACGTAGGGTATAACTAACTTAGTTACACCTAGAGAGCAAAATAGCCTCTCATATATATATATATCTATTGTTATTGTTGTATGTGAGATTTGCAACATGAATGTATGTGGAATCCCATGGAAAGTCTACGTCCCTCAATAGCTTTCTTTTAGTAGAGGCTTAAAATTTCACAAAATTACCTTAAGCTTTTTTGTTGTTGCTTCAAATAACTCCAAATCTAACTTGGCAAATTGCAAATAAATTCCTTTAACTATAGTTTAATATGTTATGCCGTTTTTTTCAAAAAGCTATTAACCTTTATATGCTTCTTCATTATTTCACCAAAAACAGCATAAGGTAATAAATCTAAAGTCTAATATATTTATTTGAAATTGTTAAGTTTAGGGTATCTGTTTGTTACAGAAAAGGTTTATTATTTTACTGATGTAGACTTTAGTAGATGATACTATTTTTGGTGGATTTATCTACTAGATGCTATCTCTTTTAGCCTGATAAACTTCAACAACTTACGAAAATATAAATATTTGTGGCTTGATTTCTCCTCAAATGCGGAGCGACATGATTTCTTTGATTTATTTAAAGTTAAACACATGCCTGAATGAAAATTAAAGCTATCATAGGACACCTCCGTAGAATCTCGTGGATATCCATGCTGTCCCAAGTATATTTTCATGCAATAGATAGAATATCCTTCTTATTGAAATAATTGTTTATTTCATATCGATGGATATAGGATTAGTTGCACAAAACCTCCTATAGTTTACCTTGTACAAATACTTTATACACACTCGAGTAAATTACTAGTGCAAACACCTCCTCTGTTCATCAACCAAATCCTCAAATTCTATTTTAACCAGCACAAACAAGTTTTAGAGTTAAATTAGTCGATCATTTGAGTTGTTTATAGAGGAATTGGAGTGTTTTCTTATTGAGTTTTGGTCAATGGCCAATGAGATGTTTGCGCTAATAAATCACTTGAGTTGAGGGGGTATATGTGCTATATATGGGATAGACTATATATAACAGGGTTTTCTGCAAT
The DNA here is from genome assembly GCA_030015575.1 of Agapanthus africanus. Taxonomy (NCBI): domain Eukaryota; kingdom Viridiplantae; phylum Streptophyta; class Magnoliopsida; order Asparagales; family Amaryllidaceae; genus Agapanthus; species Agapanthus africanus. The sequence goes on along the minus strand of JASDDO010000022.1, from coordinate 722,307,211 downwards.
AAATACATAAATATAATCATTCTAAAGAACAAACCCCAATATTCAGCCATATAAATCTTGTGAAATACTAAAACTCCACAGTACTGATTTTCAATGTTCAAGCATACTGAGGTCTATATACTTATTTTTAATTTCTGGCACTAGATCCAGGAACCACATCTCCTAAGCCCTTACTAATAGCCTCCACGTAATTTTTGAGCGACATGGTTATGGTTACGATGATGAGCCTCCACGTCATTATCGGAACATGCATTTGCAGAAAGGTTCATGCCACCGCATTAGAACTATGAAGTTATGATGCCGATTATGGACATATTTTATATCCGAACATGCCCAACGGGTCGAACCCCCTTCAAAGCTGAGCTTTTGTCCAACCGTATCATTTTCATCAATTAATCCGCGTCGACACTAATAATAACTTCGGAGTTTCGGTACAATGGTGGAGTCTTTGCCGATATTCTAAAATGCAATCAATTATTGCACTTAATATAGAATCAGACACACTCATCAAAAAGGCAACCAATTAGGACACAAGCCGTTCAAATGCATAAATTCCCAAATAATTTCAGAATGGGACATGCACCATTCACCAAAAGCAGCAGATCAAACAACAAGGCTTCCAATAGAAACACAAATATTCAACTTCAAAGGACCAAATTTGGGAGGGAAAAGGGGGAAAAAAACATACCGTCAATCACCGTTTGAATTCACACACTCCGCAAGCGCTCCATCGAGCTCACACTCTCCTCACTTGGACCTCGATCAATGCTCACATTTACTACAAGGGAACCACTTGGACCCTCTACCCATCGACGAATTACTATTCACCTATGATAAAGCCGAATGCTTTGACACTGAAACATGATGAGTTTTCGACGAGAACCTCGAAGCTTGATGCTTGAACCATTCCCTGACCCTAAACTTGCAGAGACTGGGATCATCTTCTAGCCTCTGATTTGCGATGAGAGACAGAGATCGGCAGTGGTTCTAGCGGGCGGCGGCCGAGGCGGTGAGGTACTGGGCGACGTAGCCGCAGAAGGAGAAGGTGATTCCGATTGCCATGGCCAGGATTTTGATTAAGGGGACGACCCTTGAGATTAAGCGGATAATCCCATTTGGGATGAATTTGAGGGGATTGAAACGGGATCGAGCGAGGGGGAATCGAAGGGGGCGAGATCGCTGAAATGGCAATGATTAGGGTTAGGGTTTTCCCCTCTCCTTCTTTCAATCGAGCTCTTCTCGAATGAGAAAATCTTGAGTAGTACTTTTAGTCCCACATCGGGAAGAAGGGAGATAGGGTGAGGCTGAGGGGGTTTATAAATAGAGGGTTGGGTAATCGGGAACGGATTAACCCGTCCTGTCGGGGGGTGAAAGGCGACCCGTCAATGATCGTAAAGTGACGACGGGTCGTGCCAACACCCAACGAATAGCGAACACATCCTATTTGAAGGCGTGTGAGTTACCGCCCTACTTTCGGTGGTCTCGCTCGCCAATTTTTGGAAGGACCCCTTCATGAAGGGGCCCTCCTTATCAAATCATCCAAAAGTTGGCCAAATTTTTATCTTGGCAGATGCGGGTTTATTTGCTTAGAAAATTCTGATAGTTCAATTAAATATATATATTGTTAAATACTCCATGGTTTGATTACGTTAAGTATCAAGTAAAGACGAGGTGAAAATTTCGACGCATGTGCTCAGGATGATGTTTAATGAAGGATGAAACTATATGGGAGATGAGTTTTCCATCGAATGTGAATTTGTTTCTGAGATTTGTGATTCTTGGATCCTGACAAAATGAAATTTTATTATGCTTAATTACTCAACAATCTCAAACTAAATTTGAAAAAAAAACACATTCCCATCACTTTTCATGTGTCCTTAATACTACGTTTCTAATTTCTTGTAAATTGTTACATTTGAAGCTATCCGGTACGGCTGTCAAATCACATAACATCTTGACATTGTTTGGTGTGTTTTTAATTTATTCTTGCCATTTTCATGTTGGTGATAATTCTTTCAAAGAGTTTTTAAGTTACTGATAAGTGCTAAAATGAGGGATGCCATGTGCAATTGGCGCAATAGCACATCTTAAATTACATGGACAATTATTGCGGGCTCTACTTTATACTTGAATATACAGTTAGTTTAATAGCGATTAATGCATTACTAACTCATAAACTTAATTTACCACGAGATGGCTTCAATTTTGGCCCCATGATGCAACGCATATCACTACTCTACTTCAAAGTAGATGGCTTTGCCATGTCAATTAAGTTGAAAATTTATCACAGCCATCGTCATTAACAAGATCATAATATCACTTTTCTGCAGCATAAAGGGCACATTCATGGGCGAGTTATAAAGCTAATAGGCCGTAAGCGATATTTGACACAAATTCAATGACCATCCCACTTTGCAGTACTCCTTATTAGAACCAGCGTGATCAATAAACGATTAATATAAGTGGCTCAAAGTCCAAATTACGATGACAAATTACCTTAAATTAAACTAAGATGATCAATATAAGTAGCTCCACCGAGCCAAAAAAATGTTCTGGCACAAAATTTCAATGATAGTTACAAATCTAATCATAAAAAAATGCCTTATTAAACTCAAAATAGCCGTCATGGGAAGAAGTGGTGACTTTCTACCCTTTTCCCAGCAGTAATTTCTATTTATGTATTTGACACATGAGTTATCAATCGGAGGGGCCAATCATCTTCTCTGGTACCACGAGTTCATTAAATTCTTGCTCCGTCAGGACTCCAAGGCTCAATGCGGCTTCCTGAAAGAGAGAGAAGAAATTGATTGTTTGAAAAATGACATGAGATGGACAAGATTTATATAACAAAGAACACGATTTTGAGTTTCGCTATAATTTACACAATGCCAAGAGATTTTTTCACGTGTAAAAAATACCGATGCATGCTATTGATGTATAAAAACAGACAGAAAGATCCAAATTACGTTTTATTGAACTACCCTTCACTATGGGAAAATTTTCAATTTACTACCTTCAAATGTTTATATTAAAGTATGCCATCCTGCAGTGCTAGATTTAAGTCTAGTTTTGCAAGGGGAAAAATCTCTTTGAAAACACCATAGTTTAAGCGAATTTACAACTTTGAGGTAGGTAGCGTAATCAAACATGTTGATATACCTATGGCCTAAACATTACATATCAAAGATCTATGCTATAATATTTCAGTGAACTAGTCGCAAAACCAAGGCCTTGCAAGTAACAAAATCAAGGCTTAAGGAATGTTCACTGTCACTTTAATTTTCTTGAATAATGGCCTTTTTCTTTTAAAAGATTTTTCTAATATCTTTATGGCCTTTAGCCAATAAAATATAGTGAATGCAAACATATAATTATATAACAATAACCAAAAGATTCGACGATTTATCCTCACCTTTAGGGTTGTCCCTTCTTTGTGAGCTTTCTTTGCAACTGCCGCAGCCTTGTCATACCCGATTTTCTGTTTCAACAATTGATGCACACATATTTAGAGCATGATCCAAAAAACATTTGCAAGTAGATATAACCAATCATAATAATAACTCTAAGCCACTAACTTACAGGGTTCAATGCTGTGACAAGCATCAGGGACTGTAAACACGTATTAAAAAAAAACAAGTTAGTTTTCATTTTATACAACAAATAAGACCGGGTAAAGTTAATTGAAATAATAAAGCTTACCTCGTGCAGCAATTTAGAGATTCTTTGACGGTTTGCTTGAATTCCCCTCACACAGTTCTTTTCAAATGAAAGAGATGCATCCCCAAGCAACCTCAAAGACTGTCAACAAACATGAATTCATTACTTATTTTCAATATAAGGGACAAAATTGCAGGCAAGATTAATTGTAATTATTTTTTGGTTAATTTTTTTTAACCAACGAATACAAATGAATAAATTCCTCGATTTCATTTAGTAAGTGATCAACTATAATTGCTAATTATACACCATACACGAAGAAGGCCACTAGCGATCATTGGCTTGTAAACATTGAGTTCGAAATGACCATTTGATCCACCGATAGTAACAGCGACATGATTACCCATCACCTGAAATATCCAAAACATTCAGATTAGCCGAGCTTGAGAGGGAAAAGGATGGACTTCTGAGCAGGATTGTTAGTAGCAATAGCATAAACGAAAAACCAAAGATTATTTGCATGAGAAATACTTTTCCTACACACTTGAAAACTTACCAAAAATCTACCCAAGAAACAAAATGATAGGACCCACAACATCTAGGTAATAGTGTCAAACAAGTGGGCCCACGGTGTTTGTCTCTTGGGTAGATTTTTGGTAGGTTTTCAAATGGGTAGGAAAAGCATTTCTCTATTTGCACAACCCCCCACGCACCCCGCTACTTTGCCCTGATAGTACTTAAATACACCATCAAGTATTAGCCCAAAACCACGCTCTCTGTACATCCACCAAGGGCCTGTTTGTTTCATTGAGCCAAAATTTGAGTCTAAAATTGGGTTAAGACTCAATAATTTTTTGTTCCCTTGAGTTTAAAGTCTAATGTTTATTTCCTTGAGTTAAAAACTTGAGTACAAGACCTAAAGGAAGTTTATTGTTTGTTTTGTTGTTGAGTTGAATTGTGGACTTAAATATTTTAGCAATAAAATTGCTTATGTGGCAAGACTAAAAAATTCTTGTGGGATGTGACCACGCTCTAAATATTTTAGCAATAAAATTGCTTATGGCAAGAGTCAAGCCAAGAATTGGGGTAAAAAAGAGTTGGCCTCAACTTTTCGCTTTTGATGATGTATGATGATGTTTTTGACTTCAAGTATGTGTTTTGAGTCAATGAAACAAGCACTTGACTTCTAACTCAAGGGGATAACAAAAATTGTTGTCCCCCTTGACTTCCGACTCAACCCCTTACTCCATGAAACCAACAGCCCCCAACATCTTTAGGAGCACTCAACTTAAAATCTAAATCAACTCAAATGATTGTCTAAAACTTGTTTGTGTTGTTTAGAGTAGAATATTGCATGTTTTGAGGGTTTTGATCAATGAACAGAGGGGGTTGTTTGCTCTAATAAATCAGTTGAGGGGAATATATGAGCTATAAGGAGTTAACTAAGGCCCCCCTGAAGGATGGTTCACAATATAACACAATCCCATGCTTGATATAACCCAATAATGGCACACAATTAATTACCCTATTGTATTTTGACTGCAATCGTACTAGAAATGCAAATCCTTTGCAAATAATTTAAGAGAACCCCAGAAAGTACTGATATGACTGGCAGAATGTATGGACATATAATTGTGACTGTATAAACGAAAGGGCGGAGAGATAACTGCTCCGGAGCTTCGAAGCAATGTTACCTTGAACGCGGTACATTTCGGTACGCAAAATCAAAACGGAAACACAGAACGCCGCTTGTTATGGAACGTGGTACGATAAAAGTATTCTTCTTCCATATACTTATATGGGATGGAAATTGTTGCCTCTAAAAAAGGGGTGTTTTTAGACTGTTTGTATGTAAGTGCATTTGTGTTTACTATACATAAATATAATTCACTTTCTGTTGCTAAAAGATAAATATTTTTTAGTATAATCTAACAATAACCCGATTATATGCCCCATTTAACTTCAGTTCTGATCGGAACGGTGATTCTACCGATCCTAAACGCTAGTGTTCCCGAGTTGGGAACGATCGTTCCAAATCGCAATTCGCTAGCGGTTTAGCGATTTATGGTATCACAGCTTCCAAATATGGCTACAAAGTTCAAAAGAGTATTTAACATTTTGCATATTAAATGAAAACCTATATATGCACCCCAAAGATACTAAAAACTACAATGAAGGCATGCTTTGGCACATAGTTCCATGTTTAGGCCCATCTCTTCCAAATGGAAAACTGCGCTCATTTCTGTTTACCTTTTTGCATTTGATTCTCGGATCTGCTTGCATGAATCTAAAGTGATTTGTCACTCCTCAAGCATGTCATAAGCTTATTTAACACATGATTTCAGGTTAAGTGTTGTAGATGGAAAAAGAATGTTAAGCCTGAAAGATGTTAAGAACCTCAAGCAACATGAAGCTTAGTCAATTACTGAATGGAATTGGATGTACATATGATCTCATCCAATCATCTCAAAAGTCAGCAAGTAAATAAATAAACTCACTTTGTAAGTAATTTGTAGCATTAATTTGAAGCTACTCAAAAGTTAGACTATCTAGTAAATAAATAAACAACCCGTATTTTGAAACAGACGGTCGGAGCACTCTAAATCTTCTCTCTTCTTCATCCTCATCGCTGTCCTCCATACGATCCTCGAATTCTGAGACATCGTAAACATCCCTGGATTTCCAACGGCATACGACACTCTATCCCGAATACTTCAAATACTGTGAGTAGTATACTCGGAATGCTTGGTTCGGAAAGATAAATGGATCGTCATGACCGTAAAATCGAAGCGTACTCACACTAGTCAATCCATATTCATCCTTCCAAGTCCCGAAATTGTTTCTCCACTTATCCGTATCGGTTCGTGTATCATACCAAATACACTGAAATATATAAAACGGTTCTGATCGTCTAGGATATTGGATGTCAAGTATGCAATTTAAGTATCCATAATAAATCATATCATCCGATCTTACCGTCGCAATCTCACTATTCTGAGTGGTCCAAGATGTTTCTATGTCCTTAACTTCAAATTTGTATCCAAGGACACCGAATCCTTTATAATATGCAACCTCCATACTATGAAACTGAGTTAAACATCTTGAAACTCTCTCTAATAATGCAAACAAGTTCGGATCGTGGATCTGATAAAATAAATTTTACAGCAAATACATAACGATATAAGTTTAGATTAAGTCTGGTAGCAATAACATATTATTTGAACAACTTATATGATTTGCAACCCAATCGCAAAAATTATTCTGATGACATTTTTCCAATCGTTTATTATTCCAATCAGGATGCCCCTCACATACCTCATTAATATGAATTATGTTCTCAACAATAAATTATGACATTAATATTATATAATTTCATACACAAAAACAAATATAACAATTAATCCAAAAAAACTTACTCTCTAATTTCTTCAAGACATACGCTATTGAGAAAGATAAACCGATATATCTTGTTGATAAACATAGTCTCTACTCTCTTATAATCGGCTTTACCATATGACCCGTCCTGAATTATCCGATGCCAGTTAAACTTCGTCTCAATGTTCTCATCCAGATAGCGGGAACAAAATGTAGTTACTTAATCTAGAAAATAACCCTGAATGATAGAACTCTCTGGTCGATTTCTATTGCGTATATAGTTTTTTTATAAGGTAGAGATACCTAAAGAAAAATATATTAAATAAATAAATACGGGTATATAGGACAACAATAAATTTACAAATTGCGTGAAATGAAAATTTCCACGTACCTTTTGACGGAATACATCCATCGATATTGTACCGGTCCGGCAAACATAGCCTCGGTTGCAAGATGAACCGTTGGGTGTATTATGATATCGAAGAATGACGGTGGTAAGATACGCTCAAGCTTGCAAAGTATCAATGAAATAGAATTTTTTAGATTCTCCAGCGTCACAGCATCTAAAGTTTTAGTGCACAATTCTTAAAAAAAGTAAAGGTCATTGATTATTAGACCAACCGATTCGGGAAAGAAAGTCCTGAGGGCTAATGGGAGAAGGTGTTCCATAATAACATGGTGATCATGACTTTTCAGCCCATCGATCTTGCCTTTCACAATTTTTATCTTCTTCCTAAATGATCCTGAGAAATCTGTGGGAACTTTCAAATCATGCAACACCTGCAGGAACCTTTTCTTCTCCGGCTATGACATATGATACGCGGCAATGGGAAGTACAAACTTGCCTGATTTACCCACGATCGGTTTAGGATGCAATTCACTTCTAATTTCTCAGTCCTGAATCCGAGTAAGGAGGTTGTCTTTCGATTTTCCGTCTTTACAAAGAAGCAAGTTGAGTACATGCTCGGATACTCCCTTCTCTATGTGCAGACGTCCATACAATGACGCATAAAATTTGTTAACCAGTACGAAAGCTCGTAGAAAATGCTTAACTTGTTCCAATAGGGTGATTTGACCTGTTTTGCCGGATCTATCCCGAAGGTCACATTATTGTAACCATCCCACTGAGCAATCACGTCAACTCCGGACAATGAGGCCGGAGGCCCAAGAAGCTCCTGATGACTATTAACGTGAGCATCGTCTAACCTGTTGAGATGGTCTAATGATAGGAAACGCCGATGACCGCAATAACAAACCTTCCTGCTAAAATTCAACCATTTCGATATTGTATATTGATAGCAATAAGGACATGCTTTATGACCATGTACGGACCAACCTGATAGCATTTCATACGCAGAAAAATCATTAATTGTCCACATTAAAGCAACACGCATTATGAAGGTTGTATCTGTGTTTGCATCGTAAGTTTCTACACCATCAATGAATAAAGATTTTAACTCATCGATCAGAGATCGGATATAGACGTCGATATTGTTTCCCGGTGAGTTTGGTCCGTCAATAAGAAGAGACATTATAAAGTAGGATTGATCCATAACCAACCAAGACGACAGATTATAAACTATCGTTACAACGGGTCATGTGCTGTGGCTTCCAGCCATATAGTTGAATGGGCAGAAGCTATCACCAGCGAGTTCGAACATGACATTGCGAGGATCATTACTGAATATTTCGTGCCTCCTATCGAAATCCTTTCATGCCGGTGAATCTTTTGGATGACTCATTTTTCCATCTTCGCTTTGAGCAGCGGTGATGCCAAATCATTGCCTCGGCTATTTTCTTGCACCTAAATAGCCTCTGCAGCCTCTGTGTTATGGGAAAGTATCGTGCTATCTTGACAGGTATATCGGACTTCTTATCAAATTCTTTCGGCTTATACCTGGCATCTCCGCATGTTGGACACTCTTTCAAATCTGAATTCTCTTTCCGGTACAACATGCAATCTTTAGGACATGTATGAATCTTCTCACTTCAGACCCAAATCAAATATCTTCTGGGCTTCGTACCAACTGTCGAGCACGTTATTTCCCGGAGGCATAGAATCTTTCAGGAACTTCAGAAGTATCGTGAATGACTTGTTACTCTATCCATTTAGGCACTTAATCTGGAAAAGTTGGACGAATCACGATAGGGTGGAATACTTTGCATTCTCATAAATTGGTCTTCTAGCATCATTCATGAACTTTTCATACTTATCTGCACGCGGTCCTTGACCGAAAGGAATGTCATCTTCGGTAGAAATACTATCACCTAGGGCAAGCTCTACCATATCCTCCATTTCTTCTCCTGGAAAGAAGTTATCGTCTTCTTCTTCTGCCGTATTACCATCTTGGCAAGTTTGTCGTTGAAAAGAATAAATTATCGATTAACAAAGTTAGATTTGTCGTTGAAAAGAATAAATTATCGATTAACAAAGTTAGATTTGAAGATACCCAAGTATGAGTTCTATTATGTATATGTGTGTTTCAATTTATGATTTTGCTTAAGTGTAGAGTTGTTAGTATGTGCGCGTTTGTTGTGTATTCGTGTTGTATGTGTGTTTTGGCTGTTGGGGTAACGCTTCTATTCCATTAAGAATGTATAGAGCAGACATCCATTCACTTGTGTTTTCATCCGTTTCGAGTAAATTTCGGCAGCACCTTCCCGCTGTTCTCCGAGTACACTGTAATAGAATAGATAATCATTTCAATGCCGTGAAACAACGTTGAAATGAACATCTAATCTATCTTTGTACACGGAGAACCAACGGAAAAGTACCGACGAAATAACTCGAAACGAATGAAAACACAAGTGAATGCAAGTGTTTGCTTTATACATTCCTAACTTGTCTACACTTGACAAATCTATCGGTTATCATACGATTGAATCTTCTCGTCGCATAGACTACACAACGATTGTTAGCACCGAACTATACCGTCCGATATTTAACAACCTTCGTATAGTTCTATGTCACGACGAATATCGAACGTATTTTAATCGATAGACGGGGACTAAGTCGCACTTTGATTTTCGCATATGAATATCGATGAGAATATGAAAGTCTCATATTATCGAGTATCATATATTGGTTTTAACTTGAATATTTAACTTGAATAGGTTCTACGTTTACGTTTCATTTTTAAGGGTTTGAAGTTTTTAGTTTAGACTAAGGTTTTCTTACGTTTACGGTAAAGTTTTACGTTTACGTTATCATCGAGTATCCTACTGAAGGAACTAGTGCACCCTGAACCCTAACCCTAATTAACCCAAATTAACCATAATCACCACCCTAACTCAAATTATCCCTAATTAACCCAAAATTAAGCTAATTAAACCAAATTAACCCAATTAACCCAAATTAACCAACCCTAATCTTCACCAAAACCCAAATTAACCCTATTTTACCCAATTAACACAAATTAACCCTAACCATCACCCAAAACTCTAACCCTAGCCCAAACCAAAATTAATCTAATTAACCTTAACCCTAACCCTAATTATCACCAACCCTATTTTACCTAATTAACCCAAATTAACCCTAACCCTAATCATCACCCAAACCCTATTTTACCTAATTAATCCTAACCCTAACCCTAACCCTAATCATCACCTATAGCCTAACCCTAACCCAAATTACCCCCAATTAACCCGGCCCTATAACCCTAACCCTAACCCTATTTTACCTAATTAACCCTAACCCTAATCATCACCCAAAGCCTAACCCTAACCCAAATTAACCCCCAATTATCCCGGCCTGGTAGCCCTAGCCCTAAAATCAACAACAATAACACCAATTAAAAACAACAAAATTATAAATTAAAATCAAAATTAACTCACCTCTGCCAAGACCGACCGAGTAAAGTTCCTCGAGGTGGTGGAGAGCAAGGCTTCGACGAGGTGGAGGAGGCCGGGAAGATAGAGCTCGAAGTGGTGGAGGCAGCGACGACAACGAGCTCGATCGACGGCGACGAGGAAATCCACAACGAGCTCGATCGACGGCGATGGAGGAGGAACTCGGCGACGAGGAAGACGGCGACGATGGGCAAAGATGGATGATGGACTATGGGCGTGGGTTGGTGGGAAATTTTGGGGGACAGTGGGAAAATTCTTAACTTTATTTTTTTTAAATAACCCTTTTTTCTCCCTACGAATTAATCTGTAGGGCTCTCTTTTGCGGCACCGTAGGGCCAAATAAAGACATTGCATTTTAATATTTTTAAATTTATTTATGCCCCTACGGATTTAGCCGTAGGGGCAAACAGTGCTCCTACGGAGTAAACTGTAGGGGCAATAAAAAGTTGCCCCTATGAATTCCTCTATCCGTAAGGGCAACCCCTCATTGTAGTAGTGACAGCTAACAATTCATGTAGTACATTATTTATTGCTGACATAAGGTCAACCTTGATTAATATTAATCATGTCTCTGGCACACAAGCGAACAAAAGGCCTCAATTATCACTAAAGGCATCCATAAATTCTGAATAAAGTCACAAACTGCTTGGAAAGCAAACCAATGGGAAAAATTGGATCAATTAGGAATACAATGAACTGAGAAAATATATTACCTGAGCGCACACCATGGTGAGAGCCTCGCATTGTGTAGGATTAACCTTTCCCTGAAAATTAAAGAAAAATTGTCATGCGTAACATACAAAGTATAAAAAGTATTCGCTTATCCAGAGTTATAACTAAACAGGGCAAAAGCTGTATGTGAACATGGTCCAGGCAAAGGTGCTTACAGGCATAATACTGCTCCCAGGCTCATTTTCAGGCAGTATAAGCTCTCCAAGTCCACAGCGAGGACCGCTGGAGAAAGGAGAAAAGATGTAAATACTTTAACACAAAATCATATGTGCATATGCAAGTAGAATCATATAAAGTATACACCTTCCGAGAAGTCGTATGTCATTTGCAATCTTCATTAGAGAAGCCGAAACTGTATTTAAAGCTCCACTGGTCTCGACAAAAGCATCATGTGCAGCCTGGTAGAATAGAGCATTATGCATATGGTATCAACTTATACTAAACAAATTGGTTGTACTACATCAAACTGGATATGTTGACATTATAACAATTACTAGCAATTAAGAATTATTCAGATATAAAAACAAATATACAATGACTATTGATTTCACACGCACGCATGCACGCACATAATGACCGAATATGCACAATATATGAACAGTTATAATATAATTATATTCAATAGGTAAAAAAAACTTGTTAGAAATTATTTGGTATACTGATTTATGAAGGAAAAAAGGCTCAGATGGATGTGTATATATCTGAAGACCGAAGAATGAAAAGAAACAGCCAAGATATGAAGTAATCACTTGAAAAATTAGGGAGGTGAGAAAAGGTTTGCGACATCCAAAGTTACTTTTTTTAGCAATTGCCATCAAACTAGTGTAGATTCTAAAATCATATAAAACTGTCACTCTTTCCTAGCTTTTCTAGCGATAGCCATCATGTCACTTGAAAGCACTAAAAGACCACCACCACCACCCCCTCAAAATATAAAAAGAAAAGAAAACCGACGCCACAAAAAAAAATTAAAAAGATGGGGAAAAAACTCAGCTTAGCCAAAAAAGATTACTCCCATTTTCTGTAAACGTTCAGTAAAAATCAGCTCAGATCTTAGTAATCGATCCAAAACAATTAGTCCCTATCCTATGTCTGGTACACAGACACACCTAACAACGAAATATTGGAGAGGAAGGATACTAACTAATGCTTCAAATTTGTTTTCAGCAGTGACAAATGGTAGGCCGGTTTCCTCAGCTACTGCAGCAGCAATCTTGACATCAAATCTGGAATGATAAGAAATCGTAAACAAGTCAAAATCTTGTGCAGCTTTATAAAGTAGCACCAAATGATGGAAGCAAACACGAGAAAAGGAGCAAATCACAGGTTACGATACAATAAGTATTACTAATTGCTAGAGAAATGTCCAAAACAAACCAAAATGGTTATTGTAGAATTTTAGGGGAAAACATCAACATCGCAAAGAGCACATATATCTTAGAAGATGAGTAAGTGCAATAATCCTTACAACAGAAGTTCAAATAGAGCAAATAGAACTAGAAGCCTAGATCCATTGTAATAAAACAAGTATGGCCTTCTTAAAGAATAAGGTGAATTTAATAAATATGCCTAATGTTGCACTCTTTCTTTAATATGAACTCTATACCAGAATATTACGATTACAAGAAATATTTAACAATTTAATACGATGGTACGTGACATGAGAGAGAGAAACATTATGCAATTCAAGATGTTTTGATGATGTGATGCCAAACATTCTTTTACCAAAACCAAAAAAAAAATTGAATCACAGGGGGATCAGAAAATGATTGGCCTTCTTAATGGGAAATAAACCAAACTTGGTATTTCACAAGAAAGTTTAGGACAAACAAGTTATATCAGTCACTTGTATATGTTAAATAGTGTCTAAGAAATGACTTCCAGAAATATCATGCAAACATTTACATATAAGATGGCCCAACGCAGAATACAGCTGAAAAGAATTGGTGTTTTAGTCTTCAATAATATTGTTGGAGCTCAAATGCATGACCATAAAGGTTGGGCATCTTATTGCTAAACATCAATCAATGTTTTTATATTATTATGAGGGCCATGCAAAAGAAATTACCATAATTAGTGGTTAAATAGAGTCACGTGTAATGAGGGAAGCTTTAAGAAAATATAACTGTCGTTAGTGTTGAAAAACATGAGAAGGCCACCATCATAGGAAAAGGCCATTAAAATGAATATAGCATAAAAAATCAACTCATGTCAAATTATTTGGGACCCCCTCATGAATCCTTATTTACCAATATCCTATTAATGCAAAGTCATGTTCAATATACACAAGTTTATTAAGTTGTTGATTTCTTTTTGAAAAGATGACAATGCTGAGACCTAATTATATGGGAAGGACAAAGATGATAAATTGGCCATCATATGTACACAATTGTGTTTCTTAGCTATCTCACTTTTAACCATTTCTGGCAGGAAAACAGGCAATTCAGCAACGACGCTTGACAGCAAAAGAAGGATATACTATGGATTGCACCTTGAAGTCGGTACAATGTGAAGTTGGAGGAAAGAACAATAGCATGAGCTATGCATCACATGGAAAGGCAAACCAAATATATATCCAGCAATAAACAAAATAGAGGCCCTTAAACACAATATGTACCCTTTCTTTGAGTTCAATCCAGTTCCAACTGCAGTACCGCCTTGTGCAAGCTGCTCATAAAATAATTTCGTATAAGAAATTAGATGTTATTGAAGTCAATTTAATATTATTGCAATGAAACCTACCTGGTACATGCGAGGCAAAGTATCATTCACTCGAGCAATCCCATATTTTACCTACGATGTTAACTCCGTAAGCCAAGGACTCATGCAACATAAATGACGGTTGATCATGACTCCCAAAATTATGTTGGATACCTAAAACCCTTATCGGGAACGGTCTAAACGGTATGCGTACCTGTGTAGTATACCCACTGAACTCTTGTCCAAGGGTTAATGGAGTTGCGTCCTGTGTATGGGTCCTTCCAATCTTGATGATATCTTTGAATTCCTCGGACTGGAAAAGTGAGTTCTTTTTATCTTAACAAAATATATGTTGAACAAAATGGTGACAACTACAAAACATTGTAACTACTTTCAGCTTTTATATGAGACAGGCATCTTAATACCCTGCTTTTTCTTAAAAAGAAAAATAATAATAACAATAAAAACTGCAAAACAATAGCATGGGCTGGGTATTTGATAAATAGCAATACAAGCGTGGTCTTGAGACATGGCTTCCTTCCTCAAGGTTACACAGCAACAGGACCATGTTGATGTAGTTTACATATAACACAACAGTCATGGAGGAAAATTTGAGCAGATATGCATTTTGGGGTCGTGCCTTATATGGAGTGCGTGATAATATTTTTATCGTTGAAAAGTATCTCAATACAAGGACTGGAGTTGTGTAACAAATGTCGCAGATTATAAGGGATGAGGCATGCAACATGAAAAGTTAGGAAGACGAGAATATTAACATGAAATTTTGGTGGGAGCAGGAAGGATAGGATTAGTTATGGATATATGCAAGTTAGGTAATAAAATGGACCTGTAAGTGATTCCAGTTTTAAACCTATAGTGAATTTTTTTTTAGTTCTTTTTATCAACAATTTTTGTAGCCATAGAACTAATCCTGTTTTTTAAATGGAATATATCACAGCATCTTTGAGATTTCAGGTACACACACACACACACACACACACACACACACACAGAGAGAGAGAGAGAGAGAGAGAGATACATGTACACACACACACACACATCACTTGCAACCACTGAGGGCTAACTAATAGGTATTTCAATCAAAGTGGGTTGTTATAACAAGTTTAGGAAGGATGAAATTTTCCATACAACTATTTGATCAGGAGTGTTCAGAGGAAATAGCACAAGTTAACCTTTGCATGCAGTGAACCGTGCAACTGTTTCAAGCTGGGTAGGAACCTCGAATGAATTTCTACAGCTGCAGCAATGTGCATAACCTGAATTGGCCAGCGAAATCAACGGTCAGTATGGAACTAAATACTTGAGCAGATTGCTTGTAAAGCCAAAAATGGAATATACAAGATAATTTATGTGCACACGCAATTCAAATCGCTAGTATAGCAGAATCAGTTAGTCTAATAATATATGACGCTGGCCCACTGGCCCTCCTGTATGCCCGGTCTTCGCGTCTAAATGAAAAGCCCCCCTAGAACATGATTTGGTCTATTTCCCATGGAACCTTCTCAGTTTAGAGGGGGTTAGATGATGATGAGGTGATATTTATTATGATGACATATTAGAGTTTTGCAAGCGCACAATAGAAAAAAATGCACAGCATTACTGTAGCTAAACTGACTAAGTACCACATTAAGCTGCAGAATGCTCTCTGAGATTGTGTGCACAGTTAGTCCCTAATTGGATCGTCACTTGCTAGTAAAGTCATTTAAGTGCAAATAAGTCAAGGTGAGGTGTTTTGGATTTTATTTGATAATATAACAGCTGCAATATTTGGAGACAAAGACGTAGGATAATCCTAGCTTACAAAAATATCATTCAGACTTCACCTCAGTTTCATAGGGTGGTACTTGCAAACAAAAAACCATAACTACCACTTAAAATGCAGTTTCCAAGAGTGCAACGCAAAAAAAGGCTTACAGCAACAAAATGGTCTGCGATGACATATAATGAACAGAGGTGCAACATGCATGATCTCATATAGCATTAACGTGCTAACTGAATAATCTAGCCAAACATAAAATTTCCTTGTGCATCTTTCTCTAGACTGTAGATCCTAGTACTGACAAATTCACCCAGTTATCCCTGAGAAATCTAAAGAAGCTATCAAATAAATGGCTGTACAACTTACTGTTGGAAATGTATCATTTGAAGATTGAGCCCGGTTAACATGGTCGTTAGGATGTACAAATTTTTCGCCGCGTTTATGGCCTAGTATCTCAGCTGCTCGATTTGCAATCACCTGTCGATGAAAAAAACTATACCAAATTAACCATAAACAAGAGGAATATGAAAATGAGGTTCAAAATGGCATTTCGTGAATACAAGGCAAAATCATATTGTAAAATCCTATGATGCAATATTCAAGATAGGATTTTTATGGAATTTTTCAGCATGGACAGTGAAGTTTTAATCTGTTTAAAGTTAACAAATAAGTGTCTTAAAGTATGTCATGCATAAGAAATTAACTAGGAATGTATTATCTATCCCTGAAAGCAAAAAAAGCTCAGTGGACCTATGAATTTTGCACAAACTCAATAAATTCAAGACCCTGCTCAAGATCATTTTATGTCCTACAGATGTTTAAGTCAAGTCAATGAACAATTGAGTATAAACATTTGTCAACAATAACTAATTACTAACATAGTATTATAAATGTTTACAACTGCAGGTTCTTCTCAGCTTAATCAAACAGGACATGAATACATGGATTGTGTTGGTCATTTCATTATGAAAGCATTTTATGTTGAATATTCAATAAAGATGTGATCTCTTATATCTACCCTTTCTTTCTATAGCAAAAAAAAAAAATAGCACTGTTTGTAATTATGCACAAATAGAAAAAGGAGTAATACATGATTTTCAAAGAACAACAAATCTCTCGGCCTCTAAATGCTAACCTCATTGGCATTCATGTTGCTTTGAGTTCCACTTCCAGTCTGCCATATAACAAGAGGGAAATGATCATTCAACTGGCCTTCAGCAACCTCTTCAGCAGCTTGCATTATTGCTTTCCCGATAGTTGGATCTAGACCATACTCCAAGTTCACCTGCACTAACAAATGTCATATTGTGATGTTGACCACGTGGTGGTAAATACAAACTAGAAATTTTTATACACTGGAATATCAGGGAAAAAAGAATCAGAACTAGGTATCAGACGATTATTCATTGGCATGGTTAATAAAACAAATCTCTTAGTGTGTGAAATAAAATATAGCGAACTATCAGCTTTTAAGTATTTTCTTTATAGTTGAAATGGAAAAACTTTAAAAGTAACAAAATCCAGTAATAGTTATGGTACTTGACAAGCTCCCCTAAGAGTCAACATTATTATATGAACTTTTTTCCAGAACGTTAAATGTAGAAAGCCTCTCCTTTTTTTGCATAAATTCCCTCCTATATCTTCGGACTAATCAATGAAAACTCCATCTTTAAGAGATTAGTTAGGATGTGTGTTATGGCTAATAGCTAGATCGGTATTAGACCAAATGTTCTCAAATGAAGTAATGAAAGTTTAATGATGTAACAGAAAGATGTGAATAATGCTCATCTTTTTTTTCTGGTATGCTCAAATATTTTGAATTGTTAATCTAACAATTTTTAATAATGCATGAGAATGGATTAAGTTATATTTTCCTATTTAGCAAATGGTATAATTTAGAATGGCTGATTGACTGATTGGGAGTATAAAGACCCTTGCAGCATAGGGGCATACAGTTGGAACTGGGTTACTACTGGAGCTCATAGCCTTAAATTAGAATTAGTTGTCTGAGATTCTTTAGAATGACCAAAATAAAAATGTTTTTCTCAACCGCTAGTAGTTTTCCGGTTTCCCCATCTACAACGGCAGGTTAAATAGTGGTCTTATGAAAGCATCCCCCTCCCCCACGAGCCGCCCCTACCCGTACCTCCCTCTGCTCTTCCAAATTTTCCATGTGAGGAAGAAACGTATAAAGCCATAAGAATAAGGATCTCAAACTAAACCTCAGGGCTCCGAGGCAAACAACATGACTTAAGAGTTTAGTATCACTTCATTTGTACAAAAAGTGTGCTAGTTTTGCTAGTTCAACAGATGAGGAGATCGATTCACATATTATCTTGAAATATAGTTGCTCCACGATAAGGAATGCCTAGATTTAAGTGGCAAATATAAGGAGATTTGGCATGAGAATAAGCAATTCAGTGATTCAACATGAGGGAATATACTGATGGAGTTAGCCTTGGGTGGAAATGGGAAGCAACATATACGACTTGTCAATAGCTAACATGACATGTTTTTTTATTTCTTCTAACGACGTAAAAAAATCAGTGGTTCCAAAAGCAAATTTGTTCCCTTTTTTCTCCTACAAAAGGTGAATCCCATGCACAGACTTCTTATTGGGATTTGGGATTTAAACAACCAAATGCAGAGTCAAGTGGATAGGAATGTCTATAGTACTGCAACAGATCCATCCCATGTCCCTATACTATGAATATCCTAGTAGAAGTAAACAGGGTCAGAGGGTAAAATTTTGATAACGCTGTATATAAATAATGTTGAAAGAGTAAGTATTTCATATTCCAAATGCCAGGCAAGTTATGTCAAACCTGTCCATAAGATCTTCTGATACACCAATTCTTCCTCCTCGTCGTATAGGACTTCTCCCGTTAAGAAAGGATTCAAGATATATATGACAGTTGTTGGACCACCTGATGTCAGCCCTCGCTTAATTAGCTCCTCTATGAGCACTATGAGGCATGTTCTTTCCACTATCCTACATGGCTAGTTGTCATCCTCCCCTAAACATGTAAAATTGTCGAGAAAAGAGAGAGAAATAATTGATTTCTTCTAGGTACTTATGTTCAGCACTACGACACATACGACACCAAGAGCAAAATAGTGCACATTCCCATCATAACTCCGAGTGAAGGGGAATAACACGCTTTTCTTTCCGGTCATAAGGATGTCAACTAAGAAGCTAGTAGTACTTGAAAAGCATCGGTTCTAAAGCGTCTATAACCACAGTTTACTCAGATTCATACAAGCACACACAGCTTTCACAACTCACTTATGGTTCCCTCTGTGTTTTCCTACTAGGCATTTTAACAAACAGATGGCAGCACATCAAATTACAGAAACCTAAAATCATCATGTACTCAATCAAATCAGTGGTGGGGAAAAAAGGCACCTTTGCAGCGCATTTCTTCAACACGCCAAAAGCTCTAATGATGGGCTCCGGCATCTGCTCTCTCTCGCCCCCGATATCGAAGTTCTGCAGCGATCTCTGCGTCTGAGCTCCCCACAGCCTTCAAGAAAAAACAACAACACAAGATCTTCAATCGCAAGATCAAATAAAAAGAAAATCGATTAAAGAGTACGAACTTATCGATCGGGACGTTGATGGGGCCGAACGTGTCCCTCTCCTCTCTGAACAACGTCGAGATCGGCCGAGCCAGCGCCGACCGCACCATCGCGGAGATGAACGCCGGAGAGGAGGTGAGACGCCGTGATGCGATGAACATCGCCATTTTATCAGCGATCGAGAGATGGAAGTGTTGGATCCAAAAGCGAGCTGACTCTTGAGTAAGTCTATTTTTATTGGGAAAAATTCCAAGAGGTGCTTTTTATTTTATTTTTTTGGAAAAATTAGCCTAGGTCCCGGGACCAAAAAATGTAGGCTTACGTCCCTGGGACTAAAAGAGAGCCAAAAATCGCTAATACATAATTTTCATGTTTTTAGGTCCTTAGCATTTTTTAAGTTTTTAACCGATTTATTAAATATTCATAATGCTCTTATCTGCCATCATGTGTTCTCATGTGGTGTCGAATCAACCGGTCAAAGGATCAAGCTGTCGTTTTCCAACCGCTACATATAGCTTGTTAATCACCACACATAATATGGATAGTGGTTAATAGCCTATTTAATAAATTGGTAATGCGAGTAACCTTCAAACATAAAATGTATGAGACTTTTGTCTAACTTTTTAAACCAGGGGACCTTAGCCTGCAAACCTTTTTTTCTTGGGGGGCCTAGGTTATTTTTCCCTTTATTTTTTGTTTTCGATGAAGTCTATTTCTATTTCTATTTCTATTGTGAAGAAATGACAATTTAGATCTGAGATGTGACAATTATTTATTAATAAAGCTTTTTAAGAAATTGTTAGGAATATGTTAATGTTTTGATCAATCTATTTTAATTTTTTAAGGGAAAAATAAAGAAGTTTGATTGGCTATATGACCTTCAAAATTTGAATATTGATTAATGCTGTTTGAAGTCAAATTGCTTTTTTTTTTTTGCTCGGGAGACAATTTCAACGTGTGTCATTTTAAAACAGTGCTGATTTTTATATTTTAGATTGACCTCAATATAATTTTTTGTATTTTATGTTTCTATGACCTCTCTTGGTCGAAGTCAAGAAGAAAAAAATGAGTCACCGACTGAATGCACTTTTCGTTGGCTTTTGGTTTATCATCTGTACATGGTGTTCAATTTTCTGCACTGAAGGTCTTTTTTTTATGAGAATAAGGAAGTAAAGGCCATGGGTGGACATTTCCATCCATGACGTAGAAAAAATAAACTCTCCATAACTTTTTTTACGGTCAACATCTATCATCTTGATATTTATCATCTAAGACATGGATACACCCAATTTCATGTGGTTCCACCATTTTTCGCTATTGATTTAGTAAATGCGGAATTAAAGGTTTATCGACAATAGAACTTTTATATTGCTGATTCAACGGTGACAAAGTGATGAAATCGCATGAAACTTGGTGTTTCCACATCTTAGATGATAAAGATGATGATGTGTGTGCCGATCGTCCAAAAAAACCGTAGAGGGTCTATTTTTTTGACGCCACCTAACGAAATTCTCTCATAGGGTCTCTTTTCCTCGTTATTCCCTTGTTTTATTTTCTTCTCTATTTTACCGACATGTTTGTTTTTTATCGTCCAACATTTATACGGTCAAAACTATCGTTTGATATTGGGATGGATACAGGAATTTTAGTTCTACGAAAGAAAAAATGCCACAATAACTTCACAATACCAGCGTTTTGCATGCGTGATACATCCTGGACATGGAGTTGATATCGTAGTTGTTTAAAAAAATATTATATGATTTAAATATTTAGGTTTGGAATCGAAGTTCTCTGGAGTCATCTAGAAACTAAAAAAAATGAGATGAATGTTGGTGCTTGGATTTAGTTTTATTATTTTATTTTATTTTATTTTGTAGGAGGAGATCTGGATTAATAAATGCCAAAATATATAAATAGGTTGATCATCTTGATAGTTTCATATAAATAATAGATTTGCGGATTTTTCTAATTATTAATTAATTTCATTAAAATGAGAGGTCTTGAATCGATGGCGTCAGCTACGCGGTTGGTGTTCTCGCATTCTAAGAGTAGAGTAAAGACTGGAGAGTATAGAAAAACGACAATGAATTATTAGGGCCTGTTTGGCAATGGAGTTGGATTTAGATAACCGAAGTTTCATAAATATACATCTAAACTTAGAAACAAAATCCTGACTATGAAATGTTTGGTTCTCATTTTGGAGTTTAGAAAACTCCAAAGTTAAGATAACCGGAGTTTACTAAGCTCTGATTCAATTAGAGTTTTCTAAACTCCAAAGGAACGAGAAGAAAACGCTCATTTCAGAGTTTTGGAAACTTCGAAACAAAACTTTAGAGTTTAAGGTAATGTTCGGGTATGGAGTTACGATAACTAGAGTTTATTTTTTAGTGGAGGTAAAGGGGATGCAAGGTTCGCAAGCCCCAAACTGCTATAAAATAAACTCTAGTTATGTTATAAGAGACGTATTTAGGAGATGCAACAGTTGGCTGGATATCCAAGGGTAATGAAGATTTGATAACTTAGATAATATTGAAGTTTGGATAACTGTAGCTATCTTAACTCCAAAACGAATGTCAAACAAGACATGTATAGTTCCATTACCAAACACCTCAGTTAATTTAAAATTTAAAGCAGGGTTTGCACACTCTCCGCCTTCACTTACAACTCCATACCCAGACAAAGCCTTATGGTATGCTTAAAATACATTTCATTTTGTACATCCATGATATATAATCAGATCTAACAATCAGAAAAAACATAGTGATGGGGGCTGGGATCTCCTTCAGATGTTGTCCTCCGTCAATCCTGTGATGATGGTCTTTAACGGTTGAGATATGGTTTGGGAGTTGTTGTGCGTGTGGATCTCAATGGGTTGGTGTTGATACCGAGCTATCTGCAAAAGAAGTCCCGGGGTGGGTGACCACTGTAGGACTCTCCGACGATCAAGTTAGTGTCGAGGAATAGGTGCAGAGTAACGGCGTATTGGAATGAGTTCGAGTTACCTGAGTCGTCTGAAAGAGGGGTTTATATAGGGGTCGTATGGAGCGAGCCGACGCGAGATTCCCGCCGTCAGTTATGATCCTCTCGTTATGCCCGCGTTAACGGCTGGATCCGTCCATTAATGGCGGGATACGCTCATTAATGGTGGGACGTGCCAGCGTAGAACGTTGACCGTGGGGAGGCGGATATCTCGCCCTAACGAGATACGCGAAGCCGTTGCGGAGGCGCTTGGGTTCCGCGCTCTCGGTTGATCGGGGAAGCCAAGAAAGTTCGGTCTGACAAATAGCTCAAAGATGAATAAGGAAGCCGAGGAAGCTCAGCCTGTCAGATGACTCGGAGATGAGCAAGGAGACCGAGGAAGCTCGGAGACGAGCCGTTGGCCGTTTGTTGGGTGAAGATGGAAAGTACTCAGGGAGGTCTCCTGAAAGGTCGGATACATCCTCAGAGACGAGGTCCCGAGGAAGGCCCCTAATGCAACTCATTTATTCCACCTCCGTAACCTTCGGGACACGTCATCCGCCACGTGTTGTAATCTAAGGAAATACCACTTGTGAGCATCATCATTATCCCCCCACTCTTGTTCCGACCTATTCATGGGTCAGGTCGAGAGTGGCATGCTCGGTTTTTCTTCCACCCAGTTTGGCTTCGAGAATCATAATGTGGATTGCCCAGGAATGACATAGCGTTCGGCGGTTGCGTTGTTTCGATCTTTGGGCCCAGGTGTCGTCTCGTCGTGCGCCTGATTTTTCACGCATATCCCCGATGGCGTCAACGGATCAGTGAAATGATTGCGCTTTAAAGAGGAGGTGATGTTTCAGTCGATTCGTCAGTTGGGGTACAGGCTACGCGTCGGTCGTCGATTGGCGGGCGTGACAGGCTGTTCCTGACCCCTGAAACGAAGAGGCGTCCCTAATGGTCGTCCGCCACGTAGAGCCTCGACGACCGTTTTAGGCGCGACGCTTCGTTTTGGTGGGAATCGATCTGGGCCGTAGGATACTCTCTTTGGGGATGTATAAATAGGAGGGGACCATCCCAGGGCCAACACTTTGCTTTAATTTTCTTTAGTTGCTTGAAGATTGCTCGGAGCTCCTCCGCATAGATCGGATCTTCTATTGGTTTTTCCTTAGCGAGTCCCTTTTTGTCATGCCCCACTTTTCGGTGTACGGTAAGGAGACACGACGGGTCACGCGACGTATTTACTCAGAAGTAAACACGCTAAGCGTATCTAAGCAATATAAAGTAAAATGTACACAAGAGAAGGGATATAAATGAACAACAACTTTTATTTATTAACAATTCTTTATAAGTACGACCGGAAATGTAAATACATGAATGGAAAACAATCCCTAAACAATGGCATAACTGAAATGAAAAACATGTACAAGTATCTAAAGCTCTGGGTCAAAGGCTAACTGCTTCAAGTCTTCAGTACTGGGCTCGATCTATAGTCAGTTCGAATCACCTGACAACATTCCAAAGGAAAAAGAAAAGGAATGTCGTCAGCGAACAATCGTTCGATAAGTCCTAAAGACGGGTAGAGATAAAATAGACAGAAAGAGAGTATAACTAGTAATATTTGATTATAATGTTAACGAAGTTGTTTGTAGATTGGTACAGAATATGCCAGTGTGTACAAGAGGAGTCCCACTATCAGGAGACTAAGGTATACGGAGCACAAGGAACCGTTCAGCCACGGTACAAGGGCAATAGATATTCAGATTAGGTGTATTATGGTTACAGTCCCGTACCACTTCCAACACACTGCGTACCAATCTACCCCTTTAAAACCCCGCAATGTCTTTTGTATTGATTGTATTGTTTTGTTATATAGATGAATAACTTGCCAAAACCATAATATCAGCAAACAGAATGGATATAAATGGATAGACATGTAAACAGATTATATCCATGGTTCGGTTCAGTCAAAATAGATTGATATAGATTGAATGGATTCTTGTTGTATTATAGTTTATACTTGAATCATATTCAAGTCAGATTGATTAGATTGAGACCATGTCTGAGTCAGACACTTTGAAAAGAATTTGAAGTCCTGAATTAGTTTTGATGTTATTGGTAACTGCTGCACATGGACGGCAGGATTTGTGTCTTTTTCCAAGACAATTACCGTATTGACAACACCCTTGTTAGATTGTCTACCTTAGATAGGCAAGCACCCACATTCTCCGGCTTTCTAAGGCTCAAGAGAATTGGTCCCGCTTAAACCTATATTTACTAGGGTCCTTATTGTAATTTAGTATAACTTGAGGGGTTTTATGTAAAAATAGTTTGATATATTTTCAAAATACATCTCAAGTATTTAATTATCGTCTTTAGGGTTTTCATAGATGTATATTTTATAAAAGCGAAATTTCTAGTGAGCAGAACCTAATTTTCATTGTATATGGTATTTTAATGAAATATTGGAATCTGTATTGTATTGAAATTGTAATTTCATGTAATTGTGATTCCTTTGATTTAGAAAACATGGAATATTTATATACTATATTAAAAATAGATCTTTTGATAATATTCATATATATATTTAATAAAATAAATTTATTTATTTTGTAGAAATCTCATTTTCTTAAAAATTGTATTAAAAATCCATCAAGATCGAATGCTCGTTGCGGAGGTCTGCATCTCGCTCTACTGGGCCCGAGGATGTGCGATAACCCGCACCATCCCGATCGGGGTTCCCCCAAATGGGTTGTAGAGGCGTAGTTGCAAGGAATTAAGTAATACACTTTGAAAGAAAACGGTTTTGTAATAGTTTAGGGTATTTTATTGTAACTTGCAATATTCCCACAAATATTGTCCAAAAATTGTTGGATATATGTATGCCCTATGTATCGGTATGTGTAAATATGTATTCAGAGGACATTCTTGCTCGACATGATAGTATGCTATCTGCTTGTACTTTATCTTGACATGTTCATTTGATCATGCATCTTACTCATTTGGTACATGTTGATAAAACCCTTAGGATATTTGCTTGACTACTGAGATTATGATGTAGATCATACTAGTGGGACATGTGTAGTTTATAAACATATTCTTGAAATGTTCCTAGTCGTAGGTGTATCGAGACGGGGCATCAATATTCCAGAGTAGACTAGCGTATATGGTTCTTGTCCCATATGATGGGCGATGGATGATCTCATATCCATTGGTTTGGTGACACCAAAGATTGTATACGGGTGCTCAGTGGGGACTGGGTACACTGAACGGACTCGCCGAGAACTCCTATGTAGTATTATATCTATCGTCGGATAGCAGTTCTCAGGTGACACTGGTACAGGTTAGTCTGTAGACCCGAGATCGTCATAGAGTCTTGTGTGTCCTTCCACTGTACTTTGATCTCCACCCTACCACAGCTCTGTTCTCCGCCGAAGGACACGACCGGGACGTTGTGACGTCCGGGCCTGAATTCCGAGGGCAGATGCTAATTGGTGCTATCCGTTCACCTCTCCGAAGATACCAAGTTGATTTATGACACCGTGTATCGAAGGTTTAGACGGATGCGGCCGATATAGCAGACTTCGTCATATTCCCCCTCATTTGAGGGGGTTTTTATTGTGGGATGCTCTTCCATGTAGGCGCAAGCCCCTGCAGTTAATTACGCTATTGCGTCGCGGTAACAACTTTCTCCTTCTTCAGATGATCACTTCGCGTCGTGTTTGTCTGTTTTGTTTTTTGGTTGCCCGTGGATTGTATAAGGAGATTAATTTATGTTGTCGCCCATAGGGCGTGGATTAGTCCAAATCCGTATTTTCTTATATTTGGGTTTGGGGGTTGGGTTTAAGGATACGTTAGTCTCATTTGAGACTAAGATCAACTTAAACGTTTGTTAAGAATATGTTAGTCTAATTTTAGACTAAGATCAACTTAACAGTTTGTTAAGGACACGTTAATTTAATTTTAAACTAAGGTCAACTTAACCATTTGTTAAGGATACGTTAGTCTAATTTTAGACTAAGATCTACTTAACGGGATCATTTAGATCCAACAAAAGAACATTTGGGCTCTATTGTTCTAGTTTAGGGACTTTGCGGTCAATTGCCAGTTTAAGGACATGGTGGTCCAAGGTTAAGGACATCATAGTCTGTGGGTTTAAAGGGACCCCACAGTCCGAGGTTAGGGACATCATAGTCCGTGGGTTTAAAGGGACCCCACAGTCCGAGGTTAAGGACATCATAGTCCATGAGTTTAAGGACCCCGCAGTCCATAGAATGATTGGTTATCGGGACCTGTCACCTCTCTGAAGACGTTGATGGATTACAACGACAAATATCAAAGGAGTTCAGAGATGTATCCTTGAACCAAAGTCGATTGGGAGATCTGTAGTCCAATTTGGAACTAAGATCAATTAATTAGGTTATGAGCACATTGGCTCAGTTAAATCTGAATTGAGGACTTATGGCCAATTTGGGCTAAGTCCAATTAAGTTTGAAATGTTGGCCCTTTGTTGGCCTGTTGAGCATTTGTCTGGGTTCAGCCCCTCATTATTTAGCAACGCTAAACAAGAGTTTGAGGGCTCTGAGAACATTTTGTCTTCGGCTAAGCACTTAAACATTATAGTTCTGGATTTTAAGGCTCATTTGAAGGGGAGATTTGCCTCTGGAAAACTTAGCCAATTTGGGCTAAGCTGATTTGAAAATAGTGTTAAACACTAGAGCACATCTGGCGGTCACGTGTCCTCGCGTGATGTATTTAAAACAGTATTGAATATTGGAGACAAAATGCTCAAAATAGTGTTAAACACTAGAAAGGAAAGGGTCACGTGGGGTCACCTGAGGCGCCTGAAGATGGGACCAGACTTCCTTTATTTTATTATAAGAATATTCAAATAAGTGTTAAACACTTTTAGTCTTCAGACTATCACGTGTTGGCACGTGATGGGTAGTCATGTATTGATTATTAAAGTGTTTATTAAGGGGTCACGTAGGGACACGTGAGGGCGCCCAAAATCAGTACTGTCTTTGGCTTTGTTCTCTTCATTTACGAGGGTCACGTGTGAGCACGTGAGGCATTGCCTCCAAGCTTTTTTCTTCTCATTTTGGGGAGTCTGTTTAAGGGTCACTTGGGAACACGTGACCTAGTTTTGTTCTCTCTTTTCTGCTCATTGAGAATGGGAGTCACGTGTTACCATGTGACCAAGTTCTTTACATGCATGGAGAGCTTTAAGTCTCTTGTTTTAAGAATTAAATTCTCTGTAGGGTTAAACCCTAATTCTGTTTTGGAGGAATTAAATTCCTATGTATATGGAAGAATTAAATTCTTATGTAGGGTTAAACCCTAGTTCTGTTTTGGAGGAATTAAATTCCTATGAATTTGGGAGAATTAAATTCTCATACAGGGTTAAACCCTGGTTCTGTTTTGGAGGAATTAAATTCCTATGAATTTGGGAGAATTAAATTCTCATATAGGGTTAAACCCTAGTTCTGTTTTGGAGGAATTAAATTCCTATGAATTTGGAGGAATTAAATTCCTTAAACTCAATTCTCCCTCTAAGTTTTGGATCTGCATGGCAGAATCTTCCCGATGAGAATTAAATTCTCAACTTGTGGGGAGATCTGCTTCTGCAGATCTTCAACCAAAGAAAAAACTAAGTTCTTATTCAGAAGAGTTAAACTCTTAAATTGAGAATTAAATTCTCTTTGTTTTATGGAACTTAGATCTCTTTCCCCTTTCTCACCTAGGGTTTCTTTTCTCTGAAGAGATCTTTTTTTTCTCTTGAGAATTAAATTCTCCTATCTTTTTTCTCTCTGTTGTTATCTCCCAAAAAAAGTAGATCCCCTTTCTTCTCTTCTTGACTCCTATTTATAGGAGAAAGAAAAGATTCGATTTGTTTTGTCAATCTTTCATTGAAAGATTTTGGTTGTTTTTGTAACTAACACGATTTTTTATATCACTCAGTGAATTTTATTCACCATTGGATTTTTAATCCACTAGATATTCTGTTTGTTATTCTTGGTGAATTTCAGGGAAATCTTTCCTTGTATAGAATCTTTCCATAAATTGGCGATTTTTAATCACCATTAGATTTTTAATCCAACGGTGCTCCATTTTACAGAGCACCATCTTTTTTGTTTGGAAAGATTTAGAGAAATATTTTTCCAGTTAGGGTTTTTGATTTCCCTTAATTAGAATTTAATTCTATTAATTCATAGATCTTTTGGAACCCCTCACGTGTTGGCACGTGACCCCCTGATTAAGAATTTGACCAGAATTTAATTCTGTTGATTTAAAGAACTCAGGAATTATCACGTGTCAGCACGTGATGCCCCATTGGGGGTTTTCCTTGTTATTTTATTATACCTTTAATTCTTTTCAGTGGGTTTAAAGGCCAATCACGTGTTGGCACATGACCCCACCGATTAATTATTTCCAATTATTAATTTTATTCAGTGCTTACAGGCTTTGCCTGTAAATGGTCACGCGTCTGCACGTGATGCCCGGTCACGTGTGGGCATGTGATGCCCGGTCACGTGTGAGCACGTGATGCCTCATAACTTTTGATCCCGAATGAATTATGAGGCCCATAATATATCAAATCGAAGGATTTTTCGAGACGCTTTCGATACCATCAGAATTTAGCTATTTCTCATTCGGGAGTTTATCAAAATGTAGCTCGGAAAATACCGGTTCCTATTTTCTTAAACGTATCGCTGCCATTTGATATCTTGGGATCTTTTGCGCAGAAATTTTTTGGCGGGAACAAGCTCTACCGAGTCTTACAAACAGGTGGATTTTAGGTACAGTCCCGAGGCACATGGAGGCAATGAGCGATAGGAGGAGTCTCGTCTCTCCCGGTATTGGGGGTTGATGTTGCGCTATGCTCGATTGGCTATAACAAGAAGTCCCTGTCCCTGGCTGTTGAGATTTACTGATAAGTGTTATCAGTAGTTTCTCGATATGTTATAAACCATATATTAGCTTGACTTATTGAGTTATTGGGGTCGACGATACCATCCCTAGACTCGATATGCAGCATATCTGACGAAGAGACCGGACTGTACGTTAAGTGTTGCCAGTTGGCTCGACGGGAGTTTTGACAGGTCCGCTTGTTTTTCTTCTGATCGCTCAATACCTGGGAGCCGTTACGTACAGCTAGTGCCGCTGACGGTTTGTGAGTATGTGATATGATCACTGCCTACTGCTAGCGTATTGACGAGTCTTAGAGTCCCATAGAGGGGTTTCCTAGCTCAGGCGAAAAGATGTGGGGTGCATATGAGATATGCGCGGGAGCTCGATTAAATGCGTGTATTTAATACCGTATTTTAAATCGGGCATTTTCTATTGGTCGGGTCGTATGTGATATGACCGGGTTATTAAATCAAGTGTTGCTTTAATATTATTGACTTTTAGCTCATTTATTTAAAACCTTTTCTTTATGGATGTATGCATGAATGTATGTATGTACATATATGTTGATATGAACGCATACATGCATGCATACATGTGTTATGGTTGTTGATACATTAGGGATGGCTATTCAATACTCATATGGTATAAATATTTATATATATATTTGTTATTGAGAAAAAGAAAATGATATTAAATCATGGTTATAAATATTCTACACTCTTCTTCTCTTGACCTAATATTGACCATGGTTTAATTTTCATTTGTTATTTAACCGTTTAACAAAATATCTAGATATTTATTGACCATGGTTGTATTTGAGTGTGACTCTCATATTAATATTTTCTTGTCTCGTTATTCTAGAGAATTATCACAAAAGAGCTCAAGCTTAGCCATCTCCTTCTTCTTTCTCCTTCTTGCTCTCTACCCTTTTCAAGTGAGTGAATGAAACAAAAAGGAAAGGTTTTTAAGTGAGATTACAACCCACATCATCAATTTATATTAGTCTAGCCCACTAGTGTAGGTTGTTTGCTCCATTTCTTCAAAGATCAAGTGAAGCTAGGAGCTTGAGTAAAAAGACTCCGTGGTGGATCGTCGTGGACTTGGAAGGACTCAAACGAACTGGTTCAAATCCTAATTGATCCAAGTAGTCACAAAGAGAAGGTCTACAAAGGTTGTATTACTATCCTCTTAGTGTTAGACTGTTGCTTGTATGTGATACTTGCTTCTTGTTGCCTTAAATTTCTAGTTCGATTCATGGATGGTATTGCTTAGCACACCTAAATTTTTGTTATAACATGTTTGATGCAAGCCAAACCCTAGGCATGGTGCTAAGCAAACCCCACAAAAGTAAATTATGCTATGTCAAGGATGTGTGTTGTGATGAGGTAGGTCATTACCCCGTGAGTTATCTAAAGGTTAAATTGAATATTTACAAGTTGTATGTAACAGGATGATATTTTACTGTAAAAATGAAATAAAAATTGCAACATAAATTATTTTGAGATGAAACTTATTCTAATGTGTTTATTTATATTTGTTAAACATTATAAGAGAATATGGTATTTTTTTTATTTAAGAAAAATAGAATTTTTAAGAAAAAACGAATCGGAAGTCGGATTAACTCCGCTTCCAACGATTTTTGAAAATCGAAAATTTTAGAATAGAGATTGAGAAGGGGAGAGGGGACCAACAAGCTATTAAGAAGGGGGAGAGGTAGGGGAAGATTAGGAAAGTGTTGGGGCGTTGTTTCGTCGCCGGAATCTTCTTGGAACGTTGTCGGAACTTCGCCTCTTGCTAACTTCACTTGCACAACTTGGGACTTGGAAATTTTATAGAGTTTTTGTAATGAAATTCTGAGTGAGGAGGGGTGAAATGTGGTGTGATATTTATAGGGAAAATTAGGGTTTTGGGGTAATGAAGAATGAATTAAAATGTGCATTAAATGTGGATTAATACACATATTTAATTCTCTTGAATTGTGTAGAGAAATCAAACAACATAGGGATAGTGGGGTAGTCCAAGGGGTTCCCGAGTTAAAATGGGCAATCCCTACGGATATGCCCGGCGGTGCCGGTCCAATAGAAGATCTCGCCGGTCGTAGTCCGGTGATGGAGCTTGGGATTCTCGCCACGTGCCTCTGTCGTCTCATATACCTCAGTGCACATGTTTGTTTAATCTGTAACTCTTCATTTTATGTGCAGTGCATGTGTAAACCCTTGGGCTTCTAAAAGATTAAAAGAAAAATTAATAAAAAGATAATGTGGCTAAGGGGATTCGATCATATGGGCTACGTCACAGCAGTGCAAGGCTTTACCAATGAGCTACAAGCGCTTCTTGCTATTCAAAAGCAATTCAAGTACTTATAGTGTATACAGTATTGCAAATACTCCATTTGTACATTAACTTTTAAATAATTTTATGTATATTGAAATCGGAGTTGTTACACTTTCTTTGAATCGGATGAGATGTCTTCCTCTGAGGTGTCTATAGATGTAGCAGGGATAGAGTCAGACGATGAGATTCCAGTTGCCGGGGTCGAGTCCAGTGGGCCTTCCTCCTTTTCGGATTCAGATAACCAAGAGGGTTCTTCCTCTTCTTCGTCTTCTGTTTCGGGTTCGCCCCTAGAGTTAGGGTCGCCCTTTTCACTTGCCGTCGGGCGGCGACAATTCCCAAGGTGCCTATCGGGAACATCCGCGATGCGCCCTCTGTCTTGAATCGCATGGTCGAGTTTTCCGATATCCGGACTCGATTCCATGTTCCCTCTAATTATTCCCTTCGTTTGGCTAGGGAAGGTGAGCGGGAAGATCAGGTGTAGGGCAAGAAGGTTGCCCTGTATCTGGAAGCATTCTGGGCAGGAATGCGTATGCCCTTCTCACCCGAGGTTAGTGCGGTACTTCGTTGCTTCAATCTTGCCCCGGGCCAGTTAGCGCCGAACTCGTGGAGGATCTTCCTCGAGTTTCTAGTTCGATTGAAATTAGATTAGATCCCGTTCAGTTTGACCCTCATCGTGCCTTTCCTTTGTTACAAAAATCACCCCGGTACAAGTAAGGAGGAGCTGAGCTGGGTATAATTTTCATTTAAAAAACGTAAGGGTGGGACGGCTGGGTCGGGGGTAGTGGTCGTCCCTTCTTCCGTCCATGAATGGAAGGAGAAGTATGTATTCGTCGGGCCACTAGAGAGCGAGGATTGGCATGTTCCTACACAGTGGCACATGGCCAACTGCCCGAGGGCAAAGCAGTCGACTTCCTTCGAGGCGAGGGTGGTGTCCCAGTCGGAACCGATCCAATGGGCGGATGTCCTGCTTTCCGAGCAGGTACTGAGCTGGGCTGGGCTCAGTCCTGCGTGTTTCTTGGGTAAGTTAGGGTTTTCAACGATCCGTTTAGACTTTAATAAATTTCCTTTGCCGTTTCAGTGTGGCTAACCCTATTTGTTTGTGTATTCTTTTTTGCAGAGCCCATGGACCGATAAAAAATCCTAGCCGCCAAGACCCAAGGAAAGAAGGCTGGGGGCACAAGCTCGTCCCACCCCGGTCCGAGCTTGGCTCCGAGGCAAACACCTCCGTCCAAACCTTCCGCAGTACCTCCAGTCCAGGAGGAGCGCCTTGGAGGGGGTCAGAAGCACATGCGGGACCGGTGCCCCGGGCGAGGGAGGAGAAGGAGGAGCCCGCCGAGGTCCCCCTCAAGAGACATAAGCGGGTGGTCTCTCGGCCACCCCCAACCGGGATTCCAGTGCAGGAGGGGTTATCCGTGGCCGACAGCTTGCTGGCGGACATGGAGGCGGCAGCCTGGATGAAGATTCCTAGGGGAACTATGAAGGCCCAGGTGGCCGCAATAGCACAGGAGGCCGTTCAGGTCAGTATCTAGCCTTTCTTCAAAATTCCTTAAGTTTTATTTCCTTGGTTTTTAGCTTTTTAACACGTTTGTTGTCTTTTTCAGGTCCTTCATCACTGCGCTCTCCTCGTTGCCATGGAGTCTGAGAAGGTAGCCCCAGCCATGAAGAAGGCGGATGAATCCTCCTCGCGGGAGGAAGAACTTCGCCTCCAATTGCAGTAGACGGAGGAGAAGGCGGCCGCCCTCAGCTCGAAATTGGTCATGGGGGGAGGGCTGACGACCTCCAAGCTGAAGGAGTCCCATCGGCTCTTGAACGAGTCCAACCGGGCTATCCAATCCAAGTCAGAGGAGACGAACAGCCTCTACAACGCGATGAAGAGGTCGAGGGACGCCGCCAAGAAGGATGCTCGGGCAGCCTTAGACGTGGCGAAGCTTGCTGAGGACTGGACGGTGAAGGCCGTGGAGGATTATAAGGCGTCCGATCAATTTTACCTTGATCTCACCGAATCCCTGGCCGTCGTGTGGCACAGTGCCCTTGACGCCATTAAGGAGTCTATGCCGGAGTTCATCGACCGCAAGCTCCGCGCAAAGTACCCCTTCGCCTAGGAAGCGCCGCAGGGGGGAGGCGCCGAGCAGGCTGTAGGAGGCAAGGCCGTCGGCTAGAGTGCTGACCCTGAGGTCACCATTCTGGTCCCTGGTGATGGCGTCGAGCAGGGAGAGATCCCAGCCGAGCGGGCGGCATGAGCTATCCCCCTTCTCCTTTTTTTAGGATTTTTGTAAGCCTTTAGGCATTTTTGGAAGGTTGAGGAGCCCATAATACCATTGTACATAATTTTGATTATGAATAAAGTGTACTTTTTCTTCACTCATATATCTGATCAATCTACAAGTGCTTTAGCTCGTATACTCATTCCAATACGCCGTTACTCTGCACCTATTTTCGGCACTAACTTGATCGTCAGAGGGTCCTACGGTGATCACCTAACCCGGGACTTCCTTTGTAGATAGCTCGGCGTCAACACCAACCCATTGAGATCCACACGCTCAACAACTCCCAAAGTAAATCTTAACCGTTAAAGATCACCATCACATAATCGACGGAGGACAACATTTGAAGGAGATCCCAGCCTCCATCAGTTGACGCCGTCTGTAGGAACGTTTCAGAAGCTTCTCCGTCCATAAGTTGATTTTTCGCCCTCGACCCGATGGCGAGCGACAGCTGCGATGATCCAAATACGAGCCTCCACAACGGAGGCAGGAGTGGCTCGTCTCCCCTCCTAACGTCATCAATGCCTTATCCTCTCGGATAGACATGCTCACATCGCTGGTGGATGCCTTCGTCCGCGTTCAAGCGGCGGGCCCTACCCATCAGACCGCAGTTCCATCTCCCCGGGATAACGACGTCCGCAGAAGGAAGGATGGGCACGCTCAAGCCCTCGATCTAACTCACGCTCATCTCAGCGTCACCGAGCACCGGCGTGCCGACTCCGGCCACTGTGACCCTCATGGGGCGATGGATTCCATGACCCGCTGAGCACTGGACAGCTCCACACCCCTATCCCAGGGAAGACTAGGTCGTCGCTCCATTGCCCGCCGCACGTTCTCGCCCCCTGAGGAGGTGTCGGTCAGCTCGTCTACTTCAAGACATGACCGATGCCCCCACTCCAGCAGGGGCCGCGCTAACGGAGAACGTCGGGACTACTCGAAAAGGGCCTCGCTCGAAGATTTAAGAAATTTAATAGAGCAGAATCAGAGCCCCACCGTCGTGCAGACCCGGAATGGGGGTAGCCACCACTCCAACTGTGCAGAATCCTCGGGGTACCACCACTGACTTGAAGACCTCGAAAAGAAAATTGAAGGCATACGGCGGGGCGGCCATACGTCCGGTGAAGGGGCCAGGTATTCCGCTGATTCACTCACAAAGCCCTTTACGGAAGAGCTGATGTCCGAGCACATCTCATCCAGGAACAAGCCATCCAAAGTGGCCATCTTCGACGGGAAGTCCGACCTGAAGGACCACTTGGACGCATTTACGGTAGGTATGAGCTTCCAAGATAACTCAGACGCAGCTCAATGCCGAACTTTTCCCGCCACATTGATTCGAGCCGGCCGGGACTGGTTCCAGGGGCTTGCGCCGCACTCTTTCTCTACCTTTGAAGAGCTGGCTACCGAATTCCTCGGTCATTTCGTCGGTAACTGACGACAAAAGAGGACAGTCGACTACTTATTCACTGTCAAGAGCGGGGACAAGGAATCCTTCAAAGGGTATGTTACCCGCTTTTACAATGCCCTCCTGGAGGTACCCGAACACCGTGACGAAACGTTCATCATCGCGCTGAGGTCGGGTCTCAGGCGCAAAGAGTGGCTCCGCTCTTTTGCATTGGCGCAGCCTAAAACCATGGCCGAAGTAAAAGCCTGGACTGAGGGAGAATTCCAGCTCAAGTCAGAGGTAAACTCAAACCTGTTCCGAGCCGACCAAGCAGACCGAAAGAAGAGGGACATGGAAGAGAAAAGGAAAGACGATCGTCCGAGACCTTATTCCCCGAGGTTCCAGGAATACACCCCTCTGAACATTTCCCAAGCCGAGCTGTTGGAGGAAATTAAGGGCGAGAGGTTCTTCAGGCTCCCGCCGGCTACCCGAAGCACGGGCAAACGGCTCCGAGGCCTATATTGTGCCTATCATTACAGCTGAAGAGCTGACAATAGGGCAGATCATGGTCGTCACCAACTGACCCAAGTCCGAGCAACAAGGACACCCGCCGAATCCGTTCATTTAATATGGGAGAGTTTAAATTAAATCATTGAATCTGTATTTTCTTTAATCATAAAGATTTTTGCTTCCCTGCAATCTGAACTGCTTCTCTCTGTTTCCATGCTATAACTCCCTGCAGGGCCACCGAGTAGCTTCCTGCTCGGTCCATCCGCAGTAGGTAGCTTCCTGCCCAATAACGCTGTGGATCAAAAAGCCCTTCTCACGAGGCCACCGAGTAGCTTCCTACTTGGTCCATCCACGGTGGATAGCTTCCTGCACAACAACGCTGTGGATATAAAAGCCATCCTCATGAAGCCACCGAGTAGCTTCCTACTCGGTCCATCCGCAGTGGGTCGCTTCCTTCCCAACAACACCATGGATCCAAAGCCCTCATCATGAGGCCACCGAGTAGCTTCCTGCTCGGTCCATCCGCAGTGGGTGGCTCCTGTCTAACAACGCTGTGGATCTAAAAGCCCTACTCACGAGGCTACCGAGTAGCTTCCTGCTCGGTCCATCCGCAGTGGGTAGCTTCCTGCCCAACCATACCGTGGATCAAAAGCCCT
This sequence comes from Agapanthus africanus, assembly GCA_030015575.1. NCBI lineage: Eukaryota > Viridiplantae > Streptophyta > Magnoliopsida > Asparagales > Amaryllidaceae > Agapanthus > Agapanthus africanus. The sequence continues at coordinate 722,270,527 of JASDDO010000022.1, read as the reverse complement.
CCTCATGAGGCCACTGAGTAGCTTCTTGCTCGGTGCATCCGCAGTGGGTAGCTTCCTGCCCAACCACACTGTGGATCAAAAGCCCTCCTCACGAGGCCACCGAGTAGTTTCCTGCTCGGTCCATCCGCAGCGAGTAGCTTCCTGCTCGGTCCATCCGCAGCGAGTAGCTTCCTGCCCAACAATGTTGTGGATCCAAAGCCCTCCACACGAGGCCACCGAGTAGCTTCCTGCTCGGTCCATCCACAGTGGGCAACTTCCTACCCAACAACGTTGTGATTCTACAGCCCTCACCATGAGGCAGCTGGGTAGAATCGAGTGATACCGACTTTCATACACTTGACTATCAATCGGTTCATACTCGACGCGCGATCGCAATCTCAACTCCGGAGAAAGGGAGAATATCGACATTTTTACACTTGGTGCAACGTTTTGAAAATCGTTTAGATGAAATTTCTGATAATCGGTAAAATAACTGATGTTTTCCGTAAAAACCAAGATATGATTATTTTTCAACATATACTTAAATATACCTATTCTAACAATATAATTGCTAGTATTTGGTATTTAATTGGTCACTTATAAAATTTCTAATTTACTAAAATATTTTCCTTAATTAATTATTTTTAATATTATTTTAAGCTTTCACTAATACATTTAATTAGTGATATTTACAAATTAGAATGGGTTAATACAAGTTTTGTGCTACATGACACATTAAACCAAAATGTAACATGTTGTTTTTGAAATGAAAGAAATTGTCAAGATGGTTATAGAAATTTAAAGAAAAAGGCTTAAATTATGAAATTTATTAAGTTATTAGTTAATATATATGATAATGGGCCTTGTCTTGATTTGGAAAATTCTACACAAAAACACACAAAAACCCTCTCCTCACAGCAGCCCCAATCCCCCCAAGTCCCCACTTCATTCTCAGAAAAAAAAAAGGAATAAAGAAAAAGAGGCATGGGGGTTAATTATTGAGGTATGGGTCTTGACTTGGTTTCTATTCTCACTCTCACCCACCCACACATCACTCTCTCTCCCTCTTCCCAATTTGGCCGAGCTTTCCCCCTCTTGCAGCAGCCCCAAATCCCCACTTCCTCCACCTCTTTTTCACTTCCAAAAATCCACAAAAAATCCAATAAATCCTCACAAATTCAAAGCTAAATCCTTATCCATTTTTCTTAGTCATTCAAGCATGGATCTTGGAGCTAGAGAACCAATTTGGAGGCTATGTTAGCATGCTAGATCTAAAAAATGTTGAGATATAAATCCTAACCCATTGATAAATTGTCGATTAATTACTTCCATCTAGTCTAATTAGGAGTTAAACTGTGGGTTTAATTGAAACTTTGGAAATTCAAGTGAGCGTTTTGAATTGAAGGTAGGGTTTGATCACTTGATGTTGGCTGTGATGTGTAGTTTCACATCTTATGCATGCTAGAATCTAAGCTAGCTGCTAATTTGCAAATTAGTATTTCTAAATTGTCCTAATCAAGCAATTTTTCAAACTAGATTTTTGTGATTCAGGTAAAGAGGTGAGTTTAAAATATAATTAATATTGGTGTGACCTATTTAAGATATTAATTGAGCTATGTGGCCGTTAAAATTGCTAAAACATCTAGATTAGTATATAAATAGGTAATTGTTGCTTACTAGGTTTTCGGTATAAATAGCGTTTATTCAAGTTTGAGGTTTTGACGAATTGCAACCTATTTCATATTATAATTAGTGTGTTGTGAGTGTGCAAATTGGTACGAGTGGGTACTATGATTAGTGGTTTTCACGTATTGCGGCCCTAGTGGTGAATTGTAGCGTTGTCGTGGCGCGTTTCGTTTACCAAGTGTGTGCGCGTTTAGTTAGTGTGCGTGGTTGACTTGTATTGGTTGTGTCCGCGAGTAATTATATATTTATTCTCTTTTACTTGTGTTCATTTCTAGGATCGAATGCAGTAGCGTCGGATGTGGCGTAGAGATGGTAGAGCTAGAATCGGATCAGATTAACCGAGACGTCCAGGTTAGTAGATGTATATTTACGGGCGAAGTCGGGTGGATGGCGTATAGCACCCCCGCGTTTTAGTAAGATATGGTGTGTTTATATATATTTATACGTATGTGTTATCGCGAGATATGAATACTTAGCAAGAAAAGCCTTAGGAGACTATGGGTCGGAATTTGTATAATTGGATGAAAGTGTTTTTAGTTTAGTTTCTTAGTCGTAAAACCCTAGAGTAAAGGTTGGCGCACACACACATGCACACATGTGATTTGATTATGGGTGTATATATTTATGTGCGTGTGCGTGCGTGTGTGTGTGTGTGGATGTGTTAGTGTGTGTGTGTGTGTGTGTGTGTGTGTGTGTTTGTAGGTATGTATGTATATATGCATATACATATACGCGGACGATGAGCCCAGTATATGATACTTGGAGATGAGCCGATATGATCGGGCATGATGCCGTGAGATTGTGATATATGATTGGGTCGTGATATGATACGACATGATATTATAGTGGATCATTGGGTGATGTATTGTTCCCCTCCGAAAGACGGCGCGACGCAGGGACGTCTGGCCTGAGATTCGGGGCAGATACTAATTGGTGCTATCCGTCTACCTCTCCGAAGATGCCAAGTTGATTTATGGCACTGTGTACCGAAGGTTTAGACGGATGCGTCCGATGTAGCAGACTTCGTCAGATTCCCCCTCGCTTGAGGGGTTTTTGATTGTGGGGACGCTCTTCCCTACAGGCGCAAGCCCCTGCAGTTAATTACGCTACCGCATCGCGGTAACAACTTTCTCCTTCTCCAGATGGTCACTTCATGTCGTGTGTGTTTAATTTGTGTTTGGTTGCCCGTGGATTGTATACGGAGACTGAGTTATGTCGTCGCCCGTAGGGCGTGGACTAGTCCAAATCCGTATTATCTTAGATTTGGGTTTGGGGGTTGTGTTTAAGGATACGTTAGCCTCATTTGAGACTAAGATCGACTTAAAGGTTTGTTAAGGATACGTTAGTCTAGTTTTAGACTAAGATCAACTTAACGGGATCGTTTAGATCCGACAAGAGAGCGACCAGGGGAGCCCTGTTGTTTAGTTTAGTGACATTGCGGTCAATAGGTAGTTTAAGGACATTGCGGTCCAGTATTAGTTTTTAGACGTTGCGGTCAAAGTTAAGGACGTCGTAGTCTGTGGATTTAAGGACTCCACAGTCTGATATTAGTTTTAAGACATCACGGTCAAGGTTAAGGACCTCGTAGTCCGTGGATTTAAGGACTCCACAGTCCGATATTAGTTTTAAGACATCACGGTCAAGGTTAAGGACCTCATAGTCTATGGATTTAAGGACTCCACAGTCCAGCGTTTAGTTTTAAGACATTACGGTCAAGGTTAAGGACCTCATAGTCCATGAGTTTAAGGACCCCACAGTCCGTATCAATGTGTGGTCATCGGGACCCGCCACCTCTTTGAAGACGTTGAGGAATTACAACGCCGAGTATCAAAGGAGTGAAGAGATGTACCCTTAAACCGAGGTAGATTAAGCGATCTATAGCCCAATTTGGCAACTAAGATCAATTATTATCTTATGAGCCCATTGGCCTAGTTGAGTTTGAATTGAGGACTTATGGCCAGCTTGGGCTAAGTCCAGTCATGTTTGGGATATTGGCCCTCTGTTGGTTCATTAAAAGAGAGGTTTTGCCTCTGGAAACTTAGCCAATTGGGCTAAAGTTAGTGTTAAACACTAGAGGCCAACAGCGTTGAACACTGGGAACAGAGTTTTTTCAAATTAGTGTTAAACACTAAGCAAATCAGTGTTAAACACTGGAAATAGAGATTCCAAATTAGTGTTTAACACTATGGCAAATCAGTGTTAAACACTGGATACAGAAGTTTCAATTTAGTGTTAAACATTAAGGTAAGAGGGGTCACGTGGTAATACGTGAGGGCGCCCTGCTTCCCTTTATTTTATTCGATCAAAAGTCTTGAATACTTTGAAGTATCACGTGCTATCACGTGATGGGCATTTTGGTGCTTGTCTGTTGAAGCTTCAGCCAAGGGGTCACGTGGTAGCACGTGAGAGCACCATAGAGCTCTTTATTTTGTTCTGCAGATAAGTGTTTAACACTTTTAATTCTGAAAGCCATCACGTGTGGGCACGTGATGGGGGCCCACGCTTTGATCTGTTAGTATGTTCATTAGGGGCCATGTGTCGACACGTGAGGGTGCCCTAGAGCTCTTTTCTATTTCTTTTTTCTTTTTCTCTATGTGCTTTAGAGATCACGTGGTGCACGTGAGGCATTGCCTCAAAGTTCTTTTTTATAGGTCTTCGCAGGAGTCACGTGGTAACACGTGAGGTGTTTACCTCAGAGTTCTTTTCTATGGACCTTTGCAGGGGTCACGTGGTAACACGTGAGGTGTTTACTTCAGAGTTCTTTTCTATGGACCTTTGCAGGGGTCACGTGGTAGCACGTGACTCTGCATGTTTTCATGTTTTAAAGATCTGTTCAGAATTAATTTCTTCATAGGGTTAAACCCTAACAATAAACTTCAGAGGAATTAAATTCATGTTTTCTTCTGAAGAATTATATTCTTAAATAGGGTTAAACCCTAATTTCTTTTCTTTAAGGGAATTAAATTCCTGTGAGTTTGAGAAAATTATGTTCTCAATTAGGGTTAAACCCTAGTTCTGTTCATTTTGAAGGAATTGAATTCCTATAACATAGGGTTAAACCCTAATTTTACCTCAAAGGAATTGAATTCCTATCATTTTGTGAGAATTAAATTCTCTAAACTCAGTTCCTCCTCTGTGTTTTAGATCTGCATGGCAGGATCTCAACCCAATGAGAATTAAATTCTCAATTCATGGGGAGATGTGCACTTTACAGATCCTCTACCAGGGAAAGAACTAAGTTCTTTTCTTTATATAAGAGTTAAACTCTTTTGAGAATTAAATTCTCTTTTTAAGCATCCCTTTTCTTTTCTTATCTAAGGTTTTCCTTTTGCAGAGAATCAAAAGCTCTATATCTCTCTCTGTGTATCAAAAGAAAAGGTCCAAAGGTCCTTTTCTTCTTTTCTTGGCTCCTATTTATAGGAGAAGGAAAAGAACCAATCTGTTTTGTAAATCTCTCATTGAGAGATTTGATTTATATTTATCATTAATCTGGGCCTTTAGATTGTTGGGTGAATTTTATTCACCATTGGATTTTAAATCCAAAGATATATCTTTGTTATTTCGGTCAGATTTAGGGGGAAATCTTTCCAATTCCAAGATTTTTCCATAAATTGGTGATATTTAATCACCTTTAGATTTTTAATCCAACGGTTTTAGATAATCCTTCTTCATTTTGGAAAGACTTGAAAGATTTATCCTCAGAATTTAATTCTGTCAAAGAATAAGGCTCTTAAAGTCGATCACGTGTGGCCATGTGACCCCCGGTCACGTGTAGGCACGTGACCCCCGGAATAGGCTTCTCTTCTTCTGCGCTCTGTTCTTTAGCCGCTGTTTAACCATCACGTGTGAGCACGTTATGCCTTTTCTGGTGCTTTTTCTTGAATGTGCTTTTTGCCGCTGTTTTGAGCGTCACGTGCCAACACGTGATAACTGGTCACGTGTGAGCACGTGATACGTCTTCTGAAGCTTCTCCTGATTTTTTAATCAGGGAACATGTATTTTTATACACACGAGAATATATGTTTGATGATATGGGAATGTACTAGATTTTAGAACGGTACCCCTAATTCTTGGTTTATCGATAATGATACTATATGGATAATGAGGTTTATGTGATAATTAACCCGCACCCCGATTTTTGGGATGTCGTACGATGGATTTTACCGTACGAGATATAGATATGATGATTGATCCGCACTCGTGAATCGAGAATGTCGTACTATATATCTTACTGTACATGACGCTGTTGAGGCGGGATCGCCGACTACTAGATATATCGAATCGGACTGTAGGTGGTTTTTCTTACCCTTTCGACTGGGCTCGAGTCATACTTATTTTCAAAACTAACGAATCGTGAGTTTTTTTAGAGACAAGCCGATGGATACTACGAATTTTTCAAAAGACGTATTTTTCTCAAAGACCTCGTAGCCCCTATTTTCCTAAAACCACGATTCGTGCTATTCCAAACACCAAAAATCGTATGACTCGTATATTGGATATGTACATTCTTCATTGTTGCGATTAATATCCATTCTCCGTTTAATTCATGTTTTCTTCATCGCATTGCATGCTTATACCTGCGTTTTCTTCAGTCATTATGAACCCTATTGTCAGGACACCAGCACCATTACCGATGATGCGTATGCTCCACGTACACTTGCTTGCCGGCTCACACACATCATCATCGGTAATTTCCATGTCACGTACACTTTAGAGAAGATTACTTCATGGATATAACTGCTAGTAGATAGTTCCGATATATAATTACTCTGCTGGTTTAAATATTGCATTCTTTGCTTAGATACCATGCATATATATGTATTCATTTGACATGCGATATCATGGGGCTTTATGCCGATATTCACTGTTCACTAACTATTGATTTTGAGATTTCAGATCTTTCATGAGATTTCTGGTTTTGGGAAACCGCATGTGAACGTTTATAAACTTATGATAATTTTAAAAGAGAAAGATGCGGTTTTCCTTGATATGATGAGTAGCGTCCACCATGATATTTTCTCGGTTCTGAGTTGGTTTTCGAGACCTGAGTCGATGAGGAGTATGAACCGTATGCGGGTACATGGTGGACCCGGTGAGGTATCCCGGGATGAGAGTGATTTCATGGTGGATGATGAGCCTGGCAGGGAGCACTACCTACCGGTGATTGTATTGGAAACTCGACGGATGTCCGGAGGATACCGTTCGGAGTTATGAGAGGGATGGATATATGGGCCGATCCGAACTGACGGAGCCCGAGATTTGAGTATTATGTGTCGCTGTCGGACACGGATTTCGAGATGTTTCGAGTGCCGATGCTGGGCACTCGAGTTTTATCATGATTTGTGTGTCATTGCTGGACACAAGGTGGATGATGCATTAGTACTGCCATGCATCGATATATTATTACCGATGACGCGGACACGAGTACTTTGGTATCACACTTATGATATACTGTCACCCTTGTTGTAGTATTGTATATTTTATGGTATGACCTAGGAGAGAGTCATACATGCGATTTCTTCTAGGTGATGTTTTCTACTCACGAGTTGGCAACTCACTCCCGTTGTGCCATAGTTTCTTGCAGGTTTTGCTGTACAGGTTTCATTGCGGCTTGCTGGCACACTGCTTATTCCGGGTGATTGCTTGGTAGGTGGGTTCACTTGCATCGTGACTACCGTCGCACTTATTTATTTCAGTTGTATCTAGTAAACTCCATCATCCAGAATTGTATATTTTGATAGACTTAGAAAACCAGTTGTGTATTATTCGACCTTAGAGTCGCGCGCTTGTATTATTGGGGTTCTTCTATGGTTTTCTTGAGTATGTTGGTTTTCTTTCTGAGTTTTGATTCTCGCCCTTCGGCGTTGTATATTATATTGCTTGCGTGGTTGTTTCCACCAATTGGCGAAAAGCTAGCTCCCGCTTGGGAAAGCCTTTATTCATTATTATGTATTTCATGTGTTGTACCCGTTTGAAGGCCAGTATTTACAAAGGAGACTCTGCCGAAATTTTCGGGAAGATATGATGTTGCTTTTAAAAAGTTTAATGCCTTATTTTGTTAAAACCATTTGCTTTAAAACAAGTTTTCCTTCACTCTTTTCTTTAAAAATGATTTAGATTTCTAGGCTTTTGGCTTACTTGAATTAGGTGGGGTCCTATAGACTTCACATGATTCAAGTGCCAGTAACGTGCTATTTCGGGTCGTGACAAAGTTGGTATCAGGGCGCTAGATTTAACCTTCGTTCGAGTCTAGGTTTGACTATGCGGAGTCTAGGGCGTATATATATATATATATATATATATATATTCATATTCGGAACCTAGGCTTGACCTTACGGAACTTAGACTTGGTCGAGGGGGTATTAGACCCAAATTTTTGTCGTGTAGGTTGACCTTGGTTGATGGAGTAGGTGACTTAAGGAGAGTGGCGTACCGTGTGTATGTTCCGCGGCATACTTACGATACGCTACTCCGCTTAAGAAGCCTTATGATGTACATTTATTTGCACCGTATTCCATTCGTTCCTTTGATCTATCGTCATCGATGTCGGATGGTGGTCTCTATTACCACGGTTTTATAGGCAGAGAGAGCTACGGCTAGAGTTGCGGTCAGTATGAGCTCGTCTTGGACGAGGACTGACCAGGATGTATTCCGGTGACACGATTGCATAGATATGTCGTTTTATTGTGTTTTTCAGTGACATGAGCGTTTCGATATATTGTTTTACTATGTTTTCTCGTGGACGCGAGCGTTTGATATCTACACCAGATGATCGGGCTACCGCTAGAGGCCAGCTAGAATGTGATGACCGTCAATGTATCGTCTATCCTTGAGGATTGGGGCATTGTTTAGCATGCGGACGAAGGGTATTCACATGTTGTCTAAGTGAAGTTAAAAATTTCGAACAAATGTCAGAAACCCATTTTTCCAAGTTTAAGGTATTCGGAAAAACAAGCAAGTAATTCTGTGAACCCTCTAGAAGAATGAAACCCTAACTCGACATAATGACCATGGAACCATTTTTGAACCTTAGGGTTTGCGGCAGTTCAGCGGTGCCATTAATGAGGCTTGGGTCTGCCCTTCTACGGCTGGTCCATAGATACTATGGCATGTACTGGATATTATTAAACTGTGCTCAAGTGTTGAGCTCTCGGGGAATTATGGGACTTTGATGAATCGATCGAAAAGTTTAACGTCGTCCGGATATCATGTGATGGGATACAATACTTGGAATCCACAAGAAAGCTAATTTGAATTTTATAAATCTATTAATTTAGTCTCAGTTGATCGGTTGCCATGGGATTTTGATGAGATGACGTTCCACTCCATTGACATCAGATATGTGATACGCATGCATAGGCATTGAATATAGATATATCTTTCAGAAGGAGTCGTGATGAGTATACAGTTGTTCCGGAACAAGAAATGGATTTAGTAAAGGGTGATAACTTCCAGGCAGTTCGGCAGAAACGAGATTTGAGAGAGACCCCGACAGAATCTTTCTGGAATACTACACGAGAAGACTTGGACCCAGGATCGGTCGTATTACGCACACCCAGTAGGTCAGAGTTCGGCATCATCGACGAGACATATTATGAGTGACCATGATAATTGGCCAGAGATCTTTCGAGGATGTACTAGAGCGGAACTGTTTCCATCACCATTTCCATGTTGGGCCGTTGGGCCGAGGAGTTATGTAACTGGGAATTCCGTAGTGAGAGACGAGAGCCTAAGGGCACAAGGCGCCAGACCATGAACAGGAGACAAGTAGATATCTTGCTCAGCTAGTTTTGGATGCACCGACACCTTCTCGATTTGAAGGAAGGACATATCGACGATGGTGTTTATGATTTGCGATTTGGTGATTCGAATATCACGTGTCCGTCATTTTGGATTTCGGTATTTTGGGCGGTTTATATGCATGATTGAGTTTTCGTGCACCACAGTTGCACTCGATTTCGATTTGATATCGTTCGAGATGTTTGATTTTGATTTCATGCCTACGGTATGTAGGTGATTTGACTTGTGCCTTCGGTGTTGTTGGGGTCAAAATTTGCACCCCGGTTGACCGAGTCAAAGTCAAGGTCAACCCCAAGCCAGGTGGGCCCAAGCCCAGGTCAAGCGGGCCCATGCCTAAGTCGAGCCCGCGGCCAGCCTCCTCCATGCCAAAAAATAAATAATTTTTATGTAATTTTTTATGCATGAATGTATGCAAAATGGGTATAAAGCCAAATTTTTTTGTAAAGCTCATGGCTTATGTGCAAAAAGAAATGGCACATGAGCCACGAGATGGGCAAAATGCCATTTGTAAAGCCCAAGGGGATACATGTAAAGTGTATAGCCTATAAAGGTAAGGATAATGAAAATATCCCAACAACTTTTTCTCTCTCCACAAAACAAATCCAGATCTGTGATCATCTTCTTCCTCAAGGTTCAAAATCTTCTTCTTTCTTTTGAATAAAATCAAGAGTTTTACTCTTCCTTTTCCAAAACTAAATAGTTTTTCACCACAAAACCCACAAAGGGGAACTCGGATCTTCCATTAGATCTCAAAAGGGGGAGATTTTTAAATCTCACCCCCTTTCTCCAAGATCCGGCCAAACGACAGGAAGAAGAAGGAGACCTATCTCCAGAATCCCCACTTTGGGGAAGATCTAGGGCTCAAGGGGAGAAGCCCTCCATCAGCTTCAAAACATCCTAGGAGTTTAACTCCTCATACACACACACACACACACAAAATAATAAGTGCGCCTTTCTGGGAGTACAACTCTCATTGCAGGGACCAAGTCCCTTTTGCCGTCCTTGCGCACAAAGCGCTAACGCCCGAGCTCCCACGTGCTGACACGTGGGGCGCTAGCGCTCAAAGCGCAAACGCCCGAGCGCCCACATGCTGACACGTGGGGCGCTAGCGCCCTTGCGCTCAAAGCGCTAGCCCCCGAGCGTCCACGTGCTGACACGTGGGGCGCTAGCGCTCTTACATTCAGAGCGCTAGCGCCCAAAGCGCTAGGGCCCGAGCGCCCACATGCCTGGCACGTGGATCGCTAGCTCTCAAAGCGCTAGCACCCAAAGCGCTGGCGCTTTTTCCCACGCATCCTTTGGATGCCCTTTTCCTTCTTTTTTTTATATATATGTATACACACATACACATATACTCTACAACATTATCCCTCTCAAAAAAAATTTGGGCCGGGGCGCTGCCCCGCATCCCGCAAGGGGGTTGCTGCCCCTTTGACCCCCAACCCATTATCCGGGTAGCAGGCCCCCCGTAAAAACTATGCGGGCCCCCCGATACATCCAAGACCCCTTCAAAACACGATGATGCACATTGAGTTCGCATGACTAGTTTAACCCGTTAATCGGAGGTTCTCTCGCCCTAAAAGCGAGGGGTAATTAACGACAGTTTAGTCCGCGGCTGCCGTAGATTCGGATCCCCACAATCAATAAATCCTAGTCTACCATGGGCAGAGGGAATCTGTAATGCGCCTGACAAGCGCGTGCGTATTCCCATCTCAATGGGGTGACGAAAAACACCCTACAGATGTAGTTTTCATGCACTTTTAGTACCATGATTCGATTCTGTGCACGCTGATGCACGTCGTTGTTAGATTATGTATCACGGTATACCTGATTTGGATTGATGTATGTTGCATACCGTCGATTTCGATTATGATATTCGATATTTGCTTTTGTGCACCTTGTACACTTGATTTGGATTCTTGCGCATACTTGGCGTGCTTGATACGATTTTGGTGCACACCAGATGCGATTTTGGTGCACACCAGATGCACTAAATCGGGATTTTTCGTGCATATCAGATGCACCTGATATTATTGTCAGGCACACCCGTTGCCTTTGACAGGTGTTTTCGTGCACACCCGTTGCACTTAGATTTTAGTTTCTGTGCACATATATGGCACATTCATTGATTTTGTTTTCTGTGCGCACCAGACGTGCGTGGCATTATTGCATATACTATTGAGTATGATTTCTTTTGGAGCAGTATATTTTATGATATTTATTATTTGGTATAGTAGCTGAGCAGGACTAGTCCGAGAACAGTACCTGAATATGTTTTTACATGCATTGATAGTTACTGAAGGGATTTCCAAAAAAGAACTATAGTATCAGTATTTTCCTATGTGTCTGAGACGATACGAAATATGTTACAAAGGAAACCTTTCTAAATTATTTTAAAACGGCGGGACGTGTATGATAAACAAATGATACATATATATATGTGTGTGTGTGTGTGTGTGTGTGTGTGTGTGTAAATATAGTTATTTTCTACAATAAACGTCCGCTACTTCTGTTGTGATACGCGCATCGCACAGCGACTTGAAAAGATTTGGCATGCATTTCTTTCAGATGTTTTGACGAGTTTACAACGATGCGTACTATGTACATGTAATAGGTTTGATGTATATCATATTGGTTTTCGTATTGGACTTTGACACTGATATCTTCACCATGACTCCGATGATTGCGTGATGCTTGACGGAGTTTTGATTTTGAGGCACATACTCGTTTTCATGCGCATGCATTGTGCTGAGATGTGTCTTATATATTTAAGATTTCGGAGCCCCGCCGATTTGAGTACTTTGCTGAAATGTTTTAGTATTTGGGGGAGATTTAATTTAAATTCGGGGACCGAATTTCTTTAAGGGGGGAAGACTATAACGTTTTGAAAATCATTTAGATGAAATTTCCGATAATCGGTAAAATAACTGGTGTTTTCCGTAAAAACCAAGATATAATTATTTTTCAACATAGAATTAAATATACCTATTCTAGCTATATAATTGCTAGTATTTGGTATTTAATTGGCCACTTATAAAATTTCTAGTTTACTAAAATATTTTCCTTAATTAATTATTTTTAATATTATTTTAAGTTTTCACTGATACATTTAATTAGCGATATTTACAAATTAGAATGGGTTAGTACAAGTTTTGTGCTACATGACTCATTAAACCAAAATGTAACATATTGTTTTTGAAATGAAAGAAATTGTCAAGATGATTCTAGAAATTTAAAGAAAAAGGCTTAAATTAAGAAATTTACTAAGTTATTAGTTAATATATATGATAATGGGCCTTGTCTTGATTTGGAAAATTCTACACAAAAACCCATACACCCCCTCTCTTCACTTGGCCGAGCACAGCAGCCCCAATCCCCCCAAGTCCCCACTTCATTCTCAAAAAGAAGAAGAAGAAAGGAATAAAGAAAAAGAGGCATGGGGTTAATTATTGAGGTATGTGTCTTGACTTGGTTTCTATTCTCACTCACACCCACACACACATCACTCTCTTTCCCTCTTCCCAATTTGGCTGAGCCCTCCCCCTCTTGCAGCAGCCCTAAATCCTCACTTCCTCCACCTCCTTTTCACTTCCAAAAATCCACAAAAAATCCAATAAATCCTCACAAATTCAAAGCTAAATCCTCACCCATTTTCTTTGGTCATTCAAGTATGGATCTTAGAGCTAGAGAACCAATTTGGAGGCTATGTTAGCATGCTAGATCTACAAAATGTTGAGGTATAAACCCTAACCCATTGATAAATTGTTGATAAATTACTTCCATCTAGTCTAATTAGGAGTTAAACTGTGGGTTTAATTGAAAGTTTGGAAATTAAAGTGAGGGTTTTGAATTGAAGCTAGAGTTTGATCATTTGATGTTGGTTGTGATGTGTAGTTTCACATCTTATGCATGCTAGAATCTAAGCTAGCTGCTAATTTGCAAATTAGTATTTCTAAATTATGCTAATCAAGCAATTTTTCAAACTAGATTTTTGTGATTTAGGTAAAGAGGTGAATTTAAAATATAATTAATATTGGTGTGACCTATTTGAGATATTAATTAAGCTATATGGCTGTTAAAATTGCTAAAACATCTAGACTAGTATATAAACGGGTAATTGTTGCTTACTAGGTTTTCGGTATAAATAGCGTTTATTTAAGTTTGAGTTTTGACGAATTACAAACTATTTCATATTATAATTAGTGTGTTGTGAGTGCGCAAATTGTTACGAGTGGGTACTAGGATTAGTGGTTTTCACGTATTGCGACCCTAGTGGTGAATTGTGGCGTTGTCGCGGCGCGTTTCGTGCACCAAGTGCGCGCGCGTTTAGTTAGTGCGCGTGGTTGACTTGTATTGGTTGTGTCCACGACTAATTATATATTTATTCTCTTTTACTTGTGTACGTTTCTAGGATCGAATGCAGAGGCGTCGGATGTGGCGCAGAGATGGCGGATCTGGAATCGGATCAGATTAGCCGAGACATCCAGGTGAGTAGATGTATATCAACGGGGGAAATCGGGTGGATGGCGTATAGCACCACCGCGTTTTCATAGGATATGGTGTGTTTATATGTATCTATACGTATGTGTTATTGCGAGATATGAATACTTAGTAAGAAAGGCCTTGGGAGACCATGGGTCGAAATTTGTGTAATTGGATGAAAGTGTTTTTAGTTTAGTTTCTTAGTCGTGAAACCCTAAAGTAAAGGTTGGCACACACACATGCACACACGTGATTTGATTATGGGTGTGTGTATGTGTCTATATATATATATGTGGATGTGTTAGTGTGTGTGTGTGTGTGTGTACATATACGTATACGCGGATGATGAACCCATTATATGATACTTGGAGATGAGCCGATATGATCGAGCATGATGCCGTGAGATTATGATATGTGATCGGGTCGTGATATGATACGACATGATATTATAGTGGATCATTGGGTGATGTGTTTTTATACACACGAGGGTATATGTTTGATGATATGGGAGTGTACTAGATTTTAGAACGGTATCCCTAATTCTTGATTTATCGATAATGATACTATATGGATAATGAGGTTTATGTGATAATTGATTCGTACCCCAATTTTTGGGATGTCGTACGATGGATTTTACCGTACAAGATATAGATATAATAATTGATCCGCACTCGTGACTCGAGAATGTCGTACTATATATCTTACCGTACATGACGCTATTGAGGCGGGATCGCCGACTGCTAGATATATCGACTCGGACTGTGGGTGATTTTCCTTAACCTTTCGACTGGGCTCGAGTCATACTTATTTTCAAAACTAACAAATCGTGAGTATTTTTAAAGACAAGCCGAGATATACTACGGATTTTTCAAAAGACGTATTTTTCTCAAAGACTCCGTAGCCCCTATTTTCCTAAAACCATGATTCGTGCTATTTCAAACACCAAAAACTGTATGACTCGTATATTGGATATATACATTCTTCATTGTTGTAATTACTATTCATTCTCCGTTTAATTCATGTTGTCTTCATCGCATTGAATACTTATACCTGTGTTTTCTTTAGTCATTATGAACCCTATTGTCAGGACACCAGTACCATTACCGATGATGCGTATGCTCCACGTACACTTGCTTGCCGGCTCACACACATCATCATCGGTAATTTCCATGTCACGTACACTTTAGAGAAGATTACTTCATGGATATAACTGCTAGTAGATAGTTCCGATATATAATTACTGTGCTGGTTTAAATATTGAATTCTTTGCTTAGATACCATGCATGTATATGTATTCATTTGACATGTGATATCATGGTGCTTTATGCTGATATTCACTGTTCACTGACTAGTGATTTTGAGATTTTGGATCTTTCATGAGATTTCTGGTTTTGGGAAACCGCATGAGAATGTTTATAAACTTATGATAATTTTAAAAGAGAAAGATACGGTTTTCCTTGATATGATGAGTAGCGTCCACCATGATATTTTCTCGATTCTGAGTTGGTTTTCGAGACACGATTCGAGGAGGAATATGAACCGTCTGCGGGTACATGGTGGACCCGGTGAGGTATCCCAGGGTGAGAGTGATTTCATGGTGGATGATGAGCCTGGCAGGAAGCACTACCTACCGGTGATTGTATTGGAAACTCGACGGATGTCCGACGGATGTCCGTAGGATACCTGTTTCCCCGGTGAGGTATCCCAGGGTGAGAGTGATTTCAGATCTGTACTGTGTTCATATTTGGAGAGAGCCATCAATAAAAATTAGTAAGTTCTTTATTTTCTTTGCTTTAGTTTACTTTAATTTAGAATGTCTTTAAATTCCCTAATGAGCGAGTAGTCTCCTCGCTTGTTAGGGTTAGCTTTAGGGAAAGGTTTGAGAGATGAGATCTCTCACCCCTTTCTTGCCCCTTCACACATAATAATTAGAACTCCATGCATACACGCACACACCGCTCCCTGCGGCACCTTACCCCTCGAGGTAATGGTGATAACGTAGTATAAAGGACCGGTTGCGCGTGTTTTCCATGGAGGTTAGGGTAAGGATCGATAAAGTAAGGACAAGAACCTAGAGGAAGAAACATCATTCCAAATGATTCTAATCCACTTTATTGATAATTACCATAACACCTAATAGATCTATAATAGGGCATTGAAAACGGTAAGGAAACCTTTAATCTCTCAACTTCCCCTAAACCTAACCCTAGCAAAACTTAGATCTAGATAATCTTAGTATAAATTAATTTAGCTTTTTAGAGATAATCAATCCGACAAC
The DNA here is from genome assembly GCA_030015575.1 of Agapanthus africanus. Taxonomy (NCBI): domain Eukaryota; kingdom Viridiplantae; phylum Streptophyta; class Magnoliopsida; order Asparagales; family Amaryllidaceae; genus Agapanthus; species Agapanthus africanus. The sequence goes on along the minus strand of JASDDO010000022.1, from coordinate 722,254,305 downwards.
CATCGGAATTAACTCGTTAGCGCGATTAGGAAAACACAAAATCCCTGTGGACCAACCCGTACTCACCGGCTAGCTACCAAGCGACGCCGTTCTTGATTGCGGTAATATTATTTTTGATCAAAAAATCTCTCTAAATCAAATGGCGCCGTTGCTTTAAGATACGGGGCGATCCACAGGGATGTTGTGAATTTCCTAATCGCTCTTACGAGTTAATTCCAAACGGTGTGAATGGATTAATTAAATCTAAAAACTAAATTAATCTAGGGCAATTGAATTAAAGATCTAACTATCTAACTAGGGCAAGGAATTAAATTTAATCTAGGGCAGAGAATGAAAAATTACCTAGGGCAAGAATTGAAATTATCTACTTACTTTACAGATGGCTCTTTTTAAACATCAACACAAGACTTGTCAGATCTGTATTTCTGAAATGAAAAGAGGCATCGATGCTCTCCAAAAGAAATCTAAATTTTATTGATAAAAAGAGGCATATGGAGGCATGAGAAAATACAATGATTTGGGTTCTATTTATAGGACATAGAAACCCTAGGTTACAATTGATTCGCACGTCTGCTTTTACAAAAATGCCCTCTAAGAAAAAGGCCAAGTCAACAAGACTCGCACCGCCACGGTTTTACGCGCCGACACGGGCCATACCCGGCCGCGGAACCGCGGCATGGGTAGGGGTAGGGCCGCGGTTCCGCGGCCTATTAGTGAGAACATTGGCTCAAATTTTGTGGTCAGCTTCTGGGGCTTTTTGGGCTTCTAATTTTTTGGTTCTTTTCTTCATTTGGCTTCTGGGTCTTCTCTAGATCTTTCAGTGAAAACTTATAGTGGTCTTTTAACCGTTCGTTTTGTAATCTTGGACCTTGCGTTGCCTTGTACTGATCTTTGTGTAGGCTTGATTAAGATCCTTCTATTTGTTGGTCAAAGTCCCTTTTTTGTGTAGTCTTGTGTCTTTTTCACTGTTTTCGCTCCAAGAACCTGTAACCTGTAATATGTAGCAGACATGCGTCAAAAGCACCTGTTTATTTATAAAACGAATAAGAATGGGGAATATAATAATACAATATTATGGTATGTCTTAGCCCTTTATCAAAAAAAATTTTGCAAACAGTTCCAAATAAAAAAAAAGGGAAAAAGAAAAAAATCTTTTATAAAAACTTGCAACTTGTCGCGTAAAATCCTTGCACCCCACCACCACTCACTTTCTTCTCATTGACATTTTCTTACCCCCACATCTGTTTTTCATTTTTTTGACTACACTACCTTCTTAAGTGTATGTCCGGTTGGACTAGGGACACTAGCGCCCGATTAGTCCGTGTTTCGTTGGTGCCGACCGACGAACTTTTCGACACCGAAGTCGAAATTCCGTCCACCTCCTTACCCCCACCTTCAAATTCTTCTTCCGAAGGTATGTCGAGATATAATCCCAACAACACTTACCCACAGGACTGATTCCACCTCCGTCAGGTAAGAATAACCCAAATCTCCCGCCTGTTGTAGCGCCCCAACGAATCGCGCTCCAGGATCTCTTCTACCCTGTCCGCACCTCTTTACCTACCTGTCTTTCATCCCCACCGGCAAATGGGGACAATTTTGAAATAAAACCCCACTTCATCAATATGCTGCCAAAATTTCATGGATTGGAATCCGAAGATGCCTATATCTTTATAAATAAATTCCAAAATGTTTGCGCCATGATGAAAACAACCCAATTAAGTGATGACGCTATAAGGCTAAGGGTCATTCCTTTCACCTTATGTGACTTAGCCGAGAAGTGGCTATACAGCACAACATCACATTCAATTAGAAATTGGGACGAGTTTGTTAAAGCTTTTCTTAAAAAGGTTTATCCTCATCACAAGACCGTGAGAATTCGCAATGAGATAATACAATTTTCCCAGCTTCCTTCCGAACCATTTTGGAAGTGTTTTGAAAGATTCAAAGACCTACTCGTTCAATGCCCTCACCATGGGATCGAAAATTGGCAACTTTGCCAAACATTATACGAGGGATTAAACCCGGCAACGAAGCAGTTGCTAGAAACCATTTGTCAAGGTCACTTTCTAACCAAATCTAGTGAGGAAGCATGGCAGTTTCTCGAGGATCTTAGTGAACAAACAATTCAGTGGGAGAGCACAAAGACCACCTTATCTTCTTCTATTGGTCAATCTAGGGCAGACATACATCAATTAGATATGTCGATTGCTATGAAGGCCGAGATGGCCGCACTTATGAAAAAGCTATAAGCCATTGAGACCAAAATCTCATCATCTTCTCCTGCCTCTGCTTTACCCCCACGAACTGTTTGTGCTTGTTGTTCAGATCCATCACACCTTACCGAAGAGTGTCCTTACAATCCACCTATTCAAGGACAAGATCAAGTCAATGCTGTCTTTCAGCAACGACAAAGAAATGATCCTTACTCTTCGACCTACAATCCGGGTTGGAAGAGTCACCCAAATTTCGCTTGGAACCAAAATCAACAATTCCAAGGAAACAACAATTTTCAAAGGCCTCCTCCTCCACAACAACAAGCACCCCAACAAACTCAATACCAGCAACCTTTCCAACCACAATCTTATCCAAATCAAACGAACAATTTGGCTCAACCAAATGATGATAAGGCTATCTCGCTAGGAAAAAGTCTAGATGCGTTTCTCAAGCAATCTACAGAATCCGCAGCAAGATTGGAAAATTGCATCCAGTCTTTGGTGCACAACAATGCTTCACACGATCAAAGCATCAAATTTATTGAGGCACAAATTGCACAATTAACTGCTGCGTTGAGCGAGAGAGAAAAAGGAAAGCTTCCATCTCAACCATTGCCAAATCCCGGTCATACACAAAACGCATATCACAACCACAATGTAAATGCGGTGACCACGTTGAGATCCGGAAAAGTGTTGCAGAATAATGTGGGTATTAGTGATGACATCCCCGCTGGTGGTTCTTCTTCTTCTTCTCTATCTTCATCTTCTCCTTCTTCTTCTTCACCCTCATCTCCTCCGCAAGAGCCTATTCTCCATTCTTCAAAAGGCTCTTCTTCTTCTAATCTGAATGGACCCACTTCTCACTTCAAGAACACACCCACACTGGGATCCGTTCCAACTCCACATTCTACTCCACAGACTTTGGACTCAACAGATTTTCAAAATGCTCCATTTCCAAACAGGTTGAGTCCCAATAAACCAACTCCACAAATGGAGAAGATTGTGGAGTTATTTAAACAGGTTAGCATAAATATACCTCTCTTGGATGCAATCCAACAAGTCCCTTCATACGCGAAAATCTTAAAGGGCTTATGCACCTCAAAGAGAAAGTCGTCTCAAATACCCAAGAAAGTGCTAGTGGCTAGTGCAGTGAGCAATGCCATTAACCAACCTCAACCCTTACCCCAAAAACGAAAGGACCCCGGCTGTCCTACGATTTCCATAACAATTGGGGATAAGAAAATTAATCGAGCACTTTTAGATCTTGGGTCTAGTGTTAACCTGCTTCCCTACTCCGTGTACGAGCAATTAGGGGTTGGAGAGTTGAAACCCACTCGTTGTACTCTCCAAATGGCTGATCGATCAATCACCCATCCTAGGGGTGAGCTAGAGGATGTGTTGATCAAAGCTGGGGATTTCATATTCCCCGTTGATTTTATTGTTATGGACACACAACCTGTTGCTAACCCACGGAACCAAATTCCGGTGATCCTCGGTCTACCATTTTTGGTCACTTCCAATGTCGTAATAAATTATCGCAATGGCTCCATGACTCTATCTTTTGGGAAGACGTCTAGTGAGTTCAATATTTACAAGTTAGGAAGTCTGCCCTCCGTGCCTAAAACTAGTACACGAGAAGTTTGCTCTATTCACGAAATCACGCAGGAGGACTGCGAGCTTGAAAGATTTTTGTTTGATGAAAACAGTTTTGACGCCACTAGTGCGTCCCTCCTTGAATCTACCACAGTTGACACAACCGATATTGATTATGAATGTTTCACTTTTTCGGATGATTTTGATGACTCACAGCCCGAATATGAGTCTTTTGAATTTTTGGATGCATTAGTTGAACCATCCGAATCGGTTGTTTGCAGTGATTTCGATCCTGTGTTGGAGTTCTTTGAGTTCGAGGTAGATTTGCCAATGTTGCCTATGATTGTTTCGCCTCCGAAACTCGAACTCACGCCCTTGCCGTCTCACCTTAAATATGCTCACATAGGTGAGAATGAGACCTTCCCTGTTATCATATCGGCCTTTCTAGCCCTCAAGCAAGAGAACGCCCTTTTAATGGTCTTACAAGATAGGCGGCAAGCTTTCGGCTGGACTATGGCGGACATCGAGGAGATTAGTTCCCTCATAATTGAATATCATATGCTTATGATGGATGATGCCAAGTCGATAAAGAATCCACAGAAATATCTTGGGGATAGTGTGGTTAGCCAACCTCCTCATTCAGAAGTTGAACCACCCCCATTTCTTTTAATAAGCTACGAGAATACCAATATTCCACTGATTGCTGATCATTCACATTCTCGTTTTGATTCATCACCACCTCCTATCTATTCACTTCCACATTTTCCATACCACCACTTCTATCTTCCCCAATTCTTTTTGGATCGGTACAACATGTTCTTCCACCAACCGATACTCTTTACAAATAAATTTTTCGAATGGTTGGTGTTGACGTTTGGTCTTTGCAAAGTTCGGCAATGACGTTTAACATTGTTTTACTTAAGTGTGGGGGGGTCTTTCTGTATATATTTTTGTTTTTTCTTTTCACAATATAAAAAAAATTTGTAAATAAATAAACAGGGGAGTACCGACATTTTGACCCTCTTGGTGTAGCATGACAGTGAGGACACTGTCAAAATTAAGTTTGGGGGTATGATCGGTAAGCCTTCTTTCCTTCGCATTCATTTGTACATATTTTTGCATTTGCATACTTATTTTAAAACCCATAAAAATTGAAGGATTTCAAAAAATTATAAAAATTATTGTATTCAATTTTGGTCATATTTGATTTGAGTTTGATAGATAGGTTAACTGGCTAGGAACAACTAGATCTTAGACTAGTAAATTAAAAACCCTAAAAATAACCTTCCTTAAAGTTTAACGGTAGAAAGTATATGTTTTTGTAGTTTATTTAGAAATAGGTAAATTTTGAGTTCACTTCTTGGGCTAAGTTAAAACAAAGTAAAGGTATTGATATTTTTACTAGAGTATAAGTTTGAAAAATAATTCCTAGCTTAAATCTAGATTCTGAAAATGTATACCCTACAAATTGCACAATCACGCACCTTGAATCTTGGAATAGTAGAAGAGACCTTGAAATGCTCTTGTCTAAAGTCCTTAGTACGAAGAAAATGAAAAAAAAAAATTTCAAGTGTGAATAAAGAATAAAAAAATTAACACTGGTTTTTATGATTACTTAAGACTGCAAAAATAGAAAAAATATTTAGCGAGGGTGCTTCATCACCTAGTGCCTTAGACCAACTAGTTTGGGAGTCACTGCTAAAAAGCCTTGGTGTTGCAAGACTAGGAAGTACGCTTTAAAGTGCAAACGCATTTTGTAATCGGTCGTTGGTACCTCAAGAAGTATTAACGGTCGCATGAAGGATGTGTAAGCAAAATTCAATTAAAAATTCACCTATTAAGAAGTGCTTTGGACAACGGACACGGGTATGATTGCTTGATTTGAATTTCCAAGTGTAGGGGTGATTTAAACACACACGTAGGGATATGTGATTGGAGTTTAGATGAGAGAAAGGAGTGAAGAATAGAACTTGTATCTTTAGTAGAGTTGATAGAAATTCCTAAGTGGAGATGGAACCCTAGAAGGAAAACTTAGGAAATTCCAAAAGCTAAGTAAGTCTATAGAACATGTATAATCTTAAGTTAGATGATGAGGACGCGTGAAGAATATGGGTGGATAATTTACGGGTCGACGGTAATAGAATTCCTTGTTAGAAAACCTAATTGGAGAACAAAAGTCAATGGGCCTAATTGATAGGATTTTGTGGGTAGTATCCGCTGAAAACCCTCAGGAGACAACACTCCTCCTACTAGGGACACCTAGAGGTTTAACGGCTTGTTGCACGAGCTCAGTGCAATCGCGTTTCCCTGCGAAAGTGCGGTTAGGATTTTTGTCGAGAATAAAAAAATAAGTTTGCTCGAGGACGAGCAAAAGATAAGTTTGGGGGTATTTGTTCATACTATAATATTGCATTATTATATTCCCCATTCTTATTCATTTTATAAATAAACAGGTGCTTTTGACGCATGTCTTCTACATATTACAGGTTACAGGTTCTTAGATCTAAAACAGTGAAAAAGATAAAAGACGATGCAAAAGTGGAACTACAACCAATAGAAGGATCTTGATCGAGGCTACATAAAAGAACAGTTCACAAAAAAACAAGGCAATGCAAGGTCCAAGATCGTGAAGCCACGGTTAAAGTCCACCACAAGTATTCACTGGAAGATCTGGAGAAGACCCAGAAGCCAAATGGAGAAAAGAACCAAAGACATAGGAAGCCCAAAAAGCCCAGAGCCTGTAGCAGAAAATTGAGCCATCAAGTCAACCATTGGGCCGCGGAACCGCGGCCCAAACCCTGCTGCGGCCGCGGTTCCGCGGCCATCAAGAGCCCAAAATTGAATAAAATTTTACCAAAATTCCAGAGGCGGCGCAAATCTTTGACTAGGTCTTTTCTTAGAGGGCATTTTTGTAAAAGCAGATGTGCGAATCAATTGTAACCTAGGGTTTCTATGAATCTATAAATAGAACCCTAAAAACCTTTTCTAGCCTATGCCTCTTTTCGCTTCATAAATTCAGATCTGTACTGTGTTCATGTTTGGAGAGAGCCATCAATAAAAATTAGTAAGTTCTTTATTTTCTTTGCTTTATTTTACTTTAATTTAGAATGTCTTTAAATTCCCTAATGAGCGACTAGTCTCCTCGCTTATTACGGTTAGCTTTAGGGAAAGGTTTGAGAGATGAGATCTCTCACTCCTTTCTTGCCCCTCACACATAATAATTAGAACTCCATGCATACACGCACACACCGCTCCCTGCGGCACCTTATCCCTCGAGGTAATGGTGATACCGTAGTATAAAGGACCGGTTGCGCGTGTTTTCCATGGAGGTTAGGGTAAGGATCGATAAAGGAAAGAAAAGAACATAGAGGAAGAAACATCTTCCCAAATGATTCTAATCCACTTTATTGATAATTACCTAACACCTAATAGATCTATAATAGGGCATTGAAAGCGGTGAGGAAACCTTTAATCTCTCAACTTCCCCTAAACCTAACCCTAGCAAGACTTAGATCTAGATAATCTTAGTATAAATTAATTTAGTTTTTTAGAGATAATCAATCCGACAACCATCGGAATTAACTCGTTAGCGCAATTAGGAAAACACAAAATCCCTGTGGACCGACCCGTACTCACCGGTTAGGTACCAAGCGACGCCGTTCTTGATTGCGGTAATATTATTTTTGATCGAAAAATCTCTCTAAATCACGGGCCCAGGTCGAGGAGGAGTTGGCTGTGGCAGCCGATCAGGAGAAGGCGATGAAGGAAGTGCGAGAGCAGCTTGCAGATTTGTTGAAAACGCTTCCTTCTCCGTGAACATTTTGTATCATTTGCAATTGTAAATAAAATGTATCTGTTTCTTTTATTCTTTACCACAATGTATCTTGTACTCAATCAAATTTATGAATAAAAGATATACATTCTTAAAAAATGTCTTGTGTCATTTCTCTGCCTTCTTTCTTTTATTATCAGCATGTTACCTTAGTAAACACAGTCAACAGATGATAGAACGAGCATCGTGTCTTGGCTTCTTCAAAAGGTAGTGATGGCTTAGGAGGCAGGTTTAGATCTGCTGCCTAAGACTTTTCAACTTTATGAGCCATGAGGGTCTCATAAAGACTTTTCTCCCTACAGATCGAGAGCATCTCGTAGGTGTATTTTCTCCTTAGGAATCGTGAGGATTTCTAAGTGCGTTTTCTCTTATAAGTCGTAAGGATCTTATAAGAGAATTTTTCCCTCTTACAAGTCGAGAGGACCTGTAAGCGGTTGTTTTCCTCCTTGTCGAGATTCGATTTTGGAGAGTGTGACCCGTGAATAGTATGCAAGAGTCCATTTTGGATCGACTTGTAGGGTCCCAATGCTTAGGAAACAGGTTTTTTTTAAATCCCCGCCGCCTAAGGCTTTTCCTCACGAGTCGAAACATGTCGAGTAGTTCTCGTAAAGACATTGATTTCTCTGCGGGTCGACGCGAATCGAGATGTTCTCGTCAAGGACGCTGATTTCCCTGAATCGAGGAGGTTGCCAAGGACACTGATTTCCCTGGGGTTGAAACGAATCGAGGTATTCCTGCAAAGACGCTGATTTCTCTGCGGGTCGACGCGAATCGAGGTGCTCTCGTCAAGGACGCTGATTTCCTTGAATCGAGGAGGTTGCCAAGGACACCGATTTCCCTGGGGTTGAGACGAATCGAGGTATTCCTGCAAAGACGCTGATTTCTCTGCGGGTTGACGCGAATCGAGGTGCTCTCATCAAGGACGTTGATTTCCATGAACCGAGGAGGTTGCCAAGGACACTGATTTCCTGGGGTTGAGACGAATCGAGGTATTCCTGCAAAGACGCTGATTTCTCTGCGGGTCGACGCGAATCGAGGTGCTCTCGTCAAGGACGCTGATTTCCTTGAATCGAGGAGGTTGCCAAGGACACTGATTTCCCTGGGGTTGAGACGAATCGAGGTATTCCTGCAAAAACGCTGATTTCTCTGCGGGTAGACGCGAATCGAGGTGCTCTCGTCAAGGACGCTGATTTCCCTGAATCGAAGAGGTTGCCAAGAACACTGATTTTCCTGGGGTTGAGACGAATCAAGGTATTCCTGCAAAGACGTTGATTTCTCTACGGGTCGATGTGAATCGAGGTGCTCTCGTCAAGGACGCTGATTTCCCTGAATCGAAGAGGTAGCCAAGGACACTAATTTTCTTGGGGTTGGTTGACTTGATTCCGAGACGGGGCGTTGATCCGGCAGGGAAGTCATTGGTTGATTCTAGATCGTCTGTGGACCGTAGAGTCTTGGAACTAGGACTTTGCCGTGGCTCCGCTTTGTTGACCATGGGGTCTTTTTGTTGATGTTGTATCTGCATCCTGCTGGACTGCAAGGGAACGTCGTTGCTGATTCTTAGGCTGTAGATATTGCCGTTAAGATTTGGCACTAGGGACTGTGCCGTGGCCCCGTTTCGTTGCAACTCTGAGGTCGGTTGTTGACGTCATGTCTATATCTGGTTGGAGTGAGGATAAACGCCGTTGGTGATCTCTAAGTTGTCAATATCGACGTCGAGACCCTGAAGTTAGGGATCTTCTTTTGCTTCGTTTTTTGACATTGTATCTCCAATATTGCAAAAAATGTCGAGGTTGTCTTTAGGTTGTCTATAAACCGTCGAGACTTGGCTTCGCTTTCTGGTGGAGCCTATTGGGAAGGTATGGTTCCCCCTTTGTTTGTGCCCCTGGATTGTATACAGGGATTGATGTGATCTCACCTGTAGGGCATACATTTCATTATATATATATATATATTTTCATTTTATTTCTTTCCGCGATGCTCTATCATTTCAGCTTTTATATCACAAAGGTCGCGATTGCCCAATCATTTCGGCTATTTTTCGCAGTGACCAATCATTTCGGCTATTTATTTCATTATTTACTCGCTGCTTTTTATTGCGAGTTGCCCAATCATTTTGGCTATTTATTTTATTTTTTTTATTGCGAGTTGCCCAATCAATTCGGCTATTTTGCATGCATACATTTTTACTTGCAGATTTTATTGCAAGTTGCCCCATCATTTCGGCTATTTCGTATGCACGTGTGGCTTGCTAGCTTTTCGCTGTAAGCCTGGAATTGGACGCCGACTTCTGCATCAGCACCGCTACAACTGAGATGTTGCCAGGAGCGAATCATCATTTGCCTCTGTCGATGTTGAACAAAGATGGCTTAGTAAACAGGGTTAGGATCCCGTCGACTAAGGCTTTTAACTTCATGAGCCGTAAGGGTCTCACAAAGGTACTTCTCCCTACAAGTCGTGAGGATCTCGTAGGTGTGTCTTCTCCTTAGGAATCGTGAGTGTTCCCCTCCGAAGGGCGGCGCATAGGACCGCGATGTCCTGGCACTGAGATTCGGGGCAGATGCTATTTGATTTTATCCGTCCACCTCTCCGAAGATGCCAAGTTGATTTATGGCACCGTGTATCGGAGGTTTAGACGAATGCGGCCGATGTAGCAGACTTCGTCAGATTCCCCCTTGCTTGAGGGGTTTTTGATTGTGGGGACGCTCTTTCCTGCAGGCGCAAGCCCCTGCAGTTAATTACACTACCGCATCGCGGTAACAACTTTCTCCTTCTCCAGAATTTCACTTCGTGTCGTGTGTGTTTGTTTTGTTTGTGGTTGCCCGTGGATTGTATACGGAGACTGAGTAATGCCGTCGCCCGTAAGACGTGGATTAGTCCAAATCCGTATTTACTTAGATTTGGGTTTGGTGTTTTTAGTTTAAGGATGCATTAGTCGCGTTGCGGCTAAGATCAACTTAAACGTTCGTTAAGGATACATTAGTCCTGTTTGGGACTAAGATCAACTTAACGTGATAATCCATTTAATATCTGGCTATCGGGACTCGTCACCTCTCTAACGTCGTTGAAGGATTACAACGGCAAATGTCAGAGGAGTTCAGAGATGTACCCTTGAACCAAGGTTGATTCGGAGTTTTATAGTCCGTTTGAATGTTTAAGGATACGTTAGCCGTGTTTTGGGGCTAAGATCAACTTAAACGGGATCGTTTAGATCTGGCAAAAGAGCATTTGGAGGCTCTATTGTTCCAGTTTAGGGACATAGCGGTCCGATATTAGTTTAGGGACGTTTCAGTCCGATATTAGTTTAAGGACGTTTCGGTCCGATATTAGTTTAAGGACGTTTCGGTCCAATATTAGTTTAAGGACGTTTCGGTCCAACATTCATGTGTGATCGTTGGAACCCGTCGCCTTTCTGACGTCGTTGAAGGATTACAACGATAAGTGTCAGAGGAGTTCGGAGATGTACCCTCGAACCGGATGTAAATTAATTTAGGAGAACAGCCGTGCTCAGTCAATTTAATTTGAGGGCTTACGACCAAAATTGGGCTAAGTCCACTTGAAAATGTTCAACACCCTTATTTATTTCTGGTCTATTAGACCTGTGCTAGGGGTTTGCCCACACTTAAATAATGCATTGCATTGCTTTAGGCCATTTATGCCCATTTTGACTGGGCTCTGCCCTTTTTATTATGTGCAGATCATTTGTTTTGGTCCATTGGACATTTCAATTGGGCTCTGCCCTTTTAAATAATGCATAGCATTTTATTTATTAGGCCTGTTAAGCCTTTTAATTGGGCCTGGCCCTTCAGGAAATGAAACGCATTGCATTTGTCAGGCGCTTTGCGCCAATCACTGAGCGCAAGCGCTTGTGGTGAGGACACGTGTCATGCTCTGGCGAGCGCAAGCGCAACAGCACAGTGCGCTGCACTGTTGCGCTGCTGACACGTGGCGCGCTCTGGTGAGTTGCGCCAATTCCAGAGAGCAAAGCTCTATTTCAAGAGCGCGTAGCGCAAGTTGTTCTGTAGCTAACACGTGGCGCTCTCTTAAGAGCGCAACAGCGCAGTTTGGAAGTGCAAATCATTAAGAATCTTTCAGATTCAAGAACAGAAGTGCAGAGCACTATTTGATTTCTTGATCTAATTTAGATCAAAGAAAAAAATAAGTTTTTTTATTTTTGTTTCAAGAACCAGAGGTTCATAAAAGTGCAAAGCATTATTTTTATTTTGTTGTTTTCTTGTTTTTAAAGAACCAGTGGTTCATGAGAAGTGCAAAGCACTGTTTATTATGTGAAGAACATTGATCTGATTTTTAGATCAATGATTTATTAAAAGAGATTTCTTTTCTCTCGTGAAGGTTTTTACCTTTTTCTTTGAAATTTTCTTAGAATTCTCTCTCTGTTTGAAGCTCTTGACTTTTTTCAAGAAAAATGTTGATGCTTTGAATTGAGGCTTGGGGTCCTTTTTATAGTGCCCATAAATTAGTTAAATTTGTTAAAGAGATCTTTCTCTGAGTGATTCGGGGAATTTTCCCCGCCGTTGGATCTTTGATCTAAGGGGTTCTGCTTTGCGGAAGAAAATCTTCTTATTTTAACAAGAACAGAAAAGATTTCTTAGAATTTTAATTCTGTTTGGCGCAAATGCCCCAGCGCGTGACACATGTCGCACAGCGCTAGCGCATCTGCGCTAGCGCATCTGCGCTGACACGTGTCGCGCAGCGCACTGCGCAGCACAACTGCGCTAGCGCAACTGTGCTGACACGTGCCGCGCAGCGCAAAGCGCAGCGCAACTGCGCTGACACGTGTCGCGCAGCGCAGTGCATGCGCAACTGAAGCGTTGCTTTCTTTAAATAGAGCTTAGCTCTGATTGGGCGCGCCTTCTTGGGCGCTACGCTGACGTATCAGCGCCTGACATGTGGCGCGTTGCGCCCGAGATTTGAAGCGTTACTTCAAAATTTTGAATTTTGAATTTCAACAGAGCTTTGCTCTGATTGGGCGAAACAAATTCCTCCCAACCGTTGCGCTCACGTGGCGCACACGTGAGTGCAGCGGTGGCAAACTCCTGATCGTTGGATCGGGGGTGAGCTCAAGGGGCGCAAGCGCCTTATAAATAGGATCTCTGGCCCTTAGAAAAATCTTATCATTTCAAGATTTTTATTTCCAGAGCTTTGCTCTTGCTTAGAACTCCAGAGCTTTGCTCTCGTTTTCAGAACTTTAGAGCTTTGCTCTCATTTTCCAAGTTAGAAAACTTTAGGTAAAATTAATCTTAAGTTAAATTAATTTTAATTAACCAATAGAGCTTTGCTCTCACAGATCTTCTGATCTAAAAAAATCATTTTTGGGGTTTCATCAACAGAGCTTTGCTCTTATGAATCCATAGATCTACAGAGATCTTGTTCATGGGTTTTAACCCATGATCAGAGCTTTGCTCATGGATCCAAAAATAGCTCTTTTAGATTTAAAAAAAATGAGGAATCTTTTTATAAGTTTTTTCATGAATCTTTCAAGATTCCAAAATTATTGATTCTTTTAAGTGTAAAATTTTTTCTGATGAACCTTTTCCATTATTACCACAGAGCCATGCTCCTTTAAGGAATCTTATTTTCCTGGGACCAGAGTTTGACAAGTGTCACTCTGTGACAGAGTTTTGCTCTGAAAGAGGAGATTTTCTCCTTGTCTCTAGGGATTCTTCCCCCCTTTTTTTATAAATGGGAATGTTTTCCTGGGGACCAACTGACAATCTCATCCAATGATGAGGTTGTCTTATTAACTGAGTATTGTCATCCAGATTTTGTGGGTCCCTCTTTAAGTCTCATGCTCACTGCACTGCTGTGTGGTGTAATTAATTAATTTTAATTTAATTTAATTAATGCATTTTCTTTTTTAGACGTCAAACGTTGGAATTGCAACACTAACGGCTAAATTGTTCTTTTGCAGCGATCATGTCTCTAGACACTTCATTCCCGTTCGTCCGCTCGGAGGAGGGATTTCCCGAGGCGCCCTTGGACCGTGAAGTCCTAGCCATGATTAAGGAGTACGACCCGGAATACAAGAGTCTCCATCTTTGGGGGTCGTGGTATAATTAGATCATCATGGGCCGACGGAGCTTCACATGCGCGGTGCCGTCAGAACCCATAACGGCGATTCATTACGCCAACCCACCCCCGGTGCAGTACGCCGTGGAGATGGGTGATTGGACATCGAAGGGCTTTCTACATCCCGCCATAGATGCGATTCCGGTTCAGCATCCCATGGTTTTGGATATCCTGGGGCGCCGCATCTGTCAAGGCGAGGCGCGACCTTGGAGGCAATCATATAATATCGGTTTGATCCCCCGCCACCCAATCGGCTGTCTGCCGTGGGCCCGGTATATCCTGTCGACGAAGAAGTCGCAGTTGATAAGATTAGGATTGTATACCGCAGTCTACGTCTCCCTTTTCCAGTATCCCACGCTCCCCACCTGGTGGTTCAAGGCCTTCCTGGAGCAGTGGAACATTCCTGCCCACACTTTCCTTGCCATGGATCAGGAAGTGTCAATCTCTTTGGAAGAGTTTACGGAGGTATCCGGTCTACCGGTCATGGGGGAACATTATGAAGAGTTGCTCCCTCCGGATGAGTACGTCTTTGGTGCTAAGCCGGTGATAAAGGGGCTCACGCCGGAGAACGCTGTTCAACATCAATTTCCAAGTCTGATCAAGGTGTTGAACATCTACGAGACCCTTTTCATTGAGCGTGGGAGCCACGGTGTTAATTTTGAGGATTTCATTGCTCGGTTCCTTCATCCAAACGTCCTCTCGGCGGAAGCTGCCAAGTTTGCCACCCTTGAGGACCCTTTTGGTTTAGGTTTGGAAAACCTGTCGGCGAAAGACATAGACCAAAAGGACTTTTTTCTTCCTAACTCCCCAACCATGTCTTTTGCAGAAGTCGCAGCCCCCGAGATGGACGAGGAGGCCTTCTTTTTAGGATTTCTTGGGCTTTAGCGGAGTTGGTTTGCGCTCCCAATGCACTCTCACCGCATGCGGCCCTCTGTTTTTTACCCGGCCCACCGAATGACTATCGGGGTAAAGGCGGCCGTTGGGATCGCCGGCTTGGCGCACTTATATCATGGCCTCAGTCGAGCAGCGGATGCTAATGAGCCTGGGGTGCTGCACATGGTCTTCCCGATGCACTACTTTATGTCGTGGCTCGAGCTTCATACGGCGGGTGTCTTCGGCATGCATAAAAGGCCCTCGTTCTACGAAAGGTGCAGTTTTCCTCGCATTCTACAGTTGATCGGCGCATCAATTGTAAATCCATCGCCACGAAATGCCAGGGGTCTACTCCTTCGCTCCCACACCGTTGGAGCCGGTGTGTCTTTCATTGACAAGGTGTTGACTATTGCAAAAACGTCCACCACTGCAGTGCGGCCATTGCAAGACACTTTCAAGGATGGAGCTTCAGTTTTAACGGCCCGGGAGACCCTTCACCTATATTCCATCAGACCGGGCTTCTTGGTGTTTAGGCAGGACGGGGCAGCGATCTTCATGAGATATAACCCGCATCGTTTCGCCCAACAGCTGAGCTATAATCAAGGGGTACCGCTGGAGGCTTTTTTATCGGAACCTGCCGCGACTGAAGAAGGGATGGAGAGAGCGCTGCATCACTTCATGCGTCTAAATACGGGCTTTCACTTCTTTATCAGTGAGCCGGCTTGCGCCCCCCGACTTCTTAAGGTATATACATAATGGTACAGTCATTCGACGGGAGCGATCATAAAGGAGGAAAGGCGGTTGCTGATCGACCGTAAGGGTGCACCTCCAGGTAGCGATCGCAACGCTCCTCTGGTGCCAAAGACCCCGATAATCCCCCCTTTAAAAGATGCCAAAGCCGGACCCTCGCGTGTGCAGAGTCCTCCACACGGATTGCCGTTTCCTGATATTGCGGATGCACCACCAGCGCCCTGTGCTCCTGTGGAGACAGTGGTTATAGCCTCACCGGAGTCTGGCATGGGTGCAGACATCGGGACCCGCCGTCCCAAGGTGGCTGCTAAACGGAAGTCGATCCCACGTGCACCCCGGGTCGGAGGGCAGAAGAAAAAGAAGTCGCTCTTCGCTGCGGACGTCGTGTTCGGTCAGGAACCCCATGCTCCCTATGCCGAGGGCCTGATCGAATACGGGACTAACGAAGGATTAGTGATGCCGCCGCCGGACGATACAGAGTTGGAGGCTGCTCTCGAAGCTTCAGCGTGGTTGGCGAGGCGTGACGCGTGGCTAGCTAAGCTTGCGCAATCAGGTAACTACTAGTCGCCCTTTTCTTTATTGCAACATATCCTCTTCATTGCCTTTGACTAACGCTTTTCTTTCTTTTCTTTCAACAGGCATCACTGATGAAGAAGCTATTGCCGCTTCTCTGAAGACTTTCCAGGAGGAGGAACGTCTTAGAGCATCCATGGGACTTAGTAAGTTTTGATTCATCAAGTTTTCATTTCCTTTGTGTTATGGTCGATCTAACCTTTCCCTTTTAATCACAGGAACCTCAATGCCATTCCCTCCAAGTGACGCAGATGTTCTACCAGCTGCCGATGTTCCTGCTTCCTCTGGACCACCGCAGGAGGTTCTTCTTGAAGAGCCGATGAAAGATGCCTTAAAGGCTCTGGAGGCATCCCTGAACGAGGATGACGACGCCTTGAAGGAGGCGTCACAAAGGTCCATCGCGACATCCCGGGAGGAAAGGAAGCGGCTGAGGCGTGAGGCGAAGGCGCGCAGGGCTGCCTTGGCTATAGGAGTGGGTCCCAGCACCGCCCCTCGTGCTGATACTCCATCTGAAGAGGCCCCTGTCACCCTATCCACTGCCCGCAGAGAGGTGGCGCGCGCAGTTCGGAGCGCAAACGGTAAATCCGCTTCAGGTAATATTTCTCTCAGAGTTTTTGTTATAAGGATTTTAATGTCATTGGTCCTTATATCTCTTATCTTGTAGGGCCAAGTCCGATCCAGGGGGAGGCGGAAACCGTTGATCCCAAAGAAACAGAGGAGGCGGTACCTGCCGAACTCGAGCCGACGGTGGGCAACGTCGTTGTGGCTTTGGAGCCTGAGGTGGAGGTCGAGGGGCCTGCAGCCGAGAAGGTCATTGATGCCGAACCTGAAGTGGTGGCAGATGATATGATCATTATAACTGAGCCCAGGGCGGTGGCGGATGAGGCGCTCGAGGCCGGCGATCTCGTGGTGATGGTGGACGATACAACCACGACTGCTGAACCTGAAAGAGTAGTGGGTAAGGTGGCCATGATTCCCGAGGACGAGCCAACCGCTCCTTCTCTGGAATCTGGCAATACTCCAGTCATAGCCCTCCCCGTCTATGGTCCTCCGCCGTCTCCAGGTCTCGCGAGCACCACAGCGGTTCCCATTGAGTCGGGTGGTGAGGCCACGGGCGGTGGTCTCATGTCAATAGAGGAGGGAATCGCCTCCGTTTCAGCCGGCAGCTCATCAGGTAAATCCCAAGTTGCTATCTTCTTTATCTTACAATCCTTTCCGATAAATTCGCATTTGTTGTAACGCAGGTGCAGCCAGTGCCGATGCTCCACTGCTTGAGGGAGCGCCTTCAACAACTGCCTTGGCGGTGGTCACCTCTCAACCCTCTCTCATACCATCTAAGATATTGGAAGGTATGGGTTTCCAATTTATTAATCCTATACTTCAGACATATAATTTGTGTACTAAAGTCATATTGTTGTGTCTCTTCAGGAGTGCTCTTTGATCATGTATATCAGATGTTGCTCCCACACTTCTCTTTCCCATCCGAACTTGCTTCTTCCCCTGGTGGCGTTGGTGAGTATGATTTCCATTGATGTCTTTCTTTTTTCATCGATGGAGTTACCTCTAACCCCTCCCTTTTTTATTTCGACTGCAGTGCTACAGATTGAAGGAGGGGATAAAAGATCAGTTGCGCCACCGGCCCTTCCGACCTTGCCACCTGTCTCGACTGGTACAGTGACTATCACGTTGATAACTTCCCTCTCTTTATTTTCTGTACTGTTATCTGATCGCATCCTTTTTCTTTTCAGTTGTCGTTCCGGCCTCGTCGCCCTTCGAGCTTCGTATTACAATGCCGGCGGGTCCTTATCTGAGGAGTCTGTCTTCAAAAGGCGCCGCGAACAGTCTGCGCATGTTGAGTGACTACGTCGAGGAACTCGACGTTGAAACTCCTACATCTGCCGCAGACTTCGCTATGGTGGTTAACCCGATGCTAGCAATACTCGTGAACTTTCATGATGAGGGCATCATCGCATCCTGGGTTAACCATTGCAGGGAGATCGAGGGTCGCCTATATCAGTTGGAGACGTTGCGTCTCGCTCCCGAGACCTTGGCTGCCAGTAATCAAAGAAAAGCGTGGATTGAGCAGAGCGCTCCTTACTTCCGCCACCTCGAACAAGAAGTCATTTCAAGGCGTAAGGAGCGTGGTGAGACTTCGAGCAAGTCTGCCCAACTGCATGCTCTGGTGGACGCCAACGCCGCACGACTGAAGGTTGTCTTTGAGGGCCTTCTGCAATGTCTTTCTGTAGGGTTATCATTGAGGCAACAACTTGACGTTGTCGAGCAAGATGCACCCAGCCAGGAAGCAGCCCAGAAGGCGGCGGAGGAGCAACTTTCATCCTTCTTGCAGCAGCGGGCCCAGGTGGAGGCGGAGGTGGCTGCGGCTGTCACTGAGGAGGAGGCGCTGAAGGAAGTGCGAGAGCAGCTTGTAGATTTACTAAAGACACTTCCTCCTCAGTAGCTATCCATCTTTGTATCGTTTGTACTTGTAGATAAAAGAATGTATATATATATATATATTTTTCTTATTCTTTGACATAATGTATCATGTACCCAATCAAGTTTATGAATAAAAGATACACCTTTTTTGTAATGTGTCATTTTCTCCGTCTTTTCTTTCTTTTACTATCAGCATATCACCTTAGCAAACATGATTGGCGGATGATTAGAACGAGTATCCTGACTTTCTTAAGAAATAGCGATGGCTTAGGCCACAGGTTCGGATCTGCTGCCTAAGATTTTTCAACTCTATAGGCCGTGAGGGTCTCATAGAGACTTTTCTCCCTACGGATCGAGAGGATCTCGTAGGTGGGTTTTCTCCTTAGGAATCGTGAGGATTCCTAAGTGTGGTTTTCTCTTATAAGTCGTAAGGATCCTATAAGAGAATTTTTCTCTCTTATGAGTCGAGAGGACCTACAAGCGGTTGTTTCCCTCTTCGTCGAAACCCGACTTTGGAGAGTGGGACCCGTGAATAGTATGCAAGAGACCATTTTGGATTGACTTGCAGGGTCCCATTGTTCAGGAAGCAAGTTTTTTTTTAGTCCCTGCTGCCTGAGGCTTCATTTGCAAGTTGAGACGAATCGGGAATTTCCCGCGGAGACACTGGTTTCTCTGCGAGCCGACGCGAATCAAGAGACTCTCGTCAAGGAGTGTTTGTATCCGTGAGTCGAGGAATTTGCTAGGGATTATTTGTTTCCCAAGCGCCAAGGATTATTTGTTTCCTTAGGGTTTGAAACGAGTCGAGGATTTCCCACGGAGGCACTGGAGGCTCTGCGAGTCGACGCGGATCAGGAGGCTCTCGTCAAGGAGTGTTTGTATCCGTGAGTCGAGGAGTTTGCTAGGGATTATTTGTTTCCCAAGCGCCAAGGATTATTTGTTTCCTTGGGGTTTGAAACGAGTCGGGAATTTCCCACGGAGGCACCGGTAGCTCGGCGAGTCGACGTGGATCAGGAGACTCTCGTCAAGGAGTGTTTGTATCCGTGAGTCAAGGAGTTTGCTAGGGATTATTTGTTTCCCTAGCGCCAAGGATTATTTGTTTCCTTGGAATTGAAACGAGTCGATAATTTCACACGGAGGCACTGGTTGCTCTGCGAGTCGACGCGGATCAGGAGGCTTTCGTCAAGGAGTGTTTGTATCCGTGAGTCGAGGAATTTGCTAGGGATTATTTGTTTCCCTAGCGCCAAGGATTATTTGTTTCCTTGGGGTTGAAACGAGTCGAGAATTTCCCACGGAGGCACTGGTGGCTCTGCGAGTCGACGCGGATCAGGAGGCTCTCGTCAAGGAGTGTTTGTATCCGTGAGTCGAGGAGTTTGCTAAGGATTATTTGTTTCCCAAACGCCAAGGATTATTTGTTTCCTTGGGGCTTGAAACGAGTCGAGAATTTCCCACGGAGGCACTGGTGGCTCTGCGAGTCGATGCGGATCAGGAGGCTCTCGTCAAGGAGTGTTTGTATCCTTGAGTCGAGGAGTTTGCTAGGGATTATTTGTTTCCCTAGCGCCAAGGATTATTTGTTTCCTTGGGGTTTAAAACGAGTCGAGAATTTCCCATGGAGGCACTGGTGGCTCTGCGAGTCGACGCGGATCAGGAGGCTCTCGTCAAGGAGTGTTTGTATCCGTGAGTCGAGGAGTTTGCTAGGAATTATTTGTTTCCCAAGCGCCAAGGATTATTTGTTTCCTTGGGGTTTGAAATGAGTCGAGAATTTCCCACGGAGGCACTGGTGGCTCTGCGAGTCGACGCGGATCAGGAGGCTCTCGTCAAGGAGTGTTTGTATCCGTGAGTCGAGGAGTTTGCTAGGAATTATTTGTTTCCCAAGCGCCAAGGATTATTTGTTTCCTTGGGGTTTGAAACGAGTCGAGAATTTCCCACGGAGGCACTGGTGGCTCTGCGAATCGACGTGGATCAGGAGGCTCTCGTCAAGGAGTGTTTGTATCCGTGAGTCGAGGAGTTTGCTAGAGATTATTTATTTCCCTAGCGTTGGGATGAACCGTCGGAATTTGGCTTTGTTTTCTGGCGGATCCTGTTGGGAAAGTATGGTTCCCTCTTGTTTGTTTACGCCCTTGGATTGTATACAGGGATCGATGTGATCTTAACTGTAGGGCCAAAGTTTTATCATCTTCCTTTTTTTTGTTTTATTTCCGCGATGCTCTATCATTTCAGCTTTTATATCGCGAAGGTCGCGCTTGCCCAATCATTTCGGCTATTTTTCGCAGTGCCCAATCATTTCGGCTATTTATTTTATTCTTACTCGCTGTTTTTTATTGCGAGTTGCCCAATCATTTTGGTTTTTTTTTTATTTTTACTCGCTGCTTTTTATTACGAGTTGTCCAATCATTTCGGCTTTTTATTTTTTTATTTTTACTCGCTGCTTTTTATTGCGAGTTGCCCAATCATTTCGGCTATTTTGCATGCATACATTTTACTTGCTGCTTTTTATTGCAAGTTGCCCCATCATTTCGGCTATTTCGTATGCATGTGCGGCCTATCGGCTTTTCGCCGTAAATCTGAAATCAGACACCGATTTCGACATCAGTACCGCTACAACTGGGATATTGCCAGGAGCGAATCATCATCTAGCTCTGTCGATGTCGAACAAAGGTGGCTTAGCGGACAGGGTTAGGGTCCTGTCGACTAAGGCTTTTAACTTCATGAGCCGTAAGTGTTTCACAAAGGTATTTCTCCCTACAAGTCGTGAGGATCTTGTAGGTGTATTTTCTTTTTAAGAATCGTGAGGATTCCTAAGTGTTTGTTCCTCTGTAAGTCGTAAGGATCTTACAGGAGGGTTTTCTCTTTGTAAATCGGGAGGATTTACAAGGGTTGTTTACCATGCGAACATATCCCCAGTCACGGATGAGACTTGGTTAGGGAAATGTTTATTCGCGCCCGTGGATTGTATACAAGGGCCAGTATTGAGCCACTTGTAGGGCAATAACGGAAGTTGTGGGGGTTGCTTAAGCACAGGTTTAGGTCTCTGTAACTTAAGACTTTCAACTCTTATGAGCCGTGAGGGTCCCATAAGAGAGTTCTCCTTACGAGTATGAGGATCTCGCAAGTGTATTTTCTCCTTAGGAATCGTAGGGATCCCTAAGTGTGCTGCTCCCTTATGAGTCGTAAGGATCTCACGTGGGTGGTTTCTCCTTATAAGGTCGAGAGGACCCTATAAGTGTCCTTTAACGAGGTTGCGCCCATTTAGGTTTTCACAAACACTCGCCGGTAACCCTGCTGTTTTTACTCACGGAGCCCTTTCGGGTTTTCATCCGCGCCCATTTTGCTTATGGACATACCGTTTTTTTTTATTCTTTTTATTTTTATTTATTTTTTTCCTCTTTTTTTTACGAGGTCGCGCCCTTTCGGGTTTTCACGAACACTCACCGGTAGCCCTGCTGTTTTTACTCACGGAGCCCTTTCGGGTTTTCATCCGTGCCCATTTTGCTTATGGACATACCTTTTTTTTTAATTCTTTTTATTCTTCTTATTTTTTTTAACGAGGTTGCGCCCTTTCAGGTTTTCACAAACACTCGCCGGTAGCCCTGCTGTTTTTACTCACGGAGCCCTTTCGGGTTTTCATCCGTACCCATTCTGCTTATGGACATACCGTTTATTATTATTTTTTTAAATATTTTTTTTATATTCTCGTCAGCCTGAGGATGCTGCGGTAGTAGTTTTAAGATGTTTCGGTCTGCTATTAGTTTAAGGACATTTCGGTCCGGCGTTGAGAGGCTGGCTACTGCTTATAAAGCTTGAGCTTCGGAAGATAGCGAGTGGACGTAGTCGTCGTCATCTATCATTGACCTAGGCTGTGGCTCATTAAGCATAATATTTTTTTAGGAAGCGACCGTTTATCGGCCTGAAAGGCCTCTCACCGTGCATGTCCATGAGTAGATAGGCCCCATCCTGGTAGACCTTATCTATGATGTACGGGCCTTCATAGTTTGGCTCGAATTTTCCCCGCTTGGCGCGATTGGGAATCATAGGCCTTTTGACCACTAACACGAGTTCGCCTTGGCAGAATGTCCTCGGTAGGGTCAATCTTTCATATGAGCGCGTCATCTTTGCTTTATAGGCCTCCAGATTTTATTGCGCTGTAAGCCGAGTTTCATCAAGGGCGTCAAGCTCCTCAAGCCGAAGGTGAGCATTTTCTTCGTCCGTCAGCTCGTAGTGGACTGCCACTCGTAGAGAGGGTAACTCTATCTCGAGGGGGAGTACTACTTCTGTACCGAACACCAACACGTACGGCGTTGTGTTCGTAGCCGTTTTGAACGTAGTTCGATATGCCCAAAGAGCTTCTTGCAGTCTTTCGTGCCAGTCTTTCTTATTTCGGGACACCGTTTTCTTTATGATTTTTGTCAAGGTCTTGTTGAAGGCTTCAGCTAGTCCGTTGGCTCGCGGATTATAAACCGAGGAATATCTCCAGTCTATATTATGCTGTTGCGCGAAGCGACTGATCTTGTGGCTTCTGTAAGCTGGCCCGTTATCGAAGATGATCCGTCGCGGAGTTCCAAACCGATATATGACATGTGTCTTGAAGAAATGGAGGATATTCTCCATCTTTACTTCCCTCAGCGGTACCGCTTCTGCCCACTTAGAGAAGTAGCCGGTCGTCGCTAGGATGAAACGATGTCCTCTAGACGATGCCGGTTCGATGGGGCCGACTATATCAGTCCCCCACATTTCGAATGGCCAGCTAGCCACCGTTGGATGTAGTGGGTTTGGATGCTGGTGGATGAAGTCCCCATGAATTTGGCATGAGTGGCATTGCTTCGCATATTCGAGGCAGTCCTGGATCATCGTAGGCCAGTAGTAGCCCATCCGTTTTATCTTCAACTTCATCTTTGGGCCCGCTTGGTGAGAACCACAGAGTCCGTCATGAACTTCCCGAACGACTCTTTCCGCTTCGTCAGGCCCGAGACATCTCAGCCACAGAGAATCAAATGATCTCTTGTACAGAGTATCATTGACGAAGGCGAAAGACAGAGCTCGTTTCATGAGCTGGTGTCTTGAGGACGCTTCTTCAGGCATTCGGTGGGACTTGAAGTAATCTATGTAGACTTCTCTCCAATCCTCGGTATTTTCCCAATCTTTTACTTGCAGGGTTGTCTGCTCGCTCGCTCCCTTTTCTTCGGATAATTCCGGAGATATTTCTGCTGGGGCAAGCACCCGACGGGTTTGCACCACGATTCTAACGTCATCGAGGTTCTCGTCAGCCAGTTCTTTAGCAAGTTTGGCCAACGCGTCTGCTTTGCTGTTTTCCGCGCGCGGTATGTTCCCCAAAGTATAGGAGGGAATTTGTGTCAACAGTTGTTGCACTTTTTCGCCGTACTTTACCAACTCCGGTTTGCATGTCTGGTAGTCGCCGTTTACTTGACTAACGACCAGTTGGGAATCTCCATATATGAGGAGATTTTCAATTCCCATGTCGATGGCGATCTTGAGGCCTGCTATTAGAGCTTCGTATTCGGCTTCATTATTTGTTCTCGGCTCTGTTAGGGAGAAAGCAAAGCGCATTATCCCTCCTTGTGGAGTCACAAAGATGAGCCCTACGCCCGATTTGATTATAGGGGTACTTTGTTTGCGCTTCTTCACGGAAGATGCTCCGTCGAAATAAAGCTCCCATCGGGTATTATCACCGTCGATCGCATCAAATGCATGTTCATCTGGAAGATCGCAATTTATAGGAGAATCGGCGGGTATGGGATGCTCGGTGAGGAAGTCGGCGATGGCCTGGCCTTTCACTGCCTTGAGAGGTTGATACGTTATCGAAAACTCCATCAAGAGTAGGGTCCACTTAGCGAGTCGTCCCGTCAATATGGCCTTTGACATCAAGTATTTAAGGGGGTCCACCTTTGAAATGAGACGGACTTCATGCGCCAACGCATAGTGCCTGAGCTTTGTTATCGCGAAGGTCAACGCCAGGCAGTGTTTTTCAATGGGGAAGTAGTTGCTTTCTACCCCCAGTAGAACTCGACTTAAGTAATAGAGTGCTCTTTCTTTCCCTTGGTCGTTCTCTTGTGCCCATAATGCGCCTAAGGAACCTTCGAGGGCGGTCGTATAAAGAATGAGAGGCTTTCCCTTAACTGGAGCAGCCAACACTGGGGGGTTTTGCAGGTACAGTTTAATTTCGTCCAGTGCGCCTTGGCATTTTTGATCCCAGACGAACGGGGTTCCCTTCTTCATCAGGTGACTGTAAGGACGACACTTTCCTGAAAGGTTGGCTATAAATCGCCGTATGTATGCGAGCTTCCCTTGGAGAGATCGCAACTGTTTGAGAGTTCTTGGCGGAGGCATTTCCATGATCGCTTTGATCTTTGACGGATCTATTTCAATACCTCGGTGTCGAACAATGAATCCCAGAAATTTGCCCGAGGAAACTCCGAATGCACACTTAAGAGGGTTCATCTTCAAGTTGTATTGTCGAAAGCGTTGAAATACGGTCTTCAGATATTCGAGATGTTCCTCATATGATTTGCTTTTAACCACGAGATCGTCGATATAGCATTCGACGATTTCGTGTATAAGGTCATCGAAGATCTTCGTCATGGCCCTCTGATAAGTAGCACCGGCGTTCTTTAAACCGAAGGGCATCACTTTATAACAGAATATACCTAGAGGGGTCCTGAAGGCTGTGTGCTTTTGGTCTTCGGGATGCATTTTTATCTGGTTATACCCCGATGAGCCGTCCATGAAGGAGAAAACCTCATGAGTAGATGTATTGTCTATCATCAATTCGGTGACTGGCACTGGGAAATCATCCTTCGGGCAAGCTTTATTGAGATCCCGAAAGTCCACGCATATGCGCACCGTCCCATTTTTCTTCATCACCGGAACGATGTTAGCGATCCATTCAGGATATTGAACCTCCTAGATAAAGCCGGAGTCGATCAGCTTCTTGACCTCGGCGTTGACACTCATCTCGAGCTCGAGCCGCATTCTCCTCGGCGCCTGTTTGACTGGCTTGATGTTCGGGGATATCGCCAATTTGTGTACAGCAATTTCTGGATCTAGTCCCGGCATTTCGGAATAGTTCCACGCGAAGCAATCTCTATGCTGCAGAAGCACATTCTTTAATGCAGCTACCCTTTCTTCAGATAGTAACTCGCTGATGAATGTCGGTCGTGGATCGTTTGCCGTCCCCAACTCAATCTTTTTGAGGTTATCTGCAGTGGTATGGATTCCATCTTCCAGCTCTTTTGGCGCTGGTGGGAATTATGAGATTATCTCGTCGCTGCTGTTTTCGAAGCACCAAGGGAACTCATCTATGTCCTCGGGCTCTTCTTTTAATATTGTAATCACGTAACAGGTGCGAATTCGCTTCCAATCCCGATGTGGAACCGGTTCTTCTTTCGTGGCCTTGGGCTCGTGTTTCTGTGGCGGCGCTACCCTCCAGTTGTCAGACAGAGCGAACTTGCCCAGCTGGTACTGATCTTCGACCCAATTCTTAAAGGTGAAGCAGTCTTCGAGCGGGTGGCCTATTACTCGATGGTAAGAGCAATAGTTTGGGCCAGAGACTTCGCTTGCTTGTTCGGGGTGCTTGGATTCCGGCAATGTAAGCATTTGATGCTTTACAGCAAGATCAAGTATCTTCTTCGTCTTGTCCCGAGGAAACGAGTACGCTCGGCCCATTTTCTTCATGAGGGATAGATCAATAACGCTCAACTCCCGTTTGCGCGGCTTCTTAGCCCTGCTTTGTTGCTGTTGAGCGCCTTTTTGGCATTTTGACTTATTTCTGCTTCTACACCGAGCCTTCTTTATAACAGGTTGGCAAGGAGCGGCATTTTCATCCTTCATGGCTTGTTGGAGAAGGCGTTGTGTCTTGGCTTTCTCGTAGATGGCCGTCTCACGGTTGTGATCATTTCGGACTTTTTGACAAGTTTTCTTTATAAGCTTGTCCATTTGTTCCTCGAACGACGGACTGGGCTCCTTTGCATCTGGAACTTTCACTGGCTTAGGATTAGCGTCCTCCCATTGAGCATCCGCTTCTTCATCAAGGTCATACACGACGTAGCAGCCTGTAGTAACTCTCATTTCTTTGACCAGATGTATCCAAGCCCTTTTTGTTTCCATTCTCCCGTTAGGCAGTTTGCGTTGAGTCCCGGGGACGTTCCAGACCCTGTCATAGAATTTGGCCTTTCTAACGGTCTGTTTGAAGGGTATTCCCTGGCGTTTCAGCAGCTTTTTCAAACCTTCCGTATAATATCTGGGGAGACGGATAGGCTGAAGCCTGTCAAGCGTAGAATCCGCGCCATGCCAGATTTCTTTTTCTACCTTGGTTTCTTCAGAGCGGTAAAACAGAATTGCTTTCTCGCTCTCTCGCCTGGGGGGGATGTAGAATGTTTGTAGCTCTTCTACATTGTAAATATTAAGTGCATCCAGTTCTTTATGGTGTTTAAGCGGCACCATGGCGACTTGCAGACTTTGCTCTTCATCAGCGAACGTTCGTATTGAAGGTCGAGCAGAGAATACAGCATGGACTTCATCTTCCGAGTCGCTGCCAAAGATCAACGTAGGAGCTGATGGTCCCGGCTTGTTGTGTTGGGGCGGACCCGAATAAACCATCTCCTCTTCCTCCTCGGTATCACTGCCGAAGACAGGGATGGTGGCGTTAGTTTTATTCTCCGGCTTATGACACTTCTCCGTGTCTTCGAAATCCGCTAAGAAGTATTTGGCATCTTCGTATTTGCGGACCTTGTTCACAGAGAACGGGTTCAGCTCTCCCGTCACGGTATACTCGAAACCATCCTTAAAATACTTCATACACTGATGTTGTGTAGAAGGGATGATGTTGTACTCGTGTAACCATGGTCGGCCGAGCAAAGCGTTGTAGCATGTCTTGGCGTCTATGACGTGGAACTTAATGTCCGTGACGAGTAGCCCGAAGCGTAGTGTCAGTATCACAGATCTAAGAGTCTTTGACGATTGGGAGTCGAACCCGGAGATGGTGATCTTGTCCCGAGCAAGGTGCTGGACGCTCATGCATATTTCCTTCAAGACCCATACGTTGAGTAGGTTAACAGACGACCCGTTATCGATCAGGATTTTGCCTATCTTTATATCATGGCAGTATCCCGAGACATAGAGAGGGCGATTGTGTTCGCACGTCCCAAGTAGAAGGTCTTCATCGCCAAAAGTAACATCGGCCGTGTGCACTTCCTCCAATTCATCCTTCATTTTTTCCCCGGCCAGGCATGCTTGGAATTGTTCCGGCTCTTGGAGTGCCTTAATTAACGAATCTCTCGCCTCCTTTGATAGCAAAAGAGCGTCAAGAATGCTGAGCTGTGAGAGTAGCTTCCTCAGATGCGCTAATACGTTGTAATCCACCTTATTCTTCTTTGGCGGGTCCTTGGCGGCTAGCTCCTCCACCACTTGGTCATCGAAGACGATATCTTCAGAGACTTTTTCTTTCCCTTTATCTTTTCTGTTTAAGGGTCCGAGGTTCTTTTCAGGCAGCGTCCGATTTCGCAGCCGAATATTTTCACAAACCTTCAGCTCTTCTTCTTTTCCCGAAGTTGACTCTTTAAAGAGAGGGGCGAGTTCCAGCTCCTCATCAGAATCGCTCCCGAATGTAGACACTTGCGACCCGCCAGTGTTAACCATGCGACAATCGTCGGTAGTTCTTTCAAGCCCTTCGGTCGTATTTCTTTGCTCCCGACGAATTTTGCGCTTTTCCCGCTTAAAGCGTTGTCGATGAGCAACGTATCCTTGCCACCATTTATCGAAAGCTTTGCACTCTTGAGTGGGGTGTGAAACCTTCTGATGATATAAGCAATAGGAGGGGTGCATTTCTATTTCACCAGTAATTTTTCCTTCAGAGGATGGTAGCTTCATGCCCATTGATATGGCCTTAGCAAACATTTTCTTTATCTTGAATTGGCTTTTGTCGGTAACAGAGGTGTTTAGCTCCAGCGGGATCGTCTCAGCTCTTTCATCAAGTCGCTGGCGCTTGGCCCTTTCAGATATAGCCGCCTCGCGCTCCCGATCAGCTTTACTTTTCAACCGAGCTTCATTAAGGAATGCGTCAATTACTTCATCTGATTGCCCCAGAACTTTTGGTTCAGGATATGTCCCCAGCTTTTCGGTGCAAGGAGTCTCCTCATCGTTCATGATCGAATGGGAAATCATATGACAGCTCGCTACATATTCCTCGGATTCATCCGATGAACTTTCTCCCTCATCTTCTTCTTGAAAGACGTGATTGAGGAACTCTTGGAGCGTAATGGGAGTCCGTGCTTTCTGGTTATATTCCTCCAGCGCGTCAATTTGTTTTTGTAAGTCCGTGCACTTGTCGTCAGGCTTCACGGGCTTCTTAGATTTCTTCTTCTTCTTTTTCGAAGATTTTGACGGCTGGCTGCAAGTGTTTGAGCCACCATCATCGGTCTTTGGAGTTGTACGCGGCTTCAACATCCCCTCAATGACCTGCGGTTCCAACGGGTTCTTCCACTTGATCGCTGGACATGCCTGAAGATCGTTTAGCATCCTTTTTGTCTTGGCTGATAATACAACCTCCCAAGGAGCTTCTTCAATGACGGAGCATGTTGCCCCCGGCGTATTCGTCCCCTTAGAGGTATGGGGCTGCGGGGGATTCACCTTCTATTTGTCAGATAACGCGAATTTGCCCTGTCGGTACTGATTTTCAAGCCAATTCTTGAAAACGTAGCAATCTTCGATCGGATGGCCTAGTATTCGATGATAAGGACAGTAGTTGGGCTCGTTGACGTCATTTGGTTGCAACGGACATTTTGGATCCGGCAGATTTATGAGTCTGTTGCGCAACGCCAGCTCGAATAGCCTCCTCGTTTTATTGCGGGGAAAGGAATAAGGACGTCCCATCCTATCCTCAAGGGGTACGTACGGGCGCATATTATTTTGACGAGCAACCGGCTTTGAGTCGCTCGGTTGTTGTTGAGCATTAGCGACGACGATCGCTTTTCCCTTCCCTTTGTCATTTCAGGAGTCCGGCCTTGGAAGCGGAGGTTTATGGCCCATCTGATCCATCTGCGCTAGCTTGTCAATCAAGGCCTGGAAGGTAGTTGGCTTGAAAAACATCATAAATTGTGAGATGGTTGCTTGCGGATCAAGGATTCCCACAAACATACCCACCGCAGGAGATTCTTCAATGCGCTGCTCGCACTTCGACCATAAGCTCCGCCACCGTATAGCATACTGAACCCACGTCTCGCCTGGTTTTACCCTAGCGTTAATCAGTGCTGTCATCGGGGTGTGTTCACTGGCGCTTGCAAAACGCTGAGTAAACAACAGCTCCATCTCCGCGAAGGTTTTGATAGAGTCGTTCGGGAGCTCAAAGTACCACTCGAACGCCGTGTCTGATAAACTTCCAACAAACTGGCGAAGTAACAGCTTGTCGTCACCTCCGGTGTTACCGCAGAGTGCCCTGAACTGGGCAACATGCTGGTGAGGATTGCCCGTCCCCTTGTAGACATGGAACTTGGGAATTGTGTAACCGGGTGGGTACTTGATTTGATCTTACCAACTTGGATATGGCCGCCCTGTTTTTACGACCTGGCTGGCTGCTTCGATCGCATGATGAACCCGTATTTGTTGGGCGATGTACTCATCCAAATCAGCTTTGGAGATTGTATCCTCTTTAGCCGTCGACAGAGCTGGTGGAGGATTTGATGTCTCTCCCCTATCGTCTCCAAGGACGATCGGGGGCTCTTCGGCCGGGGGATCTTGTTGTATCATCATCCCTATCATGTCTTGGAAGAGGAGGCCCATACGCTGTATGTTGGCTGTTTGTTCAGCAGCCTCTTTGTCCTTCTTCTCCAATATCCGACGAAGGAATTCGGCGGCGGTTTCTTCCTCCTAGCGCTCATCTGAGGACGTTTCAAGATTTTCTTTTGGCCCTGTAAGTGCGGCCATAGCGTTCATCATCTCTTGAAGCTTTTGCTGTTGCTCCTGCGCCTTGGTCACTGATCGGGTAAGCGGTCGGTGACCCATAGATATGCGGCTGTCTTCTTTACCAGATGCCACGTAGACGGTATGAACCACAATGCCCCCTGACTTAGGGCGTTTGGGTCCACCACCTCTGATATTTGTCGCCGGCGCGGGTGTTTTCTCCGGCCTTCTTCTTTTGTGGGCCGTTGAAGTTGAAGGGGCCATTGCAGTGGGTACCCTAGCGATCGTTGTCCCTTGCTGTTCAATAGGACAGTCTTTTTCTTTTTGCACCTTCGTCTTCTTTCGTTGACGAGAGTGATCTGGGTTGATCACGGAGTCTTGAACCCTTCGCCAAACTTTATAAATTCTTGAGGACAGCCGTTGAGGGGGCTGTTCTTGCTTTGTTTCTAGAACTCTCTCCGCGGGCGGAGGAGATCTTTTCAATGTAGCGGTTGGAGAATTCGTACGTACCCTCCTCAGCAGTTCAAAGCTGTTCCCAGTTGGAACAGCAGCGTTGACTTCCACCACTGGAGCCGGTGGAGTTAGCCCTGAGGGGGTGTTGCCACCTGCCTTCCTCACTCGTTGCCAATGGCGACGTCAAGCATGACGAGCCGTTGGGACTGGCTCGGAGATTGAGACATCTTCTTTTTGCCCCCTGTCTGAATGAGGCGCCGCCGGTGTTAACCTCTTAAAGACTGAGGTTGTCTTTTGAGGGGTGATATTCAACCTGTCGAAGACGGATCCTCGAGCAGGGGCAGGAATCGTCAGTCTTGAAAAGACTGACTCTTTGACAGGGGAAGCCGCCATGACGACTTCTGGAGCAGCAGTTATTGCTTTCCTTGGGATAACAGGTTTAGAATTCTGATCTAGCCTGGTGAAAACGGAGGCTGTCGGTTTGGTAGTTGGCGACCCGTTGACAGGGGCCGTCATAGTAGTGAGCTGGTCGAAGACCGACTTCTTGTTCACTTCCGGTGCAGGTATTGGCGCAGAGAAGCTTGTAGGTGGGATCATGGTCCCGAAGAACAGGCCAGTGGTGGCTTGGGTCACCTGGTCTACCGGCAGAGCGAGGAAGGAAGCCGCTTGGGGCCCATATGCTACACCTCCTGGTGAGGTGGAGCGTCCGTTGCAGTGGCATTTCGAGCAGTTGGTGCAGTTAAAGGCCATTGAATCTTGAGTTCTGCGCCAGGCAAAAGACCAAATCTTAGTAACTTGAAATCCGATGGCAACCATTAACAAACCGCGATTGGTTCGCGAAGACGACACACGAAGTGTGGAGTGGAAAGAGGAAAAGGTCCCACCGGGCATGCCAGAATCTGTTCCCCTCCGAATGGCGGCGCACAGGACCGCGATGTCCAGACGCTGGGGTTCGGGGCAGATGCTATTTGGTTTTATCCGTCCACCTCTCCGAAGATGCCAAGTTGATTTATGGCACCGTGTATCGGAGGTTTAGACGGATGCGGTCGATGTAGCAGACTTCGTCAGATTCCCCCTCGCTTGAGGGGTTTTTGATTATGGGGACGCTCTTCCCTGCAGGCGCAAGCCCCTGCAGTTAATTACGCTACCGCATCGCGGTAACAACTTTCTCCTTCTCCAGAATTTCACTTCGTGTCGTGTGTGTTTGTTTTGTTTGTGGTTGCCCGTGGATTGTATACGGAGAATGAGTAATGTCGTCGCCCGTAGGACGTGGATTAGTCCAAATCCGTATTTACTTAGATTTGGGTTTGGTGTTTTTAGTTTAAGGATGCATTAGTCGCGTTGCGGCTAAGATCAACTTAAACGTTCGTTAAGGATACGTTAGTCCTGTTTAGGACTAAGATCAACTTAACGTGATAATCCATTTAATATCTGGCTATCGGGACTCGTCACCTCTCTAACGTCGTTGAAGGATTACAACGGCAAATGTCAGAGGAGTTCAGAGATGTACCCTTGAACCAAGGTTGATTCGGAGTTTTATAGTCCGTTTGAATGTTTAAGGATACGTTAGCCATGTTTGGGGGCTAAGATCAACTTAAACGGGATCGTTTAGATCCGGCAAAAGAGTATTTGGAGGCTCTATAGTTCCGGTTTAGGGACATAGCGGTCCGATATTAGTTTAGGGACGTTTCAGTCCGATATTAGTTTAAGGACGTTTCGGTCCGATATTAGTTTAAGGACGTTTCGGTCCAACATTCATGTGTGATCGTTGGGACCCGTCGCCTCTCTGACGTCGTTGAAAGATTACAACGAGAAGTGTCAGAGGAGTTCGGAGATGTACCCTCGAACCGGATGTAAATTAATTTAAGAGAACGGCTGTGCTCAGTCAATTTAATTTGAGGGATTACGGCCAAAATTGGGCTAAGTCCAGTTGAAAATGTTCAACACCCTTATTTATTTCTGGTCTATTAGACCTGTGCTAGGGGTTTGCCCACACTTAAATAATGCATTGCATTGCTTCAGGCCATTTATGCCCATTTTGACTGGGCTCTGCCCTTTTTATTATGATGCAGATCATTTGTTTTGGTCTATTGGACCTTTCAATTGGGCTCTGCCCTTTTAAATAATGCATAGCATT
This sequence comes from Agapanthus africanus, assembly GCA_030015575.1. Classification (NCBI taxonomy): domain Eukaryota; kingdom Viridiplantae; phylum Streptophyta; class Magnoliopsida; order Asparagales; family Amaryllidaceae; genus Agapanthus; species Agapanthus africanus. Next base: position 722,221,448 of record JASDDO010000022.1, on the reverse strand, counting down.
TTATTTATTAGGCCTGTTAAGCCTTTTAATTGGGCCTGGCCCTTCAGGAAATGAAATGCATTGCATTTGTCAGGCGCTTTGCGCCAATCACTGAGCGCAAGCGCTTGTGGTGAGGACGCGTGTCATATTCTGGCGAGCGCAAGCGCAACAGCGCAGTGCGCTGCGCTGTTGCACTGCTGACACGTGGCGCGCTCTGGTGAGTTGCGCCAATTCCAGAGAGCAAAGCTCTATTTCATGAGCGCGTAGCGCAAGTTGTTCTGTAGCTAACACGTGGCGCTCTCTTAAGAGCGTAACAGCGCAGTTTGGAAGTGCAAAGCATTAAAAATCTTTCAGATTCAAGAACAGAAGTGCAGAGCACTATTTGATTTCTTGATCTAATTTAGATCAAAGAAAAAAATAAGTTTTTTTCTTTTTGTTTCAAGAACCAGAGGTTCATAAAAGTGCAAAGCACTATTTTTATTTTGTTGTTTTCTTGTTTTTAAAGAACCAGTGGTTCATGAAAAGTGCAAAGCACTGTTTATTATGTGAAGAACATTGATCTGGTTTTTAGATCAATGATTTATTAAAAGAGATTTCTTTTCTCTCGTGAAGGTTTTTACCTTATTCTTTGAAATTTTCTTAGAATTCTCTCTCTGTTTGAAGCTCTTGACTTTTTTCAAGAAAAATGTTGATGCTTTGAATTGAGGCTTGGGGTCCTTTTTATAGTGCCCATAAATTAGTTAAATTTGTTAGAGAGATCTTTCTCTGAGTGATTCGGGGAATTTTCCCCACCGTTGGATCTTTGATCCAAGGGGTTCTGCTTTGCGGAAGAAAATCTTCTTGTTTTAACAAGAACAGAAAAGATTTCTTAGAATTTTAATTCTGTTTGACGTAGATGCCCTAGTGCGTGACACGTGTCGCACAGCGCACAGCGCAGCGCAACTGCGCTAGCGCATCTGCGCTGACACGTGTCGCACAGCGCAACTGCGCTGACACGTACCACGCAGCGCACAGCGCAGCGCAATTGCGCAAGCGCATCTGCGCTGACACGTGTCGCGCAGCACAGTGCATGCGCAACTGAAGCGTTGCTTCCTTTAAATAGAGCTTTGCTCTGATTGGGCGCGCCTTCTTGGGCGCTGCCCTGACGTATCAGCGCCTGACATGTGGCGCGTTGCGCCCGAGATTTGAAGCGTTGCTTCAAAATTTTGAATTTTGAATTTCAACAGAGCTTTGCTCTGATTGGGCGAAACAGTGAGGATTCCTAAGTGCATGTTCCTCTGTAAGTCGTAAGGATCTTACAAAAGGGTTTTCTCCTTATAAGTCGAGAGGACTTACAAGGGTTGTTCATCGTGCGAACATATCCCTAGTCAAGGATGGGACTTGGTTAGGGAAATGTTTATTCGCGCCCGTGGATTGTATACAAGGGTCAGCACTGAGCCACTTGTAGGGCAATATCGAAGGTTGTAGGGGGTTTGCTTAAGAACAGGTCTAGGTTTCTGTATCTTAAGACTTTCAAATCTTATGAGCCGTGAGGGTCCCATAAGAGAGTTCTCCTTACGAGTCGTGAGGATCTCGCAGGTGTAATTTCTCCTTAGGGATCGTGAGGATCCCTAAGTGTGTTGCTCCCTTGTGAGTCGTAAGGATCTCACGCGGGTGGTTTCTCCTTACAAGGTCAAGAGGACCCTGTAAGCGTCTTTTAACGAGATTGCACCCTTTCGGGTTTTCACAAACACTCACCGGTATCCCTGCTGTTTTTACTCACGGAGCCCTTTCGGGTTTTCATCTGTGCCCATTTTGCTTATGGACATACCGTTTTTTTATTCTTTTTATTCTTTTTTCTAACGAGGTCGCGCCCTTTCGGGTTTTCACAAACGCTCTCCGGTAGCCCTGCTGTTTTTACTTACGGAGCCCTTTCGGGTTTTCATCCGTGCCCATTTTGCTTATGGACATACCGTTTTTTTTAATTATCGCGTCAGCCTGAGGATGCTGCGGTAGTAGTTTAAAGATGTTTCGGTCATTTGCAAGTTTTAAGACATTGCGGTCTACCGTCACCGTATTTGAGGCGGGTCTCTAGTTTACTGACTTTTCAGTCTATGGGGATTTCCCTATGAATGAGCATGATTCCCCCTGGTATATCCATCTTTCTCGGAGCATGTGGTTGTGGCGGGCTCACCTTCCAGTTTTTGGACAACGCGAACTTGCCCTGTTGGTATTGGTCTTCAACCCAGTTTTTGAAAACGTAGCAGTTTTCGATCGGATGGCCCAATACTTAGTGGTAAGGGCAGTAATTAGGAGTATTGACATCATTCAGTTGTAGCTGGTGTTTCGGCTCTGGTAGGGTGATAAGCCTGTTGCACACTGCCACTTCGAACAGCCTCCTCGTTTCATCCCGGGGAAATGAGTAAGGACGTTTCAACCTCTCATAGAGGGGTTGCCGCTTGTTGTTTTGGCGAACAAGCGGTCTAGGGCCGCTCGATTGTTGTTGAGTATTGGCGACGAAGGTCGTTTTTCCCTTTCCTTTATCCTTTTTGTTCGATCCGTTGTTTGCGGGTCCAAGATTTTTTTCGGGTATCGTGCAATTGCACGGCTGAATGTTCTCATAACTCCTCAATTCTTTCGTTTTAGAGATGTATTCCTTGAATAGAGGGCCGAGGGCTACTTTTTTTTCGGATTCGCTCTCGAAGGTGAGAACTCGCGGTCCCTCGGGATCAACCCTATGACAATTGCCAGCAATTCTTTTATGCTCATCTGTCTCATTCTTCCGCTGTCTACAAGCTTCACGCTTTGTCCTGTTGAAGTGTTGCCTGTGAGCGGCATACCCTTGCTACCAACACTTAGAGGAGTCGCAGTCTTCAGTAGGATGTGTGATCTTCTGATGATATAAGCAGAAGTTAGGATGCACGTCCGCTTCATCAAGATGTATACCACCAGGAGAATTTTTTCTAAAAGCGTCGCATTCCTCGGTGGGGTGAGAAATCTTTCGATGATACGAGCAGTAATTAGAATGCATCTCTATTCCACCGAGAGTGTTTTCTTCAGAGGGTGGTAACTTCATTCCCATTGATATGGTTTTAGCAAACCTTTTTCTCGTCTTGAATTTGTTTTTATCCGCAGCGGATGTCTTTTGATTTGACGAGAGTGCCTCGACTCTTTCGTCTAGTCGCCGGCGTTTGTCTCCTTCTAATATGGCCATCTCACGCTCCTGATTGGCTTTACTTTTCAGACGAATCTCATTCAGGAAGCATCGAACATCTCGTCTGACGGCCACAGAAGTTCTGGTTCAGGTCCCGCCCTCGGTTTCTCGGTGCAAGGAGCCTCTTCATCATCTATCAATGAGTGAGAGATCATATGACAACTTGCTACGTAGTCCTCAGATTCATCTGATGAGTCTTCTCCATCATTTTCGTCCTCGAGGACGTGGCTGAGAAACTCTTGGAGCGTGATGGGAGTCTGTGCTTTCTGATTATACTCCTCCAGCGCGTCAATCTGTTTCTGTTAGTCCGTGTGCTTGTCACCAGGCTTCACAGCCTTTTTGGACTTCTTCTTCTTTTTCGAAGATCTTGACGACTGAGTGTGAGCGTTTTGGCTATCACTAATCCTTGGAGTTGGGCGCAGCTTCAGCATCCCCTTGATGATCTCAGGTTCTAACGGATTCTTCCATCTGATCGCTGGGCATGTCTGGAGATCACTCAACATCCTTTTGGTTTTAGCGGATAGCACAACCTCCCACGGAGTTCCTTTTATAAGAGAGCACTATGCCCCCGGCGTATCCACCATTTTAGAAGCATGAGGTTGTGGCGGGTTCACCTTCCAATTTTCGGATAATGCGAACTTGCCTTATTGGTATTGGTCCTCAATCCAGACTTTGAAAACGAAGCAATCTTCGATTGGATGGCTTACCGCTTGGTGGTAAGGGCAATAATTAAGATCGCTGACATCGCCTGGCTGCAATAGACATTTTGGACTCGGAAGATTGATGAGTCTGTTGCGCACTGTCAGCTCGAACAGTCTCCTTGTTTTATTCCGAGGAAACGAGTAAGGACGTCCCATTCTCTCCTCAAGGGATGGGCGTGGACGCACGTTGCATTGGCGAGTAACTGGCTTTGAGTTGCTTGGTGTTCCCCTCCGAACGGCGGCCGAGACGTTAGGACGTCGCGTGCCTGGGGTTCGGGGCAGATGCTATTTGATTTTATCCGTCTACCTCTCCGAAGATGCCAAGTTGATTTATAGCACCTTGTATCGGAGGTTTAGACGGATGCGGCCGATGTAGCAGACTTCGTCAGATTCCCCCTCGGGGTGAGAGGTTTTTGATTGTGGGGACACTCTTCCCTGCAGGCGCAAGCCCCTGCAGTTAATTACGCTACCGCATCGCGGTAACGACTTTCTCCTTCTCCAGAATTTCACTTCGTGTCGTGTGTGTTTGTTTTGTTTGTGATTGCCCGTGGATTGTATACGGAGACTGAGTGATGTCGTCACCCGTAGGACGTAGATTAGTCCAAATCCGTATTTACTTAGATTTGGGTTTGGTATTTTTAGTTTAAGGATGCATTAGTCGCGTTGCGTCTAAGATCGACTTAAACATTTGTTAAGGATACGTTAGTCCTGTTTTAGACTAAGATCAACTTAACAGCATGATTGATTTAATTATCCGGCCGTCGGGACTCGTCACCTCTCTGACGTCGTTGAGGGATTACAACGACAGGCGTCTGAGGGGTTCAGAGATGTACCCTTGAACCAAAGTTAATTTGGAGTTTTATTGTTTATTTAAATGTCTAAGGACACGTTAACCGTATTTGGGGTTAAGATCAACTTAGGCGGGACCGTTTAGATCCAACAAAGGAGCATTTGGGCCCTATTGTGCCAGTTTAAAGACATGGCGGTCCATCGCCAGTTTTAGGGACGTGGGGGTCCATTATTAGTTTAGGGACGTTTCGGTCTGTCGCCAGTTTAAAGACGTAGTGGTCCATATTCCAGTTTAGGGACGTGGTGGTCCGTCGCCAGTTTAGGGACGTAGTGGTCCGTTATTAGTTTAGGGACGTTTCGGTCCATTATTAGTTTAGGGACGTTTCGGTCCGATATTAGTTTAGGGACGTTTCGGTCCAATATTAGATGGGTGGTCGTTGGGACCCGTCACCTCTTTGACGTCGTTGAGGAATTACAACGACAGATGTCAAAGGAGTTCGGAGATGTACCCTCGAACCGGTCGTGACTTAGTTTATGAGAGACATTTAATTTAAGGACTTACAGCCAGGATTGGGTTAAGTCCAATTTTTATTTTAGGCTCTGCCCGATTAAAAGAATCAATCTAAACAGGGCTCTGCCTCTTTTTATTCTTGCAGTTTGATTTGGGCCAAGCCCTCAAGCATTTCCAAACAGGGTTCTGCTCTTTGTATGATTTGATTTGGGCCAGGCCCTCAAGAATTTTCCAAATAGGGCTCTGCCCTTTTATTTCTGATTTGGGCCAGGCCCTTTTAAATAATGAGTTGCAGGAACTCAAGAATCTTCTGATTGAAGAAACAAAAGTGCATAGCACTTTTGATCTACATTTAGATCAAAAGAAAACAAGTTTTTCTTCTTGTTTTCTTTTCACAGAACCAAGGGTTCATATCAAGTGCAAGGCACTATTTATTATTCTTTTATTTTTTAGAACCAAGGGTTCATATCAAGTGCAAGGCACTATTTATTATTCTTTTATTTTTTAGAACCAAGGGTTCATATCAAGTGCAAGGCACTATTTATTATTCTTTTATTTTTTAGAACCAAGGGTTCATATCAAGTGCAAGGCACTATTTATTTTTATTTATTTTCTGTTCTTCAGAAATTTTACCTTCTTCTTTTTTTTTTGTTCTTGATTAATCTTCAAGAGCCTTTTTTTTCCAGAAGTTTATCCTTCTCTTGATGATTGATTTCTCTGCCCTTTTGAATGAGGCTTGGGGTCTTATTTATAGTGCCCACAAATTTGTTGGATTTGTTAACAAAATCTTTCCTGAATAATTTTGGGAATTTTCCCACCATTGGATCTTTGATCCAAGGGTTCCTGTTTTACAGGAGAACAGAAAAGATTTATCTAAATCTTTATTCAGTTGCTGCGCAACTCACCAGAAAGTGACACGTGTCGCGCATCCGAGCACTTGCGCAGTTGCGAATGCGCAACTGCGCAGACACGTGTCGCGCATCCATGCGTTTGCGCAGCTGGGATTGCGCAACTGCGCAGACACGTGTCGCGCATCCGTGCGTTTGCGCAGCTGCGGCTGCGCAAGTGCGCAGACACGTGTCGCGCATCCGTGCGTTTGCGCAGCTGCGGCTGCGCAACTGCGCAGACACGTGTCGCGCATCCGTGCGTTTGCGCAGCTGCGGCTGCGCAACTGCGCAGACACGTGTCACGCATCTGTGCGTTTGCGCAGACACGTGTCGCGCATCGGTGCGTTTGCGCAGCTGTGACTGCGCAACTGCGCAGACACGTGTCACGCATCTGTGCGTTTGCGCAGACACGTGTCGCGCATCGGTGCGTTTGCGCAGCTGTGACTGCGCAACTGCGCAGACACGTGTCATGCATCTGTGCGTTTGCGCAGACACGTGTCGCGCATCGGTGCGTTTGCGCAGCTGTGACTGCGCAACTGCGCAGACACGTGTCGGGCATCCATGCGCTTGCGCAGACACGTGTCGCGCATCCGTGCGTTTGCGCAGTTGCGACTGCGCAACTGCGCAGACACGTGTCGGGCATCCAAGCGCTTGCGCAGACACGTGTCGCGCATCCGTGCATTTGCGCAGTTAAGTCTTTAATTAAGTTTTCTGAAGAGCCTTGCTCTGATGGGACGCACTGTTTCGGGCGTTGCGCTGCCCATTTAGCTTCTGCCACGTGGCAAATTGCGCGCTGCGCACGGAAACCGAAGCGTTGCTTCGAATTTTTGAATTTTCAAAATTCAACAGAGCCTTGCTCTGATTGGGGGAAACAGATGCCCCCCCACCGTTGCGCTCACGTGGCGCGCGCGTGGGTGCAGCGGTGGCAAGATCCTGACCGTCGGATCGACGAGTCAGGTGAACAGGCGCAGGCGCCTATAAATAGGACCTTTGGTCCTCGGTAATTTTTTTACCATTCTCAAGAAATTGAATTTCAGAGCCTTGCTCTTACTTGAGAACTTCCAGAGCCTTGCTCTTGTGATTTCCTTAAGAACTTCCAAGTTCTAACTTCAGAACCATTATAGGTAAAATTAAATTAATTTAATTTAAATTAAATTTAACTAATCAGAGCCTTGCTCTTATAGATCTTTGATCTAAAGGAAATCCCTTTGGGGTTTCTTCAACAGAGCCTTGCTCTTATCGATCTTTGATCTAAAGGAAACCCCTTTGGGGTTTCTTTTTTATTCACAGAGCCTTGCTCTCCAAATTTATAGAGACTCTGTTCTTAGGTTTTAACCCATGAACAGAGCCCTGCTTCATAGATCAACTAGAAAACTTTTTAAAAGTTTCCATGGATCTTTAAGATCCCAAAATTTTAATTCTGAGGAGTTATAAATTTTTATCACTACTGCAGAGCTAGGCTCTTTTTAAGAAGTTTTATTCCTTTGAAACAGGAGTTTGACAAATGTCACTCTGTGGCAGAGCTTTGCTCTGAAAAGAGGAGATCTTCTCCTTGTCTCTAGGGGTCCCCCCAATGGGGATATTCTCTTGGGGGTCTTTTAATTGACTGACAGTCTCATCCAATGGTGGGATTGTCTTATCAAATGATGCGCCGTCATCTTGATTTTGTGGGTCCCCCTTTTGTCCCCTACCCACTGCCTCACAGTGTGGAGCCAGCTTTTTATTTATTATTATTGTTTTTATTATTATATTATTTTTTTTTATATATTATTTCTATTGAATGTTCAGTGTCAAGCCACTAATGATATGTATATATTTTATGCAGGAAGGATGTCTGACGACTTGTCTTTTCCCTTCGTTCGCTCAGAAGGAGGGTTCCCACACGCACCAGTGGATCGGGTCGTGTTTGCCTTGATCAAAGACCGTGATCCTGAGTGCAAACATCTCCACCTATGGGGAAGGTGGTATAGCCAAATCATCCAGGGTCGTCGCAGTTTTAGTTCTGCCTCGCCCTCCGAACCTATAGTCACGATCCCCTACGCAGATAAACCCCCGGTGGAGTATGCCGTGGAGGTTAAAAATTGGAATTCGGACGATCTTCTCCAGCCCGCAATCGGCGCTATTCCGGTACAGCCGCCGCCGGCCATAGACATCTTAGGAAGGCGAATCTGTCAGGGTGAAGCACGCCCTTGGGGACAGGCCTATAATATTGGATTGAATCCGCGACCGCTTGCTGGATACCTGCCATGGGCCCGGTACATCTTAGCGGCGAAAAGAGCTCATCTGACGAAGATCGGTTTATACTCCGCCGTCTATGTCTCGCTTTTTGAATATCCTACTCCTCCAACGTGGTGGACAAGGGCTTTCATTGAACAATGGAATATCCCCACGCATACTTTCCTGACGGCGGATAGGGAAGTTTCCATTTCTCTAGAGGAGTTCGTCGAGCTTTCGGGTTTACCGGCGAGGGGGGAGCATTATGAGGAGCTGCTTCCTCCTGATGAGTACGTCTTTGCCACCAAGCAGGTGGTACTCGACTTAACTCCGGAAAATGCTATCCAGCATCAGCATCCGGGCCTGGTGAGGGTGTTGGAGATTTACGAGGAGCTTCATTTGGAATTGGGCGACCGAGGCGTTAGTTTCGCGGACTTCATTGCTCGTTTTGTCCGCCCGGAATTTTTATCAGAGCAAGGTGATAAGTTCGCCCAACCTGCTGACCCTTTTGGTTTCGGCCTGGACCGCCGACCTTCATCGGAAATTGATCAGAGAAGTTTTTACCTTCCCGGCACTGCCAGCGTCCCCTTCTCAGAGATCGCTGTTCCCGGCATGGATGAGGAGACCTTCTTCATCGGGTTCTTAGGTTTGTGGCTGTGCAGCTTCGCGCTTCCTATGCACCCACGCCTTATGCGGTCTTCTGTCTTTTACCCGGCGCATCGAATGGTGGCCGGTCTGCAGTTATCAGTGGGGATCGCCGGGTTGGCTTATCTCTACAATGGACTTAGCATAGCGGCGGACGCTAATGAACCTGGGGTACAGCCTGCTAACTTCCCGATGCACTACTTCACTTCTTGGATGGAGATGCATGTTCGAGGAGTGTTCGGTGTCCATAAAACTCCTCAGTTCTTTGAGAGATTTAAACTTCCAAGAATCATGCGATTGGTCGGGGCCTCTATCGTGTTTGCACCTCCGCGGGAGTCCAGGGGATTGCTTCTGCGCTCGCATCTAGTCGGGGCGAAGACCTCTTTAGTGGATAAGGTCATCACCATGGGTTCCGAGTCCACTAAGTCGGTGGTGCCGCTGCGTGATGACTTTAAGGGCGGTGCTTCCGTGTTGAAGGCTCGGGAAATTCTTCACCTTTATTCCATTCGGCCGGGCTACTTGGTATTTAGGCAGAATGAAACGGCCCTCTTCATGAGGTATAACCCGCATCGATTCGCCCGGCAATCAAGTTATAACCAAGGGGTCCCATTGGAAGCCTTCTTGGGAACACCTGCAGTCGGTCCAGAGGGGGTACGGAATGCGATGCATCACTTCATCCGGCTAAATACAGGCTCTTACTTTTTCATCAGCGAGCCCAGCTGTACCCCCAAGATACTCAATTCGTATGTGGCCTGGTACGCGCACGCGATGGGACCAATCATCTTAATGGAGAAACGTCTATTGGTCGATCGCAGGGCTGCGCCTCCCGGTGGCAATCGCAAGGCTCCATTGCAGCCCAGGGTTCAGGTTATCCCTCCGACGAAAGAGGCTGGAGCCGATCGACCACGCGTATTGGCCCCTCCGCGTGGACTGCCATTGCCCACTGCGGTGGATGTTCCAACGGTACCCCGTGCTCCGACGAAGACGGCTAAAGCGGCCTCACCGGAGTCGGGTGTAGGAGCAGACATCGGGACTCGCCGCCCGAAAGTGACTGCCAAAACTGGCAAGCGCAAAGATGCTCCGGGTGGATCCAAGGCTGGTGGACAGAAGAAGAAGAAGTCTATCCTATCCCTTGACGCGATTCTTAACTTAGAACCCGAGGCTCATCCTGCCGAGACTATATGTGAGTATGGCAGCAACGAGGGTTTCGTGGTGGACCCTGAGGACACCAACCTAGCCGCCGCGATTGCAGCTTCGGAGCGATCGGCGAGGCTCGAAGCAATGTTAAGCAGACTCGCTGAGTCGGGTAATCCTCAGCCTCCTCATTTGTCGTTTTATCCCACTTTTACTATTATCTTTAGCTAATATTTGCCTCATTTTCAGCAGGTGGATCTACTGAAGAGGCCGTTGCTGCCTCTCTGAAGACCTTCCAGGCGGAGGAGAAGAAGCGCGCCTTAGCAAGCGTCGGTATGTTTTACCCCGCTCTTTTTATAAGGAAAGTTTGTTGTCTTTTTATGATAGTCGACCTGACCTTCTCTTGTTTCCTTACAGGGGTTGTATTAATCGGTGCAAGGACCCTTCCCAAGCCTGTCATCGAAGTCCCAGCTCCGTCGAAGCTGGCGCAAGAGCCTCGGCTCGATGCAACGACGAGGGATGCTCTGAAAAATCTGGAGGCATCCCTCTACACGGATGAGGAGGCTTCACTCAAGGAAGCTCTGATGGCATCTGCCTCATCGGCTCAAGAGGAACGGAAGCGGTCTAGACGCGAAGCGAAGGCGCGCAGAGCTGCTCTGGCCGTAGGAGCGGGCCCTAGCACTATTCCTCTCGATAATATTCCTTCTGAAGAGCCCCCAGTGGCTCTGTCTACTGCTCGTCGGCAAGTGGCGCGCGCGGTTCGGAGTGCCAATGACAAATCCACTTCAGGTAGTACTTCTTTCAGAATCTCGTCGCATGAATTGTAGAGTTGTTGGCTTATACGTATTCCATTTTGTAGGGTCGAGTCCAACTGAGGGGGAGGGGGAAACGACCATCGAGCCCAAGGGAGCAGAGGACGCGGTACTCGCCGAACCCGAACCGACAGTGGACAACTTTGTCGAGGTCATGGGGCCTGGAGCCGGGATTGAAGAACCTACCGCGGAGCAAGTCGTTGATGCCGTACCCGAAGTGGCGGCAGATGAGATGATTGTCTCAGCCGAGCCGAAGGCGGTAGAGGGCGAGGTACTTGAGGCTGGGGACCTCGTGGTGCCGGTGGACGGGACAGCTGTAATCGCTGATCCCGAGGGAACAGCAGGTGAGGTGGCCATGATTCCTGAAGACGAGCTAGGCGCTCCTTCTCAGGAATCGGGCAATGTTCCTATCTTGGCCCTTCCTGCCTATGGTTCCCCGCCGCCTGCAGAGCTTGAGAGCGTAACAACGGTTCCCCTTGAGTCGGGTGACGAAGCTACAGGTGGTGGTCTTCCGTCAGTGGAGGAAGGGACTACCTCAGTTTCTGCTGGCAGCTCGTCAGGTGAATTTTCGAGTCGCCAGCGTTTCCATTTTTTTTGTATATATCTCGTGATCTCTTCTGACAAGCTTGTCTTTGCAGGTGCGGTCAGTGCCGACGCTCCATTGCTTGAGGGAGCACCGTCAACTACCGCTTTGGCGGTGGTCACTTCCCCGTCTTCCCTCGTGCCGTCACGGATGTTGGAAGGTACGGATTCACGACTCATGCATTAATCTTTCAAAAATGTGGCTCTTGTACTAATGTTATGCCGTTGTGCCTTTTCAGGAGGGCTCTTTGATCATCTATATCAGGTGTTGCTCCCACACTTCTCCTTCCCATCCGAGCTCGCTTCTCCCTCTAGGGGTATCGGTGAGTGCCGTCTTGGTCTTTTTCGAGGGAATATAGGATCGTATCTGACTTTTCTTCTTCCTGACTGCAGTGCCTCAGATCGAAGGAAGGGACGCCGGGCTTGTGCTGCCACCGGCGCTTCCGGCTTTGACGTCCGTTGCGACTGGTACAAATATTCCTTCCCTCTTTTTATATGATCTTTCATCGACTTTTCGAATCATTGTTTGACCATGTTTCGTTTTTTGCAGCTATTGTCCCAGCTCCAATTCCTTTTGAATCTCAGGTCCTCTCACCGGCGGGTCCTTTCTCGCGACGCCCGTCTTCAAAGGGTGCTGTAATGAGCCTGGGTATGTTGAGCGGGTACATCGAAGAGCTCAACATGGATGCCCTTCCTTCGGCCGTAGATTTCGCTGTGGACGTTAACCCAATGTTGGCGGCGCTCGTAACTTTCCATAACGAAGGCGTCGTCGAATCGTGGGTTAACCACTGCAGAGAGATCGAAGCTCGCCTGCATCGGTTGGAGTCGACACGCCCTTCTCCCGAGGCTTTGGCCGCGAGCGCCGAACGGATAGCTTGGCTTGAGCAAAGCACCTCTTATCTCCGCCATTTGGAGCAGAAGGCAGCTTTACGGCTAAAGGCGCATCAGAAATCTTCAAACGCGACCGCTTGCCTTCGTGCCGAAGTTAGGACGAATGCTGCTGAGGTGAAAGCTGTCTTTGAAGGTCTTCTTAAGCGTATATCTAATGGGCTAGCGTTGAAGCAGAAACTTGATGCTGCTGAGCGTGATGCCCAAGGCCAAGAAGCAGCTCATCAGGTTGTTGGGGAAGAGCTCGCATCCTTCACGCAACAGCGGGCTCAAGTAGAGGCGGAGCTGGCAGTGGCAGTTGATCAGGAGAAAGCATGGAAGGACGTATGCGACCAATTGCTACATCTGTGCAAGACGCTTCCTTCCCCATAATCCCCCTTGTATCAGTTGTCTTTGTAAATTATATGTATATATATTTTTTTATCCTTAAACACAATGTATCCTGTACTCAACCAATTTTTTATGAATAAAAGATACACATTTTGTAATGTCTTGTGTCATTTCTCTATCTTTCTTTTCTTTTATAATCAGTACGCCACCTTAACAACCACAATTGACGAATGATTGGGACGAGCATCCCGACCTTATTAAGAAATAACGACGGCTTAGGCCGCAGGTTCAGATCTGCTGCCTAAGGCTTTTCAACTCTATAAGCCGTGAGGGTCTCATAGAGACTTTTCTCCCCACGGATCGAGAGGATCTCGCAGGTGAATTTTCTCCTTAGGAATCGTGAGGATTCCCAAGTGTGGTTTCCTCTCATAAATCGGAAGGATCCTATAAGAGAATTTCTCCCTCTTACGAGTCGAGAGGGCTCGTAAGCGGTTGTTTCCCTCTTTGTCGAGAATCGACTTCAGAGAGTGAGGCCCGTGGATAGTATGCAAGAGACCATTCAGGATTGACTCGCAGGGTCCCATTGTCCAGGAAGTAAGTTTTGAATCCTCACTGCCCAAGATGTGAGTCAAGGAAGCTCTCGTCATGGAGTGTTTGTATCCGTGAGTTGAGAAGTTTGCCGGGATTATTTGTTTCCCGAGCGCCAAGGATTATTTGTGTCCTTGGGGTTTGAAACGAGTCGAGGGTTCCTACGGAGGCACTGGTGGCTCTGCGGGTCGACGCGAATCAGAAGGCTCTCGTCAAGGAGTGTTTGTATCCGTGAGTTGAGGAATTTGCCGGGATTATTTATTTCCCGAGCGCCGAGGATTATTTGTGTCCTTGGGGTTTGAAACGAGTCGAGGGTTCCTACGGAGACACTGGTGGCTCTGCGGGTCGACGCGAATCAGAAGGCTCTCGTCAAGGAGTGTTTGTATCCGTGAGTTGAGGAATTTGCCGGGATTATTTGTTTCCCGAGCGCCAAGGATTATTTGTGTCCTTGGGGTTTGAAACGAGTCGAGGGTTCCTACGGAGACACTGGTGGCTCTGCGGGTCGACGCGAATCAGAAGGCTCTCGTCAAGGAGTGTTTGTATCCGTGAGTTGAGAAGTTTGCCGGGATTATTTGTTTCCCGAGCGCCAAGGATTATTTGTGTCCTTGGGGTTTGAAACGAGTCGAGGGTTCCTACGGAGACACTGGTGGCTCTGCGGGTCGACGCGGATCAGAAGGCTCTCGTCAAGGAGTGTTTGTATCCGTGAGTTGAGAAGTTTTGCGAGTCACTGGCTTCTTCGATTGAAATGAACCGTTGAGGCTTGGTTTCGTCTTTTGACGGAATCCGCTGGGGAGGTATGGTTTCTTCTTTGTTTACGCCCTTGGATTGTATACAGGGATCGATGTGATCTTAACTGTAGGGCCGAAGTTTTATCATTTCTTATTATTATTTTTTTTTTGTTTTACTTTATTTCCGCGATGCTCTATCATTTCAGCTTTTATATCGCGAAGGTCGCGATTGCCCAAACATTTCGGCTATTTTTTCGCGGTGCCCAATCATTTCGGCTTTTTATTATTTTATTTTTTACTCGTTGCTCTTTATTACGAGTTGCCCGATCATTTCGGCTATTTTGCATGCATACTTTTTACTCGCTGCTTTTTATTGCAAGTTGCCCTATCATTTCGGCTATTTCGTATGCATGTGCGGCCTACTGGCTTTTCACTGTAAACCTGAAATTGGACACCGATTTCGGCATCAGCACCGCTGCAACTGGGATATTACCAGGAGCGAATCATCATTTGCCTCTATCGTTGTTGAACAAAGGAGGCTTAGCGACCGGGGTTAGGATCCCGTCGGCTAAGGCTTTTGACTTCATGAGCTGTAAGGGTCGCGTGAAGGTATTTCTCCTTACAAGTCGTGGGGATCTTTTAAATGTATTTTCTCCTTAGGAACCGTGAGGGTTCCTAAGTGTTTTGTTCTCCTGTAAGTCGTAAGGATCCTACAGGAAGGTTTTCTCCTCATAAATCGAGGGGATTTATAAGGGTTGTTTATCATACGAACGTATTCCCAGTCATGGATGGACCTTGGTTAGGAAAACGTTTATTCGCGCCCGTGGATTGTATACAAGGGTCAGTATTGAGCCACTTATAGGGCAATATTGGAAGTTTGTGGGGGTTTGCTTAAGCACAGGTTTAGGTCTCTGTGACTTAAGACTTTCAAATCCTATGAGCCGTGAGGGTCCCATAAGAGAGTTCTCCTTACGAGTCGTGAGGATCTCGCAAGCGTATTTTCTCCTTAGGAATCATGGGGATTCCTAAGTGTGTTGTTCCCTTGTAAGTCGTAAGGATCTCACGCGGGTGGTTTCTCCTTACAGGGTCGAGAGGACTCCATAAGGGTTCTTTAACGAAGTTGCGCCCTTTCGGGTTTTCACAACATTCGCCGGTAGTCCTGCTGTTTTTACTCACGGAGCCCTTTCGGGTTTTCATCCGTGCCCATTTTGCTTATGGACTTACCGCTTTTTTTTATTTTATTTTTATTTTTATTATTTTTTTATTTATTTTTATTCATCTCGTCAGCCCAAGGATGCCGCAGTATTAGTTTAAAAGACGTTTCGGTCTGATATTAGTTTAAGGACATTCCGGTCCACCGTTGAGAGGGTTGGCTACCACTTATAAAGCTTGAGCTTAGGAAGATAGCGAGCGGACATAGTCGTCGTCATCTACCATTAACCTGGGCTGTGGCTTATTAAGCGTAGTATTTCTTTAGGAAGCGCCCGTTTATTGGCCTGAAAGGCCTTTCACCGTGCATGTCCATGAGTAGATAGGCCCCGCCTTGGTAGACTTTATCAATGATATACGGTCCTTCATAGTTTGGCTCAAATTTTCCCCGCTTGGCGCGATTGGGGATCATGGGCCTTTTGACCACTAGCACGAGTTCGCCTTGGTGGAATGTCCTCGGGCGGCTCAATCTTTCATATGAGCGCGTCATCTTTGCTTTATAGGCTTCCAGATTTTGTTGTGCTAGAAGCCGGATTTCATCAAGGGCGTCAAGCTCTTCGAACCGAAGGTGAGCATTTTCTTCATCCGTCAGCTCGTAGTGGACTGCCACTCGTAGAGAGGGTAATTCTATCTCGAGAGGGAGTACTGCTTCCGTCCCAAATACCAACGCGTATGGCGTTGTGTTTGTGGCCGTTTTAAACGTAGTCCGATACGCCCAAAGAGCCTCTTGCAATCTTTCGTGCCAATCTCTCTTATTTCGTGACACTGTTTTCTTTATGATCTTCGTCAAGGTCTTGTTGAAGGCTTCAGCTAGTCCGTTAGCTCGCGGGTTATAAACTGAGGAATATCTCCAGTCTATATTGTGCTGTTGTGCGAAACGGCTAATTTTATGACTTCGATAGGCTGGCCCATTATCAGAGATGATTCTTCTCGGGGTTCCAAACCGGTAGATGACATGCGTTTTGAAGAAATGGAGAATGTTCTCCGTCTTTACTTCCCTCAACGGAACCGCCTCTGCCCATTTGGAGAAGTAATCAGTCGTTGCCAAGATGAAACGATGTCCCTTTGACGATGCTGGTTCGATGGGACCGACTATGTCGGTTCCCCACATTTCGAATGGCCAACTAGCCATTGTCGGATGCAGTGGATTGGGATGCTGATGGATGAAGTCCCCATGAATTTGGCATGGATGACATTGCCTCGCATATTCCAGGCAATCCTGCATCATCGTGGGCCAGTAGTAGCCCATCCGCTTTATCTTCAACTTCATCTTAGGGCCTGCTTGGTGGGAACCACAGAGTCCGTCGTGAACTTCTTGGACGACCCTTCTCGCTTCGTCAGGTCCTAAGCATCTCAACCACAGAGAGTCGAATGACCTCTTGTATAGAGTATCATTGACGAAGGCGAAAGACAGGGCTCGTTTCGTGAGCTGATGTCGCGTGGCCTCTTCAGGTATTCGGTGGAACTTGAAGTAATCTATGAAGACTTCTCTCCAGTCCTCGGTATTTTCCCTGTCTTTTATTTGCAGGGTTGTCTCCTCTTTCGCTCCTTTTTCTTCAGACGATTTCGGAGATACTTTTGTTGGGGCGAGCACTCGACGGCTTTGTATCACGATTCTAACGTCATCGAGGTTCTCGTCAGCCAATTCTTTAGCAAGTTTAGCCAGTGCGTCCGCTTTGCTGTTTTCCGCACGCGGTATACTTTCCAACGTGTAAGAGGGAATTTGGGTTAGCAGTTGCTGCACTTTTTCACCGTATTTTACCAATTCCGGTTTGCACGTTTGGTAGTCGCCGTTTACTTGACTAACGACCAGTTGGGAATCGCCGTATACGAGGAGATCTTCAATTCCCATGTCAATGGCAATCTCGAGGCCTGCTATCAGAGCTTCGTATTCGGCTTCATTGTTTGTTCTCGGCTCCGTTAGGGAAAAGGCGTAGCGCATTATTCCTCCTTGTGGAGTTACAAAGATGAGTCCTACCCCTGATTTAATTATAGGGGTACTTTGTTTGCGTTTCTTCATGGAAGATGCTCCATCGAAATAAAGCTCCCATCGAATATTACCGCCGTTGATCGCATCGAACGCATGTTCGTCTGGGAGATCGCAATTCAGAGGAGAATCGGCGGGTATCGGATGCTCAGCGAGGAAGTCGGCGATGGCCTGGCCTTTCACTGCCTTGAGAGGTTGATACGTTATCGAGAATTCCATCAAGAGCAGGGCCCATTTAGCGAGTCGTCCTGTCAATATGGCTTTTGACATTAGATATTTAAGAGGGTCCACCTTTGAAATCAGACGGACCTCGTGCGCCAATGCGTAGTGCCTAAGCTTTGTTATTGCGAAGATCAACGCCAGGCAGTGTTTTTCAATGGGAGAGTAGTTGCTTTCTGCCCCTAGCAGGACTCGACTTAAGTAATAAAGTGCTCTTTCTTTCCCTTGATCGTTCTCTTGTGCCCATAATGCGCCTAAAGAACCCTCGAGGGCGGTTGTATAAAGAATAAGAGGCTTCCTCTTAACCGGAGCAGCCAACACCGGCGGGTTCTGCAGATATTGCTTGATCTCATCCAATGCGCCTTGGCATTTTTGGTCCCAAACAAATGGGGTTCCCTTCTTCATCAGGTGGCTGTAGGGACGGCACTTTCCTGAAAGGTTGGCTATGAATCGCCGTATATACGCGAGTTTCCCTTGGAGAGACCGCAGCTGTTTGAGAGTCCTCGGCGGAGGCATTTCCATGATCGCTTTGATCTTTGACGGATCTATTTCAATACCTCGGTGTCGAACGACGAATCCCAGGAATTTGCCCGAGGAAACCCCAAACGCACATTTAAGAGGGTTCATCTTCAAGTTGTATTGCCGAAGGCGTTGAAATACAGTCTTCAGATGTTCGAGATGTTCCTCGTATGATTTGCTCTTGACCACGAGATCGTCGATATAGCATTCGACGATTTCGTGTATAAGGTCGTCGAAGATCTTCGTCATGGCCCTCTGATAAGTAGCACCGGCGTTCTTCAAACCGAAAGGCATCACTTTATAACAAAATATACCAAGCGGAGTTCTGAAGGCCGTGTGCTTCTGATCTTCAGGGTGCATTTTTATTTGGTTATACCCCGATGAGCCGTCCATGAAGGAGAAAACCTCATGAGTGGATGTGTTGTCTATCATTAGTTCGGTGACTGGCACTGGGAAATCATCTTTTGGGCAGGCTTTATTGAGATCCCGGAAGTCTACGCATATGCGCACTGTCCCATTTTTCTTCATCACTGGGACAATGTTGGCGATCCATTCAGGGTATTGGACTTCTTGGATGAAGCCTGAATCTATCAGCTTTTTGACTTCGGCATTGATGCTCATCTCAAGCTCGAGTCGCATTCTCCTCGGCGCTTGTTTGACTGGCTTGATGTCCGGGGATATCGCCAACTTGTGTACTGCAATTTCTGGATCTAGTCCCGGCATTTCGGAATAGTTCCACGCGAAGCAATCTTTGTGCTGTAGAAGCACATCCTTTAACGCAGCCACTCTTTCTTCAGATAGCAGCTCGCTGATGAATGTCGGTCGCGGGTCATTTTCCGTCCCCAACTCAATTTTCTTGAGATTATCTGCAGTGGTATGTATTCCGTCCTCCAGTTCTTTCGGAGCCGGGGGAAATTCTGAGATTACCTCATCGCTGCCGCTTTCAAAGCACCAAGGGAGATTGTTCATGTCCTCGGACCCTTCTTTTAATATTGTTATTACATGGCAGGTGCGAATTTTCTGCCAATCCCAATGCGGAGTTGGTTTTATTCTTGTATTTTCGGGTTCGTGCTTTTGCGGCGGCACTACTCTCCAACTGTCAGACAACGCGAATTTGCCAAGCTGATATTGGTCCTCAACCCAATTCTTAAAGGTGAAGCAATCTTCAAGCGGATGCCCTACTACTCGATGGTAAAAGCAATACCTCGGGTTGGAGACTTCGCCTGCTTGTTCAGGGTGTTTAGACTCTGGCAACGTAAGCATTTGATGTTTTAGAGCGAGATCGAATATTTTCCTTGTTTTGTTCCGAGGAAAAGAGTATGCTCGACCCATTTTCTTCCCGAGGGCTAAGTCAATAACGCTCGATTCTCGGATGCGCGGCTTCTTAGCTCTGCTTTGTAGTTGTCGAGCGCCTCTCTTGCCTTTCGACTTGTCTTTGTTCTCGCGTCGAACCTTTTTTGTAGTAGGTCGACAAGGAGCGGCATCTTCGTTCTTTACTGCCTGTTGGAGGAGGCGCTGTGTTTTAGCTTTCTCATAGATTGCCATTTCACGATCGTGATCGTCTCGGGCTTTTTGACTCGCATCCCTTATAAGTTTGCTCATCTGGTCTTCGGACGACGGACCGGGCGGTTTTGTATCCGGAACTTTTGCTGGTTCAGGATTAGCGTCCTCCCATTGAGCGTCCGCCTCTTCATCGAAGTCACATATGGCATAACAGCTGTTTACTAGCTCCCGCTTCCTTGGCCGGATGTACCCAAGCCCTTTGGTTTCTACTTTCCCGTTAGGCAGTTTGCATTGGGTCCCGGGAATGTTCCAGACCTTGTCATAGAATTTGGCTTTTCTAACGGTCTGTGTGAAGGACATCCCCTGGCGTTTTAGCAGTTTCTTCAAACCTTCGGTATAATATCGGGGAAGACGGATAGGCTGAAGCCTGTCAAGCGTGGGATCCGCGCCATGCCAAACTTCTTTTTCTACTTTGTTCTCTTCAGAACGGTAGAATAAGATCGCCTTCTCACCCCTTCGTCCGGGAGGGATATAGAATGTCTGCAATTCTTCTACGCTGTTAGTGTCGAGTGCATCCAGTTCTTTGTAATGTTCAAGCGGCACCATGGTTATCTGCAGACTTCGCTCTTCATCAGCGGAGATCTGTATCGAAGGCCGAGCAGGGAATACAGCATGAACTTCATCCTCTGAATCACTACCGAAGATTAACGAAGGGACGGATGGTCCTGACCTGGTAGATTGGGATGGACCTGAACAAATTATATCTTCTTCCTCGGTATCACTGCCGAAGACAGGGATGGTGGCATTAGTTTTGTTCTCTGGTTTGTGACACCTTTCCGTGTCTTCGAAGCTCGGCAAGAAGTATTTGGCATCTTCATACTTGCGAACTTCGTTCACAGAAAACGGATTCAACTCTCCGGCCACAGTGTACTCGAGGCCATCCCTGGAATACTTCATGCACTGATGCTGTGTAGAAGGGATGATGTTGTACTCGTGTAGCCATGGTCGGCCGAGCAGAGCATTATAGCACGTCTTGGCATCTATAACATGGAATTTGATGTCTGTGACGAGCAACCCGAAGCGTAGCGTCAATATCACAGACCCAAGGGTCTTTGAAGATTGAGAGTCAAAACCGGAGATAGTGATCTTGTCCCGGGCAAGGTGTTGGACACTCATGCAAATCTCCTTTAACACTCGTACGTTGAGTAAATTGACGGACGATCCGTTATCGACCAAGATTTTACCTATCTTTATGTCATGGCAGTATCCTGAGACATAAAGAGGGCGATTGTGTTCACACGTCCCGAGAAGAAGGTCCTCATCACCAAAAGCAACGTCGGCTGTGTGCACTTCTTCCAATTCGTTTTTCATCTTTTCTTCGGCCAAGAAGGCTTGGAACTGGTCCGGATCTTGTAGTGCCTTAATCAAAGAGTCTCTCGCATCCTTTGATAGTAACAAGGCATCGAGGATGCTGAGTTGTGAGGGTAGTTTCCTCAGATGCGCTAAGACATTGTAATCCACTTTACTCCTCTTTGACGGATTTTTGGCGGTTAACTCTTCCGCGACTTGGTCATCCAAAGTGATGTCTTCAGAGACCTTCTCTTTCCCTTTATCTTTTCTATTCGAGGGTCCGAGGTTCTTTTCAGGCAGTGTCCGATTCCGCAGCTGTATATTTTCGCAAGACTTCGGTTCTTCTTCTTTTCCCGAAGTTGATTCTTTAAAGAGAGGGGCAATCTCTAGTTCCTCATCAGAGTCGCTCCCAAACGTGGGCACTTGTGACCTGGTAGTGTTAACCATGTGACAGTTGCCGGCAGTTCTTTCAAGCACTTTGGTCGTGTTTCTTTGCTCCCGACGAACCTTGCGCTTTTCCCGTTTAAAGCGTTGTTGATTAGCGACGTATCCTTGCCACCATTTATCGAACGCTTTGCACTCTTGGGTAGAATGTGAGACCTTCTGATGATATAAGCAATAAGAGGGATGCATTTCTACCACGCTAGTAACTTTTTCTTCTGAGGGTGGTAGCTTCATGCCCATCGATATGGCCTTGGCGAACTTCTTTTTTATCTTAAATTGGCTTTTGTCAGCGGTGGAGGTATTTTGCTCCAGTGGGATCATCTCAGCTCCTCCCTCAAGCCGCTGGCGCTTGGCCGTTTCGAATATCGCCGTCTCGCGTTCTTGATCAGCTTTACTTTTCAATCGAGCTTCACTAAGAAACGTGTCAATCATTCCTATTGATAATTCCGGAACGATTGACTCAGTATTTGCCCCCGGCGTTTTGGTGCCAGAAGTCCCTTCATCGTTCGAGGTCGAGTGAGAGATCATATGACAGCTTGCCACATATCCGTCGGATTCGTCCGATGAAGCTTCTTCCTCATCTTCTTTTTGAAAGACGTGATCAAGGAAATCTTGGAGCGTAATGGGAGTCCGCGCCTTTTGGTTATACTCATCCAGCGCGTCGATCTGCTTTTGTAAGTCCGTCCGCTCGTCGCTAGGCTTCGCGGGCTTTTTAGATTTCTTCTTCTTCTTTTTCGAAGATTTTGACGGCTGGCTATGAACGCTTGAACTACCACCATCGGCCTTCGGAGTCGGACGTGGTTTCAACATCCCCTCAATAACCTGCGGCTCCAATGGGTTCTTCCACTTGACCGCTGGGCAGGTCTGCAGATCATTTAGCATTCTCCTCGTTTTGGCTGATAATACAACCTCCCAGGGAGCTTCTTCGATGACGGAGCATGTTGCTCCTGGCGTATTCGTTCCCTTGTAGGTGTGGGGTTGCGGAGGATTCACCTTCCATTTGTCGGATAACGCAAACTTGCCCTGACGGTACTGGTTTTCGAGCCAATTTTTGAACACGTAACAGTCTTCGATCGGATGTCCTAGCACTCTATGATAAGGGCAGTAATTAGGATCGTTGACGTCACTTGGTTGTGACGGACGTTTTGGATCCGGCAAATTTATAAGCCTATTGCGCAATGCCAGCTCAAATAACCTCCTTGTTTTATCACGGGGGAAGGAGTAAGCACGTCCCATCCTGTCCTCAAGGGGTACGTATGGGCGCGTGTTATTTGGACGAGCAACCGGCTTCGAGTCGTTCGGCTGCTGTTGGGCATTAGCGACGATGATAGCTTTTCCCTTTCCTTTGTCGTTTCGAGAGTCGGGCTTTGGGAGAGGGGGTTTATGGCCCATCTGGTCCATCTGCGCCAATTTGTCGATCAAAGCCTGGAAAGAGGTTGGCTTGAAGAACATCATAAACTGCGAAATGGTTGCTTGTGGATCAAGGGTTCCAACAAACATTCCCACCGCAGGGGCTTCTTCTATACGCTGTTCACATTTAGACCATAAATTACGCCACCGTATAGCGTACTGGACCCATGTCTCGCCGGGCTTTACCCTGGCGTTAATTAGCGCCGTCATCGGAGTACGTTCGCTGGCACTTGCAAAGCGTTGGGTGAAGAGTAGCTCCATCTCTGCGAAGGTTTTAATGGAGTCGTTGGGGAGCTCGGAATACCATTCGAAAGCCGTATCTGATAAACTTCCCACAAACTGGCGCAGCAAGAGCTTGTCGTCGCCTCCAGTGTTACCACAAAGCGCCCTGAATTGGGCAACATGTTGATGGGGATTGCCGGTCCCCTTGTAGACATGAAACTTTGGAATTGTGTAACCTGGTGGGTACTTAATTTGGTCATACCAGCCCGGGTATGGCCGCCCTGTTTTTACAACGTGGCCGGCTGCCTCGGCCGCGTGGTGAACTTTTATCTGCTGGGCTATATATTCGTCCAGATCTGTTTTAGAGATTGTATCTTCTTTAGCCGTCGATAGAACGGGCTGAGGGTTTGATGTTTCTCCCCTATCATCCCCAAGGACGATCGGGGGTTCTTCAGTCGGGGATTCTGGTTGTATCATCATCCCTATCATATCCTGGAAGAGAAGGCCCATGCGCTGTATATTGGCTGCTTGTTCAGCAGCCTCCTGGTCTCTCTTTTCGAGCATTCGGCGAAGGAACTCGGCATCAGTTTCCTCCTCTTGACGTTCATCTAAGGATGTCTCAGGATTCTCTTTTGGCCCAGTGAGTGCAGCCATGGTAGTCATCATCTCCTGGAGTTTTTGTTGCTGCTCTTGAGACTTGGTCACTGACCGGGTAAGCGGTCGGTGACCCGTAGAAGTACGGCTTTCTTCTTTCCCCGAAGCCATATAGACCGTATGAACTGTGATGCCCCCTGACTTGGGGCGTTTAGGTTCACCGCTCTTAGATTTTGTCAGCGTTATGGGAGCTTTTTCTGGCCTCTTCCTTTTATGGGCCTTTGAGGTTGAAGGAGCCGTTGAAGCGGGCATCCTAGCATTTGTTGCCCCCTGTCGTTGAGCGGGGCGGTTTTTGTCCTTTTCCACCCTTGCCCTGTTCTGGCGACGGAAGTGGTTTGAGTCAATCACGGAGTCTTGAACCCTCCGCCAAACTTTATAAACTTTCGCTGACAGCCGTTGAGGAGGCTGTTCCTGTTTCATCTCCGGAGCTTTTTCCTTGGGTGGAGGAGACCTTTTCAACGTAGCCACCGGGGAGTTCTTTCTCACCCTCCTCAGCATTTCAAAGCTGTTCCCAGTTGGAACAGCAGCATCGACTTCCACCACTGGAGCAGGTGGGGTTAGCCCTGAGGGGGAGTTGCCCCCTGCCTTCCTTACTCTCTGC
This sequence comes from Agapanthus africanus, assembly GCA_030015575.1. Taxonomy (NCBI): domain Eukaryota; kingdom Viridiplantae; phylum Streptophyta; class Magnoliopsida; order Asparagales; family Amaryllidaceae; genus Agapanthus; species Agapanthus africanus. Next base: position 722,197,349 of record JASDDO010000022.1, on the reverse strand, counting down.
CAATGGCGACGTCGCGCGCGACGAGCCGTCGGGATTGCCTCGGAGATTGAGGTGGTTTCTTGTTGCCCCCTGTTCGAGCGCGGGGTAACTGTTGATGTCAGCCTATCGAAGACTGATGCCTTCTGACCAGCTGGAGGAGGAGTAGGAACCGTCAATCTTTTGAAGACTGACTCTCTAATGGGAGAGGCCGCTTTAACGACTTCCAAAGCAGCGACCGTTGCCCTCTTTGGGACAGCCACTTTATAGTTCTGACCCAGCCTGGTGAAAACGGAGGCTGTTGGTCCAGTAGCAGGCGACCCGCTGACAGGGGTCGAAGTAGCAGTGAGCCGGTCGAACACCGACTTCTTGTTCGCTTCCAGTGTGGGTATCGGTGCCGAAAAACTTGTAGGTGGGACCATGGTCCCGAAGAACAAGCCGGTGGTGGCCTGAGTCAACTGGCCTACCGGCAGTGTCAGGAAGGAAGCCGCCTGGGGCCCATATGCTACACCTCTAGGTGAGGTGGAGCGTCCGTTGCAGTTGCACTTCGAGCAGTTGGTGCAGTTGGTGGCCATTGAATGCTTGAGTTCTGTACCAAACAAAAGACCAAATCTTAGCGACTTGAAATCCGAAGGCAATCATTTAACAAACCGCGATTGGTTCGCGAAGACGACACACGAAGTGTGGAGTGGAAAGAGGAAGAGGTCCCACCGGGCGTGCCAGAATCTGTTCCCCTCCGAACGGCGGCCGAGACGTTAGGACGTCGCGTGCCTGGGGTTCGGGGCAGATGCTATTTGATTTTATCCGTCTACCTCTCCGAAGATGCCAAGTTGATTTATAGCACCTTGTATCGGAGGTTTAGACGGATGCGGCCGATGTAGCAGACTTCGTCAGATTCCCCCTCGGGGTGAGAGGTTTTTGATTGTGGGGACACTCTTCCCTGCAGGCGCAAGCCCCTGCAGTTAATTACGCTACCGCATCGCGGTAACGACTTTCTCCTTCTCCAGAATTTCACTTCGTGTCGTGTGTGTTTGTTTTGTTTGTGATTGCCCGTGGATTGTATACGGAGACTGAGTGATGTCGTCACCCGTAGGACGTAGATTAGTCCAAATCCGTATTTACTTAGATTTGGGTTTGGTATTTTTAGTTTAAGGATGCATTAGTCGCGTTGCGTCTAAGATCGACTTAAACATTTGTTAAGGATACGTTAGTCCTGTTTTAGACTAAGATCAACTTAACAGCATGATTGATTTAATTATCCGGCCGTCGGGACTCGTCACCTCTCTGACGTCGTTGAGGGATTACAACGACAGGCGTCTGAGGGGTTCAGAGATGTACCCTTGAACCAAAGTTAATTTGGAGTTTTATTGTTTATTTAAATGTCTAAGGACACGTTAACCGTATTTGGGGTTAAGATCAACTTAGGCGGGACCGTTTAGATCCAACAAAGGAGCATTTGGGCCCTATTGTGCCAGTTTAAAGACATGGCGGTCCATCGCCAGTTTTAGGGACGTGGGGGTCCATTATTAGTTTAGGGACGTTTCGGTCTGTCGCCAGTTTAAAGACGTAGTGGTCCATATTCCAGTTTAGGGACGTGGTGGTCCGTCGCCAGTTTAGGGACGTAGTGGTCCGTTATTAGTTTAGGGACGTTTCGGTCCATTATTAGTTTAGGGACGTTTCGGTCCGATATTAGTTTAGGGACGTTTCGGTCCAATATTAGATGGGTGGTCGTTGGGACCCGTCACCTCTTTGACGTCGTTGAGGAATTACAACGACAGATGTCAAAGGAGTTCGGAGATGTACCCTCGAACCGGTCGTGACTTAGTTTATGAGAGACATTTAATTTAAGGACTTACAGCCAGGATTGGGTTAAGTCCAATTTTTATTTTAGGCTCTGCCCGATTAAAAGAATCAATCTAAACAGGGCTCTGCCTCTTTTTATTCTTGCAGTTTGATTTGGGCCAAGCCCTCAAGCATTTCCAAACAGGGTTCTGCTCTTTGTATGATTTGATTTGGGCCAGGCCCTCAAGAATTTTCCAAATAGGGCTCTGCCCTTTTATTTCTGATTTGGGCCAGGCCCTTTTAAATAATGAGTTGCAGGAACTCAAGAATCTTCTGATTGAAGAAACAAAAGTGCATAGCACTTTTGATCTACATTTAGATCAAAAGAAAACAAGTTTTTCTTCTTGTTTTCTTTTCACAGAACCAAGGGTTCATATCAAGTGCAAGGCACTATTTATTATTCTTTTATTTTTTAGAACCAAGGGTTCATATCAAGTGCAAGGCACTATTTATTATTCTTTTATTTTTTAGAACCAAGGGTTCATATCAAGTGCAAGGCACTATTTATTATTCTTTTATTTTTTAGAACCAAGGGTTCATATCAAGTGCAAGGCACTATTTATTTTTATTTATTTTCTGTTCTTCAGAAATTTTACCTTCTTCTTTTTTTTTTGTTCTTGATTAATCTTCAAGAGCCTTTTTTTTCCAGAAGTTTATCCTTCTCTTGATGATTGATTTCTCTGCCCTTTTGAATGAGGCTTGGGGTCTTATTTATAGTGCCCACAAATTTGTTGGATTTGTTAACAAAATCTTTCCTGAATAATTTTGGGAATTTTCCCACCATTGGATCTTTGATCCAAGGGTTCCTGTTTTACAGGAGAACAGAAAAGATTTATCTAAATCTTTATTCAGTTGCTGCGCAACTCACCAGAAAGTGACACGTGTCGCGCATCCGAGCACTTGCGCAGTTGCGAATGCGCAACTGCGCAGACACGTGTCGCGCATCCATGCGTTTGCGCAGCTGGGATTGCGCAACTGCGCAGACACGTGTCGCGCATCCGTGCGTTTGCGCAGCTGCGGCTGCGCAAGTGCGCAGACACGTGTCGCGCATCCGTGCGTTTGCGCAGCTGCGGCTGCGCAACTGCGCAGACACGTGTCGCGCATCCGTGCGTTTGCGCAGCTGCGGCTGCGCAACTGCGCAGACACGTGTCACGCATCTGTGCGTTTGCGCAGACACGTGTCGCGCATCGGTGCGTTTGCGCAGCTGTGACTGCGCAACTGCGCAGACACGTGTCACGCATCTGTGCGTTTGCGCAGACACGTGTCGCGCATCGGTGCGTTTGCGCAGCTGTGACTGCGCAACTGCGCAGACACGTGTCATGCATCTGTGCGTTTGCGCAGACACGTGTCGCGCATCGGTGCGTTTGCGCAGCTGTGACTGCGCAACTGCGCAGACACGTGTCGGGCATCCATGCGCTTGCGCAGACACGTGTCGCGCATCCGTGCGTTTGCGCAGTTGCGACTGCGCAACTGCGCAGACACGTGTCGGGCATCCAAGCGCTTGCGCAGACACGTGTCGCGCATCCGTGCATTTGCGCAGTTAAGTCTTTAATTAAGTTTTCTGAAGAGCCTTGCTCTGATGGGACGCACTGTTTCGGGCGTTGCGCTGCCCATTTAGCTTCTGCCACGTGGCAAATTGCGCGCTGCGCACGGAAACCGAAGCGTTGCTTCGAATTTTTGAATTTTCAAAATTCAACAGAGCCTTGCTCTGATTGGGGGAAACACTTGGCTGTTGTTGAGTATTGGTGACGACGATCGCTTTCTCTTTTCCTTTCTCATTTCGAGAGTCTGGCTTTGGAGGGGATGGCTTATGTTCCATTTGATCCATTTGTGCCAACTTGTTGATCAAGGCCTGGGATTTAGGGATCGTACATCCTGGCGGGTCACTGATTTGGTCATACCAGCCCGGGTAGGGTCGTCCAGTTCTAACAATTTGCCTAGCTGCTTCATTCGCCTGATGAGCTCGTATTTGCTGAGCTACATAGTCGTCTAGTGCAGCTTTGGAAATGGTTTCCTCCTTGGTTGCTGAAAGGGTCGGAGGAGGATTAGATGTCTCCCCTCCGTCGTCTCCAACAATGATCGGAGGGTCTTCAGCTGGAGGGTCCGGCTGTAACATCATCCCTGCCATATCTTGGAAAAGGAGCGCCATTTGTCATATGTTAGCCGCTTGCTCTGCGGCTTCTTTGTCCTTCTTTTAGAGGACTCTGCGTAAGAAATCAGCATCGGTCTCTTATTCGTGACGCTGTCCTGATGACGTCTCCGAGCTTTCTTTTGGCCCAGTAAGTGCAGCCATTGCGGTCATCATTTCCTGAAGCTTCTGTTGCTGCTCCTGGGCTTTTGTCACGGATCGGGTGAACGGTCGGTGACCCGTCGAAGCACGGCCTTCCACCTTTCCGGAAGCCATATAAACAGTGTGCACCACCATGCCCCCAGACTTGGGGCGTTTGTGTTCAGCGCTTTTACGGTTCACCATGTTCACAGGGGCTTTTTGCGGCCTCCTTTTCTTTTGAGTGATTGACGATGAGGGAGCCGTTGCAGCGGGCACCCAGCAAGCTGTCGCTTTTTGTGGTTTTGAGTAGTCCTTCTCCTGCTGAACCTTCATCTTTTTCTGTCTGCGGAGATAGTCTTGATCGATCACAGACTCTTGGACACATCGCCAAACTTTGTAAATTTCAGAGGATAGCCGTTGAGGAGGTTGCTCCGGCTTCTTCCCTGGAGCATTCTTCACAGGTGAAGGAGTTCTCTTCAGCACTGCAGTAGGAGAGTTTCTTCGCACCTTGTTGAGCAGTTCAAAACTGTTCTCGGTTGGAACACCGGCATCGATCCCCACCATCGGAGCTGACGAAGTTATCCTAGAGGGGGAGTTGCCCCCAACCTTCCTTACTCGGCGCCAGTGGCGACGTCGAGCGTGTCGTGTGGATGGAGTTGTTTCAGCTATATGGGTGACCTCATCATGCCCCCTGCTTTGAGGAGAGACTGTTATTGGTGCTAGCCTGCCGATGACTGATACCCGTTGAGAAGCAATGTCTAATCTGTCAAAGACAGACCTCTGGGTAGAGGAAGCAGCTTTGAGGACCTCGCCTGGAGCAGAAACCGGAATGGCCATCCTTGTAAAAACCGACTTCTTGGAAGGAGAAGCCTTTCCAATGATTTTGTCCGCTTGAGCCGGGGTGGCTATTCGCTTTGGGATGGCAACTTCGGGTATCGCGGGCTTGTAGACGTTCTGGCCCAGTCTGTTGAAAACTGAAGTAGTGGAGTTGGGCGACCCGTTGAGAGGGACCGCGGTAGCGGTAAGCCAATCAAAGACCGACTTCTTTGAAACTTCTTGCGACGCCATTGGGGCATTGAAGCTCATCGGTGGGAGCATGGTCCCGAAGAATAGTCCAGTGGTGGCTTGAGTTACCTGCTCCACTGGCATTTTGAAAAGGGAGGCCGCTCGGGGCCCATAAGTCACTCCTCCAGCAGGGACGGAGCGAGAGTTGCAGTTACAGGTAGTGCAGTTTGAAGCCATTGATTTTCTGTTTTCTGCATGGAGCAAGACACCAAATCTTAGTACCTCGAATCCACAAGCAACCACAGCAAACCGCGATTTGTTCGCGAACACGATACACGAAGTATGGAGTGTTAAGAGGAAGAGGTCCCACCGGGCGTGCCAGAATCTGTTCCCCTCCAAAAGACGGCGCACAAGACTGCGAAGTCTTGCGCACTGAGATTCGGTGCAAATGCTATTTGGTTTTATCCGTCCACCTCTCCGAAGATGCCAAGTTGATTTATGGCACCGTGTATCGAAGGTTTAGACGGATGCGGCCGATTTAGCAGACTTTGTCAGATTCCCCCTCGTTCGAAGGGTTTTTGATTGTGGGGACGCTCTTCCCTGCAGGCGCAAGCCCCTGCAGTTAATTATGCTACCGCATCGCGGTAACAACTTTCTCCTTCTCCAGAATTTCACTTCGTGTCGTGGGTGTTTGTTTTGTTTGTGGTTGCCCGTGGATTGTATACGGAGACTAATTTATGCAGTCGCCCGCAGGACGTGGATTAGTCCAAATCCGTATTTTCTTAGATTTGGGTTTGGGATTTTGGTTTAAGGATACGTTAGCCATATTTGAGGCTAAGATCAACTTAAACGTTTGTTAAGGATACGTTAGTCCAATTTGAGACTAAGATCAACTTAACAGGATCGTTTCGATCCGACAAAAGAGCATTTGGGCTCTATTGTTCCAGTTTAAGGGACATAGTGGTCCATCGCCAGTTGAGGGACATGGTGGTCCATGGAATGTATGGCCGTCGGGACCCGTCACCTCTCTGAAGACGTTGAAGGATTACAACGACAAATATCATAGGAGTTCAGAGACGTACCCTTGAACCGGATGTAAATTGATTTGAGAGAGCAGTTGTACTCGGTTCAATTTAATTTGAGAACTTACGGCCAAAATTGGGCTAAGTCCAGTTGAGAATATCCAATATTTTATTTGCGTTTGGCCTGTTAGGCCTTTACTAGGGCTCTGCCCCTGTTTAATAATGCATAGCATTTTTGCTTGGTCTATTAGACCTTTGTTCGGGCTCTTCCCATTTTAAAATAATGCATGACATTTTTATTAGGCCTGTTAGGCCTTTTTAATTGGGCTCTGTCCCTCTTTTAATAATGCAGAGCATTAATGGTCTGACAGTGCGCCACGTGGCCTGTCAGGCGCTTTGCGCCAATTAAGGAGGCAAGACGCAAACTGATGTGGAGGTAACACGTGTCACGCTCTGGTGAGCGCAAGCGCAGTGCGCTGCGCTATTGCGCTGCTGACACGTGACGCGCTCTGGTGCAGTGCGCCAATTCAAGAGCGCAATGCTCATTTTTTAAAGCGCAAAGCGCAGATTGCTCTGTGGTTGACACGTGGCGTGTTCTGGTGACTTGCGCCAATCCAAGAGCGCAGAGGCTCAAATTAATAGTGCAGGGCACTATTCAAAAGCGCAGAGCGCATCTTGATCTATTTTAGATCAAAGAACATAATCTTTTTTATTCTAAAGAGATTCTACCTCAAGTTTTAAGAACCAGTGGTTCAACAAAAGGCAATGCCTTTATATAGATCAAAGATCTAATGAAGAAGTAAATTACTTCTTTTTATTATTATTATTATTATTATTATTATTATTTTTATTCAAGATCTTGATCTTGTTCTTAGATCATTGATCTTTTTTAGAAGAAGTTCTTCTCTTTTCAAAGGTTTACCTTTTTTTTGGAGTTCTTCTTAAAGTTTTCAGAGGATTTATGTGTTTCTGTCTCTATGTCTGTGTGTTTTAGACTTGGAGTCTAGGGGCCTTTATATAGTGCCAATTAATTTGTTAAATCAGTTAAAGAGATCTTTCTCTGAGTGATTTAGGGATTTTTCCCCACCGTTGGATCTTTGATCCTAGGGCTTCTGTTTTACAGAAGATAATCTTCTTGTTTTAACAAGATTAGAAAGATCTTTCCAGAATTTTTCTGTTTTAAATGCTGGCGCAAGCGCACCTGCGCTTCACACGTGTCGCGCAGCACTGAGCGCAGATCATCTGAAGCGTTGCTTCCTTTATTTTTATTTTAAATAGAGCTTTGCTCTGATTGGGTGCTCTGTCTTGGGCGCAACGCTGGCGTGTCAGCTTTTGACATGTGGCGCGTTGCGCGCAGCGCTGGCGTGTCAGCTTTTGGCACGTGGCGCGTTGCGCGCAGCGCAAGGAATCTAAAGCGTTGCTTCAATTTTTGAATTTTTGAAATTCAAACAGAGCTTTGCTCTGATTGGGGGAAACAGTACCGTCCATCTCGGCCGATGTGGTGGGTGGTGGGGGAAAAGAAGATGAAGAAGCACCGATTTTGGAGTCGATAGCAGGAACGCGGACAAGACGGGCACTAGAATCCCGTGTCCAGCCAACCATGCACTAAGCGGGTTTAGCGCAAGCGGCAGCGTGTGTGATTTAAAATTGGTTTGTTTTGAAAAGTGTCGGACTTGAGACAAATCACACAAAAATGCATAAATAACCCTAGAGCCAAGGTTACTTAGGTCAAGTCTCTTGACCGCTCCCAGACTTCCAAAGGACAAGACGCAGGATCAATCCTCTACCACCTCTTTACTACTCTTGTGGCAAGGTAAGTGCCATGTAAGTGGGAGGTATCCGCTATACGAATCACCGAAAATAGCGGACCTAATTAAGTAACCACTTGACTTAGACACACTTGCCTAGGCACCACAAAAGTAATGCAGATAAGCGATAGATTACCCATGACCTTCCTCTGTCCTTATTGAACGCGACAGTACTTAGAGTCTTGTCTAGATATTTTTTAAATTAATGTAGGGTTGATGCAGATGCTCGATTTGTAATTTGCGGGGCCTAGGAAGGGTGATAAAATCCCCACCTAATCTGAATTTTGGTCTTGCCCCTTAAAGTCCGTATTAAAATATGAATAAACAAACCAGTTACAAAACTTTGCAAAAAGATTTTTTAGCGGCGATATTTTGCAAAGAATCCCGCAGAAAAGATATTTTATTGGATTTCAGAGGAGGAAGAAAGATATAGAAAAGATACCAGAGAAGCTTGCAACCCTAAATCCCTTAGAAAGCCGCGGTTCCACCGCCAATGTGCTCTTATTACCGTGCTTACGCCGCTGACTTGGGAGATCTGGTGAAGATTTTTGCTACGTGGCCTCCCTTGCTCCTCTGGATCTTGATGAATGTCTCTGAATCTCTGTTTCCTCAAGTCTATGACTTCAGATCCCCTTGCAAAATTCACACAACATTCGTTAAATATACAATTTGCAGTTTTGTTTTATTTATGATATTGATCAAATAAGAATTCAACATGAATAGTAAGAAAAAAATTACGCACGTATCCCCGACAACGGCGCCATTTGATTGATCTTTTTAAAAAAAATATTTGTAGAATAACGGCAAGCAATAACGGTGTCGCGTCTAGCTAGACCGAGATGAGTACGGGTCGTCCTCAGGGATATATGGAATCTTTTAATCTTTCTTTAGACGTGTTGATTAGGAAGAGGAAGAAGAATAGATAGTGAAGAATGGTTGTAGATTCTAGATCTACGTCAAACGCGGATCTAGGATATAGATCTAGATTAACTACGGATGTAGATTTTATAAGAAGAATGCTTGTAGGATTCGTTCGTATTTAGTAGTCATGGATGACTAATAAAGATTACTCTTTTTATCTATTGATAGATTTAATACTAGATAGATAGTGATGAATGAGTATTAGGGTTCTTGGAAGAAACTAGGGTTTCCCCATTATTGACCCTTGTCCTTTCATTGATCTCTATTCATGCCTAGCCCTTAACAAAACAATTGTTAATCTGATCTCAAATAGCGGTCGAGACTAGTAATAAATTGGTAGCGCGCCCGATAAGGATGTTAACATTTATTTTGCTAAAGTTTATAAACTTCATAAGATTTAAAAGAAGTTAAAACAGCTTTTCATCCATTGATCTACCCTAAGCTTACGAACCCTATCAAGCGGAGAATTACTCGCGCATGATGGAGATAGAAGAAGAACGGATAGAGAAATAATCATAATATAAATGCAAAAAATAAATGCTAAATAATAATCTATCTTTATTAATCAACTTCACAATTACAAAGCCTTCAAGTTTAGATTACAAGAAGAAGAAGAAGTTGCCCTCGATCTCTGCCTTGTAGCAAGTAGATGCTCCGTCGAATCTCATGTCGCTCTATCACGTCGAATCGTGGACCTGTCGTAGATCTCGTGTTCTTTGACGGTGATTTGCTTCATGTAAAAGGTGATGATTTTTAACTTTAGCCCTCGATTTTTTATATAGCCCTCAAAGAAGAAAACCTAGTTACCATATATGGTGATTTCCTAATATGGTAACTTTCCGTATATGGTGATTTCCTAATATGGCGACTTTCTATATATGGTGACTTTCCATATATGGTGATTTCCTAATATGGTGTCTTTCCATATATGGCGACTTCCCAATATGGTGACTTTCCATATATGGTAACTTGTCTTTAGGATCCTACCCAAAAAATCCAGAAACCAAATTCCCTATAACGGCCGTGGATCCGCCGCATATGGCTTGTTTTGGCCGTAGAACCGTGGCCGTTTGGTGTGATCATTGCTTCAAAATTCTTGGGCTGCTTTATAGTGACACATGGAGATTTATTTGATGTCTAGAATCTTCATAGCTTTTCTCAGTCTCTGCCAGTATTGATTCTTCGATTTATTTAACTTCATCGACAGATTTTTTATTCCCGACACTCGATATCTCGATCTCCTGACCTGAGCTAAACCTTGCACAATATCTCAATGAATAATGTTAGTAATATTTATTTTTATTGAGATATTATCCAAACCATTTTATATGATATTATATTTTAAGAATATTGATTAGGGATATTTGATATGATATGCATATTTTAATTATCAAAATATTGTATAAATATAATATGCATATATTTTCCTTCATAATATTAATTATAATATATAAACACATGAAAATAGTATTTTTACAGATAAGCCCTCATATGTGTCATATTTATAATAAACACATTTTATTACATAAATATAGTAAGGAAAATGTCATATCAAATGCACAATATTTTCGACTGAACATCAACCCTGACACCGCAGAAAGCGGAGCACGTCGGCCCTGTCACCACAGAAAGCGGAGCACGTCAACCCTGACACCGCAGAAAGCGGAGCACGTCAACCCTGACACCGCAGAAAGCGGAGCCAGCCAACCAATAATTCCTCGATTTGTCTCGACTCGTAGGGGAAAGCCTTGGGTAATGGGGATAAGAACATATTTTCTAAGCACCGGGGCCCTGCAAGTCGGTCCAAAATGGGTCATTGCATACTATTCAGGGGCCATACCCTCCAAAGTCAAATCTCGACAAGGAGGGAAACAACCATTTACGAGTCCTCTCTACTTGTAAAAAGAAAAGATTCTCTTGACAGATCCTTACGACTCTCAAGAGAAAACACACACTTAGGAATCCTCATGATTCCTAAGGAGAAATTACACCTACGAGATTCTCTCGACACGTAGGGAGAAAAGTCTTTATGAGACCCTCACGGCTCATAAAGTTGAAAGGTCTTTGGCAGCAGACCTGAACCTGTTTCCTAAGCCATCGCTACCTTACAAGGAGGTTAAGATGGACTGCTATCTACTATCTACATGCCACATTTGCTAAAGTAACATGCCAATGACACAGTAAAGAAAAGAAGGCGATAGTACAAGATAAAAAAAATGCGTCTTTTATTCATGAACTCAATTGAGTACAAGATACATCATATAAAAGAATAAAAAACGAATGAATGCATATATTCATAGATTACAAATTTTCGGTTGATACAAAGATGGCTACTGAGAAGGAAGCGTTTTTAACAGATCAGCAAGCCGCTCGCGCACTCCTCTCAACTCCTTTTCATGATCAACCGCCGCGACCAACTCCGCTTCAATTCGAGCCTGTTGCTGCAAACAGGATGAAACCTTCTCATCGATTTCCTGCTGAGCGGCTTCATGACTCTGCGTAACCCCCTCAGTGAAGTCAAGCTTCTTCCTTAGCACCAGCCCGTCGGAAATACATCGTTGGAGACCTTCAAGAATAGCTTTCAGCTGTGCAGCGTTCGCTTTGACCTGGGCACGCAATTGGACAGACTCTGTGGAAACCGCATCACGTTCCTTTCGCCTAAGGGTCGTCTCTTGTTCAAAATGGCAAAGGAAAGGAACACTCTGCTCAACCCATGCAGCTCGCTGGGAGTTCAAAGCCGATACTTCTGGAGCGGGACGCTTAAGCTCAATCTCATGCAGGCAAGCCTCGATCTTTCTGCAATAATTAACCCAAGACTCAACGACGCCTTCGTCATGGAAGTTCACGAGCGTCTCCAGCATAGGATTAACCTCAGCAGCAAAGTATGCAGCGAATGCGAGGGCCTCGGTGTCAAGATCCTCGACGAACTCGCTCAGCATTCGCAGGCTATTCGCAGCACCCCTGAAAGATGGGCGTTAGCAAAAGGCCCTGCCGGCTTTGGGATTCGAGACTCGAAGGGAGCTGGAGTCGGTGCGATTGCTGCAAGACAAATCATGGTCAAATGTCGATTCAGGAAGTAAAGAGAAATACACGAGCGATGGAGTCTACTATACCGGCTGTGGCGGATGGCAAAATTGGGAGTACCGGAGGTGCGGCTATCCCCTCGTCTCCTCCTTCGATCCGCGACGCTGCGATCAATATAAAGAAGACTTAGCAACAGTATGACCATTCATAAAAGAAAGAAAGAAACAACAGCTGAAGGATATACTAACCAATACCAACGGGCGGAGCGACTTCCGACTGGAAGGAGAAATGCGGGTTCAGCACCTGGTACAAATGGTCAAAAAGGACAACTGCAGAGTTGCAAAAATACACAGTCAGTACAAGGAAGACAGTGTTCATAGCTCAACTAAATCGCGAATCTATACCTTCCAGCATTTCGGAGGACATAGGAGAAGGCGAGGGAACAACAACCGTTATGGCGGCGACCGGAGGTGCTTCGGATGGAAAAATTTCTATGTTCATTGCACCTACAAACAAAAATCGTCAGAAGAAGCTGAACGGGATTGTAAAATAAAAAAAGAACGATGACTCAAAACTAACTTGACGGGTCATCAACCAAAACCGCGACGGAAGCATCACCAGGCATTGCGGCATCATCGCTCTCCCACAGAGGAGTAGTCTCTGCGCCCATAGCTTCGTCCCCTGATTCGACGAGGGTTGTCGTGTAACTTGCGATGCCCGCCGATACTGAGGAGCCACAAGGAGAAAGAGCGGCAGTTTGGGCAGTCCTAGACTCCCGAGAGAGAGAGATGCTACTTCGACCTCTGTGGTCGCCATCGTCTCGCCTGCCATCTCATCGCCAGGGCTTGGCCCTGTGGGATATGATGTATAAGAATTTGCAGAGCGAGTTCTAATAAAAAGATCGGGCATTATGTTACCTTGCGAAAGATTCTTGGTTGCCTCCCGAGTCGCACGCGCAACCTGTCTATGGGCGATAGACAAGGCAGCTGGAACAACCCCTGAAGGAATAACGACAGATGGAGTGGTGCTTGAGCCTGCACCTACAGCTAAAGCGGCATCACGTTTCTTCGTCGTGTGCTTCCTGCGTTTCCTTTAAGTTTGGGCCATGAGTGCTGATCTCCTCAAGACTTCCGTCAAAGGGACGTCATCTTCCGAACCAAGCTCTGCCTCTGGAGCCGTTACAGCATCTGTCATCGGCCGTTTTAGCGAAGCCTCCTGCGGTAAGGTTGAAGGAGCTGGGGCCACAATAGCTGGCTCTGGAAGAGTCGCCGCATCACCACTTGGGATCAGCACCACACTCGGAATAATCGGAGTCAAGGTAGTCCCTGTAATAAGATAAAGGAGAGGGTCAGACCATAAATAAAAAAAAAGGGAATGAAGGCGCAATGAGCAGAATTATACCGAGACCCAAAGAAGCGCGGAGCCTCTCTTCCTTCTCGAAAGTCTTGATAGAAGCCGCGAGGGCCTCTTCGGCAGAAATACCTGTTGAAGAAAAAGGGCATTAGTAAAAGCATAATAATAAGGAAGGAATGACAAAAAATATACAACTGAAGTATACCTGACTTCGCGATGGTGATCAGCGCCGCTTCTTCGCGAGCCAATCGTTCGGAGGCCACAAGGGCAGCCTGGAGATCGGTATCATCCGCAGGCGCGATGAATAAACCCTCGTTGGTCCCATACTCGCACAAACCCTCGCTGTAGGGAGCATGAGGCTCCTGGCCGAGTACGATGTCGGCAGAAAATAGCGACTTCTTATTCTTTTGTGAGCGAGCGCCAGTAGCCGATGACAGGAGCTTGCGCTTGGCGGGAAATTTTGGACAACGAGTCCCGATCTCCATACCCACACCAATCTCAGGAGACGCTGTAGCAGCCGTTTCCATAGGAACATGGGGGAGCGGCTTCTCAGGAAGAGCACGTGGGAGCGCAACCGCAGCAACTTCTCTTAGGGAAGGACGAACAATGGTCCGTCGCTTTAGGGGAACAGCTGGATTACCAGCAGGGGCTGCACCCTTGCGATCAAGCAGCAGCCGCTTTTCTTCCCTAATGACAGCACCCGTCGCGTGCTGGTACCACGCCACGTATGCGCTCGTGGCTTTCGGAACACAGCTTGGCTCACTGATAAAGAGTTGGACCCGGTGTTTAGCCGCATGAAATGGTGCAGCGCGCTGCGGATACCTTCTTCCGTAGCAACCGGCTCAGCTAAGAAGGCCTCTAGCGGGATACCCTGATTGTAGCTCGATTGTTGAGCAAAACGGTGCGGGTTGTACCCCATGAACAGTGCCGAGTTGTTCTGCCTGAACACCAAAAAGTCCAGCCTGATTGAATATAAATGAAGAATCTCCCGAGCCTTCAAGGTAGAAGCCCCGTCCTTGAAAGTGTCGCGCAGCGGCTGCACCATTTTTGTGGACTCCTTGCCGATGGTTAAGACCTTATCGACGAAGGTCATGCCATCCCCGACCATACGCGGGTGAAGAACCAGACCCCGAGTCTCTCGCTGAGTCGGTTCTAAAGCAGAAGCATTGACTAGCAACATAACCCGAGGGAAGTTACAACTGTCGTAGAAACGAGACCGCTTGTGGACTCCAAAAGCGCCGAGCACATGTAGCTTGATCCATGAAGTGAAATAGTGCAGCGGGAAATTTACGGGCTGCACCCCTGGATCGAGTGGTGTCTGCCGCTGAGGTGAGGCCATGATACAAATGAGCTAGCCTAGCGACCCCGACGGCCACTCGCATCCCAACAACCATTCGGTGAGCCGGGTAGAAAACGGATGGCCTCATATAGCGAGGGTGCATTGGGAGCACAAACCAGCTTAGCCATAACCCGAGGAACCCCAAAAAGAAGGCCTCTTCGTCGACATTGGAAGCTGCGAGCTCTGCGAAAGAGACGACCGGGGTGTCCGGGAGAAAGAAATTCCTCTGATCCGCTTCTGCTGCCGGCTGGTTGTCCAAACCAAAGCCAAAAGGATCGTGAAGTTTGGCGAATTTCGCGGCTTCCTTCGACGGGACTTCTGGGCGGAGAAAGCGGGCGATGAAATCCGCGAAGCTGACCCCGTGCCCTCCGGATTCGAGGAAAGACTTTAATAAATTTTCAACACCTTGATCAAACTTGGAGATTGATGTTGAATGACATTCTCCGGGGTAAGGCCCATCACCACTGATTTAGTGGCAAAGATGTACTCGTCAGGAGAAAGTAGCTCCTCATAATGTTCCCCCCTGACAGGTAAGCCGGAGATCTCCGCGAACTCCTCCAAAAAGATTGAAACTTCCCGATCTGATAGAAGGAAGGTGTGAGTCGGAATATTCCATTGTTCCAAGAAAGTTTTGACCCACCATACAGGGGGCGTGGAATACTGGAAAAGAGAAGCGTAAACTGCGGGATACAACCCGAGCTTCAGCAGCAGCGATTTCTTGGCCAACAAGATATATCGAGCCCACTGCAAGTACCCAGCTGGATGGCGAGGAGTCAAGCCTATCATGTATGGTTGTCCCCAAGGCCGCGACTCGTCTTGACATATGCGCCGCCCCGGAATATCCAAAGCCATCGGCGGCTGTACGGGTATCGAGGCCATGGAGGGAAGAAGACGGCCTTCCGAATTTCAGTTGACCTCCTCTACGGCATAGTTCACTGGGGGAGAGTCGGCGTAGTGAATCGTTGAAATAGGCTCCGAAGGTGCTGCACAAGAAAAACTATGCCGACCCCGAATGATTTGATTATACCACGACCCCCATAAATGAAGAGATTTCTGCTCCGGGTCATGATCTTTAATGAGCGCGAAGACTTTCCTATCCACGGGCGCGTCAGAAAATGCGCTCTCCGGACGAACAAATGGGAAAGAAGTGTCAAAAGACATAGTACCCGCGCGAAAAAGAACAAGGGTTAGCTGTCAATGCTACAGTCTAAATTCTGATACTTGGCACTTTAAATTTGTACCATACTGCAATGCAGTGGAAAGGGACCAATGGAGACCCACAAAATCAAGATGACGGCTCATCATTGATGAGACAGTCACTCATTAAAGAGGAAATCCTAAAAGGATTCTCATTTAACGAGAGACCCCTCAGGCCAAGCAGTTAAACTCCGTTAAGAGTAGCGCTCTGCAACAGAAGTCACATCTGTCATTATGAGGGGAATAAAAATTTCCCAAAAATTCTAAAGAGCTATACTCTGCGAAGACGATGGAACAAGCCATCAGAACCCTAAAAGAGGTAAAACCCCAAGATCTTTAAAGATCTGAAATGCAAATCTTAGAAACTCTAAGAGTTCTTTATTAATGGGTTAAGAAACCCTAAAAAAGATCCCTTTAGATTTATGATCTAAAAAAGAGCAAAGCTCTGTTAAGGAATCCTAAAAAAAAAGAAAGAAAGAAGATTTCTTTAAATCTAGGAAGAGCAAAGTTCTGTTTTAATTAACGGTTTAAAGAAACCCTAAAAAAATATGTTTTAGATCTATGATTTAGTAAGAGCAAAGCTCTGTTAATGGGGTCGAACATGGTTCTTACCATCCTTTTGAACAAAGTTCTAACTTAAAAGAAGTTCTTTGGGCAGAGATCTATGCTCTGAAGAGAGAATTAAATTCTCAAGAAAAAGAAAGCAAGAAAATTAACAACAGTCATCTCAAGGGCCAAAGGCCCTATTTATAGGCGCTGGAAGTCGATTCGACTTCCAAGACAATCCAACGGTGGAAAGGCTGCCACCGCTGTACTCACGTGTGAGCCACGTGAGCCCAGCTGTGGGGGGCATTTGTTTCCCCCAATTAGAGAGCAAACCTCTATTCAAAATTTGAAATTTGAACTGAGGCAGCGCCTCATGTGCAAAGCACGAGAGCGCTAGAGCCAATAGCGCCAGCGCTAAGAGTCAAAGACTCTGAGGCAGCGCCTTACATGCAAAGAACGAGAGCGCTCGCGCCAAGAGCGCCAGCGCTAAGAGTCAAAGACTCTGAGGCGGCGCCTCACGTGCAAAGCACGAGAGCGCCATCGCTATGAGTCAAAGACTCTGAGGCAGCGCCTCACGTGCAAAGCACGAGAGCGCCAAGCGCTAAGAGTCAAAGACTCTGAGGCAGCGCCTCACGTGCAAAGCACGAGAGCGCCAGCGCTAGAACTAAATGTTGTCCACCATTGGATCAGAGATCCAACTAAGATAATGAATCATCAAATTACATAATCAAATTCTGCTGAGGAAATAATTCTCAAATCTTTCCAAACAAGAAAGATTGCGCTCTGTAAATCAGAGCACCGTTGGATCAAAGATCCAATGATGATTAAAAAATCACCAAGATATAGAATAAGTTCTATTTAGAAAAATACTTTCCCAATCTTGTTAAAAAACAAGAAAAATGTCTTCTGTAAAACAGAAACCCTTGGATCAAAGATCCAATGGTGGGAAACATCCCCAAATCAATCAAAGATCTTTCAATGAGAGATTTCCTTAACCGATTCAACAAATCAGCCCCCCATATAAAGGACCCAAGACTTCAAGTCTTGTAGAGAGAAACCTCCCCATAAGTTTCAAATTAAAAGAAGAAACATGGAAGAACGCCCCCAAAAACTTCAGAGTTCAAAGCGAGAGCTACCTCTCTTCAAGGTAAAGAAAAAACAAAAGAGATCATAGCATCTCTTCATAAAAAGAAGAACTTAGTTCTTAGATTCATGAGACAAAGTCTCTCTTCATAAAAAGAAGAACTTAGTTCTTAGACCCACGAGACAAAGTCTCTCATAAAGAAAAACAAAAGAGATCATAGTATCTCCTCATAAAGAAGAACTTAGATCCGTGAGACAAAGTCTCTTATAAACGAGAATTTAATTCTCAGAGCATAGAACTGATCAAAACTGCCAAAGAAGGGCTTTAACGCTCCAGGTCTAGCGCTCAGCGCCAAGCGCTCCACGTGCTACTCACGTGGGTGCTATTTTAAAAGAAGCGCTTTAGCTCTTCAAGTCTGGCGCTCAGCGCCAAGCACTCCACATGCTCCTCACGTGGGCGCTATTTTAAAAGAAGCGCTTTAGCGCTTCAAGTCTGGCGCTCAGCACCAAGCACTCCACGCGCTCATCGTGTGTGCGCTACTTTAAAAGAAACGCTTTAGCGCTTCAAGCCTGACGCTCGGCGCCAAGCGCTCCACGTGCTCCTCATGTGGGCGCTATTTTATAAGAAGCGTCTTAGCGCTTCAGGTCTGGCGCTCAGCGCCAAGCGCTCCACATGCTCCTCACGTGGGCGCTGAGAAAATACAAAGCGCTCTGTAAATAAATCCCCAGTGCCATAAAGAGTGTTCAACACTCAATAAAAAACAAAAGAAAGAGGGGTGTCAGAACCCAAATCAATACTCAGCATTGTTGAATAAAAAGGGACTGAGCCCAAACAAATGTTCAACATTTTATTCAAAGCTGAGTGGACTGAGCCCAAATTGGCCACAAGTCCTTAATTCAGAGCTACCAAGCCCATGTGCTCACAATTTCTCTAATTGGTCTTAGTCCTAAACCTGACTATAGATCTCCCAACCAACATTGGTTCAAGGGTACATCTCTTCACACTTCTGATACATGTCATTGTAATTCTTCAACGTCTTCAGAGAAGTGGCGGGTCCCAACAACCAGAAACTCTACAAACTATGATGTCTTTAAACTAGACTATGATGTCTTTAAACCTTACAGACTATGATTTCTTTAAACCCAGACCATGATGTCTTTAAACCAGACTATGATGTCTTTAAACCTTACAGACTATGACGTCTTTAAACCAGACTGTGATGTCTTTAAACCTTACAGACTATGATGTCTTTAAACCGGACTATGATGTCTTTAAACAAGACCATGACGTCTTTAAACCCTACAGATTATGATGTCTTTAAACTTACATGGACTATGAAGTCCTTAAACCCAATGGACCGCAACGTCCCTAAACTAAGATGATAGAGCCCAAATACTCTTTCGTTGGATTTAAATGATCCCAAAATCCCGCTGAGTAGATCTTAGTCTAAAATTAGACTAACGTATTCTCAACAAACATTTAAGTTGATCTTAATCTCAAACGAGGTCAACGATCCTTAAATCAACCAAACCCAAATCTAAGAAATACAGATTTGGACTAATCCCCGCCCTACGGACGACAACATAAATTAGCCTCCGTATACAATCCATGGGCAACCAAAAATAAAACAAACACGCACGACACGAAGTGAACATCTGGAGAAGGAGAAAGTGGTTATCACTATGTGGTAACCTAATTAACTGTAGGGGCTTGCGCCTGCAGGGAAGAGCGTCCCCACAATCAAAAACCCCTCACAAACGAGGAAGAATCTGACGAAGTCTGCTACAACGGCCGTATCCGTCCAAACCTCCGATGCACGGTGCCATAAATCAACTTGGTATCTTCAGAGAGGTGGACGGATAAAACCCAAATAGCGTCTGCTCCCAAATTCAGGCAAGACGACCTACGCGGTTTTGTCTCCCGTTTTCGGCAGTAAACAGATTCTACCTATAATACCGTTCGGAGTTATGAGAGGGATGGATATATGGGCTTATCCAGACTGACGGAGCCCGAGATTTGAGTATTATGTGTCACTATCGGACACGGATTTCGAGATGTTTTTAGTGCCGATGCTGAGCACTCGGGTTTTATCATGATTTGTGTGTCGTTGCTGGACACACGTTGGATGATGCATTAGTACATGTCATGCATCGATATATTATTACTCATGACACGGACACGAGTATTTTGATATCACACTTATGATATACAGTCACCCTTGTTGTAATATTGTATATTTTATGGTATGACCTAGGATAGAGTCATATATGTGATTTCTTCTCGGTGATGTTTTCTACTTACGAGTTGTCAACTCACCCCCGTTGTGCCACAATTTCTTGCAGGTTTTGTCGTACAGGTTTTATTGCGTCTTGCTGGCACACTGCTTCTTCCGGGTGATTGCTTGGTAGGTGGGTTCACTTGCATCGTGACCACCGTTGCACTTATTTATTTCAGTTGTATCTAGTAAACTCCATCAACCAGACTTGTATATTTTGATAGACTTAGAAAACCAGTTGTGTATTATTCGACCTTAGAGTCGCGCGCTTGTATTATTGGGGTTCTTCTCTGGTTTTCTTGAGGATGTTGGTTTTCTTTCTGAGTTTTGATTATCGCCATTCGGCGTTGTATATTATATTGCTTGCGTGGTTGTTTCTGCCAATTGTCGAAGAGCTAACTCCCGCTTAAGGATGCTTTTATTCATTATTATGTATTTCATATGTTGTACCCGTTTGGGGGCCAGTATTTACAAAGGAGACTCTGCCGAAATTTTCGGGAAGATATGATGTTGCTTTTAAAATATTTAATGCCTTATTTTGTTAAAACCACTTGCTTTAAAACAAGTTTTCCTTCACTCTTTTCTTTAAAAATGGTTTAGATTTCTGGGCTTTTGGCTTACTTGAATTAGGTGGGGTCATAAAGACTTCACATGATTCAAGTGCCAGTCACGTGCCATTTCGGGTCGTGACACTTGGCTATCGTTCGATTCAGACTCGATGCGCGATCGCCACCCCGACTCCGGAGAAAGGGAGGATACCGACTTTCCTACACTTGGCAATCGTTCGATTCAGACTCGATGAGCGATCGTCACCCAGAAAGGGCAGACACCGGCCTTACACTAGCAAGATAAAGAAACTTACAAGCTAAAAACACTTGCAGAATAAAGATTCGAATAATGACAAGTATACGAGCTAAAGTACTTGCAAATTGATAAGATATCTGAGCGAAAAAAGGTAGGCTTTATTCATGATCAAAATTATAAACAAAGGTATTATGGGCTCCTCGGCCTTACAAAAATGCCCGGAGGTTTACAAAAATCCTAAAAAGAAAAAAAAAAAGAAGAAGGGGGAATAGCTCAGACCGCCCGTTCGACCGGGATCTCTCCCTGCTCGACGCCATCACCAGGGACCAGAATGGTGACCTCAGGGTCAGCGCTCCCACCGACGGCCTTGCCTCCTACAGCCTGCTCGGCGCCTCCCCCCTGTGGCGCTTCCTCGGCGAGGGGGTACTTTAGGCGGAGATCGCGGTCAATGAACTCTGGCATAGACTCCTTGACGGCGTCGAGAGCGCTGTGCCACACGACGGCCGCGGATTCGGCAAGATCAAGGTAAAATTGATCAGACGCCTTATAATTCTCTACGGCCTTCACCGCTCGACCCTCAGCAAGGTTTGCCGCGTCTAAGGCCGCACGAGTATCCTTCTTGGTGGCGTCCCTCGACCTCTTCATCGCATTGTAGAGGTTGTTCGTCTTCTCCAACTTGGCTTGGATAGCCCGATTGGACCCGTTCAGGAACCGATGGGACTCCTTTTCAGCTAGGAGGTCGTCAGCCTCTTCGCAACCAATCTCGAAAGGGCAACCGCCTTCTCCTCCGCCTGCTGCAATTGGAGGCAAAGTTCTTCCTCCCCCGAGGAGGATTCGCCCGCCTTCTTCATGGCCGGGGCTACCTCCTTGGACTCCATGGCAGCGAAGGGAGCGCAGTGATGAAGGACCTGAAGAATACAACAAACTTGTTAAAAAAGCTAAAAACCGAGGAAAAACCAACTGAAGATCCGATCTTTGCGGAGGAGCTCCGAGCAATTTTCAAGCAACCAAAGAAAATTAAGGCAAAGTGTTGGCCCCAGGATGGTCCCCTCCTATTTATACACCTCTAAAGAGAGCATCCTATGGCCCAGATCGATTCCCACCAAAAAGAAGCGCCGTGCCTAAAACGGCCGTCGATGTTCCACGTGGCGGACAACCATTGGGGACGTCTCTTCATTTCAGGGGTTAGGGATAGCTTATCACGCCTGCCAATCGACGACCGACACGTGGCCCGTACCCCAACCGACGAATCAACTGAAACGACGCCCCCTCTTTAAAGCGCAATCATTTCACTGATCCGCTGACGCCATCGGGGATACGCGCGAAAATTCAGGCGCATGACGAGACGACACGTGGGCCCAAAAATCGAAACAACGCAACCACCGAACGCCATGTCATTCCCGGGCGATCCACATTATAATTCTCGGCGCCAAACTGAGCGGAAGAAAAACCGAGCAGGCCACTCTCGACCCGACCCATGAATAGGTCGGAACGAGAGTGAGGGGCTAATGATGATGCTCACAAGCGGTATTTCCTCAGATTACGACACGTGGCGGATGACGTGTCCCGAAAGCTACGGAGGTGGAATAAATGAGTTGCATTATGGTGTTCCTCAGGACCTCGTCTCCGAGGACGTATCCGACCTTTTAGGAAACCTCTATGTGTACTTTCCACCTTCATCTAGCAAACGGCCAACAACTCGTCTCCGAGCTTCCTCGGTCTCCTTGCTCGTCTCCATTCCATCTATCAGGCCGAGCTTTCTCGGCTTCCCCGATCAACCGAGAGCGCGAAACCCAAGCGCCCCCGCAACGGCTCCGCGTATCTTTCTAGGGCGAGATATCCGCCTCCCTACGGTCAACGTCTCACGCTGGCACGTCCCTCTATTAATGAGCGTATCCCGCCATTAATGGGCGTATCCCGCCATTAATGGACGGATCCCGCCATCAACGAGGGCGTAACGTGGGGATCGCAACTGACGGCAGGAATCTCGCGTCGGCTCACTCCATGCGACCTTATATAAACCCATCTTTCAGACGACTCAGGGAACTCGAACTCATTCCATTACGCTGTTACCCTGCATCTATTCCTCGGCACTAACTTGATCGTCGGAGGGTCCTACGGTGGGCACCCACCCCGGGACTTCCTTTGTAGATAGCTCGGCGTTAACACCAATCTATTGAGATCCAAACGCTCAACAACCGTTAAAGACCGCCATCGCATGATCGACGGAGGACAACATCTGAAGGAGATCTCAGCCTTCATTAGGTGGAGAATCTTCTGAAGCTTCCTACAGACGGCGCCAACTGATGGTGGCTGGGATCTCCTTCAGATGTTGCCCTCCGTCGATCCTGTGATGGCGGTCTTTAACGGTTGAGATTTGGTTTGGGAGTTGTTGTGCGTGTAGATTTCAATGGGTTGGTGTTGACGTCGAGCTATCTACAAAGGAAGTCCCGGGGTGGGTGACCACCATAGGACCCTCCAACGATCAAGTTAGTGCCGAGGAATAGGTGCAAAGTAACGGCGTATTGGAATAAGTTCGAGTTACCTGAGTCGTCTGAAAGAGGGGTTTATATAGGGGTCGTATGGAGCGAGCCGACGCGAGATTCCACCGTCAGTTACGATCCCCTCGTTACGCCCGCGTTGATGGCGGGTTCCGTCAATTAAGGGCGGGATACTCTCATTAATGGAGGGACGTGCCAGCGTGGGACGTTGACCGTGGGAAGGCGGATATCTCGCCTTAGCAAGATACGCGGAGCCGTTGCGGGGGCGTTTGGGGTCTGCGCTCTCGGTTGATCGGGGAAGTCGAGAACGCTCGGCCTGACAGATGGCTCAGAGACGAACAAGGAGGCTGAGAAAGCTCGGTATGCCAGATGGCTCGGAGACAAGCAAGAAGACCGAGGAAGTTCGGCCTGTCAGATGGCTCGGAGACGGGCAAGGAGACTGAGGAAGCTCGAAGACGAGCTGTTGGCCGTTTGCTAGGTGAAAGTGGAAAATACTCAGAGAGTTCTCCTGAAAGGTCATATACGTCATCGGAGACGATGTCCCGAGGAACGCCCCTACAACTCATTTATTCCACTTCTGTTGTCTTCGGGACACGTCATCCGCCACGTGTCGTAATGTAATACCCAGGTCCCTTGTAGATATTTAAATTGAGAAAATTTGGGAAACATATATTTATAAATACGGAAAAATATTTACAAGGGACCTGGATATTACATATCTAAGAAAATACAACTTGGGAGCATCATCACATAGGCTAAGCAAGGCAAAAATAAGTTCAAAGTATTTAATACCACGGACATACCATATATAAAAAAATCTGGCATGCTAAGGTAAGACCGTAAATTGGAAAAAAATCATTGCTTTTTCAAAAATTCGAGCCCTGGTTATCCCCTGCTTTTCTAAAAAGTTTAAACGTTCAAATCTAATCCATTACCAATCAATCTATAATCATTATGTTTTAAATTACTTATTTCCACACTCATTTGTTTCCTATTAAAGTCTGTTGTTGCTAATATAATAACGATTAATGATTAATCACTTACAGTACGATTTTTGTCTGACGCAACGACAGAAGGGCAAATGGAACGGAAGAACACCACGAATCTCTCATATTTCCAGGAATATGATGATGGGACATTTAATTCCAAGAAATCTTATCTTAACTTGCTTGGTATGTTTTAATCGAATCCGATGATATATGTATGTGCAACCGTCAATTAGCGGCGGACGACCGGCGGAGGACTCCGGGCGGCGAGGGAGGCCGGCGGCCAACGGATGGCCAGCAGCGAACATGCGGCGAGAGAGGCCGGCGGCAAACGCCCGGTATTGGAGGTCGGTAGCGACAAACGGCCGACGGGTGGCAAGGGAGACGGGCGGCGAACGGTCGACAGACAGTGACGGCGAACTCAGACGGCAAGGGAGGTCGGTGGCAAGCGGACGACCAGCGGCAAGCACCGAAGGAGGCTCGCTGCGGGCGGCGAGGGAGGCCAGTGGCAAACGGTTGAATGACGAAAGGCCGGCGGCGGACAGCGGGTGAACGATCGGCCGGCGGATAGCGAGGGAGGCTAGCTGCGAACGACCGATCGACGAAGAACCGGCGGCAAGGGCGGTCGGCGGGTTGCGAACGGTCGGCCGGGGGAAGACGAGGGAGGCCGGCTGCGAACAGCCGATCGACGAAGGGCCGACGGCGGGGACGGTCAACGGGTTGCGAACGGTCGGTCGGCGGACGGCAAGGGAGGTTGGCTGCAAACAACCGATCGACGAACAGCCGGCGGTGTGGACGAACGGCGGGTTGCAAACGGTCGGTCGGCGGACGCTCATGGCACATGGCACATGTTGTGTTAGGTGGGAATATTTTGTGGTAGTTTAGGATCTATGGTTGTTTTGGGATTATTTGATTACAACAGCAATTCTGTATTCCCCATAATATTTTTTACACTTAAACAAACATGATAGTGTTTTATGGGAATTTAGAAGCACCTTCAAGATTACCCCTACCAAGCAGCATCTTGATGAACTTCCAAGAGTAACCATTGAAATAAGCAAATTTATCCCTGTTCTTATATAACCAAAAAAATCTTTGATGCATGGGATGCATGTGCCTGGAATTTGTCTTTTTCGTGTAGATATAGATAACACATGCCTTTAAGAGGAATATTATTTATTCAAAAATGGGGAAAACCCCTCATTAAATTCACCCCGCCTTAGACTATCTGTGTCTTTCAAAAATGGAAAGAATCTTTCCTTTTCAAAGGAATGTTGATAAAATTATAAGGAGATCGTTATATAACAAATAAAATGAATGTATACCGATTTAATATATGTTTGCTACGCTTTGGCTACAAATGTATTACAAGCGTATTATAATAAGCTTGATAAAAAAGTGATTTTTATTATACCTGATCTTTTATGAACAAGAAATTAAATTGTGCATCACACAGAGAAATAATATTATGCAGCATTATGTCTTTATAATGAATGATACCAAGCATTGACTTTGGTACATGCGTTCTATAAAATAAATTTGTTTATCATTTTATATGCAATGCAAGATCATTTCATTACACATGCACCAAATTAAGACTTGTCTAATTTCCAAAACATACACGATTGATACTTATTTTTTCTAATATACTTGCCTGATAGTTAAAACTTACTATTCTTTTTCCCGAGTTCTAATAATTTCTCGACCTAAAGAGTGGATCCATCTTTGCTTTGATGCTGATGCTAAGCCAACTGCATGCAACTTGCTTGATGTATAATCCCAAGACATTCATAAGAATGACGCTTGAAGGCAGCACAGACAGACTTATTGGTTAGAAAATGAACCATTAACACTTAGTTTGGCACCTGTCAAAGGAACTCAGCTCCACACTTGTCAATACCTTAGGATATGATGATAAAGATGAACGATGCCGGGCTTTAAAAGAAGTCGTGAAGAGTTGTTTTTTGGCCAACTTAGAAATATTCTCCCCCATGCTATGACCCCCACAAGTTTCTTAAATAATTACATCCATATCTTAAAATGCTTGCCTTGCGACAAGCAGTACCCTAAAATTTGCTCTCCTTAAATATTTTTTTGTGTGTATGTGTTTATTCGCTGTTAGATATATGATTAAAATTCGAGGCCATAGAAAACAACAATTCAAATTTTTAAAATTTTGTTCTGATTGTTAATCCGATTTAAATGGCAAAATAGTGATGCGAGAAAAAAAAATTAAGTGGAAAATCAGAAAAGGAGGAATATATGAATAAAATATAAGCCTGTTTCAAGTGCATGTGGTGTTTCGGCATCAAAGTTTTATCTTTTACATTTTCATATTTGCTCCTTTTTATTTATTCGTTTTAAATCTCGGTTTGCTGAGTAACAAAACAAAAATAAAACAAAAAGAATCTTAGGTTTGGGGAAACCAATGAAAAATACAGATATCTCTACAATTTATAATCCAAGAAGAGCCATGTTGCTATCCTTAAAGAAAATGGTCAAAAAAATTCTAAAATTCATTCTGAGTTCTTCAAACCGTCCACATCACATTTTCTTTACCGTCTCTCACTCAACCTCTCCTCCTGTTAGACAAGGCACTCATGCATATTAGAATTTGAAATGGGAATGGCCCTTTCAGTTTTTATCAGGGAAAAATGTTTTGGCGGTCCAGTTTCAAAAGATGACTTATTTTTAAACCCGTGTATTTTAGAAATTATGAAAAAACCCAATACGTACAAAATTCTAATGTTTCAAGCACAATTTTTTTTTGTGTGTTTGATTCAGGATACCTTTGCAGAATTTCCAACTTTACCCTCATTCTTTTAAATCAAAGACATACATGATTGTTTCTTTAAAAAAATTTATTCGTATGACTTCCTCTGGCAACCATTATGATTATCTCTTTCTTCCTCTTCTTCCCACTTCCACATTTTCTCATCCCAATCCCCTCTTTCGAAATATGCATCTTCGTTCTGAAATCCTTCGTCTCTAATCAAATTACTCCAATTCCTCATTTCCATTTTCGATTTCTGCATCTCCCTTTCAAATCACTAATCTCCAATCCAATTCTTCCGATTCTCCCGTCTTTGGTCCAATCTTCCGATATTCTCTCCCGTTCTCGGCATCTCCGCTCCTTTTACTGCCGAAACCAGGACAATAAATTATAACAAAGGAACAATAAAGACATTAGAAACCAGGACAAACAGGAAAGCAACTATAATTAAGACGGGTTTAGCAAGAAGATATGTTTAAAAAAGAAATTGAGGCAAGCAATGATAAAGAGAGAATAATAAATAAGTGATGGAAAACCATAGGTACATAATAAAAAATTGATAAATCCTAAAAAATCTTATGTTCTATAAAAAAAGCATTAAAAGGGTATTATAGGCAATGCATATATAAAAATACGTATATAAATCAGAGTTTGGGTTTAAAATAATATCAAATTATAATTTTGAGTTTTTTTCCTTGAAATTTCAGAATTTTATGGGTTAAAAAATAAGCCGCCTCTTCAAACCGTGCCATTAAATAATTTTCCCTTTTTACAACTTCAAAAATGAAGCAAGCTGTATGTATTCCCTCTCTCTAATGATTCCATTTTTTTCAACTTTCACGTGTATTGCTCGTGCTTAAAAATATAGTATTATAATTATTCTTATTTCGAGGATATTTTCGACATAAAACAAGAGGAATTTCGAGCAGACCATTATTAAATTCATGACGTTAAATCCACTCCAAATTTTTAATTTTTTGAGACTGAAAATTTCTCATCGTTGGTGACCACAACAGGCATCACCGCGAAAGCGACATGTCAAGCCAAAGATTGCCACCATTAAAGACTCGTCCACAAATATCTCGAGCGGAATCCAAAATACCGCGATAATATCGCATCACGAGAACCGCGGCTTGTCAGCATTCCAGAACGACGCGCATCGAATTTGGCAACCGTCCTTTAAAGGGAAGCGGGCCCCACTTTGTCTTTAATCTAACCCCAGGGTCAATTGGTGGTTCGAACCAACCGCACGGCTCTTTATCTCGCGATTTATTCAGCAGATGAGAACGAGAACGAGAACGAGACGAAAGGGGGATTTTGGAGGAGATGAGGCCACGTGCAACTGCAAGGCCCAACAAAGGTCTGTTGGCAGTTGGCACATGTGAGTTGATAACCTTTTCCAATAAGCTCCACAGAGCAAGTGTTCTTTAGGTGAATATCAAACACCTGTTTCAACCGGTCACAATTTTTAAATTCAACCATTCCTGCTAAAAGTGATCTTGAAGTCTCTGACGAGGGAAAGACACGTTTAGAAAACACATGGTTGATAGCTGTCTTCGAGCCGAAAAGATGCTTCGAATGAGGTTCGATATAGAAAAAAATAAAATTTAGAATTTTTAAAGTGCATGGAGCATCGTTTTTGGTCTATATATCCTGACCGATTTAGATGGCCGGTGACCGCGGATTTTTTAGTTCTCATATTCCAGATTCTCATTTCAATTGAAAAATATACAGATTACATGTTTTGTTTCTCGTTTGGCACGTGTCAGTTTATGAGTAGAAAACAGAATAACATATATGTAAGATTTCAACATTCCGAATTTCTCGTCTAATCGAAGCAGAAAGCAATGGATGCGACAAGATCTAATTAGACTATGCTCAAGTTATGCATTTTAATTATGTTGTGATATCGAGTTTGTTTCTAACAATAAATTATTTCATCATAACGCCGTGAAAGAAAAAGGATATGGACGATATGATGCTGAGATATAAGAAGCCTGTTATGGACATACAGCTGATCCCAAAATCAAATCATCAACCCAAGTCACGGACAACAAGGCCGTCCAAAATCTTGCGAGAAAACAAAATCTCGCGGTTCGTGATACCGACGCGTCATCTCCCGACACAGCCGCTGTGGTGGACGTTACGAAAGAATATCCACTAGATTTAAACCCAGGTTTTCGAATCCGCCAACTTCCACTTATCATATAAGAGCACTTGCCTATCAGATACGCCTATCCACCTCTCTGATAATTCGGTGAGAGAGGGGGACTACAAAACGCATCGAAGAAAGCGAGACAAAGTCTCATCCTTTTCTCAGCTTTTTATTTTTTCTTCCCCCTCCTTCCTCTTCCTCCTTTCTAATTGAAGCCATGAGAGTCGCAGCCCTAGATTGAAAACCTCGAAACCCTAGATCTCTAACTTCTCATTCGAACACCCCCCCTGAAATCTTAAAAATCTCATTTTTAACCCATCTCTCTGCGACTTCCCTCGCATTTGCTGTTCAAATCGCATCCTTTTCTCGTTTTCTCGCTTCAGGATCCATTTATCTGCGCGAATTCTGAGGCGAAATGTCTTCGCTGAGCAGAGAGCTTGTTTTCCTCATCCTCCAGTTCCTGGACGAGGAGAAGTTTAAGGAATCCGTGCACAAGTGAGTTTCTAGGGTTTTAAAATTTATGTTTTTTTTCAGAAAGATTGTAATTTTGTTATAAGCTATGGTTTTGATGTGGTTTTGGTTTGGAATTATGAAAAAGATTGGAGCAGGAATCGGGTTTTTTCTTCAATTTGAAGTATTTTGAAGAGAAGGTGCATGCGGGAGAGTGGGATGAGGTTGAGAGATACCTCTCTGGATTCACCAAGATAGATGATAATAGATATTCGATGAAGATTTTCTTCGAGATTAGGAAGCAGAAGTATTTGGAAGCACTCGACAGGTTTTGCCCTTGATTCTCTCTGTTCAATTTAGACCCTGAGTAATTAATATTTGTCAAATTGGAGTTTGCAAGGTTCTAAGTCCACCTTTAAAAAAAGTGGCTATCTTAATGGTGTTGTTTAGCTTTGGAATTATCCTAAGTCCAAATATGCTGTACTCTACCATTTGAATGGAGTAAAGATAGAGGTTAGGTTTTTAAGCATATCAGATACCCTTTTATTATAAGTAACATTATTAAATTTTAATAATTGTTTATGTGTTTAAACATTTTTGCAAATCTAATTTTATCAATTTTATTTACTTTAGCTTATTGGTATCCGGTCATAATGGCCTAGGCGCTCTTTTAGACTT
This sequence comes from Agapanthus africanus, assembly GCA_030015575.1. NCBI lineage: Eukaryota > Viridiplantae > Streptophyta > Magnoliopsida > Asparagales > Amaryllidaceae > Agapanthus > Agapanthus africanus. Next base: position 722,167,341 of record JASDDO010000022.1, on the reverse strand, counting down.
CTTGGTTGGAATGGATTTCAGATTACTCTAGTTATCTCTAGATTTGGGCTAAGATCACTCTAGCTATATCAATTCCATAATCAAAGGCAGAGTTAGAAATTGGGAGTTAAAGTTTAGATAGCTCTACTTATCCAAGTTTACCTCAAAGTTTGTCCACCCATACTTATTATCTTTGATTTATTTTTACAGGCATGACAGGGCAAAGGCGGTCGAGATATTAGTGAAAGATCTCAAGGTTTTCTCAACGTTTAATGAAGAGCTTTATAAGGAAATTACACAGCTTCTCACTTTGGATAATTTTAGGTAAATTGTCTTCTCTCTGCTGGGGTTTTAGTTGGTTCAGTTTGAGAGGGACTTATCGCCGTTTGATGCATTTATTTACGGCTTTAAACTACTGAGTTGTAGCTTCATTATTCTTAATATGCTGATACCAAAACGTTATTTATTCTATATCTGATTTGAAATCTCTCTGTCTGATATGAAACTATAAGGGACAACATGTTGCAGATATTTTTAAGGCTGCTCAATAAAATTTGTTGGTCTAAAATGTATGTGCTTGAGCTTTTGGTGGTTAATAGATAAGTTCTTTCAAGTTCTGCTCGGATTGTGATATCTCAGAACTAGGATTTCATTGTAGATTTCATAGGCTCGGACATTGTTGCTGACAGTTTAGGGTATATAGTTATTTACCCTCATCTATTATGGTCTACTATGCGTCACCTTTTTTGGGGGAGGCTTCCTTAGTTCCCCTGTGCTTGGTGCGAGGCAACATGCTATCATCGATTGGTAGATACTTGACATTGATGACTGACAACTCATGGAGCTTTGCAATGTACATAGTATCGGACTATTAGCTTAAGGGCAGGACATGGCAGTCAAGTGGCATGGTCACGGGTGGGCAGATTTTACAACAGCACACCCTGGGGAATGGTAGAGGGGTTTTACGTGGAGAAATCCCCCCCTCCCCCCACCCCCCCAAAAAAAAATTGTTGTTTTCTGAAGCACTCTTATGGTACATAGATGACATTTGCTGCTATCTGTATTTGGTGACCCCATTATAGGTCTTTACCAAGTTTCATATGAACCCTTCAAATAAGCTAAAGTGGGCATTAGCAAAAGATTTGTCATAATTTGCAAATGAATGAGTAGATGTTAGAGTTGAAGGTGATTAAGTATAGTTGACCGTATGCTAAATTCCTCGTGAAGAAAGCTTTTTGAATATTTGGTCGAAACCTGATTAATGATTTCAGTTTTAAAACAATAAAAAATTAATCATCTGTGTTCCTTGTCTAGATTCGCAAGTTACAATCTAAAAAATGTAGAGGTCTTCCAAATGCAACTGATCATGAGGTCTTCCAAATTCAACTGATCATGATCATGATCATAAATCATGAAAAAGAGGAAAACATAAAGGAAGGAGAGACAATAAATTTACATACTTTGACTGAATTATATACTTGCTTGCATTCATGCATTTTGGAAATAAAAAAACTCATATGTAATATTTATGGATCATGTATTTGTAATCACTCAATTTTTGGTTGCCTCCCGAGGATAGTATTTGAGTGTATAATATGATCATTTATGATGCTAGTAAGGGTTTTCCAACTGCAGCTAATAATCAAGAACCATATGGAATTATAAATAAAGTGAAGAGAGATAATAAGAAGGGAACTATTGACTTTAGGCATTTTAACTGAACTTCATTTATTAATCTTTTATGACCATTTGCTTGCTAGTATTTAGAAATATTGAGGATGTTAAATATAAATCACTCCCTCTGTGTTAACACAATCAGAACTACTTTCAAGCATAGGCAAGTGTAATTGTTTGTGTTTTTCTTCTAGTACATTTTGAATTTAAATAGGGTGAGTGTGAAAAAAAACACGCATCATAGCCAAGCAAATTTGGTCCCCTATATTGTAGCATAAGTATCTTGTTTTGGCTCTTTACAATACGTGTTCCCTTTGTGGACATGTGTATCATTTGTTACACTGTTTGACCGGATTAGGACCATCAACCATTTGTATATGGCTCTTCGTGCTCTTCCATGGCCTGAAGACATGATGCTTTAGGTTTCTTTCACGTACTTTTTCTTGCTCACAAAAATGCTTGAGCATCTTGGCACTCATACTGACTAAAGGCATACATATTATATAGATTGGAAATCTCCTTCCTTCTTCTCATCCTTTCCTCTGTAAGTGCAGGGAAAATGAACAACTGTCAAAGTATGGAGACACCAAATCAGCCAGAAGCATCATGCTGGTAGAGCTTAAGAAATTGATTGAAGCAAATCCTCTCTTTAGAGAAAAGTTAGCTTTTCCCACTCTGAAGGCATCCCGTCTGCGAACTCTTATCAACCAAAGGTATGAGATTTACATACCATGTTGACTATCTTAACACTTCCTGCCTTAACCCTTCATTTTTTAGCATGGTACCGCATTCCGATTTTCATGATGCATTCCGATTTCCCATCTGAAAAGTTGTTTCGCCATATTTTGTTTGTGAATATATCTTTGTTGACCAATCATTTATCAAATTGAATGCTGAGTTTGCGGTTCCTGGCATTGTAGTTTAAATTGGCAACATCAGCTCTGCAAGAATCCAAGGCCAAACCCAGATATCAAGACACTATTCATAGACCATACATGTACCCCGCCAAATGGAGCTCGTGCCTCACCAGTTTCAGTTCCACTTACGGCTGTATCAAAGGCTTCTGTAACATATACACCACTTGGGGCTCATGGGGTATCTAACTATTAGTTGTGATTATATGATATATCTAACTTGAGAGATTTTTCAGTTTCATATACTCACCATTGAGTTTCTACATCTTTTCATCATATGCAGCCATTCCCTCCTGCAGCAGCCGCCGCCAATGCTAATGCTTTAGCTGGCTGGATGGTAAATGCAGCTGCTTCATCATCGGTTCAGCCTGCTGTTGTCACTGCATCATCGTTACCTGTAGCACCAAATCAAGGTTTGAAGTTGGTTTTCCTTCTTGTATTTGTTTCATGAGATTCAGCAATTGCCTTAACAGTTTCTATACATAATAAAGCATACCAAAAGGTAGGCATCACACTGCGTTAGTACAAATGGACTATTTAGAAGTTGAGAAGTATACATGTGGACAAAAACTTTCAGGCCTCAAAGACTTGGAATTAGCTGGAAAATGGAATTTATGAAATATGACGCTAACAGGCTTGCGATGAAAAGAGTGAATACTCACACAATGGTCGATGACAAAGATATGCCACAACTGCATGTTTCTAGTACTTGGTAATCATCGTTGAATGTTGGTGTAGTTCATATAAATTTAGGATGGTCACAGGCGAGAATCGCTTTGGAAACTATGTGGCTTTAGGTATCTATGAAATTGGGGGGATAAATTTAAACACGGCGATTGACCGGCAGCACTTAAATTGTCGATTGCCAATGCAAAACAATCAAGAATCAAATGAACTAAGTGCGCAACTGACATGCAAAATGTTGACATAGATTGCCATCAACATGTTAAAATATTGGATTAAACTGTAAGGAAGGATGACAAATTAGTGTATTCCATAGTAATCAAGATCAATTACCATAGGATGGAGAATAATTTTTGGATGGTTAGAAAGAAATGAAGGAGATCGATGAGCGTAAAGTTAGTAGTAAGCCTGCCACAATTAGGGACATGCCAAAAGAAATGGAAGATGTATAAATATTAGACAGCAGGAACAGTCTTAATCTGGATGGAGCAACAGGTTTCATGTAAGGCTCCCTGGATGTGACAATGTTGTTGATAATGCTGTCTAATTAGGAGTATGCACACCCGAAAATAATATATGTAAAAACTGGATTTTGTTTATATTTTAAGCTGCTATTGCTCAGATTTTTGTTTTTCCTGTAAACAGTATCCGTTGTGAAGCGCCCAAGAACCCCTCCAAATGCTCTTAGTATGACGGACTATCAGAATGCTGACTCTGAGCAGCTAATGAAGCGGCTAAGACCCAGTGCACATGCTGATGAGGTAATGCTGATTTTTTAAAAAGAAGAATCAATGCTTCAGATACACTTTATATTTATTTATTTATTTTAGCATCATGCCGTGTCAATTTAGAGAGACATTTATCTTTTGTCATATCAGGTTACTTATCCCACACCCATTCCACAAGTTGGATGGTCATTGGATGATCTGCCACGAATCGTAGCTTGCACACTGAATCAGGGATCCAATGTGACTAGCATGGACTTTCATCCTTCTCATCACACCCTGCTTATAGGTATAACCTTCGTATGATCTTGCAACGGCCTAGATTGCACTACAATGAGATCTTATTCATTAGCTTTAAGCAATCTGATCAGAACCGATCATTTAAGACCTTTGGTACATATCTATATCTTGTGTAGTGGGTTCTGGGAATGGAGAAATCACGCTTTGGGAAATTGGACTACGGGAGATGCTGGTTTCAAAGCCGTTTAAAATATGGGATACATCTGCTTGCTCAGCACAATTTCAGGTTCTTATATTATTTTAATGTGGAAAAGATTCTATACATAATTTGCAATAAGCTTTGTGTTGATAATATTTTTTTTATATGTCTGCTAGTTTTCTTCTACTGATTGTGTAGACTAAGCAACCTATATTCTTGAAATAAGTAATTCATTTCCTAAAAACTATAAAACTTATTAGACATTCAAACTGGTTTCTTCAAATGCATGCCAGTCTTATTTCTGCGGTCCAGAGAAGATTAAAGATTCATCGCCTGGAAAACATGATTTCCTTGAATCGATTAAAGCCATCCATAAGTAACTATTATATGTTTAGAGATATGTCCTATTTCATAATCCATCCAACCTCCATATATTTGCAGTCCAAGTTTATTTTCAGCAGTCCGAAGAAGAATGAAGCTTCACAGCCTGAAAAAACCCTGATTTCTTTGAATTGGTTAGAGCCATTTGTAAGTAATTAAATGTTTTTCCAGATGGTCTGTTTCATAATCTGTCCGATGCCCCTTGTATTCCCTTCTGCACATGGCATGTACAGGGATACTGTATGACTTATCTCCTTAAACGTTTATATGCATTCTTGTTCCTTATGTGTATCAGTTAACATTATATCATCAACGCCTCATTGAGTCTGGAGCAGCTAATAACATTCTGTTGCCTGGACTCTGGAGCCTCCCGTTCCTAGAACTTCCCACTATACTAATTATCATTCACAACCCTATTCCTGGTTTTCTCCTTGGGGAACAGTATGATTCGCCTTTAAGGAAATTTATGACATGATTGACAAGTGATATTAAGTTATTAACCACTCCCATGAGTGATATTGACCGGGATGGAACCAGGTTTCTTGTAGAGTCTTATATATATATATATATATATATATATATATATATATATAAATGATCGTCACCTAACCTCAGCTTAACCTTAAAAAAAAAACTCTGAGCTTAAGCTATTCAATTGTACAAAAATTTAATATGTCTATTGGAACTATTTGATTTTAATAAAATCATGGGTTATAAATTAAGCATTAGCAGATAATAACTCATAATCAAAGGATTGTTAATTTTAGAAAACTTAAATTTTCATAGAATTAGACCTCTCCTTTTCGTCCTTTGTTTATTCTTGTCCTTTTCCTTGGTTCATAATTAGTTTATTTTTCTTTCTTTCTCCATTTTTCATAAGGTAGAGAAGACCTTGTTGATATTTTTTTAATAAGGTCTGAAACTGAAAATCCAATCTTTTTCTTTAAATTTTATGTAGATTAATTAGATCTAAAGGTATATACTATAAACTATAAGAACTTGGATTATGCTATACTAGTGTTAAACAATAGGATTTATATTATAAAAACCAACCTTTTCTATAGAGCTATATCACAATTTTTGCATAAGTTTTAAATTGTTTATTTAAATAGATGGCAAATTAATCAAAGAATAATTGTTTCCCTATAAATTAGGAAAAAAACTATTCAATGTGATTTGAATTTATGCACTTAACTATACAAAATACTTATACCTCCTTAAATAGAGGAGATAAATCTGGATATATTTGAAATGGAATTAAGCAGGACGAATATAATTATGTGGCGATTGGAGAGAACATAGAAACGAGGGAGGGGCAAGATATAAACAAACCCATTGAGATTCTGGGAAGTTGGAGGCGCAGCCACCCCCCATCTACAATGGTGGTTCCATCCCTGGATATTGAGATTGGCTCTGCCTCTTTAATGTTCCCTTTGTCAGTTTGTTGTCATGTTGAAGCTATGAGCCAATTCGTGACCATACTAATAGCAACTTCAACTATAATTGATCGTCTCATCGTTCTTTCAGAAATGTGTATACAGAATCAATTGTTGACATTCTGATTGATTTAGGGTTTAAGAAACTATGTCCATGCAGTAATTTTAAATCATTCCTAACTTGCCAGTTTGCAAGCCTTATGCTGTGTACCATTTGAGTATGTGTTCTTCTTTGTGATTAGAAGTGTGCCACAGATGCATTTGCTATTGTATAGTTATGACTGACTCAAATTTGATACTAGGGCATTTTATCACTCTCCCTTTTCCGACCTGTAGGCACACCAGTTTGTATTGCAGCTACTGCTAACTTGCATTTAGCATATAACCTTTTATCTTGTCAATTTATGAGTTGCTCTTGAACATGGTTGTCCAGATGTCTGTGTTGTCTGCTATTGAAATATTAAGTGGAATTATGGGACAAAACTATCTGTGTTTTACTAACAGGGCTATAACAATACAATTTGCAAGAAATGTTGCTGAAGATCTTGTATACTTCAAAGCGTACACTTCAATCATTTTCTATTTATAGGTCATATAATTTACCTTGTTTTTTTAATGTTGCATCGATTAGGTTGCCTTTGTCAAAGATTCTTCAGTATCGGTTACTCGAGTTACTTGGAGTCCTGATGGAAGTTTGATAGGCAAGTCTCTTTGCTGACGAGTCTTACATAACCTATTGTCTGTCAATTGCTTAAAAGTTTCAATTTTTTCGGAGCAGGGGTTGCATTCTCGAAACACTTGATTCACCTTCATGCTTATCAAACACCAAACGATATGCGCCAACTTATAGAGGTAGGTGCAATATTTCTATTCCTAATCAGTGAATATAGGGTGCAATTTCAGTCCTTACTTTTGCATGCAGATTGACGCCCATGTTGGAGGAGTCAATGACATAGCATTCTCTCATCCTAACAAACAGCTATGTGTGGTATCTTGTGGAGATGACAAGCTGATAAAGGTAAGAGCTATCATTCGCTATATATTTTATTTTTATTTCTTATTCCAGTCTCATTGTCTCGCCTTTAACAAAACTTTTTGTATACTAGGTTTGGGATTTAAATGGACAAAGACTGCATGTATTTGAAGGACATGAGGCACCTGTTCATTCCATACGCCCTCACCACAAGGAGAACATTCAGGTAATGCTTCATTGGCCGTATATTCTAGCCTAAGTGTTTATATCATTATGTTGAACCACATGCTTTTGAGCATCATCTGTAGAAAATAATTTTTTCATGGCGTCTTAAATTTATTTTGTAAAGATTATAGGAGACACTGTTGATTCTTTTCATTTCAATGCCTCTCTTTGGTAATCAATTTGATTGTGTGAAGCTCTTTACTCTTATTCTGTTTTTGCTTGCATGATGCAACTTTAATGTTGACTACTGACGAATTAAACTGCTAATAGAAGGAAATTTCTCATTAACGATTGGACCAGGGAGAGGTGGTTTTTATAGCATGTTTTTTTCGTTGATCATGCTTCGTACTTCCTTTCCTTTGCTTTCGCCTTTCGATATTCTGAGCCATCTCTATGAATAATCTTCTATTTACTACTGAACAAATGAGAAATATAGAGTTATTAGTTTTTTTGCTTTATAATTTGTTATTTCGTTTTTGCCTATGTCAACTTATCCTTAATGTATTGTATTTACCGTCATATCAATGTGGTTTTATGTCTGCTGTTGTGTGTCATATATAAGAAAGCCTTCTTTTTCTTTGAATCTCGCTTGATTCCATCTCTTAATATTTTGAATCTGCAGTTCATTTTCTCAACGTCTCTTGATGGAAAAATCAAGGCATGGCTTTATGACAACATGGGATCTAGGGTTGATTATGATGCTCCTGGGCGGTGGTGCACTACAATGTTATATAGTTCTGACGGCAGTAGGTAAGATATGTGATCATAGAAAGAGTTTGGTAGTCAACTTGGATGATATTGTGACATGCATGCAGTAATCTATTTTTGAGGAATATGGATACTGTCAGTTGACCTTATCCAAATAAAATATTCCATTGAAAATATGAACTAAGAAAATTTACATAGTGCAATTTAGAGGTGTAAAAATAAATTGTCAACAAATTCATCTCCCTCCAAAAAGAAAAAAACATATTGTCCATCCTCCAAATTAACCCCTTCCAATATATTCACCCCCCTCTAAAATAAAATAAATGAGAACAAAATACTCTGCAGTTCAGGTTCAAGAATGACATTCTTCTTCAATTGTCAACAACAACACCCGAACATCAACCTATAGTAACTCTCTCTGTTTCAAAGAACTTGGCAAAATTCAGAAAAAGTTGTTTTTATGGAGTATGGTCAAGAAGAGGATTTTTTTATCCATGCATCTTTCTGTAATTCAAGAACATCAACATATATGTTTTCATCCTGTAGATTATTTTCTTGTGGGACGAGCAAAGACGGAGAGTCTTACCTTGTTGAGTGGAATGAAAGCGAAGGAGCTATAAAAAGGACATACTCAGGGTTTCGGAAAAAATCACCTGGAGTTGTGCAGTTTGATACGGCACAAAACCACTTTTTGGCTGTTGGTGAAGATAATCAGATTAAATTTTGGGACGTAGACAATTTGAACATGATTGCAAGTACAGAAGCAGATGGTGGACTGCCGGTCAGTCTTCCATGTATTTATCATTTTAGTTCCTTTTTGGGATTAAATCACTATAATTCGTCCGTTATTTATTCTAGAGTCTTCCTCGCTTGAGATTCAACAAGGACGGAAATATACTTGCTGTTACAACAGTCGATAATGGTTTTAAGATACTTGCTAATGCTGAGGGCATCAGATATTTGCGAGCTTTTGGAAATCGATCTTTTGAGGCGTTTAGAGCTCAATGTGAAGCATCTCCGAATAAGGTAATAACATTTGTCCCCAACCTAACTCAATGTTTCCATCTACAATCAGTTACCGTATTAATTTTTATTGTTTTTGACTCTTATCAGGTAGCTGGTGCTCCTGTGGCTGCAAGCATCTCCCCTAACATCAGTAGAGTAGATCGCTTAGACAGAAACTCTCCTGCTAGGGCGTCCTCTGCTTTTGTATGTAAAAGAAATGAAAATTTTAGGCCCACATACCCATTTATTGTAACGTTCATTCTCATATTTCTGAAAGCATCATCTAAATAATGATATGATTCTTGTTTTCAGAATAATCATTTAGGTCGTTTGGCTGTTTATACTCACACTTCCAGTTTGACTTTCTAGTCTGGATCTGCTAAATTTTCCTCATTGCTATAATTTAATGGCTAAATACTTATGTGCACGGGGTAGATAGTAAATTTATGTGTATTAATAGGATATACCATATGAGTTGGTAGGAGTGATTCTTTACACAGTAGGCATCTTTTAATTCTTGATTTTCTTTATGTTATGCAATCCTTTTAACAAGTTATTATTCTATCCTCTTGGTTATATTATTTCCTTGCATACATCATTAAAATAAACATAATCATCATTGCAAGATATTTCTTATGGAATTCATGGTTTGCCATTTGCCTTCTTCTCTTCCTGTTGTTGCATCAGCGTCCTTGGATGTGTAGTTTCATTACCCTATGTAAAAGAATCTTGACATCACAACCGAATTTAAGTTCTTTCTGGGTTAATTTTGGTGCCTGTTTGCCTCTTTTTTTCACTTGATAAATGTCACTGTTGTCAATGAGAATACATGACACAACTTTTGATATGAATGGTGCCAGAATAATCAGAATGCAATTCTGTTTGCATGATAATTTAGTGTACTTGTTTCTGCTGCTATTGTTTTACTCTTCTTAAGGATGCGGGCCATTACAAATATCACATTTATTTTAAAATTTGATTGTAAATTTACAGAATGGAGGTGATCCTGCATTAAGGAGTATCGATGCTAAGCCAAAAGATTCAGAAGAGCTTCCAGATAAGTCTAAACCTTGGGAATCAGCTGAAATTCTGAACCCACAACATTGTCGAGTTGTTACAATGCCAGATAACACAGATCCTACCAGCAAGGTACCAGTTGCTTATTGCTGCTTCTATCTTGTAGCCTTAGAATTCTATATATGCTTGATTTTGAAGCTTAAATACCTCATTTATGAACAGGTTGCCCGATTGCTTTACACAAACTCTGGGGTAGGCTTGTTAGCACTAACCTCGAATGCTGCTCAGAGACTTTGGAAATGGACCCGTAGTGAGCAAAATCCAACCGGAAAGGTAATTCCTATGATATCTATTCTTGACCAAATCAACCCCCTTTATTTTTGCCTGAGTAGCAGGAAACCGCCCTTAGTTTTTAAAACCTGCACTTTACCCCTCCAATCCTAATGGCGTTAATATCTCTGTTCATTATTTCCAAAAATACCTCGAACTTCTATAATTTTTCTGTCAGTGTTTTATTAACTGTTCTTAATTAATATTTCTGTTGAGGGGTGTTTTTGGAATAAAAAGGGTATAGAAACCGTAAAGTTAATGGTTTTCAAAGTAGGGACACAAAGTGCAGGTTTCTTAAACTTAGGGTGATTTACTGTAATCGGGCAATAGTAGGGGGTCTTCCTGTGATTTAGCCTTTTATTCTTTGCATATTTCTCTTTTTCCCTGAAACATCGGAATATGATCTAAGTTTATTGAGGGTTATGAAGGCCACGGCAAGTGTTGTACCACAGCACTGGCAACCAAACAGTGGTCTTCTTATGACAAATGATGTGTCAGATACCAAGCCTGAAGACGCTATCCCTTGCATAGCCCTCTCGAAGAACGATTCATATGTAATGTCTGCATGTGGTGGCAAGGTCTCATTATTTAACATGATGACGTTCAAGGCAAGTTGTTCATAATTTTAATTAAACATCACTGGTATTTTGCGCATGCAATTCACATACATATATTAGTCAAATATTCGAAAAGGATTTTAATAATTTCAGTTAAAACCGTAGAAAAAATTATAGTGGAGGTTGTTGAAGATCTGATATTATATAAAAAAATTTATAAATTGTTTATTAAACTATGAGAATACCTCGAGTCTTGCCACATTGCTTGCTGAGAATCAAATTGAAGAGATATTGGGTTCTTAACATCCATCCTTGTTAACTTTCAACGGTGTTATGCTCAGGTAATGACAACATTCATGCCGCCGCCGCCAGCTTCAACCTTTTTAGCATTCCATCCTCAAGATAACAACATTATAGCAATTGGAATGGAGGATTCAACCATCCACATATATAATGTGAGGGTGGATGAGGTAATATATGTCAACTCACACAAATTTTCTGTTCTTTGAACCTTTCTTTATTAGAGTCTCTGCCATGTCACCAAAACTTGAAGCTTGTGATGAGGATGGAGGGAAGTATTTTTATACTCTACACTCCAGCTCTCAATGAGTGGCTGAGTGCCCTTCCTTTGGGCTGAAACCAGCGCCTTTACACAACTGACTTCTTTTACACAAAACACGCTTGTAATTTATTTGCACAAACACCCCCTCTATTCATCGACCAAAAACCCAAAAGGCACTCAAATTCTACTCTAAACAACACAAACAAGTTTTAGAGTTGAAAAGGACAACCATTGAATTGCTTGGAGTTAAATTTGAGTGATTTTATGGATTTTGATCTGTGAACAGAGGTGGTGTTTGCACTAATAAATTACTTGGTGCTATATGATGTAAACTTCAGGAGTGTTATGTGCGATTAACCCTTAATCAATCCACTTTCAAAGCTTGACTGGTGGGATTTTACGCTGAATTGCACTAATAGCATCTTAAAGTGCCGTTCACTTCACCAAAACTCTTAATTTAAGATGAGGCGACGAGGGAAACAAGTTTGTACTCTAAAGCTTCTGATTTGCAACCAATCCTTCTATTTTTTGGCAGGTTAAAACAAAACTAAAAGGCCATCAGAAACACATCACTGGATTAGCATTTTCCAATGCCCTAAATATTCTTGTATCTTCAGGTGCTGATGCACAGGTAAGGCTTAAAATATATGGAATTCGTTTGGAATTACTGTTTAGAATTGCTCTTTGAAATTAATTGTTTACCATCTCTGAATAGCACGCACCTTTAGGACCTAGTTAGAGAGCCAGTTTCAGGATGTGTTTTTCCATTAAGTAACAAATATATGCCACTTCTGTCAACAAAAAAAAACAAACAAATATATGCCACATTGGTTATCATGTAACCGTGCATAGAGGTAGTAAATTTACTACATAAGCTAGCATGTTACTGTGCAGAGAGGCGGTAAATTCAGCACATAGGCTTTAGCATGCTGCTATAGTGCTATGCAGAGAGTAGGAACATATGTTTGGTATTGTATAATTTCCCCCCCAATAATAAGATAGATAGTTTTTAAGCTTTGGATTTATTTTGAGACGTGTGCAAATAATTATGAAGAGAAGTCCTTACTTATTCAAACTTCGACATAATTGATTGCACAAATCCCAATGTGCATGAGTGCATGCAATGTTAAGGCTGATAGGATAGAGCTATAAATGTGAGTGCCATTATAATCTCTTTTCAGTTGAGCAAGTGATTTGGGGTTCAAACACCCTTTGCATTGGCTATGACCTATTATTCAAAAGTAAAGCGCTATAAATAACTGTAAAAGATAATTAGGGGGAAATTAACAAAAAGCTTTCCATTTTTCTCTAACACAAGCAAAGATCAAATCTGAAAAGCAAAAAACGAAAGAAAAAGTCGAACCAAATTCTCATATGAAAAAAATAAAATTAACATTTTCATTTCTTTCACAATGCTAAAATTTTGAAAGATTAATGTAAATTTTGTACACTTTGTAAATGATGTGATTTGTTGCAATGATATATAACACATGAATTACTTTGTTCAACTATCCACTAATAAGAATATAATGCCAAAAAATAATTCATAAAAGAAAATACAATCAGAAAATTGTGCTAATAATAAAAAAAATGATAAAAGAAGGAAGAAAAATTAGAAGCTCTCCCATGCCAAAAATAACCACAAAAGAGAGAAAAATCTACACATTTTCATTTCTCACATTATGCCTAAAATTCCCATAAGGTTGTCCTTTTGTTTTTTCACCATGCCAAAAATATTTTTTGAAAGAGGAAAATCAAAATATTTTCATTTTTCTCACCACATCAAATTCATGCCAAATACCATAGATATAAACATTTCATGCATTTCATTTTTTGGAAACAATTTAGAACTTTCAAATTGAGCCCATGTTGCCATTTTCCTACTTCTGCGCTGATAAGGTGGAGGGGGGCTAACAACATTTCCCACCAATAAATTATAGCGAGATTTACTGTGAGGAGTATGAAATTTCTTAGGATTATCCCCTCATATAGTTCTAGCATATAATGAAGATTATCAGTGAAGAAACAATTTTGCTCTTCTTTCAATCTGCCAAACTATGTGTTGGCTACCTCTCCCCTCAACCATTTGTATGGCAAGTATCTTAGCTTAAATTTTTTATAAGCACAACTGTCGTTGCAGCTTTGTGTATGGACCACCGATTCCTGGGAGAAGAAGAAATCTATAGCCATCCAGCTGCCATCTGGCAACGCTCCCGCTGGTGATACTCGCGTCCAGTTCAATTCTGACCAAACTCGCATGTTGGTATCTCATGAAACACAGATTGCAATATATGATGCTTCCAAAATGGAACGCATTCATCAGGTAACATGTTATTTCTAGATCTATTTCATCAACTATCACAGTAATCTTGTTGAATCAATATTAAAAGATCATGCTCTTTCTATTTCAGTGGGTTCCTCAAGATACCCTCTCTGGGCCCATATCTTATGCGGCCTACTCGTGCAATAGCCAACTGGTTTATGTTTCCTTCTGTGATGGTCACATTGGCGTATTTGATTCTGATTCTTTGAGAATAAGATGCCGGATTGCCGCAGCAGCTTACCTATCTCCAGCAGCAGCAAACAGGTATAACTTTGAAAAGCACAGCTTGTCCCATAATAACTGATCATATGGAGAAACTATATATTATTATGAGGAATCAGAGGGTTTAAGTGGACCCTACAGTCGAGCTGACACAGCGGTACCTCACTTGTGTGTTGCTTATTATTAAATAAAGTTGTGACATAAGGTAAATCCAATGTTTAGTAAGAAAGAGATGGCACATCACTCTAAAGAATAGGTATCTTCATTCAATTGAATGTAGGTGCGCTTAGTCTATGGTGCATCCTATGGTGTCCTTATTTTGCGACTAACTGATGTTAGTCTTGCATATTTGGTATTATGCAATATGGCAGGACACTCGATAGAAAATTGAAGTGTCCTTCCATTTCCAGTAGGGTACATTACACCAGACCATAGGTGTCTGATGCTTGTCTTCTTATTTCCTGCGTACAGCAACCGTACCATGCTGTCTCAAAATATATTAGAGAAAAATAAAATAAAATATGTGTTTAAGTATCTTCTATAAAGAATCGTGTAAAATTGCTTTTTCCTCATTTTTAGGCACATTTAGACTTTGTCCGAAAACCGGTGTTTGTGGCCATGTATGTCAAACATGTCCATGCCATACGTTTAGATATTCCTACTTAATAATTAATATTATCCATTGTAGAGGTGAAGGGCACCCAGTTTTATAACACTTTCACCGTTTCATTATCATAGCATAGGACCTTTAAAAAAAAATTAAACCATTCATATCTAATTCCACTGTCCCTGATTTTTGATTGCTGCAAAATTAACCAAGAGAGCTTCACATTTTCACACTGTTAGTTATAATATACAATTACTTCCCTCCACCCTCATCATAACTTTAAAGTTTTGGTGCAGTGGGAGAAACCTTTTTTTTCTCTTGCCTTTTTAAAAATTATTCTTTAACATGAATATCTTAACCAGCGGTTAATTTTGTTCTATATGTAGTTATATCTCCCATTTCGGATTTGTCTCGGAAATACATAATTTCATACTCGGTTTCAAGAAATTACTAAGCTTGCAAGGTTTTTGATATTTTCAGCAATCCACCAGTGTACCCTTTGGTCATCGCTGCGCATCCACAAGCACCAAATCAATTTGCAATTGGATTAAGCGATGGATCAGTTAAAGTGATCGAGCCGTTAGAGCCAGAGGGCAAGTGGGGAACCACAGTACCTATTGAAAACGGTTCAGCTACTGGTAGAACACCGGCATCATCAGCTACAAGCACACCCGCCACTGAGACCCAAAGGTGATGGTGATGGATTTCATGTTTGTAAATGGCATAAATTTACCCTGATATGCAGTTTATGTTTAGCATATTGTAGTTTTTATATTTATATTTTTTCTTCTTAATTATACATTTAATATATTATAAGTTTGTCTATGTCTTAGCATTGAAAGGAATAATAAGACAATTGTTAGTGCATTCTGTAAAGTACTAGTGTATTTGTACATGATCCCATACTTGTTGTGTTGTGTTATTGAAAGATCAAATTGTCTGTTGGTATTTTTTGTTTTCATAGTATTTATTAAAAATCCTCTCATTTCTTGTTTATGATGGAGCAAATGTGGTCTTGATTATCTTTTCTGTTCCGCGATTTGTAGGTTAGTGTATGCCTTATGAAAAGTTTTGTGTTGTTGTTACCTTCCAAAGGTATTAAAATGCAAAAAAAACAAAAAAACAGAGGATGTGGACAGCGCTTTGAAAAATATATCAACCCACAATTTAATCTTTAAAAATCGCAACACAATAAAATGTTTTTTTTCCCGCTTTTTTATACCTTCGAAGGTACACAACAGCACCAACCATAAACTTTAATCCCAAATTTTTTGGTTGGGCATATGATTATGTTTTCCATTTGTGCTCTATTAAGGGCCGTCTTGATTAATTTGTTAATTACCATATCAATTTATCTACTTCTATCCGTGTTCATTTAAATTTATTTTCACTCTTTGTTGTGTCATTAAATACAATTTTGTCACTTCTAACTAGCCATTTATTGGTCTCAGCTACATAAGAATTAAGAATGTGGATATAAAAAATATATATTATTTATTAACTCATTTAATTAAATAAATACTTATATGTAGTAATTATACATAAGAGAGTGTTATATAGTAATTACTTGAATTAAGAAACATAATATATTGTTATGATTATTACCATCCTTAAGAAGTCAGGAAATTAAACAGTAAAACAACAATATAACCGAGGCTCAGCTGTAAAAGAGCTTTAAATGTTTATACAAGACACCACATTATTAATAAATCGTTGGTGCATGCATGAAACTTTTGGTTATATCAATGAGTCATATAATCGATGGTATATTTTGTCCCACATCGAGGGATGAACGAGAGGAGAGGCAGCACTAGATATAAAAGCTGGTCTTGGGCTGTTAAAAATTCCATACCTTCTATGGCTCTTTGATGAAGATCTGGCGCCATATATTTTGTACATTTGCTCAACTTACCCCTTACCCTTGAGAGGCCAGATTAGTTATTGAGTATAGAAGGATAAGATCCTTTTTGGCTGATGTTTTTAATGACTTGGTTGGTATTATACGAAGTTGGTTTGAGTGACATTATACTAAGTTCAGGGAAGAGAAGTGTATTAACTTATTTTTATTTTATTGAACAGTTTATTGACAATCTTAGATGCTCGAAATGAAATATTTTTATAAATTAAACTCCTAATAGTTTTCTTAGGTTTTTAAGAAAAACTATCATAGTAGTCTGAAGTCTATAAACAATTATCCATTTTAATCAGCGACCATCTTAGCTTAATTGTTTATTCCCAGAAAAAAAACCCTCAATTTCATCTCTATCCTTAATGCTGGCCACGAGCGCGGTGCTTGTCTTGTCGTCACTATCTTTTCTACATCTTCATCATTTTTAAATCCCAACTCTAACCCTAACCCGCCGCCTTCTTTCCAGATCTTGATCTTCATCTGTCATCTTCTTCTTCCAACCCATCCTAACCCCTCCTTTGATCCTAGCCGTACGTCACTTCGTCTTCATCATCTTTAAATCCTAATCTTACTCCAATCCTAACCCTAGCCCATATCACCGCCGTCCCACCGTAGCTCTTGCCACCACCTTTCTAGATCTTGAGCTTGATCTTTGTCATCTTCTTCCAACCCATCCCAGCCATGACTCTGGCTCTAGCCCTACGTTGACGTTGTCTTGCCGAGATCTTCATCTACTTCATCTTCTTTACCATCACCTTCATCATCTTCTTGATCCATCCTCACCCTCATCCTAATTCTAACTTTAGCCATCGGAGCTGCCTCGTCGACGTCACCTTGCCGCCACCATCTCGTTACCGGCCCCATCTCGCTCACCGCCGCTTGTCCTGTTAATTATTTAGTTAACAATTATAATTATCTAAAATTATTAACAATTTATTTAATAAATATTTAAGTCATATATATATATATATATATATATATATATATATATATAATGGAGGAAAGATGTATATATATATATATATATATATATATATAATGGAGGAAAGATGCCATAGGAGGGAATTTCCTCCTATGGCGTCGAAAAAATACAACATCCATCGTGTTTTCCGACGATCGGAACCCATCATCTTCATCGTTATCATCTAAGATATGAGTACACCAAATTTCATGTGATTCTACTGTTAGTTATATGTATGTCCTAGAGGCCATTACTGTACATAGGATGTATATTGTAGTGGATGCTGGGACATATATAGGGAGGACTTTCTTGCTCGACATGATAGTATGCTATCTGGTTGCTCTTTATCTTAACGTGTACACCGATTGTCTCTCTGTTACATGTTGGTAAAGCCCTTAGAATATGTACTTGACTACCTGGACTATGATGAGGATCATACTAGTGGGGACATGGTAGTCCATACGTACATCCTTCAAGGTCCCTAGTCGTAGGTGTATCGAGACGGGGCATCGATATACCAGAGTAGACTAGCGTATACCTTCTCGACCCATACAGATGGACGATGGATGATCCCATATCCATTGGTGTTTGACATCAGAGATGATATACGGGTGCTCAGTGGAGACGGGTACGCTGGACGGACTCGCCGAGAACTCCCAGATGGTATTATACCTTACGTCAGATGGCAGTTCTCTGGTGACACTGATACAGGTTAGTCTGTAGACCCGAGATCGTCATATAGTCTTGTGTGATTCCCACTGTGCTTTGATTTCCACCTTACCACGTTCAAGAGGGCGTGCAAAACGGTGGTTTTTGGGTACAGTCCCGAATCACATGGAGGCAATGAGCGATAGGAGGGGATTCGTCTCTCCCGGTATAGGGAGTTGATGTTGTGTTGTGTTCGATTGGCTATAACCGGAAATCCCTGGCCAGGGTTGCTGAGATTTACTGGTAAGTGTTACCAGTAGTTTCTCGAACTGTTATAGACCTCATATCGACATGACTTATCGAGCTATTGGGGTCTGACGTTTACCACCCCTAGGCAAGATATGCGACATATCAGACGACGAGACCGGACTGTACGTTAAGTGTTACTGGTTGGATTCACAGGAGTGTGAGCGGGCTTGCTCGTTGATCTTCTGATCGCTCAATACCCGGGTGGCCGTTACGTTTAGCAGACCGCTTGCGGCTTGTGGGTGTTTGATATGATCATCACATGCTGCCGGCGTATTGACGAGTCTTTAGAGTCCTACACAGAGGTTTCCTGGCTCAAGCGAAACGAAATAGGAGCGCATATGAGATATGTGCGGGACCGAGAATAATACCAGTATATGATACTGTATTCTATTCTCGCGATCTGTATCATTGGACGGTTATATGAGATATAGTCGGGCTACCGAATCAAGTGTTGATTCGATACATTGATACACTTGATATTAGTCGGTTATATGAAGTATGACTGGATCATTAAATCAAGTGTTGATTTAATGATTTAATGTATAATTATATATTTGATATATTACTTTACATTAACTAGTATTTGTTCACTTAAGATTGATTATCTCACTTGAATGTGCACATTGTATATTTGATATATGTTTGTGCACTAGTTTGTATCATGTTTGATGATACATGCAAACTTGGGTGTGTGTATGCTTTGAACCATGTTTAGGTAAATGGTTAGGGTTTTAATTTATTTATTCATTTATTCATTTTAGCGAGAAATAAAATGGTGGCTAACTTTGTATTTTCTTTGAAGCTTCATGAAGCTTTGAAAAGTTCAACCATTTTGTTTCTTTTGCTTAACCTAACCATTTGCCTAAACCCTAGTTTATTCTCTACACTTGTTAACTCACCCATGGTTGCAATATGATAAGGGTCACTTGAATTTTCTAATTAGATAATTCATTTTCTTTTCTTTCCTCTTCTTCTTCTTCTTGAAGAAGAAAGAAAACCATAGCTAGAAAATTCTATGTGATGAATCCAAGTGAGAAATCAAAATCCATAGTGAACTCACTTCCTATTTCTTCATCCTCTACCACTTGCCATGTTGTATAGGGTGTTTTCTTCACAAGTTTCATGACTTAGTGAAGATGGAGCTTGAGTTAGAGTTGTCTCGACGTAGATCATCTTCGGCATCGAAGTTATCGACCTAGCCCGCCCATTTCTCCGATGAAACCGACAATAGAGTTCGGGATTCCGATGATCGCAGCGGAGGGACGTCAACACGGAGCTAAAGAAGTGGTGGACCGGATCTACAAAGGTTGTAGCCCCTTTCATTTAGCACTAAAGCAGTTTAGTAGATTGTAGTTTCACCTAATTTCTAGTTAACGATCTATATTAGGATTTCTCGGCACATAAATTTTTGAATTTGGCATGGTTGATGCCTTGTGGAACCTCTCGAGTGTGCCTAGGAACCCTACAGTGGTATCAGAGCCTAGCTAGAGTTTTAGGCGATGTGTAGGCGATGTTAGAAACCCGATCGAACCCGAAACCCTAATTCAAAACCACTCTTTGGACTTTTTCTGAAAAAATGGATTTTTCCAAATTAAAAATATCCAAAAAATTCAGCAGGAAATTGTATGAGTTACTATGCAGCACGTGACCCTAACTCGACCAAAGCGCCGCGGAACCGCGGCCCCACCCCTGCTTGTGCGGCGGTTCCGCGGCCATACTGGTGAGTTAGGCCACGTGGTTTGCACAGTAATTTGTTTATGGAGGTGCTGTATTTTCTGGGAATTTTTAATATTTACTCAAGAGTTGAGTTTTCTGGGTTGTATTGGGGACTCGGTGTTTCGATCGGGAAGTCTAGTTTCGTCTATGTGTTTTTCCGGGTAATTTTAGAATATATTAAAAAGTTCGACCGGATATAAATACCCAATTTTTCCCCTGCCGGAAAATTTCTAAGTGTTGGATTTTTCCGTAGTTTAATGACGTTCTAAATAGTGAAAGTAACGCGATGGTCCCTCTATAAGACAACAAACCTTAACTCGATTATGTGACCGACTTGAACTGCCCTTTGAATCTTAGGGTTTGGGGCAGTACGGCGTGCCACATGTGAGGCGTTGGCTTGACCCTTCTACGGCTGGACCGTTGGTACTGAGGCATGAAGTGAATGTTTTTAAACTTATTTCATATGTTGAGCTGTTTCGGGAAAACTTGGGTGTTTGATTGTTCGATCGGAAAGTTTAACATTTTCTATTTATCCGGAATGTGATGCAATATTTGGAATCCACAAGTAGTTATGAGATAACTGAATGAATATTATAAACATAGCAGTTTAGTCTCACTTGATCGGTTGCCACGGGATTTTGATGTGATTAAAAGTCCGTCACAATCGCGTAGCGTACACGGATACTCTCCGGTAAACTTAATAAACAGCCACGCCCCATAGCCCCGACCAAGTGACTGTAGGAGAACCCCGTCGCCGAAAGCATCTGTTCGGGTGCTCGCGGTAGCGGTGTTCCGCCTTAGTGAATTTCGTCGACGGTATCGGGGGTGCAGCCGTCTACTAAAGTTTGCGACGAGCATTCGTACCGGGTGTCGGGAATCTTGTTGAATTGCCCGACTTGATATTGAAAAGAGTTTTCGATAATGAGACTGAAATACGGGGTTTGTAATTGTTAGGCATGCGATGTCTAAGGAATTCATTTGGTTAGGCATGTGATGTCTAAAGAGGTTGCGGATTCCAACTGTTGCAGTTTTACACTTTCTTTTCTGTGACCGTAAGTGTAATATATGATATCGCCGGTTTCGTTGCTATATGTCAACGACAATTGGGATACGCATGTTTATTTACGTTGATGACATGTGATGTTATGTGTTGCTGGATATGCTATATTGGATCGTCGTGTTTGAATAGCCGGGGTTTTTTTATATGTGAGATGAGTGTTTTTCATTTTCATTCATGTAAAAACTTGTATGTAATATTCTTTTATTGGGGAACTTCCAGGTTGCGGAAGATGTCACCTTTGTATATTATTTACTTTTCCGCACTAGGATAGACCCAAGGAGGAGGGCACAAGTAACCGGGTTCTGGAGTCCAGTGGGAGACCAACTCGAGGAGTCGAGTCCGGGTCTCCTAACTCTAGAATTGGTAGGGTTGCTTGCCGCTCTCGTAGGGGTCTAGGGGTGTGGGTTTGGCTATTCATCGCGACCATGGAATCCGTGTTTTATACTGGCTCGTATTGAAAACACGGACGTCCTGGTATATCCAATATTTCATATATGTTTCTTCTGCTGCGATATCTGTGATGTGATCATTTGATGTTCTGTGATAAATACTGTATATAGTATATATGATATATTATATAGGCGTTACTTATGTTTTACACCCGCGCTAGCCCTGCCCCGCTCTGCCGTTAGTTACCTAACCTAACGGTGCACGAGGGGACATCGAGGCGAATGCGGATGACATAAGTGTACGTCGTATTTATCTGTGATGTTTAAGTAACTTAAATGATGAGACTTCATTAATATGATTAATGAGAGAAAAAGAAACCTAAAGATGTTGTGGAATCGAATTTTCAAAAACAGGTAGCTACAGTTCTTGCTTTGCATAGCGGTGTTCCTTGTAGAACATCCTGCACCTTATTCGATAAGGAAAGGGCCGAGATCCCTTCACCGGGAGTGACCCCTTTAGAAATAACTGGCAGATGCTACACACTCGGTTTGTCTTTTGAACGCTTCTATAGTTTCTGCTTTGCACAGTGATATATATGATATATCCCGCACCTCATTCGACGAGGAAAGGGCCGACGATCCCTTCACCGGGAGTGACCCCTTTAGCAGAACTAGAAAAGCCTAAAAAACACTCCATTTCAAAATTCATTCGATCCTACAACGATATCAAGTTCATTACGCAATAGGTTTTCCGAAAAACCTGTCGTAGCCCTCCGTCATTTCAGATAAGTCCTGCTTAGTATTCGTGCTGCGTTTGTTGACTTGTCAAGGCGCAGTGTGCGGTAGCTAACCAGTTTTTATCTGCTTATGCATATGATGCAGATTGGGTTAGGGTAGTCGTACAGCCTTGTTGACCTTGTCAAGGGTCGTGCGGGTGGGTTTGATTCAATCAAGAAATGACTGGTTGAACTTGACTTACGGTCTATGGTTTGTTGACCTTGTCAAGGTCATAGATCGTTTGGGGCAAAATATTATCGGGAATTTCAAGTGTTGAAATTTGCAATGAGATTGCATACCTTCTATGAGATAGTTGGATCCCGATACCCGCTGCGAGTAAGAGTTACTCCTGGGAGAGTTTTACACATTACAATTAGCCGATCAAGTAGGTGTCTAGAAAGGTGTTAACGAGGTTATGCCTCTGGGAAAACGAGGTTTACATTAATTAGGTCCGTGCGAAAGCACGGGGAACCTCCCTCAAAGTATCGACACCGGCCTGGCTGAAAGATTGGCGAACTTGTAGCGTGTAATTAATCCCGGCTAGTATTTCCTTTTAGGGTTTGAAGGAAGACTTGATAAAAATAGTGGGAGCCATCCTGATTAGATAAAATAATAACCAATCTGATCTTGCTAGAGCGCACGCAGAATGTTTTCTTCTCTCTCTCTCCAGGTAGCGACCATGTCACGCCTTAATCAAGATAATAAAATGGATATATTGACCGAACCCGCTTGTTATACTGAGCTGGGGAACATTGGTCCCGCTCCAACTTATAATTGTTATAAGACAGAGCAGGAAATAGAGGAATACCAGAATTCCTATGCCGCCCAAACGAAGAAAGTGCATATGATGCATCTCCTTCGGGTGTGTTCATTACAAAGAACTGTTTCTCTGTATCCTCTACGTCCTGGGTATTTGATACCGGATCAGGATCCCGCATATGTAATCTGTTACATGGGCTACAGAAAGGTAGAGAACTGAGAACGGGTGATAAGTTTCATGAGACAGAAAACGGTGCAAGTGTTGCAGCCAAGTCTGTTGGTCACTGTCACCCTGTATTCCAAATACATTGATTCTGAACGAATGTTATTAGATACCGAACCTGATATACAAAATCATATCAGTCTCTTTATTAGTAAAGAAATGATAAAATTTTGTATTGTTGGATAATGTTTTGAACATTTACTATATCAAAAGTTGATCGGTTCAGGCACGTTATCTAAAAGCATTGATGTTCTAAATCAAACTATAGTTCTTAGTATACGGAACGCACACAAGAGGAAGAGTTCAGAATTGAACGATTCCTTCTTGAGGTATTGTAGACTAGGTCATATCAATGCGACCCGACTAGCTTAAGTTACATTGAAGATGCATATTTAAATCAGTTTGAATTTACATCTTGAGAAACTTGCCAGTCATGTCACAGAGATAAGATGACCATAGCTCCGTTTATTAGAAACAGAGAAAGAGTTCGTGAACTCTTGGGATGATACGTGGTGATGTATGTAGGTCCCCTGTCTACACATACCAAGACCGGTTCTTTATACTTCATTACATTCTCTGATCATCTCTCAAGATTCAGACACATGTTCCTGTTGAAACACAAGTCCGAACCTTTTGAGATATTCACAGAATATAAGTTAGAAGTAGAGAACCAAAACGGGTATAAGTATTATGTCCTTTGATGTGATCAGGGAGGAGAATACTTGAGCACGGAATTCTTGGACTTTTCTAAAGAAGAATGAGATTCTCTCTCAGCATTACTCCTTCGTATACACCACAGCACGTCGGTGTATCGGGGCAGAGCAATAGCACCCTATGTGATATGGTGTGCTCTATGATGAGTACTACTGAGTTACCTATTTCCTTTTGGGGGTTGTGCACTTGAGAAGCTGCATACCTATTGAATTAGGGTTCAAATCAAATCAGTTGCCTACCGCTTCATATGTGATATGAAAAGGGAAGAGCCCATATCTTAAGTTTGTTAAGATTTGGGGTTGTCTGGCCTATGTCTAAAAGCAAAATCCGGACAAGCTCGAGGCAAGGTATGTTATGTAGAATTGGAAAGTTTCCAGCTATACAAACTGCAGCTGATGATATGATAGAACCAAAGGATTCAATAGTAACCAACGAATCTCAGCCTCTCCGCCGATCTAGTAGGGTTTCTCACCCACCTGAGAGATACTTATGTTTCTCTATGACAGTGGGAGAAAGGATTGCATCATGAGATGATGACCCAACTAGTTTCGGGCTGGCCATCAGGAGTGGAATTCTGTAAGAATGGCTAGATGCTTAGCAATCTGAGACGGAATCCTTATACACCAACAAAGTATGGACTTTGGTTGCTTTATCTGAAGGGTTAAATCCCCATCAGGAGCAAGTATATCTTGAGAAGATTACTTGGTGTAGATGGAAAAGTTGAGACTTTCAAAGCTAGACATGTTAAAGGTTTTCATCATCGACCAGGCGTGGATAATGATGAAACCTTTTTCAGTGTCTATGCTTAAGTCCATCCAGATCCTATTTGCCACGGCTACATACCATGAATACGATATCTGGTGGTTGGGTGTCATGACTGCTTTTCTAAATGATGATTTGGAAGAGAGCGTCTATAAGTACACAGCCAGAGGGCTTCGTAGACAGTGGGAGCAGCGGAAACGTGTGCAAGATACTTTATAGGATAAAGCAGGCATCACGGAGTTGGAACGTCTGTTTTGATATGGTAGTCAAAGAGTTTGACTTCATCAAAATGGTAGATGAACCTTGTATAAACAAAAAGGTAGTAGGGAGTATGATAGTGATCCTCGTAGAGTACGTGGATGACATACTCTTGATAGGGAAGGTGTTTCCTATGCTACGCTCGGTCAATCTCCGCTTATCACAAAGATTCTCCATAAAGGATCAAAGTGATACCTCCTAAATCTTGAATTTTGATCTATGAGATAGAAGTAATTGGATGTTAGGATTCTCACTAGTTATAGTGAGATGGTATCAATCGATCCTGGGGAGAATCATTGGAAAAGGTTCCAGGGTGATAAGGACGACTGAATGTCAGTCACAGGCATTGTCTTTACCCTCAGTAAAGGGACGGTATGTTGGAAGAGTTCCAAGCTAGATACCGTGGCATACTATACGATAAAGGCTGGACACATCGCTACTTAAGATGCTACCAAAGAGACAGTCTGGATGTATATTAGTTCATGAGATGAACTTCGTTCCTCCCATTGTGAGACAATGGAATTGTAGCTTATGCCTAGGAACGCCTGTCCCATCAGTGATCCAGACATATTCTAAGGTAGTATCACCTGATCATGGAGATGGTTGATCTCCAGGATGATCGAGGTTAGGAGAGTAGACTCAGAGGACAACACGGCGGATCCACTCACAAAGGCCTTTTCCCAGAGAGAGACTTTTATGGGATGGTTGAGTATGAGATACTGCAACCACTGCTACAGATGGCCCTAGTGCAAGTGGGAGATTGTTAGTTATATATATGCCCTAGAGGCCATTACTGTACATAGGATGTATATTGTAGTGGATGCTGGGACATATATAGGGAAGACTTTCTTGCTCGACATGATAGTATGCTATCTGGTTGCTCTTTATCTTAACGTGTACACTGATTGTCTCTCTGTTACATGTTGGTAAAGCCCTTAGGATGTATACTTGACTACCTGGACTATGATGAGGATCATACTAATGGGGACATGGTAGTCCATAAGTACATCTTTCAAGGTCCCTAGTCGTGGGTGTATCGAGACGGGGCATCGATATACTAGAGTAGACTAGCGTATACCTTCTCGACCCATACAGATGGGCGATGGATGATCCCATATCCATTGGTGTTTGACATCAGAGATGATATACGGGTGCTCAGTGGAGACTGGGTACACTGGACGGACTCGCCGAGAACTCCCAGATGGTATTATACCTTACGTCAGATGGCGGTTCTCTGGTGATACTGGTACAGATTAGTCTGTAGACCCGAGATCGTCATAGAGTCTTGTGTGATTCCCACCGTGCTTTGATTTCCACCTTACCACGTCCAAGAGGGCGTGCAAAACGGTGGTTTTTGGATACAGTCCTGAATCACATGGAGGCAATGAGCGATAGGAGGGGATTCGTCTCTCCCGGTATAGGGAGTTGATGTTGTGCTGTGTTCGATTGGCTATAACCGGAAATCCCTGGCCAGGGTTGCTGAGATTTACTGGTAAGTGTTACCAGTAGTTTCTCGAACTGTTATAGACCTCATATTGACACAACTTATCGAGCTATTGGGGTCTGACGTTTACCACCCCTAGGCAAGATATGCGACATATCAGACGACGAGACCGGACTGAACGTTAAGTGTTACTGGTTGGATTCACAGGAATGTGAGCGGGCTTGCTCGTTGATCTTCTGATCACTCAATACCCGGGTGACCGTTACGTTTAGCAGACCGCTTGCGGCTTGTGGGTGTTTGATATGATCATCACCTGCTGCCGGCGTATTGACGAGTCTTTAGAGTCCTACACAGAGGTTTCCTGGCTCAAGCGAAACGAAATAGGAGCGCATATGAGATATGTGGGGGACCGAGAATAATACCAGTATGTAATACTGTATTCTATTCTCGCGATCTGTATCATTGGACGGTTATATGAGATATAGCCGGGTTACCGAATCAAGTGTTAATTCGATACATTGATACACTTGATATTAGTCGGTTATATGCAGTATGACCGGATCATTAAATCAAGTGTTGATTTAATGATTTAATGTATAATTATATATTTGATATATTACTTTACATTAACTAATATTTGTTCACTTAAGATTGATTATCTCGCTTGAATGTGCACATTGTATATTTGATATATGTTTGTGCACTAGTTTGTATCGTGTTTGATGATACATGCAAACTTGGGTGTGTGTATGCTTTGAACCATGTTTAGGTAAATGGTTAGGGTTTTAATTAATTTATTCATTTATTCATTTTAGCAAGAAATAAAATGGTGGCTAACTTTGGATTTTCTTTGAAGCTTCATGAAGCTTTGAAAAGTTCAACCATTTTGTTTCTTTTGCTTAACCTAACCATTTGCCTAAACCCTAGTTTATACTCTACACTTGTTAACTCACCCATGGTTGCAATATGATAAGGGTCACTTGAATTTTCTAATTAGATAATTCATTTTCTTTTCTTTCTTCTTCTTCTTCTTCTTCTTCTTGAAGAAGAAAGAAAACCATAGCTAGAAAATTCTATGTGATGAATCCAAGTGAGAAATCAAAATCCAAAGTGAACCCACTTCCTATTTCTTCATCCTCTACCACTTGCCATGTTGTATAGGGTGTTTTCTTCACAAGTTTCATGACTTAGTGAAGATGGAGCTTAAGTTAGAGTTGCCTCGACGTAGATCATCTTCGGCATCGAAGTTGTTGACCTAGCCCGCCCATTTCTCCGATGAAACCGACAATAGAGTTCGGGATTCCGATGATCGCAGCGGAGGGACGTCAACACGGAGCTAAAGAAGTGGTGGACCGGATCTACAAAGGTTGTAGCCCCTTTCACTTAGCACTAAAGCAGTTTAGTAGATTGTAGTTTCGCCTAATTTCTAGTTAACTATCTATATTAGGGTTTCTCGGCACATAAATTTTTGAATTTGGCATGGTTGATGCCTTGTGGAACCTCTTGAGTGTGCCTAGGAACCCTACATCTACAGCCTTTTCACCGTTGAATTAGTGGGTTCAAAATTAACGGTTTACCGACAATATAACTTTTTACATTGCTAAATCAAACGGTGACAAAGTTGTAGAATCACATGAAATTTGGTGTAGCAACATCTTAGATGATAACGATAGAGATGGTGGGTTCCAATAGTCGTAAAACACGATGGGGGTGTATTTTTTCGACGCCATAGGAGGAAATTCCCTCCTTTGGCCTCTTTCCTCCATTATTCTCATATATATACAACAACAACAACAACTGAGCCTTTTATCCCAAGCATATGGGGTGGGCTACATGAACCAACATGAGAATCACGCCGGGTCCAGCACATGAATCCTCCGCCTCCACTCACTCCTATCTAACAATATACTTTCATTAAGTCCTTTGGAAACCATATCATTTCGTATCACCTCCATCCATGTTTTTTTCGGTCTCCCTTTTGCCCTTTTGCCATTGTCCATATCGAGAGTATCTATTCGTCGAACCGGTGTTTCCATAGGTCTGCGTCGCACATGATCAAACCATCTTAGCCAGTTTTCCCGCATCTTCTCCTCCACAGGTGCTACACCAACTTTTGCATGAATATCCCCATTTCGCACCTTATCTTTTCTAGTGTTACCGCACATCCAACGAAGCATGCGCACCTCCGCTACGTGCATCTTCTATGTATGATACTTCTGAGGAGCCCAGCATTCTGTACCATATAATAAGGCAGGCCGAATAGCGCTCCGATAAAACTTCCTTTTCAATTTTAACGGAAAGTTACGATCACACAAAATCCCTGTTGCACTTCTCCATTTCAACCAACCAGCTTGGATCCTTTGATTGACATCACTATTGATTTCCCCATTCTTTTGGATGATGGAACCTAGATATCTAAACTGGTCGCTCGGTGATATCTCTTGCCCTTCCAATGTTATACCAATATGGTTTTGACTTCTCTGGTTACTAAATTTGCAATTCATATATGCTGTCTTGGACCTGCTCAATCTGAATCCCCGAGATTCCAATGTTTGCCTCCATAATTCCAATTTGGCATTAACCCCTGCTTTCGTCTTATTTACTAGAACAATATCATCAGTGAATAGCATACACCAAGGTACCTTATCTTGAATAGTTCTAGTAAGCTCATCCATCATGACGGTAAACAGGAATGGACTTAATGCAGATCCTTGATGTAAACCAATTGTAATCGGAAAATCACTGGTTAAGCCACCGCAAGTTCTGATATTTGCCACTACTCCATCGTACATATCCTTGATTATGTCAATATACTTGACGGTGACCCCCTTCTTCATCATTGTCCCCCATAATACCTCTCTAGGTACCTTGTCGTATGCTTTTTCTAAATCAATAAATATCATATGCAAATCTCTTCTCCTCTCTCGAAAACGCTCGACAAGTTGACGAAGCAAATGAATAGCCTCTGTCGTCGATCGTCTAGGCATGAACCCAAACTGGTTCTCTGTTATCTTAATATCCTTTCTTAGCCTGTGTTCAATCACTCTCTCCCAAAGTTTCATGGTGTGACACATAAGTTTTATTGTAACACCCGAGTTCATTTATACCAATTACAGTTTCCGTACTTACTTATCCATGGTCTATTCTTGATTTATCATGTTTGGGTACGAATGGTAGTTACTTGGTGCATTGCATTCGACCCGACCCGCTTGCTTGAACTTGTTTGATTTATATTTATAGGTTACCCTGACTCGTTGCTTTGACACGTGCATCTAGTATAAACTGCATATCGACATTTCATCTGGCATCACATGTTTTAACATAAAACTTTTTAGTCACTGAAAATATTTATTAAAATACATTGCATAGCCTGCTTGATACCCCTAACCCTGTGGTAGCGTCCTTGTATAGCGTTCTCGTCCCGTTCAGTGAAACGGACGTGTTTGGATGGCTACGCGCACGTGCGTGCGTCCGTTCTTGGGGGTATGCATTTCTGTCATATAATCTTTCATTTTAAATTTTGAAGCTGGCTAATAATTTTCATATTTCAAATTCAAAATTTTGGATCCAACCCGGACGCATTTCTGATATATTTTTGTAGTCCGCCTAAATTCAAATTAATTATTTTATTTTATTTATTTCTTAGATTTTCTGTTAATGAATTGGGAACTGAGTAAATCTTTTAGTTGTAAAATCTTTTATAAATTTTATTCTTTTTCCCTACCGAGCCAATCAGAGCTCTCTCTTCTTTGCACCTGGCCCCACCACCGAGCTCTCTCTCTCCTATCCCTTTCTTTTCTTTCCCTCAGCCAATCAGAAGCATTCCTTCAATTCACTGGGCCCACGAGCGCTCTCTCTCTCTCTTTCTCCGTTTCTCCTTTTTCCCTTTCTCTCTCTCTCTATCTCCTCTCTCTTCTCTCCTCCTCTCTCCCCTACTACGCTCCAACTTTCTTTCTCTTCTCTCTCTATCTCTCTCCTCTCGCGATCTCTCCCTCTCTCCTCTCGCGGTGAGCGGAGTCGCGTCACCTCCCGCGTTGCTATTTTCACCTCCCTCCATCTTCTCCCTATCTTCTCTTTTAAACCGGAGCTCGGCGCGAGAAACCCACGACGAACTCAACCCTAACCGTAGCCACCTCCTCTGCCTCCTTCTCCCCGACATCGCCTCCGCCCCTCGTCTTCATTCTCCTCCTCCTCGTCCTCATCTTCCTTCTCTCTCTCCCCAACACCTCGCCTGCACCCACTAACCCTGCACACAACCATTGCCTCCTCACCGTCGTCTCTTCACGCCGACAACCTCCCTCACTATTTTCTCATCTCCTCCGCTCATCCTCTCCACCTTCTTCTTCTTCCTTCGCCTTTCCCAGCCCCTCTCCTTCAATCTCCCGAGCACCTACTGCAACCCATGAAGCCCATCTGCCTCACCTCTGTCCATCGACGCCGATCGCCATCGCCATCTCACTCCATCTCTCCTCCTCTCCCTCTCCTCTGTGCTTCTCCCTCATCATTATCCCTGCACACCAAGAAACCCAGACAGCAAACCGAGCCTTAACCCTAACACCCCCGAACCCTAGCCTTGCCGGCAACCCTCGTCGTCGCCACCCCTTGCCGACTCCCCTCTGCAACCACAGAACGCAGCTACGGTAAGCCCTCTCTAATTTTTTCCTTCTTCCATTCTTCTCTCCATTCTTTCTTCTCCTGCTTTATGTTTGTTCTCATGTTCACTGTTGGTTCTTGTTTGCTGGGATCCGACGTGCCGACGACGATCCCGATGACCCAACGAGGATACCTGACCCGTGTGATCCCATCGTGCGTTGTTTGGACTCATTCCGTGTACCGTGCGCGTGTCGCGACTTTTCCGCCGACGCGTAACGTTCCGTTTACCGTATCGTGATCCGATCAAGGCAAGTTAATCTTGCTACATGATATACTATTACCTTCTATGTAAATTTAAATTATAATACCCCATCATGATTATTTATGCAACCCGCATTATCACTTTTCATGTTTTATCATTTTACGGATGTCCGATTACATCCGTACCATGTATTTCACATCTAGTGCATGCCAGTGAAACTTGCTTTATGCTATTTACAATATTCCATATTTATTTGCATAAATATATATTTTAAACATGAAGTTTGAATTGGTGCCTATATCACATTTTACCATCCGATGTTCGTTTATATCATTTTGAGTTAATTGTAAAACACACCCGGTTGCATGTTAGATTACAATATTATATGCCCATGCCTATATTTTATAACATAGTTCTTGGTCGCATAGCCATAGTACCCTTTAAATAGTTCATAACTGTGCAACACCTGTTTGCATCCATCTAACCTGTTTTATACATATTATTGCATCCATTTAACCCTTTTACATATACTTGCATCAAGCGGTCTTTTAATACATGATAGTGAGATTTTAATATTCTATGTTCATTTAAGGTATGATACTTCATGTTGGAACTATAACCCTGACTCTAATTGATGACTGTACATAGTTTAGTCTGTATCTATTTGCATATCATATTACATGTTCCAGTTTGTTGTTCTGTTAGTACACATGCTTGTTCTGTATACCCATGCTTATGCTAGTTGATGATGAACACCCACATGATATCTTGTATACCCTGACATGACTTGTTACACCTACTACCTGACCCGACATGGTACCGTGCACCTCTTGACATGACATGACACCTTTATACATTACCTGGCTTGACCTGATGTACCATGGTATTACCTGTTACCTGATCTTGTGTCTAATGCCAGCAAACCCGACCTGTTGTCCTTACGGACATTTCCTTTTGTCTATCCAGACAAACCTTTACCTGCTGATCCTGTGTTGGCATTAGCTCTAGATTTATCAATACTTGACTTGAATACACAACTTGGAGGTGTGGGAAAATCAATGATGAAACCTGATTTGTAACTCGACAGTTCGATACCTTTACTGATCAGTTTTAGAGGCTAGGCCAGCCTTGGGATGCTGCTGCTGACATCATCCATCGTTACCCACTACCTTTTTAAGGCTAGGCCAGCCTTGGGATGATACTGTTGACATCATTCATCGTTACCCCTTTTCCTTTTAGTGCCTAGCGACATGTCTCGGTTTCAGCCCGAGAATCTTCACTATGATCTCGGGCACACACGGGATACTATTGAGTTATATCGATGATTCATCACATTGATTTCAAAGACTTGAGAGTAGCTAACCCAATAGACCAGTTTAGATAACTCACTACACATTACCCCACCGTCCTTACTTATATCACTGTTATGCTTGTTTTACCATTTATACTCATACTTGCATGTATTGCTACCCCTGTTTTATTATTGCTTGATGTTATGACGTGCTGACGTATGGGTTTTGCATGGCCCAGATCCTTCTACCTTTGTTGCAGACTGATCAGGAGTATTGCCGCTGTTAGACCGAGCAGTGAAGATCCTGTTGGTATGCAGTTTTTCTTTCCATGTGTTTCATGTATTGTATCCTTTGTTTCCGCATATTATCATTATTTCTTGACTCATTCATTCTGGCTCATGGACATGTACTAGATAGTTTAGTTTACTTTCCTGTTTTTGATATCTCTACAGCCGTAATGTGACAGTGGAGGGATTTTTCCTATCCACAGGTAGCATGGTTGGCTATGTCACGTGCCCATCTTAGCGTACTCTGGGAAGCGGGGCGTGACATGGTTCTTTTGGTATCAGAGACATAGGATATAGGTTAATCGAGTTTGATTCTTTTGTAGTTGGGTATTGGACCCAATACACGGATCAGAATACTCGTGATTAGGAGCATGTCCTGCCACCTTGTAATCGTGATTCTTGAATCATATCTTTCTCTTGATCCTTGTCTTGACGATATGCAAACGATTTTGCATCTCGGCTTGGACCCTTTTTGGGTTCACTATTGTTTCTCCCTGTTCCTTGATTCCGATACTAGGATTTGGGCGACTTGAGTGGAGTTATATAATTGTACCCATGAACTGCAGCATGGTTATAATGCGGTACTCTATTTAAGTAACTTGGAGTCCTGGTCTTGATTCACTTCCTTATTTCATGATCGTTATATTACCTTGCTTCTCTCGATTTCATTGCTTACCAGTTATTGTTTCATCGCCAGTTGAATCTTGTTTACCGTGCTTAATCCACTTCAGTATCTTGACTTCAGATGAAGTCATCTCGGTATCTTACTTGTTCATGTTTTCCCCGCATTAGAATTATTCAATTCTGGTGCATCCCTTGTTTGTTGTTGTCTTGGGAATGGATTTTTCGCTGCACTTTCCACGCTCATATTGATTGTAAGGGAAGGAAAGTGATTCTCCAGATTCCCGGACATCCGGAGCTTGTTTTGCTGGAGGAAGCAGTTTTGTCAGGCCAGTCGAGTTTAGGGCTAGGCCGACAAACCAGGTTCTTTCGTTGATAGAAGTTGATAAGGAAGAAGCACCGGCTATAGTTCGAGAATTCATGGACGTGTTTGAAGACATATCAGGTTTACCGCCGAAACGAGACGTGGAGTTCATGATTGATTTTGTGCCTGGTGCAGCGCCAATCTCAAAGGCGTATTACCCGATGGCACCAGTGGAGTTGGAAGAAGTATAGAAGTTGGTTGCTGAATTACTCGAGAAAAGGTTGGATTCGCAGCAGAAACTCGCCTTGGGGAACTCCAGTTCTTCTAGTAAAGAAGAAAGATGGCACAAGGAAGATGTGCATCGATTATCGAGAATTAAACCGGGTGACTATTAAGAACAAGTACCCGATCTCTCGTATTGGCGAATTATCTGAGCAGCTTAGTGGCGCGAGGGTATTCTCGAAGCTGGATTTGCGGTTCAGATATCATCAGGTCCGAGTTAAATCAGAAGATATTTGCAAGACTGCGTTCCGAACTCAGTATGGACATTACGAGTATTAGTGATGCCCTTCGGAGTAACGAATGCACCGACAATATTTATGGACTTGATGAACCGAATCTTTTCACCATTCTTGGACCAGTTTATAGTGGTGTTCATTGAAGATATTCTGGTCTACTCGAGGAGTATTGAAGAGCATGCGGCACACTTGAAGATCGCACTGCAGACATTGATGCAAGAAAGATTGTATGCAGAGATGAGCAAGCGCGAGTTTTGGCTTGAAGAAGTAAGGTTTTGGGGCATATCGTAGCTGGAGATGGAATCGTTGTTTATCCATGGAAGATTGCAGCAGTTCAAGATTGGCCGATTCCGTAGAACGTTGTAGAGATCAGAAGTTTTCTTGGACTTGCAGGATACATAGAAGGTTGGTGGAGAATTTTGCTCGTTTGGCTGAGCCTTGACCAAGCTTACGCGTAAGGAAGTACCATTGGTGTGGGCGGATAGGTGTGCGTCATCTTTTGAGGCGCTGAAACAAAGGTTGATAACCGCTCTTGTTTAAACCGTGCCAGACAGTTCCGGAGAATTGGTAATTCACAGCAACGCATCTGGGAAATGTTTGGGATGTGTTTTGATGCAGCATGGGAAGGTTATAGCTTACGCATCAAGACAGTTGAAGACCCATGAGAAGAATTACCCAACTCATGATTTGGAGCTCGCGGCAGTGATTTTCGCTCTGAAGATTGGAGACACTACTTATTGGGCGAAAGGGGTCGAAGTAATCACCGATCACAAAAGCCTAAAGTATGTGTTCACACAGAAAGAGCTTAATATGAGGAGCGTAGATGGTGGATGCTAATGGTTGACTACGATCTCGATCTTAAGTACCATCCGGGAAAAGCTAATGTTGTACCGGATGCACTTAGTCAGTTGCCAGCAATTCAGATGTTGACTACACAGAAGAAACTTAGTGAAGACTTTCGGAGATTCGATTTGGAAGTTATGCTACCGCATTCTTCAGGACAGTTGATACAGCTGCAAGTACAGTCGTCGTTGATCGAGGATATTAAAGTAGTGCAATTGAAGGACTCAAGATTGCAAAGGTTTCGAGAACATGTTGAAGCTGAAATTCGAACGAACTTATTGATTCATGAAGGTGTTTGTGGTAGCCGTTTGTGTGTGCCAAGGGGAGCTATCCGTGAAGGAGTTATGAAGGAGGCACACAGTTCCGCGTATTCCGTACAATCAGGAGGCACGAAGATGTACCGAGTTATACGACAGCAATTCTGGTGGAAATGCATGAAACGGGAGATTGCCGCTTTGTAGCAAAGTGCTTGGTGTGTCAGCAAGTTAAGGCTGAACACCAATGGGTTGCTAGTTTATTGCGACCACTTCCGATTTCTCAATGGAAGTGGGAATATATAACCATGGATTTCGTGACGGCTTTACCGCGGAGTCCAAAGGGCAACAATACAGTTTGGGTGATTGTTGACAGATTGACCAAGGCAGCTCATTTCATCTCTTTTCGAGATGATCAATCAACAGAAGTTTTGGCAGAACGGTGCATACAAGAGATAATAAGATTGCACGGAGTACCGGTGGGCATCATGACCGACCGTGACAACCGTTTCTTATCACACTTTTGGAGGAATTTACAGGAAGGTTTGGGGACTAGTTTGAAGTTTGGTACAACTTATCACTCTCAGACAGATGGCCAATCGAAGAACGATCCAAACTCTTGAAGACATGTTGAGAGCCTACATGTTGGACTTCAAGGGTGCATGGGAGGATCATCTACATTTGGTAGAGTTTTTCTTACAGCAACAGTTTCCAGGCGACTATTCAGATGGCTCCATTCAAAGCTTTATATGGTCGCAAGTGTCGTTCGCCTGTTTGTTGGGACGATGTTGGGGAACGAAGATTGTTGGGACCAGGTTTGGTTGTGCAGACAGTCGAGAAGACCTCTAGAGTTCGCCGTTGGTGTTTTGGTATTCTTGAGGATATCATCGATTAGAGGGGTGATCCGTTTCGGAAGTCGAGGAAAGCTTAGTTCTCGATTCGTTGGACCTTTCGAGATCTTGGAACGTATTGGAGAATGGCTTATCGTTTGGCGTTACCGCAATCCCTGGCGAATGGTCGTGACGTGTTTCTCGTACCTCAACTCCGTAGGTATGCTCGAGATGAAATACATGCATTGGATCTTTCAAAACTGACCGTACGAGAAGATTTAATCTTTGAGGAGCAACCGATGTCAATTGTGGATCGAAGAGAAAAGGTTCTTATGAACAAAGTTATCCCTCTTGTACTTGTTTCTTGGAGTAATCGCTCGTATGGAGAACCAAGTTGGGAACGAGATGATGAAATTCGGCAGAAGTTTCCATATCTAATCTTGAAATTTCTTGTTTGTTTATCCTATCGTGTTCTTGGAATTTCGAGGATGAAATTCTTTTGTAGTTGGGTATAATGTAACACCCGAGTTCATTTATACCAATTTTAGTTTCCGTACTTACTTATCCATGGTCTATTCTTGATTTATTGTGTTTGGGTACGGATAGTAGTTACTTGGTGCATTGCATTCGACCCGACCCGCTTGCTTGAACTTGTTTGATTTATATTTATAGGTTACCCTGATTCGTTGCTTTGACACGTGCATCTAGTATAAACTGCATATCACCATTTCATCTGGCATCGCATGTTTTAACATATAACTTTTTAGTCACTGAAAATATTTATTAAAATACATTGCATGGCCTGCTTGATACCCCTAACCCTGTGGTAGCGTCCTTGCATCGCGTTCTCGTCCCGTTCAGTGAAACGGACGTGTTTGGATGGCTACGCGCACGTGCGTGCGTCCGTTCTTGGGGGTATGCATTTCTGTCATATAATCTTTCATTTTAAATTTTGAAGCTGGCTAATAATTTTCATATTTCAAATTCAAAATTTTGGACCCGATCCGGGCGCACTTCTGATATAATTTTGTAGTCCGTCTAAATTCAAATTAATTATTTTATTTTATTTATTTCTTAGATTTTCTATTAATGAATTGGGAACTGAGTAAATCTTTTAGTTGTAAAATCTTTTATAAATTTTATTCTTTTTCCCCACCGAGCCAATCAGAGCTCTCTCTTCTTTGCACCTGGCCCCACCACCGAGCTCTCTCTCTCCTATCCCTTTCTTTTCTTTCCCTCAGCCAACCAGAAGCATTCCTTCAATTCACTGGGCCCACGAGCGCTCTCTCTCTCTTTCTCTGTTTCTCCTTTTTCCCTTTCTCTCTCTCTCTCTCTTCTCTCTTCTCTCCTCCTCTTCTCCCCACTACGCTCCAACTTTCTTTCTCATCTCTCTCTATCTCTATCTCTCTCCTCTCGCGATCTCCCCCTCTCTCCTCTCGCGGTGAGCGGAGTCGCGTCACCTCCCGCGTTGCTATTGTCACCTCCCTCCTTCTTCTCCCTCTCTTCTCTTTTAAACCGGAGCTCGGCGCGAGAAACTCACGACGAACTCAACCCTAACCCTAGCCACCTCCTCTGCCTCCTTCTCCCCGACATCACCTCCGCCCCTCGTCTTCATTCTCCTCCTCCTCGTCCTCATCTTCCTTCTCTCTCTCCCCAACACCTCGCCTGCACCCACTAACCCTGCACACAACCATCGCCTCCTCACCGTCGTCTCTTCACGCCGACGACCTCCTCACTATTTTCTTATCTCCTCCGCTCATCCTCTCCACCTTCTTCTTCTTCCTTCGCCTTTCCGAGCCCCTCTCCTTCAATCTCCCAAGCACCCACTGCAACCCATGAAACCCATCTGCCTCACCTCTGTCCATCGACGTCGATCACCGTCGCCATCTCACTCCATCTCTCCTCCTCTCCCTCTCCTCTGTGCTTCTCCCTCATCATTATCCCTGCACACCAAGAAACCCAGACAGCAAACCGAGCCTTAACCCTAACACCCCCGAACCCTAGCCTCGCCGGCAACCCTCGTCGTCGCCGCCCCTTGCTGACTCCCCTCTGCAACCACAGAACGCAGCTACGGTAAGCCCTCTCTAATGTTTTTCTTCTT
Source organism: Agapanthus africanus (assembly GCA_030015575.1). Lineage (NCBI taxonomy): Eukaryota > Viridiplantae > Streptophyta > Magnoliopsida > Asparagales > Amaryllidaceae > Agapanthus > Agapanthus africanus. Next base: position 722,128,746 of record JASDDO010000022.1, on the reverse strand, counting down.
CCATTCTTCTCTCCATTCTTTCTTCTCCTGCTTTATGTTTGTTCTCATGTTCACTGTTGCTTCTCGTTTGCCGGGATCCGACGTACCGACGACGATCCCGATGACCCAACGAGGATACCTGACCCGTGTGATCCCATCGTGCGTTGTTTGGACTCATTTCGTGTACCGTGCGCGTGTCGCGACTTTTCCGCCGACGCGTAACGTTCCGTTTACCGTATCGTGATCCGATCAAGGCAAGTTAATCTTGCTACATGCTATACTATTACCTTCTATGTAAATTTAAATTATAATACCCCATCATAATTATTTATGCAACCCGCATTATCACTTTTCATGTTTTATCATTTTACGGATGTCCGATTACATCCGTACCATGTATTTCACATCTAGTGCATGCCAGTGAAACTTGCTTTATGCTATTTACAATATTCCATATTTATTTGCATATATATATATATATATATATATTTTTTTTTTTTAACATGAAGTTTGAATTGGTGCCTATATCACATTTTACCATCCGATGTTCATTTATATCATTTTGAGTTAATTGTGAAACACACCCGGTTGCATGTTAGATTACAATATTATATGCCCATGCCTATATTTTATAACATAGTTCTTGGTCGCATAGCCATAGTACCCTTTAAATAGTTCATAACTGTGCAACACCCGTTTGCATCCATCTAACCTATTTTATGCATATTATTGCATCCATTTAACCCTTTTACATATACTTGCATTAAGCGGTCTTTTAATACATGATAGTGAGATTTTAATATTCTATGTTCATTTAAGGTATGATACTTCATGTTGGAACTATAACCCTGACTCTAATTGATGACTGTACATCCATATAGTTGTGTCTGTATCTATTTGCATATCATATTACATGTTCCAGTTTGTTGTTCTATTAGTACACATGCTTGTTCTGTATTCCCATGCTTATGCTAGTTGATGATGAGCACCCACATGATATCTTGTATACCCTGACATGACTTGTTACACCTACTACCTGACCTGACATGGTACCGTGCACCTCTTGACATGACATTGTTTACCCCAATCAGAGCAAAGCTCTGTTCAAATTCCAAGGTGGGAAAAGAAGCAATGCTTCTGTTTTTCTCCAATCAGAGCAAAGCTCTGTCTTGAAAATTAAAGTGAAAAATTGAAATTAAAATAAATGAAGCAACGCTTCAGATGACTTGCGCTGCGCGCAACGCTCCACGTGTCAAAATTAGACACGTCAGTACAAGGAGCGCAGCGCCCAAGGCATCGCACCCAATCAGAGCAAGGCTCTGTTTAAAATTCAAACTTAAATTAAAGAAGCAACGCTTCAGCTGACTTGCGCTCTGCGCTGCGCGCCACGTGGCAGCGCAGTGGCGCTGCGCTTTGCGCCACGTGGCAGCGCAGTTGCGCTAGCGCAGTCGCGCTAGCGCAGTCGCACTGCACAATGCGCTGTGCGACACGTGTCAAGCACAGGTGCACTTGCGCCAAACAGAAAAAAATTCTGAAAGATTTCTCTGATCTTATCAAAACAATAAGATCCTCTCTTGTAAAACAGGAGCCCTTGGATCAAAGATCCAACGGTGGGGAAAATTCCCCAAATCACTCAGAGAAAGATCTCTTTAACAAATCTATCTAATTTATGGGCACTATTAAAAGGACCCTAAGCCTCAATTCAAAGGAATCAACATTTTCTAAAAAAAAAGAGAGAAAGAGAACTCTGAAGAACTCCTCAGGAACAAAAAGGTAAAACCTTTAGAAGGAAGAGAAAGTTCTCTTATGAACAGATCATAGATCTAAAAACAAGGTCAATGATCTTTAATAAAAATAATAAAATAATAATAAAATAGTGCTTTGCACTTTTTATGAACCTTTGGTTCTTTGAGATAAGAAAAACAAGAAAAACTTATCTTTTCTTTGATCTAAATTAGATCAAGAAATCAAATAGTGCTTTGCACTTCTGTTCTTGAATCTAAAAGATTCTTAGTGCTTTGCACTTCCAAACTGCGCTGTTGCGCTCTTGGGAGAGCGCCACGTGTCAGCTACAGAACAACTTGCGCTACGCGCTTTTGAAATAGAGCTTTGCTCTCTGGAATTGGCGCAACTCACCAAGGAACGCCACGTGTCAGCAGCGCAAGCGCAGCGCACTAGCGCAGCGCACTGCGCTTGCATGACACGTGTCTTCGTCACAAGCGCTTGCGCTCCCTGATTGGCGCAAAGCGTCTGACAAATGCAAGGCATTTCCTAAAGGGCCAGGCCCAAATCAAAAAGACCAACAGGCCAAAATAAATTGCAAAGCAATAAAAAAAAGGAGGAGAGCCCAAACAAAATGGATGCTCTGCATCATTTATAAAAGGGCAGAGCCCAGTCTAAATAAAAATAGAAAATAATGCAATACATTATTTTAAAAATGGGCCAAGCCTTGGCACAGGTCTAACAGACTAACAACAAATAAAAGTGTTGAATATTTTTTTAACTGGACTTAGCCCAATTTTTGGCCATAAGTCCTCAAATTAAATTGACTGAGCAAGTTTGCTCTCTCTTAAATCAATTTACGACCGGTTCGAGGGTACATCTCCGAACTCCTCTGACACCCATCGTTGTAATCCTTCAACGACGTCAGAGAGGTGACAGGTCCCGACGACCACACATCAATGATGGACCACTACGTCCTTAAACTGGCGATGGACCGAAACGTCCTTAAACTAATGATGGACCGAAACGTCCTTAAACTAATATTGGACCGAGACGTCCTTAAACTAATAATGGACCACCATGTCCCTAAACTGGAATATGGACCACTACGTCCCTAAACTGGAATAATAGAGCCTCCAAACGCTCTTTTGCCGGATCTAAACGATCCCGTTTAAGTTGATATTAGCCTCAAATATGGCTAACGTATCCTTAAACATTCAAACAGACTTTAGTCTCAAATTGGACTATAATACCACCGATCAACTTTGGTTCAAGGGTACATCTCCGAACTCCTCTGACACATATCGTTGTAATCCTTCAATGTCGTCAGAGAGGTGACGGGTCCCGACGGCCATATATTAAATGGACCACTACGTCCTTAAACTGGAGATGGATCTAGACGACCCCGTTAAGTTGATCTTAGTCTCAAATCAGACTAACGTATCCTTAACGAACGTTTAAGTTGATCTTAGCCGCAATACGGCTAACGTATCCTTAAACTAAAAACACCAAACCCAAATCTAAGTAAATACGGATTTGGACTAATCCACGTCCTACGGGCGACGGCATTACTCAGTCTCCGTATGCAATCCACGGACAACCACAAACAAAACAAACATACACGACACGAAGTGAAATTCTGGAGAAGGAGAAAGTGGCTACTGCGATGCGGTAGCGTAATTAACTGCAGGGGCTTGCGCCTGTAGGGAAGAGCGTCCCCACAATAAAAAACCCCTCAAGCGAGGGAGAATCTGACGAAGTCTGCTATATCGGCCGCATCTGTCTAAACCTCCGATACACGGTGCCATAAATCAACTTGGCATCTTCGGAGAGGTAGACGGATAAAACCATATAGCATCTGTCCCGAATCTCAGCGTCAGGACATCGCGGTCCTGTGCGCCGTCTTTCGGAAGGGAACAGATTCTGGCACGCCCGGTGGGACCTTTTCCTCTTTCCACTTCACACTTCGTGTGTCGTGTTCGCGAGCAAATCGTGGTTTGTTGTGGTTGCCTGTGGATTCAAGGTACTTAGATTTGGTATCTTTCTCTGTGCAGGAAACAGAAGATCAATGGTTTCAAGCTGCACTACCTGCAACTGCAACTCTCGCTCCGTCCCTGCTGGAGGAGTGACTTATGGGCCCCAAGCGGCCTCCCTTTTCAAAATGCCAGTGGAGCAAGTAACTCAAGCCACCACTAGACTATTCTTCGGGACCATGCTCCCACCGATGAGCTTCTTGTAAGTGCACGGCGGCGCCCCGGCCTCCATCCCGGGGCCAAAATGCGGAAGCGGTGATATACTTAAATTTTTCATGAACTGGCACCACCGCGCACTAATACCCGGATCGAACCATTAACTAGTCCTAGCTAACTACAAGAAAGGGAAGAGAGATATACCGACTGATCCGTGTCCTCCGGTCTTCTCGTTGTCGTCCCGATCTCCCGCGGAATGTCCTGTCTCCACCTCATCGCCGGAAGTGCACCACATCGCCTACATCTTTTACAGGCTCCCACCTCAATGCCGAGGCAACTCGGGCACGAAGCTGGCTAGTCGACGTGCCTAAGGTTTGCTGTAGAATGTAGTGTAGAGGCTTGTGTCTCATTTGGGGTTTATGGAGGTGCCATTTTGGTGGAGAGATGATACAAGAACTATGTAGAGGGACTTGGGAATTTTTGGAGCATCAAAAGAACAACCAATCCCACACCCAAAAATTTGGACAGCCCCATCCCAATGTGGCCGGCCATGGCATGAGCAAGAGCAAGAGAGGAGAGTGTGAATCCAAAGGAAAAAGAGATACTCTCATAATGCAAGAGAGAGAGTGAGAGAAAAGGTGTGATGATGATCAAGGATCATCACAACCAAAATCATACTCCACCATCATAATCCATCACCATCACCATGACAAAAGATAAGCAATCATGAACCATCATGATCCTAGAAGTCAATGGAGGCTAAGTCATCATGATACAACAAAATGCAAAGACCCCCTCCACAAAAGCTTATTTGCACAAATGCAAATAAGCCCTCCTCCACCAAACTTCGGCCAATGAACGATACAAAGGAAATCGGCCGAAACGGAAAGCAAACTGGCAACTCCAGAAAACTGGTCCCGTAATAAATCACAGGAAAACCCCGATACTGTGTATACACACTCGCATCTGTATTCCGACCGAAAAACAAATGCAATGAGACAAAATCTACACTGTACTATACTAGGATCCGGTTTAAACCAAAACCGGCTAGTAGTATCCGTTCAATCCTGATCCGTGCAATACCGCACGTATCTGATCGAACCCTGCCATATATCCATACGGCCAATAGTACAAACTGTCCGATCCTGATCCGTGCAATACCGCACGTATCTGATCGGACCTTGCCATATCTCCATACGACCTCTACAGCTTTTCGCCCGAAATCCCGAGTAACTGAATGTGGGGGACTCTAAAGACTCGTCAACACCTTGGTTGTGGATTTAACCACTAGCACGTCAGAGGTATAAGCCAATACGTAACGGGCTACCAGGTATTGACCAAAAGGGACGTCGATGAGCGAACTCATCCTGACACCCTACTGAGCCTGTCAGTGACAATATCCGTACAGTCCGGTCCGTTCGTCTATGAGCATCGCATGGCGGGCCTAGGGGGTTGGTAAAAGTCAGACCCCTAAAAGCGGTACAAGTCGTGTCGGAGTGTAGCCCAGAACACCCTGAGATACTACTGGAATACCTACCAGTAAATCTCCTGCCTCGGCCGAGGGCTTCGTGTAATGGCTCTCCTAGACACAGCGCGACCTCACCCCCAATACCGGGAGAGACGAACCCCCGAAGATGCGCTCACTGCCTCCATGTGGCTCGGGACTGTACCCAACTAAAACCTGTTTGCACGTCTCCTTTGAGCGTGGTAGGGTAGTAATCAAAGTACGGTGGGAACTCACACGAGACAAATGACGATCCCCAGGTCGATGAACTAACCTGTACACATGTCACCAGGGAACTGCTATCTGACGTCAGGTATAAGACCAACTAGCATGTTCCCGGCGAGTCCTGTCCGGTGTACTCATAACCCAATGAGCACCTATATACATCTTAGGTGAACCAACTGACACCAGTGGCTTGTGAGACCGGCCATCGCCCCTCGTCGGGGTCTCGACTGTATACACTAGTCTACTCTGGAGTATCGATGCCCTGTCTCGACACTCCCACGACTAGGGACCTTTTAAGGATGTGCTTGTAGACCCCCAGCTCCCACTTATATGATCGCCCTCATACTGCTGGTGGTCAAGCAAGAATCCTAGGGGCTCTATCAACGTGTAATAGCGACATGTCAGGTCACCTAAAGCAGTACACGATGATAAAGATAAACCAGATAGCATACTATCATCTCGAGTAAGACTGTCCTACCGGGACAGGTCCTCCCTCAATCATTGTAATCACGTGCCTGTGATCCAATAATTGACTCTGAGGGCACTATCTCCAACAATCTCCCACTTGCACTCAAGGCTAATTATTGCGATGTCGCATACTCATAGCCCGTGTGATACCGAACACCCAACTCCTCTACTAGTCAGTCTCACAAATCCTGTTTGCGAAACTATTGCGTTCGAGGAATAGCCTCAGTGAGTGGATCCGCTTTGATGTTTCTTTCTATGTCTCTCTATGTCTCAAGTTCGCGGAGAAAGCCATCTCCCGAAATGAGCAATACCTGTCTAAGAGTATGTCTGGATGTCTGATGGGACCTAGCTCATAAATGAACTCCAAATCCAAACTTCTTAGACTGTATCGTCAACTGAATTTAATCAGTATCCTGCGCCAAGCCCCCCTCAGTATTGCCTTGGACCACCTGTCCAAAATACTGCCCCTCGTCAGAAGGAAAAAACTATAACTCTGACAACCTCCTTGTCGTCCAGGTCACCTTGGAAGCCTGGAATGACAACCGTCTCCCTAAAGAGGCTGTCGTTACCATATCCCTAGAACATCCGCTTATGTTCTAAAACTACTTCTGACTGTTTCTCCAGGATAGGATCAATGTCAACTTATTGCATTTAGTGCAAGAACAACATCTGGTGTGGTACTTGACATCTCATGATTGACTCAATTTCCTGAGCAAGTGATCTGCCAATCATGCACATCCCTCTCCCCTTTAGTCTGTAAGACACCTTTAGAGAGGGTGACTCCATCACCTGCAGGTACACTACCGTGCCAGGAGTCGTCCATTCTAAATACTCTTAGAATGCTGTCTAAGTACCCTGATTGGGAAACCACCCAAATCTAGATCTAAAACCATAGATCTAGTAACCAGTATGTTTGATATAATGTTCAAGTCCCATGTGGAGAAACCACTGTGTGACGACCAAAGTATAACCGATCGTAGTATAGGAATATCACTTCCTACTCTGTGTATGTCATCCAAATACCATGACATCACACCCTACTACCTTCTCAACAGATCCATCCCCTATTCTGATGAAGTCAAACCTATGACTGTCACGTCAGAAATAGATGATCTATCTCCGCTACATCTGCTTTAGTCTATAAATAGACATAAGCTACCTGTCCACCAATGCTTCCGCTGCTCCCACTGACTACGACAACCCTCTGCCAGAGTCATATATACGTACACTTCTGAAGCCAGTTCAGAACGACGCTATACTCATCCTCCTGCCGGGTCTCGCAGCCTGGAACAACAGCAATGGCAAGTGTGGGTAAACAAGAACTTCCTTGTCACCGTCCTTGAGGCTACCGGAGTACCTCTCGGGTGCCTGAAGTTACCCACTTTATCTGCGGAGTGGCCAATGGAATGTCAAACCAGATTGAATCTTTAGGTTCCTATCAAATCTTCAGTAATTGTTTGTGGTTCTGGAATCACTTCCAGTTCTACCATACTCCCACTACTGTTTTTTTTTGAAAAAATCCATCTTTAATAAAACTGTGGCGAGTCTAGAACAATATCGCTATTGTTCTTCCAGATGGTAGAAAGTCAACCCTCGTCATAGCCTGGGTCAACCCATAAACAGACATTACAAAAACGTGCCTTGAGTTATCCAGAGTCTGGTTTTAAGCATAAGCCGGACAACTCCCCGTACCTTAACAATGTTAAGATACGAACTGTTCTATATCCAATATAGAACCAGATGCACTGATTTAATTTAACCAGATTCAAATCATGCAGCTGTCTCCAGTGCATGTCAACTAAATGGAAGGAGGCCGATCAGCGTTACTCAACTTAGGAATGCTTCTAATTATGAATAACCTGAAAGAGAAGCAAGATCTCTTAATCATTACTATCATCTGAATACCATAATCAAGTATCTACATCTTCAATCACTTTGAAGAATTCCGATACTTGCAATATCTGGTTCTCTACTTTATTCAAATACCTACAACTTCTCAAAATTCAGACCCTATGTTTCCACGAAACACTTGTCTAAAAACTAGAGGAGTCATAAGTAAACCGAATATAGTACGAGGACCAACCCCTCTGTCCTGATGGACCCTGGACAACATACAATACTCTGTATAAGTCCCTTGAGTCTGATAACTCATTCACTGTATGTCGTAGGTTGAAAACTGTACTTATGGTTAAGAAGAATTACACCGTTGTTTAATGCTCCTTACCTAACCATCCATTGATATAGGTAAATGTCACAGACATAATTTCAAAAAGATATATCTCACTCTATAAAAATAGACGTACAGATATATCAATTTGAAATTGGTGCATAACAACGGATATTCAAAACCAAATATTTACCGACCGACAAACTACCCAGGTGATTTCCTCAAATATCACCGATTACAACGAATCCCGATATAATGAGGATGATCACCCAATTCCCAATAACTTACTCCCACTCATCTTCTGTAAAACCATACAGATGTGAGAATCATACCTGGTAAATACATACCCTGGAGCAAGTGTCTTAATTGGGAAATCAGTTTTCCTTTAACAGTACACAGTGAAACTGAAACATTGAAACGTTTCGATGGGGTATCCCGGTATTCCTAGTAATGCCTCTTCCAGATTCACGACTGTAACCGTATAATTCTTTGCCACCTCTCCAAATCCCTTTATATGTCTTTAGTCATTACCTTCTGCACACCCCTTTAGGCCAAATGGTTTTCTTCCTTCCCTACCGTTCGGCACCAGCCTATAGTTTGGAAGAAGACTATCCAATAAGCATAATGGGTGTACTGCTCTAATCCTAGGAGCACTCGCAATGCGAGAGAAGGTGAAGATAAAAGACAACCGAATAAACCTTATTCCTATTTCTCCTGAACCAGAATCCATCCTCGAACTGGAACAAGTTCCTTTCGAGTTCGTATATAACCATACGATGGAGTATCCAATAAACTGTGGATCTTCGTAGTGATACGGAGTGTCTTGGAGAAATACAAAGATGATTTTAGGATTGGCGAAGAAATACTTGGTTTGGTCGTGAATATCAGTCGCAATTTACTTTGCCCTCTTACTAATCCCTTTATTTTGTCTTAACTTAATACCTTCTGCACGCCATCGTTATGCAAATTGGTTTTCTTCATTCCCTACCGGTCGGCACCTGCCTATGGTTTGGAAGAAGACTATCCAATTTGCGTAATAGGTGTACTATCTCCTAAACCAAGGAGTACTCGCAACTTGAGAGAAGGTAAAAGAAAAAGACAACTGAATAGTCCTATTCGTTTTCTCCAGAACCGGAAACCATCTTCGAATAAATTCCTTCGAGTTCGTATATAACCATACGATGGTTTTGTCCAATGGAAGTGGGCGTTCGTAGTAATACGGGGTGTCCTGGAGAAAAGGGTAAAAGTAGGAGTGGCAATGAGGTTTGCAACTCTGACAATCCAAAAGCCAGTGTTAAGAAGGTTCGGTCAACTAGGTCACTGAGTCATAGTCTTAGGGTCGGGTCAATGGTTGCTGCCAAAGAGAGAGAGAAAAGAAACACTCAGCGTGCACTCTAACCTAGATCAGAATGGTTACCAATTTATCTAATCTGGAAACCTCCCACTGTCACCTCAAATTCTCCTCCAAACCTGAAAAAAGAACTAGTCGGGATCACCCTAGGAGTAAACCAACTCATCAGTGGGAATCGGGATCCAACTATCATCGCATGATAACGTGACGGAATCCGCTCACGGTGTCACACTCCAGAAGGTATGCGCATATCTGGCAAGTTTCAGTTCTTTTGAAACTCCCGATGAGATTTCTGCCCCATGCTCTTATGACCTTGGCGTGAGGTCAAAATATCATAAGTCACATGTCAAGTTCTGCCCACATTATCCAGGTTAATTTGAACCCACCCGTACATACCCTTGACGTAGGCCAAAATAGTAGTATGACTGTCCCAAACCAACGCATCTATCTATGCAACAGATAAATATCCGGCAGCTACCAATCACTATGCCTTGGCGTGAGGTCAAAATACATAGCTTGAATACTACCGAATATTTAACCGAAATGATGGAGGGCTACGAATGGTTTCTGGTGAAAACCTTTAACGTAATGAACTTGATATCGTTGAAGGAACGGATAACTTTTAAAAATATAGTGACGAAAACCTTTGCTAAAGAGGTCACTCCCGGTGAAGGGATCTCGGCTTTTTCCCCGTAGAATGAGGTGCAGGATATTCCAACTGAATACCACGGTGCAAAGCAAAAGTAATCGGCTATAGTGAAGTCATTGCCCTGACGCAAACTTTTTGTCCAAGGGGTCACTCCCGGTGAAGGGATCTCGGCCCTTGCCTCGTCGACTGAGGAGCAGGATATTCCAACTGAATACCACGATGCAAAACAAAAGTGAACGTTCTTGCAATAACAGCTTTTTGAAAAGTGTTCCAACAACATCAGATTAGGTTTGTTTTTAACTTGCATTGATCCGAATCAACGCAGTCCCATCAATTGATCACACCACAAAGAACGAAAATAATATGACGTACGTATATGCCATCCGCATTCGCCACTGGGTCCCGTCATTACCCGTTAGGTTAGCTAACTAACGACAGAGCGGGGACTGGACTAGCGCGGATGCAAAACATATACAACATCTACTAATATATATACCAATATATTATATTTCGCTCAAGGCGTGATAAAAATGCAACATCACAGAAATGTACAGCATCACAGAACAATACAGATATCTGGGATCCCCGGGTTTCACAGAGCCACTACTGAAACCCGACGTTCCCCTGGTCGTGTGGATAGCCTGTGCAATGAAATCCTAGACCCCTACGGGCGCGGCAATTTACCCGCCAAAACCTGAAGCGAGGCAGCCCCCTTCAGCACCGTGAATGGACCACCCAGCACTTCACGGAATCCGGTAACTTGGGCATCCCTCCTGGGTCAACCTATACCCCCTACGAGTGCGGCGAATAGCCCGCCAATTCTAGAGTGAAGCCCCCTCCGTCTCAATGCCATGAGATGCGGGCTTGTTGCCCTCTAGAACCCGGCTATCCGTGCACCCCACCTTGGGGTAATCCTAGTACAGAAAGTAAAATATACATACAACGGGTATATCGACCGCAACGTGGTCGTGCCCCAAAATAATAATACAAACAGGCAGTGACGGCAGTCCACATGTCGGACGCTCGCCCCGCAATATCAAATGTACATAATACAACCACAACTGTACTAGCATTGCATCCAGGCTATCCCCCACGACCAATCCGCAACATCACAGCAATACACAGAACATCAACGTGAAAGTCACGTTCGCAAATCCGTCTAACCGGGCTATAGCAGTTAGACTGGATTTACCGATCAAGTGACATTCACGGTCGCAGATATAATGTAAATAATGTGAACTAATGTGTTTAAAATATCCGATCGATCAAAAATTACCAAGTGGGCCCCAAGTACAATTGTAGCACATCAAGAAATTCTGGGCCCAAAAATAATATTCCAGAAACCCTATTTTCAGCCCACAAGCCCACTGCAAAAAATTGGTGACGTGAACCCAAATTACTGCGGCGGAACCGCGGCCAAAGAGGGGTTATGGCCGCGGTTCCGCAGTCGTACGGAGGGATCAGGTGACCAAAATTCTACAGTGTTCTTAGGATTCCCTGCACATCATTCCGCAAAACACCCTGAAAAATTTTTCGAGACAAAAAAATTTCGACAGAAACTGATATGCATGAAAATGCGGGTTTTGGGATTTTTGTTCGATCGGAAATGTAAACACGTTAGACCAAACTAGACTATGTTAATGGCGAGGCTCTGATACCACTGTAAGTGCACGGCGGCGCCCCGGCCTCCATCCCGGGGCCAAAATGCGGAAGCGGTGATATACTTAAATTTTTCATGAACTGGCACCACCGCGCACTAATACCCGGATCGAACCATTAACTAGTCCTAGCTAACTATAAGAAAGGGAAGAGACATATACCGACTGATCCGTGTCCTCCGGTCTTCTCGTCGTCGTCCCGATCTCCCGCGGAATGTCCTGTCTCCACCTCATCGCCGGAAGTGCACCACATCGCCTACATCTTTTACAGGCTCCCACCTCAATGCCGAGGCAACTCGGGCACGAAGCTGGCTAGTCGACATGTCCAAGGTTTGCTGTAGAATGTAGTGTAGAGGCTTGTGTCTCATTTGGGGTTTATGGAGGTGCCATTTTGGTGGAGGGATGATACAAGAACTATGTAGAGGGACTTGGGAATTTTTGGAGCATCAAAAGAACAACCAATCCCACACCCAAAAATTTGGACAGCCCCATCCCAATGTGGCCGGCCATGGCATGAGCAAGAGCAAGAGAGGAGAGTGTGAATCCAAAGGAAAAAGAGATACTCTCATAATGTAAGAGAGAGAGAGAGAGAGAGAGAGAGAGAGAGAGAAAAGGTGTGATGATGATCAAGAATCATCACAACCAAAATCATACTTGTAGGGTTCCTAGGCACTCTTGTGAAGGTTCATAAGACATCAAACATGCCCGGATAAAAATTTAGACGTGCCGAACAACCCAAAGCCGGGATCTTTGCTAGATTATTAGGGTTAAACATGCAAGATGATAACTTTTATCTAAGTGTGAGGGATTACAACCTTTGTAGTCCGCTCCTTCGCTTCACAAGCTCCGAGTAGAAGTCCCTTTGCCGAGATCCACGATCTTCCGGACTCATGAGAGGCTCCACGACTCGAACGATCCATGCTAGCTTGAAGTGTTCCAAATCTCCGATGATCTACGTCGAAGTTGCAAAGACTCAAGCTTTCTCACTCTAAAGAGATGAACACACTAATCTCATAGGCTAGATGAGATGAGGATGAGAGAGTAGTATTTTTGCTTTCTTTTTAAATCATTTTCTCATATTTATTCATCACATAAAGAAAATCAAGTAAGCTTTTTCAAGAGAGAAGAAGAAGATGATAATGGAAATGATAATAAGATTAATCCTTTTGTGATGAATAGAAAGAAATGTATATGATTGATATATAAACCATGGTTAAGGATGAGTGGCAAAGATTGTGTAGAGAATAAACTAGAGTTAGGGTTTGGTTGGGTTAAAAATGTGTCATCACAAAATATCTTAACAATGACAAAAGAAAATGCTTCTAGAAGGTGCATGAAGCATCTAACCCTAATCAAACCCTAACCTCAATTAATCATCCTTAAACATGTTTAACAATTAATCATATCATGTCACAATAATATATATCACATATATATTATATATTTGC